>JAECXW010000419.1:5015000-5747500 GCA_018153365.1 Drosophila fuyamai | reverse complement strand
TTTATTTAATATTTTTTTTTTTTTTTTTTTTTTTTTTTTTATATTTTTTTTTATAAATTTTCTTTAAAAATTTTTTTTTGTAAAAATCTAAAAAAAAAAAGTTTTTTTTTTTCCCGGACAGCTTTGTGTTTAAATTAATAAAACATTTAGCCAGTTTGAGTACAAGTACACTTTCCTGTGCAAACAAACTAAAATTAACTAAAAATGTTGAGAGTGGCTGAAGCGGCAGCAGAAACATTAAGTAAACAGCCCAAAAGTACGCTTCAACTTTGGGCATTACATAAATTCCACACACCCACACCCACGCACACACAAACAACACACTACAAGTAAAGGCAACAAAAGCACATTAAAGCTTAGATAGCAGGGCGAAAGGGGGGAGGGGGCCAGGAAAAGAAGCTAGCAAACAACCATAACATTTATCACGAACACTTAAGTTGGCTGAAAGGGGGAAATGCTGGAAAACCAGGGAAAATCGAGGCAGAAGCGGGGGTTCCAGTGGGCGGCTTGTTAAATCAATTTGATAAACTGTCAATAATGGGAAATAATTTAATGCGCAGCCTCCAAGTCAACCGGATGGAGGGAAAGCTGGGAACAGATTTCCCTCGACTCATCGTCATAAGCAATTATGATGAACTTGAGCTGGATTTTGGCTCTTTTTCCCCCGGTTTCCCCACATTTTCCCCATCATTCTGCTCCCTGTGTTTGCTATTAGCACTTGCCGAAGTTAAGACAAATTTTTGGTTACTTGGACAAGCAAAGCCGAGATTTATCAAAGATATCACCGAGATGGACCAGTCAACAATAACGCAAAGTGTCATCAGAGGCGGCAAGGGGAGGACAACAAAGCCGGAAAGGAAGGTGGAAAATCGGGGAAAAGAGGAAAAGCAGATGAAAAAGCAGAAGCAAAGCAGGCAAATAACAATGACCAAAATGGCAACAGCAACACTGTGATGAATATTTGACTTAAAAACTTTAAATAAAAGTATGGAAATAAGCAATATCGAGGGGCCTTGCTGTAACATTTCTCTTATCTGCAAAATATTTTATATATTTTATACAAATTCTACCCGATAATTTTTTTGAAATAGTTTTAATTTTTTAAAATACTCTGTTTGGGCTCATAAACAGTTTAATGTTGCAAGGATATTATATATTATAATTGATATTATAAAAAGTTTTAAATTATAACTAGAGCTCTGCAAAAACCAACATTTTAATATTCCAATCATTTTTGTAATGTAATTTAAAGATTATATTATTTTTAAATACAACTCACAAATAATGGTTAAAGTGTTTTGCTTAAACTTGGATTACTAGCTACAAACATTATCTCATTAACTAAACAAAGGCACTCTCCGATGTGCTGCTCAATTTCCTTATCAATTCTGCCATTTGTGCAATAGCTGAATGCATTTGAAATATCTTGTCTTTAATAATAATTTACTTAGTGATAAGCCAACGCCCACATCAGGAAACTTTATACAACTCTATACATATAATATTGCTGATGGTTTCAAATATTTTTTCTCAGTTTCACGAACTTATTCAGAAATCCCTTTTTTCAGTGAACATTGTCAGAAACGTTCAGAGATTTCTAGGGGCTGGAGATTGGTCTGGGGGGTTATGTATATAGAAGGGGGCTGGAGAATGGGGTGACGACACTGTCGACGATGTCTGTGCGTGCGTGCCCGAATCCTTTTGTGCGGGCTGTTGGAAACGACCTTCATAAAACAAACACGCCGATAATGAGTGAACAGTCGTAGGTTTCCCTGAAAGCAGAGGGTCTGAGCCAGGACGAGGAAGGAGTATCACATTTGGTGCCAGGCCACGAATTGGTTCTACCATTTCGACTGTGACTACGACTCTCAATTGAACGGATTCCCCGGTTTCCTTTGTGAGTGCAACTAACTGGGCGATAATCGGCATTTGATTTGGTGCCGGCGAAAACTTTTCTCAAGAGTTTACCTCTCTTTCAGCCCGGTTTTCCCTCGATTTTCACCCACTTTTCCGCATTCCCCCTTGCGACAGCTGATTGTGAAGTCAACTCTAGTTTGGCTTTGGCCTGAGTTATGTGATAAAGGCTTTGTCGAGGCCTTCGGCAAATCGATTTCTGTCTTACGAAATTTTAAAGGTTGAGAACTAAGGATAGAGGGAGATTTCGATGGTGAATGGTAATGATATGTGCCATCGTAAATGGGTTACGGATAATTGTTGCTGCTTCCTTTTGTAAATGGAAATACAGGCGTCCATAGAAGAGTTATTTTCCATTAGTGTTTAAAGCTTTAGATTTATTTGATTGTGTGATTTCTCTCAGTATGATCTCGAAATTTACTAACATCGATAGACCTTTGAAGGTAATCCAGCAAAATAATGACAGACTCAGCATTTTAAGTTATTTTCGAAAATAATTTTTAAAATGTAGTACAATTTAGCTATTACTTAAAGAAACAACAAAGCCTAAAATATCTATAAAAAGGCGCCATTACTGTGTATACGACTAAACATATAAAGTACGTGACCGTCGAAATCTCTTATCAGTTAGCAAAAATAGGAAGAAACCAAATCACTTAACAACTAAATATCTGTATGGAATAATAACTGAAATGAACTTACGGTCTTATCACTTATTTTGCTAAAAATATTTCTTTAATTCTTTAATGTTTTAAACAGCAAATATGCTTTATTTTTTAAATCTTTTTTAAAGGGATGATGAAGGGAGACACTTTGCAGCATAATATTATTATATGATAATTAATTATTATTTTTGATGCTTTTGTAATATTCAGCCAGAATCAAGCACTATTAGCGCCTTTTAGATAATCGTAATCATAGTAATCGTAGTAATGAAATACACGAATATATTTAACTCTCCGAAATTTACATTTGATCAAAAGCCAATTAGTTTATAACACACAGAATTCAGATTATGAAATTCACAACTTTTGGATTGAAAAAATGTTTTTTAATAGTTAACAACTGCGGTTCACAATGTAGGTCTAATCATCATTTCCACAAAGGTAAGTGATATGTTGTAATCGTAGTTATGCCATGAACCCCAATTTATTGCGTTTGAAGTTCCACCATCTATCAATTTTCCTTTTCCATCTTTATAATATTTTGAATTAAGGGAACTGCAATGTAAGTGGTTAAGTTAATAGGAATTAATAACTATTTAATTAAACATGTATACCTATAAAAACAGCTTTTATACCACCAACCACCATTTTCACCCCCAGCGCAATTTCTTTTACTTTCGTCATTATCCCGATCAAATGTGGAAAACTTTTGATTTTCATGGTATGCAAGAGAGTCTCCGGCATTACCAGAATATTTTCCTAGATATTTAAGCTGGTAAAATTCATCCTCATTGCCAACTTTAAAATCGTCATAATGAGCGTAGCTGGTGGATCCATTAACCTTGCCAAGCTTAATATAGAGTTCGTGGGGTCGTGCTTCTGTCATCCGATGCAATTTTTCCAGTCCAATGAAAAATTCTCCGCTTATGTTCCCAAATCCTCTTTTATAATCATCCCAGTTGCGATCGAAGTTCTCGGATCCGTCAAGACGCCTCTGAATCACAGTCCAACCAGATGGAGACGACACACAAGGCACTTCAAATGCTTCAAGGCCGCGAAGTTTTATTTGGTAAATGCCATTGGTTGAGCCACTAGGACATGAGTCAGGTAAATTGTCATCAGCTTTCTGGCATTCCAAAAGCAGTTTCGATTTTTCAGTTAGAGTTGTCTCAATCGATTTAATATGATTTCTTAGGTCCAAAATTTGTTCATCTCTATTTTTAAGGTGTTCATCATAGGCCTTGGCTTGCTCATTTTTCACATTTATAAATTCTTCTTTCATTGCTAACTGACTCTGCAAGTGTCTTATTGTCTCTTTCATAGTATTTACTTGGCTCGTCAGTTCTTGGTTGGTGTCAGATGCTACTTTAAGCTGTACGAAATGATCGAGAACAGGCTTAAAACTCAAAAAACAATACTCATTGCATTCGCTTTTATTAAACTGATTAGATGGATCCTGCGGCAAATCTTTGATTGAGTTAGCATCAGTAAACGGATGTTCTTCAAAAAGAAAAAACATTAAAACGATCACCAAACACTGCGATTTCATTGCGACCGATAGCAACGTCAATTCTAGACTAATCTGAACAAAATTAAACTGAATGCGAAGATAGAAATTCCAATAACACATACGGATGTTTTCACTCTCTTCAGACATGAAATTTACTTATAAACAGAGATAATGCACATGAGATTACAATGCTTTTTTGACCCTTTAGAAATCGCTGTACAATGTTATAGGGTAGTGAACAACTGATAAGTCCAACTTTAAACCGTTTAATATTGTAATTTTGTTAAAAATCCGTTTATACGCAAATTAGTCCCTAAGATTCATCGCAAACAAGTTTCCGTTTTAAGGCTATCTGCTTGAAACTTTCTCAAAAGTTTTATTTCTATTGCAGATAGAATATAAGTCGGAACGAGCTGGATCGGGCGACTATATCATATAGCTCCTATAGGAACAATCGGAAATAGGAAACATAAAATTAGGAAATATACCCTTGCAGTTATTACAAATAAACTACATTGCGATTTCTATGCCTATATTACTAAAAACAATGAAGCTATGTCTATTTTGCGCTGCATGTTGCCATCGTTTCTATGGCAGCTATATGATACTGTTATCCGATTTTAATTTAATTCAAATATTTAAATATTACCAAATCCCAAAGCACAAAAAACAACAAAGTTACAATTTTGTTTAATTTATCGATTGTTCCTATGGGAGCTATGTGACAGAGTCGCCCGATCTGTCTCATTACGACATATATGTATACTACCTGCAATAGAAAGACAACTTTTGGAAAATATTTAAACAAATAGCTTTAAAACTAACAGATGGACTGACGAACGGCTAGATCGACTCTCCTGGTGATGCTGATCAAGAATATATATACTTTTTAGGGTCGGAGATGTCTCCTTTATTGCGTTGCACACTTTTGACCAAAATTATAATACCCTTTGCAGGAGTATAAAAATAGCAACAAAATGTAATATCTTTAATAGTAAATAGCTTAATAGGCCATTCATGGCCTACCAACTTATAGATATTTTTCATGGTTTGGGTACTTTTGCATTAACATGAAATGAGATTCAGTTGACTCCAAAGGTATATTTTCACCTTTAACCTTTCAGCTTTAATCTAATAATTATTTCCCATTTTTTTGAGATTCCTTTCAGACTTTTCTCCTTGTTGAACTCTTTGTCTCTTTACCCGAGCAACATTAAGCCAGTTAAGGAGCGGAAGTCATGTTAGCTCCGGCCTGCCACGCCCGTCTGCCAGGACCTCCGCTTGGTGCGCCCCGCCCCATTCTGCCCACCTGCTAAATTTGCATAAAAGATGCTTTTCACTTTTCCAGCCAAAGAAATGAGAGCTCAGCCTGCAAATATCTCAGGACGGCTGCCTCCGCTTTTTGTTGAGTTGCCTGGCAGCCAAGGGAAATAAAATATTTTTGGGCAAAGGAAAAAGTCGGTAGAAGATGTAAACTAAACGGCAAGAAGCGCAGAAGGGAGACACGCGAAAAAAAAGGGAAATAGCAACACATGGAATTTTCCGTTTTTGTTGGGTTTAATTTTTTTTGTTTTTCTGTTGTCGTGTGGAATTAACTTAGCGGAAGCGGAAATGGAAAATGGAAATGAAAGCTGCTGCACAGGGGCATATGGCCAGTGTCAAGGCCCAAGGATGTTCGCCGGCAGCTGTTCGCCCTTTTGCTCCTTTTGCCCATCTCCATCTCTTTTGTGATGGCTTTTCCTTGCATTTCCCAGCTAATCATCCACTGATAGCAAAATGCTTTGCTGTGGCTCGGAATCCTCCCGGTTTCTTCGCCAGTGCGGTCTCAAAACTTGCCAGTAATTGCAGCAATAAATGATGAGAGCTGGCCAGGAAAATGAATTGTTAGTTTTTCAAATACATCCAGTTTTTATTGAATATCTCACTTAAGACGCTGAGCATCAGCCATGTCAAGGTGGCTATCACCATCATCAGATTGTTATGAGCTTGCTCTTCCCCGGTCACTAAACAAGAATCACTTATCAGTTATATAGCTGGAGCTTTAGAGTTAATGTCCGTACCGCCCGGAGCTGTAAAGTTCTCACTGCTGGTCATTGTCTATAAAAAGTTTACTGTTTCGATGAATAGTTCGTATAGTACTGACAGTCGTTCACTTTACTTTACGGAACGAGCTCAACTGGGTACACTGAAACAGCTGTTTTTCCATCTATGGCTAAGCATTTATGGGTTTTTATCACTGAGTGAATTGGTCATAGAACAGTAAAAGCCACTTGGGTATTTAGCAGTCATATGATATATACTATATATACATTTTTTGGACTTATTTGGGTTTTAGAATATCGATAAGCGGATACTAAAGGCTTTGTAGCTTAAAAAGCTTTAAATTGGCAGTCTTGAAGATATTGTCGTGGTTTATTAAGCAAACAATGTCTCCGTTTCACTTTCAATTGCATGTATCGATATAATTTCATTGAGACATCTATTTATAGTGGCTCTTACCTCATTCACCCACCCGCAATTTCCTTGACACCCGCTCCTGCCACCAGCAATTGTAACTGTTATTGAAGGCGTTGCTGTTTATCATTTGCCGCATTGCATGACTTTGGCTAGTATATCAATATCAGGGAAGCACCTCGTCCCGATCCCCCGCTCTTCTGCCCATTTCTACCCACTTTTTTCAAAACTTTCGCTGCCATTGACACGCCGAAATGAAGGCAACTGGCAGAACCACCAATAAAAACCAAACTTGCATTTATGGCCAAAACAAACAAATATTATTGACAAAATTATTGCCGGCGCCCAAAACAAAATACAAAGAATATAAAGTGTTGGTTTTTGTTGCACACGTTAGTAGCGTAGTAACGTTTTTTTGAGGGTTAAAAGGCGGCGGGCTGATGGCAAATCAAGTGCAATCCTTGCCTTGAATTCCCACGCCATCGGTTTCGGCAAATATCCGCCACGTTGGCGTATGAAATCCGCATTTTGTTCAGTTCACCCGTATGTTCTTTAGGTTTTCCGCCCTTGACATGACAGTAGTATCCGGCGGAAGCGATATTTGGTTTCCGGTTGTGGCGTAAAAGTAGATAATACAAAAATAACAATAAGAAACCTTCTGGTATATATAAATTCATGTCAACTAACTAATAAAGGTACATAAACTCAAATATTATATTTAAAGTTTTATAAGAATAGCTATTAAAATAATTGAATTGAAAATTCAAACTCGTTAAAACAAACACATTGAAATTATGATTTTTTGGTGAAGGTACATTTTTAATTTTTTTACAAATTAATAAGATGGACAACAACAACCGTTGAGAAGATCAGTTAACCTATATTATTACATATTAGCCCCCAATGTGTGTCACTCCTTTCAATGAGCTTGTAAAGAATATCAAGAGAATGATGTCAAAGAATCATTTCACTTATTATTAGCAATTTCGTAATTGTATTCAGGAATCTCTTCCCTTGGGAATCTGTCCTCTTCAGTTTGCCAACAAGCTCTCAGGGCGAAATAAAACGGAGCATTTCACGATGCAAAAGCCAAGTAAAAGGAGGGCAGAAGTGGGTTTCCATACCATATAAAGAAAGCCACATAAATGTTGCCTTTCTCCAGTTGCTTCACATTTTCCCCTCCTTCAGCATCTTTTTTTCTTTTCAATGAATGATGAATGCTTGATATCTCTCAGTCGCCGTTCTTACATTTTCTTTGAGTGTGTGGGAGTCGTAATGAAATTAAATATTTAAGCTTGCAATGCCTGAATGGGCAGGGGAAAATGAGAGGCAAAGTGGAAAAGTACTGGAAAAAGAACACAAAGCACATCCATAACTTTGTGCCTTGTTTCACAACATTCTGTGGTTTTGGCCCCTTTTGAATTGCGTGGCTAAGGATTAGGATTTGGATTAGGGATGCGCACCGCTTTAGACACTGAAACTGCAACTGCAACATTCGCAGCTGCCACTGGCGGATTAAGCCAACTACTGCGGCATTACAGAACTCTGCCAACGTCATCATAATCAACTTTTCCCCAGACTCAGGCTTTTTCCCTCCACTTGGAAGCCTTTCGGAACGTGCTGACACCTCGGAAAAGTTGCCAACTTTCCACTGTCGATTATTGGCTGTCAAATCAGAATTTATTTTGGCAATGCATTCGATTTTGCAATTTTCAACAGACCAAGGCAAGGTGCTTTGGTGTAAAGTGGCGCAAACACGTCCAAAAATACAGTCGAAACGGGAAGAAGTTTCTTCTTTGCCAAGTCGAAGGAGTTTTATTGGAGATACATACGTTTTTGGAACATAGACAAAGTTATTTTCACAATAAATGGTTAATATTTAATTTGTCATATATTAGATATAACGTATTTATATTATACGTTTAAAGCTGTGAATAAGTTTGCGTTTTACCATGTTATAATAGTTAATACCATACCTTTAAATTGATTCAAATCATTAAACGATTATCAATCAAATATATAAATATTATAAAATTTAAGCCAAATAAAATCTCAGTCCATGTGCAAGTAATCCAAATATTTTACCAAAAACAAAACAAAAGAATAAAATAAAACCATGATATAATGCTAATCCACTGAACCTTAAATTCCGTGAAAGTCCGCGGGAAATTACGTAATGCCCCAAACTACATAAATAGCAAACGCATTCGAGCGGCAATGCAACAATTTTTAATTACCATTTAGGCGCTTCAACGAGCATTACAGAAAGGCGAAAAAATAAAGATAGATAGAGGAAATTGCTGGCAGCACTTTGGTCTCGACTTTTTCAGCATTTTTTCCTCTTGCCAAGCGTTTAAAAAAATTAAAAGCAAAAAATAAGAAAAAATACTGCGAAAACGAGGAAGGAGAAAAACAAACGCCAGGGAAATTAAGTCAATGTCCTGCGGGTTCAGTTGCGTTTTGGATAAATGTAATTAACCTTCGGGATCGCGAACATTGAGTTGGGTCTGCCAACTAAAAAAGAAAAGACGGTCAGAAAAAAACGGCAACAGATGCGAATGTCCGATTATTTGGTGTAAATGATGGGTTAACATATTTGCGCCATATCTCTGATATCGTTCAACACACAAGAGGTAAACGCAGATGAGAAAGATTGACTCGCTACTCGGAGACATTCATCACTTTAAATAGACCACGAACCGCATCATTAGGGCAGTCGCCTTGCAAATTAATTACAATCAAAGCGAAAGGTGGAAAACTCGGGGGAAAGTGTGGGGTGGAAAATTGGGTGGGTGGGAGAGCACACACCGAGTATCAATGGAGGACAAACTGAGAGCCAAGAAACCCCGAAATCCACAGTCAAAGTTCCGTGCGATTTTGGCCAACAATGGAGGCCCGCTGTAATTACCTTCTCACACACAAACACACTGGCACCCTGATAAAGACGGTCACACACACATAATTAACTCGATAATGAGGACAAAACCCGTAGCCACACGTATAGTCAAAGCCAGAAAACCCAATCCCACCCAAGTTGTCGCAAATGTATGTAATGGCGTGTTACAGTTGTTGTTCCTGCGGTTAGCCAGGGGGCACAGGAGGGTTAAGGGGTGCACAGGGGGGTTAAGAAGGGGGAGGGGATCGACCCCATCCCTATTAGGTTTTGTTTGCCACGATAATGACTTCCGCTTCGACAGTGCCGAGGATGACAGAACCGGAATTTGTAATTGCTCCTAAGCGTTTGCCATTCTCGATCTCAATTTCCAGCGTTCGCCTTTGATTTTGCTGGCCCAAAGGGAAAACTCCCCAGCCAGCCGCCCCTTTTCGCCATTTTCCACACATATCCTGGAATGTGCCTTTGTGTTTTTGGCTTAAAATTTATACGCATTTGACCCAAAATGTCGTTGTGCACAAGGAAAAGCCGCCTGAATGCGAAAAAAGGTGTGAAAAACTATGCAGGAATATTGCGGGCCAGAAGATTGGTTAGTTGGGGACACTACAAAGTGTTTGCTATGCTAATTCCTGAAAGGGAAGAATTATATTTACTATTTGCAGCAATTGTCGGAACCAGTTGGATATTGCAAATTAGACTTAGCTTTCATATATACTTCTTTACTAGAAACACACAAGTATTAAATGTTCAAGAGCCGAAGATTGGTAATCTTTTTAAAAAGGGAAGAACTCATAAAAGAAAGTAGTAAATATTTGAAAATATATTTGTATTTTATTATTTTTTCTTAGTCAGAAGAATAATTAAAATTTGTAAGCCAATTTCTAGCCCTATTATTATATTATGTTTTTTTATACATATACATAGTATTAAAGGTTCCAATTAAAATGAGACTCATTCGTAATTTTTAATTTGGGAGCGCAATTATTTATTTTAATATAATGGTAGAGTTTGTTACAGTGTATACAAAATAATTTAAGAATTATTAAACAATGGACTTATCAATTATAGAAAAATTGCCTTACAAAAGTCGAGAGGCTTAACATTATCCCTTAGGAAAGCCAGGAATATTTCATGATTAGGGGCAATTGAATTGTACATTACCATAGTCGAGTTAATTCCTCTGGAGATGGCTAAGATACAGAATGGCAAAACCCCTTACATTTATCGCAGTTTACATTCCAATTGCCATTTGCCAGTGGTGGCCAAAACGGGGTGGGAATGCCGGGCAAACCCCGTTTGATTGCGGTAAAATGCTAATTAACGGAGCAGTGCTCCAGTTTGGGGAAAAACTTTAACCCGCTGACAAATGACTACCCGTCTGGGTTGCGGCAAGCAGGTCTGGAAGTTAAGAGTAGAACATTTCTTTAAAGTTTTCAGCTAACTCTTTAACGTGGCCCAAATATTAATGGGCGCATTACGTATACGACGCGGGTGGCCGCGATCTGAGCTGACCTGCCCAGGGAATTGTCGGTCTTAAATTCATATCAAAATATATATATTAAATATTCTCTTGCAGTGGATTCGGCGTTGCTTTGCTTTAATATTTATAGCAAAATCCCTGGAGGACGAAATGGCTTTTGTGCGCTCTCTCTATTTGTGAAATTTAAGCACGAAAAAGGTTCGCATATTAAATGCCACAGTCTGAGCAGCGAGTTATCTGTCCGTCTGCCTTTGGGGAACTGGCTGTGTGGCTCTAAACTTGTTGGCTCCATTGGGGGATTCGGTTTTCTTTGGTAATTTGTGGAGTGCCGGGCTGCGTGGGAGAAACAGTACCGAACTGAACAGGGGAGCGATTTCAATTGGCTACGGATGGATTTAATAAAAGTTGGCGGGGGCAGCTTTGGTGCTTGCCCTCCCAGTAATTCTGGCTCGAGCTTCATTAGATATGGTTTTAATGGTTTGAGGTTCTAAGCCATCGCTTATCGTTAGTTTGTCAAGTAATTATAATTAGGTATTAGAAGAAGTATGTGACATTTTGGGGAACATTTAAGCAAGAACAAATTAATTTGTATTTCTGCAGTGACAACGAATGTACAGCGTTTCAAAACCAAACAAGAGAGAACGCTATAGTCGAGTGCCTCGACTATTAGATACCCGTTACTCAGCTAAACAACTTAATATAAATATGCCTTCTTGTATGTTTTTCGCCCCTCGAATTAGCTCCCGATTTTTATGTTAAAATCGGTACCCAGGGAACACCTCCAATTTGGCTAACTTGATTTAATTTGCATAGTTCTTGGGATATAGTTCGGTATTGACAAATGAAAGCCATCGCAATTTCCTTTAATATAAATCCTTATCGAGAATTAACTTTGACTCTGTTGACCACCTTGGCCAGCTGTTCCAAAGTCATCCGTTAGATGGCGCTATTGTGCCATGAAAGGCGGAAATGTAGGCGCTAGCCAGGCTTAAGCGTTTAATGGGTTTTTGGGCGTTAGAGTGGGCGTGGCAAACTTTTATTTGGCCAATCGATAGGTATTGACGAAACAAATACATATCAAAAAAAATTTTCATAATAGCATCTAAACTGTAGCCACAGCTTGTGGCTTGTGGGCGTCAGAGGGGGCGTGGCACCATTTTGAAACAAACTTGCGCTGCGTAGGAACTCCTAAAATCTACATGCAAAATGCCAATCTTCTAGCTTTTATAGTTTCCGAGATCTCAGCGTTCATACGGACAGACAGACAGACGGACAGACGGACAGACGGAGAGACGGACAGACGGACAGACGGACATGGCTATATCGACTCGGCTAGTGATCCTGAACAAGAATATATATACTTTATAGGGTCGGAAACGCTTCCTTCTACCTGTTACATACTTTTGCACGAATATAATATACCCTTTTACTCTACGAGTAACGGGTATAAAAAGACAAAAGGCAAATAATATTAACCTCCTTTCCAACCCAAATTCCATTAAAAAATTAAAAATAATTGAGTCCTTCGAAGTCGGCCGAAAGCCAATGCAGCTATGGCCGCTTACCCCCGCTGTAACTTTAGTTTATAACTTTAAGCTTATATTTTGTAATTATATAAATATCCGATAAGTATTTTTTTAAGCTTGTAAATATTAAGCAACAACCAGCATCAACCAAAAATAACCAAACTGAATCACAACTGCAAAATATTGAATAACCCCATCTGAAGGAAGCCCAGTACTTAGACATTTCTTTTATGATATCACCCACTTGGGATATCTGTGGCACTTCCAAAAAAGCTTTAGTAAATGCTTTTCAATATTTTTCATACAGAAAGGTAAGCAAAACATTCCCTTTAGGACCTTGAAAATAATATATATATATATATATATATATATATAAAACCAACTATTCCTTTCCACTTTCCTGTGTTTATTTTATAGCTCATTCAAATTGCCATTGCCAAAGTCCTTCGCTGCAAATTAATTACATCCCTTTTACAGGTCTCTCCATTTCCTTTTGTCCCTGTGGGTGTGTGTCGGCACTCGATAAACGCATTGATCACACAGACATCTATATAGCTCATCCGCCCCGTAAGCCCTCCCCTTTTGCATTTGACTCAATTGCAATTACAACGCGATGGAAAGCGAGGGGTTTTGCGGGGCTTGCATATTTCATAGAAGCTACGCATAAGTGACACTTGTCAAAACACATTTTCCACACCTCCCCCTCCCCCTCCCCCGCTTTTCCTTTTGGCCAGAGGCGAAAAAGCATATTTCAAGTACGGCACTTCATGTGCGTCAAACAGAATGTCAGAGCGAGATGGCACGAGCAGGGGCAAGCGAGAGGCAAATAGCAGCACACATACACACACTGCACCGCCATCAAAAGCGAACCAAACAGTGAACACCGAACAGTGAACAGAACTGAAAAAGTGCTCAAGTCGAAAGCCCTCGAGTTGTTTTGCAACATTTGAACACGTCAAGTTTTTTAAGGTCAACATGTCGCTGGCAGGCAGGCCAGACATTAGACATCAGACATGGCTAACATGCCCCGGGGGCGGGAAATGGGGGCGGCAAAAGGGTTAGCCCGAAGGTGGCATGCGGAAAATATTGGTTGGTCCGCCCGGCGAATTGCCATTCACATTCGCAGCGATTGTCAAAGGACTGGACCAAGAGCTTGTTTCTCAATGCGTTCATGCATATAAATATAAAAATACGTTTAAATAAATACTGGTCGTACATAAAATAAATAAATTAAGCAGAATTATTAATAATTTCTCATTGGAGCTAAAGCTGAACCTTTGGTATGTGTTAAATTGTTGTCCATAAAGAAAATCGAACGCATCTGAAAGACACTTGTTTGATATCTTTCTAGTGGTAGCAATTATTTCCAATTTTCAATCATTAAGTTTAAACCAAACAAGGGAACAACAGTTCTTTAAATGCTGAATACTTAAGTACCTCATCCGGACAGAAATAAACATTTATTAGAATAAACATTTATTTGAATAAACATTTATTTGAATGCCAAAAAATACTGCACAGATTAGAGGTAAACCTAAGGTATGTTATATAATTAGGTAAGTAAAGGGCATAACACTTACAATTGCATTAAGACTAAATACTTTTGTTGTTTTGTGAAAGCCGTTTTACAAAAAAAATGTACATTTTCCTCCACGGGAACAAATAATTTGGCTTAAAATGTTTTAAATTATTCAAAAACTTAATGCCATAATGAATATTCATAGAAACAGATGTCTTTAATAAGTGGCACATACAATAAAAAGGTATAGATTATACTAACATATAAAAGTCAGTCGAAATCCCACCTAAATACTGCATCCCTTATTGATATCCCGAAAATCCACCCCCTCTGCCGCCCCTAAGAAAACCCCTAAGAAGCCCCGCTCTTGCCCCTTCAGCCCGACGTTTATTGTTACTTAGCTTTGGGGGCAGATCCAAGGCTGGTCCTTAGCTCTTCGGATGCCTTGTTTACTCTTTGGATGTTCACGGCTTTATATGCGGAGACGTACGTGGAAACACATGAGGGTGTGTGTGTGTGTGTATGTTTCGGTATTGTTGGAAAACACTTTTTCACAAAATTTTCTCAAAAAGAATGTTAGACAAACCGCTTTGTTGGCAACAATTTGGGTTAAAACTTAAGTGTTTTGCTTCGAGTTGAAACCAAGCCACCCCTCCCCTACCCTCACCACCCCTCCCTTACCCGTTGCCACAGCCCCTTAAAATCTTTGGTATTGCAGTGCTTTTGGTCTAGCTTAAAACGAATCCCACAAGAAAAGGCGAGTAAGAAGGGCAACTAGGAAAAACCAACAAAGTTGGGGAAAACGTGAAAATGTTTTTGTGCTTTTCCCTTTCATGCATTCCAAGCCAAAAAGCAGCAGGAGCAGAAACTGGGAACAAGAAAATGAGAGTGCCACAAGAAGGAGGTAAATTGTCCTTTTAACTTCTTTCGCAGCTGCTGCTGTTCCATATAAATTTCGTTAAAATTCAGCACTGCACTTTCGCTTTTCCCCCAAAACCGCTTAAACAGACAATGGGCAGAAAGTATCTCGGGGAGCTCCTGAAGAGGCTTCCTGAAAATAGTTAACAGTCATTACCCAAATTAAAACAAAAAGAGATGCAGTGACAATTTCATGTCTTAAACAATGTACTCTTTTAATCATAATAAAATGCATACTTTAAAGATATAAAAGATAAAAGATATAAAAATACTTTAAAGATAAACTAAAGTCGCATATTAGATTTATATTTTTATTGACCTTAAGTTGACTAATCCTTCTAATCCTCCAAACTTTACAACTTTGATTATTCTTTAACCCAACTTGTTTGCATATCAATTCCATGAATTTAATTACTACATTTATTAGTCATTTTAGTATTATTCTTAAGAAAAATATCTATATTTTTCTCCAATATATAAAACAAACAAATGTTTTCCAAATACTCCAGCCAACGTTCATTGCATTGGGCTAATTTGATTGAAAGTTTTTGGATCAAGTTTGTGTGGGTAGTCTTACATATGCCGCAAATTTGAGGCCACATCAAAGGAAAAGTTGATGCAAATATATGCCCCGAACTTAAACCAAAACCCAGACCAAACCAAACTGGAAGCCCAACCAATCCATTCAAATGTAAGCAAAGTGGAGAAGAGAGACTGAAGTCGCAGATGAATTTGTTTGTTCACATTTTGGGGCTGCATTATTGGATATCTCAGCTCGAACTTAACTAATTTTAAAGTTTTCCAAATGAGAGATCTCTGTGTGTGCGGCAAGTTCTGCAAAAGTTTCCTCAGCTCGTGGAATTAGTTGCAATTTTCAGCATCTGGGGGAAATTTTACATTTACTTGTGTAGAGACTTCGGGAGTATGACGGAGGGGCAGGAAATTGTCTACAGCTGCTTGTGGTTGAGCTTCATCATCGTCATCATCGTGCTCGTCGTCATCAGCATTTGACACTTTAAAGTTTTGCAAGAATTTACCGAAGCAAGTTCACGACTCGGTAAACAATTTGTAAGCCATTTTAAATCAAAATTTCAAATAATTATTTGCTTAAAATTTTGTAGCAGTTCGTTGAAAAAAGGACGCTTTTCAGTTACAGATTCTGCTTTGCTTCATCATGACTGATTATTTGAAATATGTAATCTGTGGTGTTGAAAATTTAAAAAAAATCTTTTAATTATCTGGTTTTACTACAGCAAAAATGTCGTTGTCGTATCTATTCGGAGTGTTATCAGCTTGGAGTTTAACTTTTCCCTCAAACACTCTCTACCATCGATTTGGATCTGCCTATCATAAAGATTGATAATATATATGTATAAAGCTTAGTCAAGTTGAAGCACCAAAGGGACACTTTTTCATCGCTGATCAGCACGGACATCATTTAGAATGAGTTATCAGAGCTGTTTTTCTCAAAGTTATTATACACTACATAGTAAACTAAGAGACGGCAAATGAGAAAATGTTTAAAAATTAAATGTTTACAAATCAAAATCGAATGGGGAAGTTATTGTTATTGTTTCCAGGCGTAAAATGGCTAACTTAATCCTTAAAGTCCCATATTAACTTAATCCTACAATTTAATCATTTTGCCTATTTTTATTTTCGATGTATTTTTGATTAAGAGTTTTATTATTTTTTATTTATTTATATATTCTAAAAGAGCATCCCAACTTCTGTGATCCATATTTCGGGATACCGGTTCAGTCACTTGAAACATTCACTCTTTGCTTTATTGCAGTCAAAAGTTTCGCACAGTTTTTTTTACACTTCTTGTGGCTTCTCTCGGACCTGTTACATATGATGCCGGGTATATTGCCCGTTAACCAAGTTAACAAATCCACCCCAAAGGTTCGGTTTCTTTTGTTCGCTCCCACTCGCTTTCCTCGTGTTGTTGATTACACTTTGGACGGTCATAAATTTGTATCAGCGAGCGGTGGAAACTCATACAGCAAGTTGGGAAGCTATATAAAAAGAAAAGTACGCAGGAAGGGAAAAAGTTTTTTATTTCACCTCGGCGAGTTCAAGTGAAACTTGAGTGCAGTGTGGGGCCGTGGCTGTGGGGAAAGAAAACTAGATTCGTGCTTGAATTTTCATTAACTGCTTGTTTATCGAATCGAAATTTGTGACGATTGAAGGTCTCCCAAAACTCAAATGAAAAGATACAGAGTGGTACAAAATAAATACAATGGGGATATTATGAAGGAGTCTATCTAGTCTTTCTTCTGCAAATCCTTTCCACTTTCATTCGGCTTCCCATCCTTGTCCACCATGCCGTTAATTAATCGCTGAGCGTTGAAATTGAGTACCAAATCCCTTGTAAAATTTACAATATTGGCCAGTTCCACGAATACGTCGTTTAATCCTTTGAATTCCTCTTTGGGATCTAGATTCCGAGAATCACGCACAAAGTTCTCCAGATAATCTATCAACAGTTCGTGCTGTTCAACCACTTGCTGAAGTTTCACATGCTCACTCTTAGGATTGGATAAGTCTATGGTTTCATTGAGGTTCGTAAGGGAAGTTTGTTCCTTCATACTGCTGGTATTTGGCTGAGTATAATAGCTTGCTTCTTCGGAGGATATAGAAATGTGCTGATTTTGTTCATCTTCATATTCCGGTTCCTGTTCCTCCTCCAACGGCTCCTCGTCGTCCAGGATATCTGGCTCGGATTCATCGTTCAGATCGGGAGCCTTCTCTTCATCGCCCCCTGGCGATTGAAAGGCATCGTCTTCCTTGGCCACCAGTTCCTTAACCCTATCCGCGTAACGTAGGGTATTGAGGGTATGCTCCACACAGCTCATGGATGGCGATATCATGGCTATCATGCAGGTCTTGTTTTTCTTCCCGCCAACAAATGAATCCCGCAGGACCTGGGTCAACTTGGAGCCACGGAAGGGAAGGTGACTGGATTGGCGGCTAAGAGCCCGAATACACTCCTTGAGAGCCAGCAGGGATTTGTTGATCTCGGCTCCCTCGAGGCGAGTTTGGCGATCGGCGGATTGCGTATCCGCCCCGCGTTCGTTGCCCGCCAGATCCACAAAGGAGCACTTGCCATAGGGACCCCAGGAATCGGGCAAGTGGAGGGCCATCTGGAAAACGGCGTGGGAGCGCGATGACTTGGCATTCGCCGAGGTCTGCCCGGAAGTGCGCTCCTTATTCCCCAGCTCAATCAGTCTGAGGACGTCATCAACCTTGGTCACCGGCATCTCCCTCAATCCCACCACCACGACTTGCTGTCTGCCATCCTCCAGAACCCGCAGCAGCGGTTTGTCCGTGTGCAAGAGATCGAACACCTTGGTGCCGTATATTTCAAAGAAGCTGCATGTGATCTTGGCGCCCAGTTCGCGATACTCCGGTCGCGACACCTCCTCGAAGACATCGCGAGCTGCCATGGCATAGATGCCTGTTCCGCAATCCTGAACCTTGCCGCAGAACTCCCCGCCCATGGTGTGGGTCTTGCCACTGCCCGTTTGTCCGTAGGCGAAACAGGTGGCATTGCCGCCCTCAAACATGGTCCTGATCAAGGGACGAGCAGTGTGGTCGTAGACCAGCGAGTTGGAGCACTCCTCGTCGAAGGTGTAGTCGAAACGGAACTTGTGATGCTCCAGGAACTTGGTTAGATCCACCTTGAGGCGCAGCTCATGGACGATCAGTGAGTCGGCCGTAGGCACTGTGATGATGTCCATGTTCTTGGAGTTGTTCTCCCTCCGACTCATGGGTCGTTTGCGCACACACACGGTAATTGGCTGCACAAAATCGCCATGAGGATCTAGGAATCGGAGAGGGGAGAAGTTCAAGGTGGCCTGGTATTGGCGCAGCATGAGGGCCACCTCCCAGTTGGGATTCCCCGGATCCTGGCGACGAAGTGCGTCCTTCTCGAGCAGCTGCTCCGCCTGGCGAGCCCTTCTCTTCTCCCGCTCCTCCTTCATGCGGTTCACCTCCCTCACCACACTGGAGCAGCGTTGATTGTTGTTGGAACCCTGGGATTTGCGTGCTTGGGCGGGACTCACATTGCGGGCCTTGCAAAAGGCCACTCGCGAGGTAGACGCCCCAGCCAGGTCACGATTGACCACCGAACGAGTCTCGGTTTTTCTTGGGGCCATCTTACTGCGGAACTCCCTCATGCGCTCCGCATAGGGATTCTTGCCCAGCGACTTCCGATAGGAGTCCGGAGGTCCCTCGGTGGGACTCGAATCCCTCGGTTTCGGAATCATTGAGCCCGTCGCAGTCGGCGATGGTGTGCAGGCCATCGCTGGCGATTGATTCTCAGCGAAAATATGACGATTGATGTTAATCAGCAGACTTATGGGCACCTCCTTGCCCTTGACCACCGCGCCCTCCGTCCATTCCCCAGTCACAGAGTCGAGCTCCGGATTCTTGGCCGTGCATACCACCGGGTGGACTCGTCCGTCACTTCGCTGGAAAAACAGCTGCTCGCCGATCTTGATGCGATCCATTTATATGGTGATTACTGCTGAAGCCCACAGCTTCCAGCAATGTGTATGCAATTTATAAAAGATGTATAATTTTTGGGATTTTTACTTGCATATACTTTTCTTAATTTCCGGTCCACAAGCGTGCGTGATGATACAATCTTTCTTTGACCAGACGTTTCTGCTGTAATTTACTGTCGAGTGTGAGTTCTGATGAGCTAATGAATTGGTTTACATTTTAATACTCACCATTAACGCCTAGCCTACTTTTTGTTTCGTATTGATTTGGTCAAGATATGTAGGAAATACAGGCCTATTTCTAAATGTCATTAGGGTTGTTACGGTTGTAATCATGTTTTTGTAATTTTCAGAAAATATGAAAATAAATGTGATGTCCATTTTTCAAAACTGTTGGCAATTTCTATTTGTCATTTTCGTTTTAGCTTCTTTTCACTTTTATTTGTGATTGGTTACTTTTGACTATAACTTTGTTCCTATTTAAGAGATTAAAGTCAGTCAAACTACAACACAGTATCAAGAAAGTATTTTAAAATTTAAGATGACATTGAGAAAAGGGGCGCCAGCAGTCCAGGGGTTTTTATACCCTTGCAGAGGGTATTATAATTTCAGTCAAAAGTTTGCAACGCAGTAAAGGAGACATTTCCGACCCTATAAAGTATATATATTCTTGATCAGCATCACCAGGAGAGTCGATCTAGCCATGTCCGTCTGTCCGTCCGTCTGTCCGTCTGTCCGTCCGTTTCTACGCAAACTAGTCCCTCAGTTTTAAAGCTATCTGCTTGAAACTTTCCCAAAAGTTGTCTTTCTATTGCAGGTAGTATATAAGTCGGAACGAGCCGGATCGGCATATATAGCTGCCATATAACTGAACGATCGGAAATGCCATAACTTTGGTGTTTTTAAAGTTAGGAAGTTGGGATTTTCTATGGGTCTTATTTTTGGCTAATCAATCCGACCTACCAAATTTCATAAGGATCGGACGACTATATCCTATAGCCGCCATATAACTGATTGATCGGAAATGCAATAGCTTTGGTGTTTGTAAAGTTAGGAAATTGATTTTCTATGGGTTTTATTTTTGGCCAATCAATCCGACCTACCAAATTTCATAAGGATCGGCCGACTATATCTTATAGCTGCCATATAACTGAACGATTGGAAATGACATAACTTTGGTGTTTTTAAAGTTAGGAAGTTGGGACTTTTTATGAGTATTAAGAATGCATCATATGAATAATTTTGGAGAATATAATTTATAGAATATTCTGCAAGGGTATATCAACTTCGGCTCCGCCCGAAGTTAGCTTTCCTTTCTTGTTAATTTTGTTTCAAATCATTGAACGATTTTATTTTCTATTTTTTGCGAATTACTTCTAGTTGATAATATGCGCCACCAAGAAAATTAAAGGGTTTTCTTAAAGGGGAGCTAGGTGGGTTTTGGACCATTTCCCCCTGCTTTCGGAGCAATTTTATGGTTAACATGTTTGGGGTGCTGGCTCGTAAATTCCTTGCTTGTCGGGTTTTGGGTTAGCAGCTTCTTTTGATATATGGCCCTTGCCCCGTTACGGGTTAGTACTTTTCAAATTAGATTTGGGCTCCCTTCCTTTTGTGTGTGTCATAAACCCAGGCAGGACCCTTCTGTATTTACACAAGCGAACACATTCCAAAAATAAATAGCTGAGGCAGCTCCCGTCCTCTCGTCTAGACTTCTGATTGGAGGACAATTAAAATACACCTTCGAGAGATCAAACAACATGCTGTTCCCAGTCAGTCAGGTGTAAAAACTAATTTACGGCCATGCCAGTCGAATAACCAAAAAACCGCAAGCGAATCCTCAAGGTGAAAGGTATTCGAGAGACTAGGACGTACCAAATTGTTGGCCCTTTCTGGTCTAGTTTTCCTATCAGTTACTGGGTCAGCACGGGGTATATAGACCATAAATCTCATGGCTGCTGCAATCAGGACCTGCAATCGCAATCTGCATCAGAAATCAGCGAGCAGTGCCAACTTGTCAGGGCCAAATAGATAGCGGCCAAACTGGAAATGGCGTCAAGGGCGCCATAAATGAGAATTTCCGTTTCATTTCCGCCCGTTTGTTTGCGATTGTGTGTGTCTATGTGTGTGTGTGTGCCTGTGCGGTTCATTTGTGGCGCATAATGAGCAGGGAAAGCGACGTGGTTCTGTATCGATTTTCATTTAAACTGGCAGCCGGACGACCACCACCTAACGGCAATCGGTGTGCCGAATTTATGGCAACTTGACCTCGACCATTTGTCAGCATTAGAACACAATTGGAGACCCGTTGCAGTCGAGAGGGCATCATAAATGGGCATCTGCCAATGAGGAGGCTCTGGCTGAGCCCAAGTAAACCTCACAACCCACAGGCAGTCATACAATTCAATTAAATACCAGCCTTAGAAAACTCTAACCAGTCTGGGGGATATTTATGGAGCATCGAGGTGGAGAAAAAGTCACATAAATTTGTTTGCTCGTGACGCGATAAGCGGGAAACATGTTGATACAGAGGCGAAATAAAATATGTCGTTTGAAAGAAGACCCGGACGCAAAACCCAAAGATTTATGCGGAAATAATCGACGATGGCCATAAATTATAGCCAGCAGCTAGACGGAAATCTCCGACTCATCGATTTTCCATCGAGATGTCAGTCACTTTGTTCTATTAAAACATGTTCAAACACACGGATCGCAAAACAAACACACACATTTAAATTTAGCAAAGATTTAGGTTTAGGTAAAACCCTTAGATTTATTTATACCAGGAATCAACGCGGTTACTTTAGCAGTATGTTCTCAGGCCACATCCCGATGATGCACCACACCCGAAGAGGCACTGTGCCACAAAGTGATGAACTACCGTAAGCACGATTGTTCAGCTAATACATACGTATAAATATTTGATCACGTTCTACCATTTGTAGCAGTATATTATCAGAGTCCAACTATGGATCAGTGAAATCATCTCAATTCAGAATGCAACATATTTCCCGGTAAGTCTTAAAATTGTTATGTTATTAAAAGGTTCGGCACATAGGAAGTTTTTTTATTATCTAAATTTAATAAATAACAAGACAGTACAATGAACTTGCCAAGCTAATTGTACAAAATTAAGAAAAAAGTTTTGATTATTGGAATTTGCTATTTAATGAAACAACTTTGTTACTCAGCTAAATAATGATTCCCATTTCAGTACCTGGATGCTCATTCTGGACTACAAACAGTATAAGGCAGCTCGAACCATCCAACAAAACTGGCGGAGATTCTTCTTCCGGAAGAAGTTCCTAGATAAAAGGAAGGCGGCCATCACGATTCAGCGGTGGTGGCGCGGATTCTCGGCCAGAAACAATTACTACAGCTTCGTGGAGAACATGCTGCAGAAGAGGCTGGTGGATCACTACAACAGGTCAGCCACCAAGATTCAGGCCCTGTTCCGAGGCTGGAAAAGCCGGCAAACGGTGCACGACCACAGCAAATTGCTCAGGTTGCAGGTGTGCGCCGCAGAGGATCTGCTCAACTGCGTGGCCTTCAAGCTGCACCACCTGCTGCGCACCTACGCGATTCCCGGGGTCTACTCCTTGAAGAACTCC
Source organism: Drosophila fuyamai (assembly GCA_018153365.1). NCBI lineage: Eukaryota > Metazoa > Arthropoda > Insecta > Diptera > Drosophilidae > Drosophila > Drosophila fuyamai. The sequence continues at coordinate 5,724,505 of JAECXW010000419.1, read as the reverse complement.
AAGTGAGCATATATAGTACCTTTATACTACCATTTTTATCGATAATGCGCAGTTTGAGTAGCTCAATATTACATTAACTTAATAGCTCACTTTTATCGTTAAACATTTTAACAGACGTTATTTTCGCTTATATTTAAGCATATAGTTTTAAGCCAGTAAGCGATAATATTAAATCTAACACGATAGCTGCTTGAAAAAAGCTATTAACCATAAAGTAACTTTTTACTGAATAAAATATATTATAAATTTACCCTTAGCTGCATGTCGCGAATAGAGAAACTGCTGGCAAGCTTACACTTTCGGTTTCATAATGGGAATGTGAAATCGCAAGAGGCAAAACGCGCGGCCTCCAGAAATAAGGATCGACTTAATTTCAAAAAAAGCGATAGGCTGAGCCAAATTCCGTTTGAGGGAGCGCGCTATTGGAGCCAATGCAAGCCGAAGTGCGAAACCGCCTTGAAATTGTCCAAGGATATCGACAAACGCATGTACAGGATCATTGAAATGTACGATGCTTCACAGAGGGATGCTCACGCGGCGTTAGTGCAAAAGAACTTAGCACACAGTAAGTTTAGTAAATCCTTTTTTGTTGTACTAATCCATTATTAATTTATTTCCAGGGAAGCAAAAGAAGCTCATGCAAAACATCAAAAAGTCGGAGCAGAAAAATAAGCGTGATTTTTGCGGTGACGTCATTGCCAGCATGCGCCGCTGGAAAATACTGGTAGATAACAACCTAAATGTGGACAAGAACATATTTAGAAATCCGGAAAATCTAGAGAAGTTCCTCTCCGAAATATCCGAGTACGTGAAAGAGTTCGAAACCTGCACCTGCTATTGCCGTATTCCCGTATTAACCGAAATCTACTGCGGCTAAAAATCTTGTATAAACCATAACTTATCATATTAAAATAAACAGAATTTATATACTAAAGGACTTTATTTTTTTAATTAGACAGCAAACTGGGAAAACGCATAAACGGGATTCTTGGTATTTTTTTTCAGCTGAAAATCGCCCTAAATATATCAACTGCGAAAAATGGGTATTGTTAGATGTAAATATAAAAATAAGTCGTTAGAATTTTTTACCGAACACATTGCCAAACAATCGCATAAGAGCGGTGACGAATGAAGGTCTCTGGCCATCGGTCCAACTTTCCGTCATCTCCTCTATTTTGACATTTTTATCAATAAATATATATTTAATTGACGTTTCCAGATTTTTCCTTACCTAAATTCTCGCAATCCAATCGTTCGTTTAAATTAAAGGTGGAACCGCCATCCATAGGTGCCACCCCAGTATCATCAGCGCCACTCATTTCTGGATCCGCCATCACGCTCTTAAACTTTCAAAATACTATTCTAATTATACAACTAAAAATTTGGATGTAAATTTTTACGTTGTTCTTAACATACACTTTAAATGTGTTACATGTGTTTTTCAGGAACTTGAATTTGATTTGAAATATTGGGAGAACAAAATTCAAAAGGTGAAACACGGCTTGCTTGGTTTTTAATTTAGTAAAATAAATTCTTGAAGTGAAAAAAATATAATAATATTTAAGAAGTATAAATAAAAATGATTGATTTTTTAAATTTATTTAAAAAGGCAGCTTCAATAAATCTAAGCAAATTTAAACAAATACTGAAAAATATAGTAAAAATGTATTTAAAAAGGCAATTTCACACATTGATCATTGGAAATCTCCAAGACCTTACAAAAAACAACGAGAAATCAGGTGTGCGAAATGCAAAGACTCGAAACATGCAATTTACCCCTCCAACTTTTACCTTCCGACACAGCTGCGAATTACGAGCCAAGTGTACGATTTATGCTGTAAACTTTTCAAGGCAAGAACATTAAGCATCCCGAGAGAAAACATGCAAATACTGAATGGAAAAGCCAAATGTGAGGAGGGATTTTCTCGGAACCTGTCCCTGAACGAGCATAAATTAAGAGGCCAGTTGCTGTTGCTTTTAATTAGACACTAAAACTCGGCATTGCCTGACCAAAAGACCAAAGGCCAGGGGTTCTTCTTCTGGCCACGACATCAAAACAGAGCTCGGCACAGCAGGAGACTTTGGTAATTGTACGGCATCCCCATCATCATCGCCATCTCCATTATAATCACCATCCTCAGATATGCAATTAGAGGACAAACGAAAAATGTGTCTTGGTCAGGCGCTGTCATCGTTGCCTTGGGACAAATACATATTTCTCAGACTCCTCGGCCCACGGTATATAAACTGGAATTAACCATATTCATCAAGCCCACAACTAAATGCAACATTTTCGGCCGCTAATGACAAGCCGTTGTCGTCGTCTTGAATGGCAACTTGTATTGCCCCAAGGCCAGGTTCTTTATCACTTGGTTAATGACTTATGGAGATTCCCTTCCCTGATCTTCTCGGGTCAGTTTCTATCGTTGTGAGTCTTTGGATGCTTTTTCCCTCTGGTAACGAATTTTATTTATTTTGCGGTTGACATGCCAGGTCTCTTGACATGTTTCATACAGTGACTCCCAGTCTGTACAACAGGTAAGAAGTCAGTATTGCTTAATTAATCTACTCTGTATTCCTATTCTAAAACATCTTTTAAATATTTATTTTCTTCTTAACATCTAATTGTTAGGCTCTCTATTTCTTTTAAAATTAAAAATAATTTGTTTAGCATCGAATTAAACACTTGAATAGTCCACTTTAATCCTCAAGCCAGCTTTATATTATTAGTTTCGCTCTGTTTAGCCCTACATTTTTTTCCAAATTTCAAAGTTTTAAAGCTTATATCAATGGTAAAAACAAAGTTACAAAAAAAAATAATTTGAAAAAATGTAAGCTTATTAAAAGTTTTTCAACGAAATTATACAAACATTTGGCATAGCTGAGAAACTTTTCCATTCGCTGTTGTTGTTTCTCTTGTTTTCCAGTTGTGTACAAGGTTTTTGGGGAAAATCTCAAGCAAATAAAATACAAAAATTAGGAAAGCAAAAGCGAGAGGGTTTAAGCCATCGAAATGATGTAACCAAAACGAAATGGATTCCTAAAACTAAAAGTTGCATTGCCAACAATTTCACTTTTAGTTCAGTTTTAATGCATTGTGTGTGGCACTTGGGCCGCAAAAATTTTGGGTTTTTCCGCTTCTTAATTAAATGTGTTAAGAGCCTAAAGTTGGACAACTTTTAGCTGGCCAAGATAATTTTGACAATTTTTCAAGTGGAACTTTTTCGCCAGAGAAGTGGACAGATGAACGCCAGCTTTACACAATTTCTCAATTTTATATTAATTTTTTTTTTGACAAATCTAGTTGTTAAATCACGGAAGAGCTTTAATGGTATTGAATGCCTTATTTGGCTTCTTGGCTTGGAGTGCAAGCCCTGGTACATTTAACGAGCTGCTTTCTAATAAGCGCACAGGAAAATGTAGAGGCGTTTGCATATGTCTAGGACCCATTTCACTGGGTGGCTGTAAGAGGAGGGGCTACTGTAACCACAACACAAGGCGTTTCAAATGTTTCCTTTCAAATTAATTAGAAGTTTGCGGTAAGCAAAGCAAAGCAGATCCAAGTTGCCTGCTTGCCCTTTCGGCGGTGGAAGTCATTCATGGACATCATCATCTCCATTGATGGCAACCGAGTAGGCCACAAAATGGTTTTTGGCCAACAATGAAATCTGAGTTCTAATTGCCGGCACACAAACATATAATTAACTAAATAATGAGATGAGTGGGGAGGTGGCAAGTGGGTGGTATCCTCGCCATTTGGCTGCTGTTAACGGCATCCGTAATTGCCTTTGATATGCTTAGCCACACTTGCAAGAGTCGGGGTTTTTCAATTAATGTTGCCAAATGTCTTTCCAGGTACTCCGCGAACTGTCGTGTTTCTTTTGGATTTGTGGAACTGGGTAAAAGTTTTTTAATTTATTGGCCATAAATTCAACAATGTTTGCCCATCATTGGCACCTGCCCGAAACAGTTAAGGTGTAATGAACAAATGCACGAACAGAAAGAAAAACATATTACTTTTGTTTTCGGTTTGAGTTAAAATACATTTTGCTTAATTACCTTGTAAAAAGTGAAGGACGATGTTTAGTAGTGAATTTATGATTTACAAATGTTTATATTTATATGAGAACTATTACGGGTAAAATAATGATTTATTTGCACTTACATGTACAAATGTTTTTTTTTCTACTAAAACTATAACATTTTTACAAAATGCTTTGAATATTCATTGTTAATGTTAATTTGTTCCATGTCGGGCCGAATATATACAAAATAATTTAAATTACCTTAAGTTGTTCCATATTTACTTCATTATTTACATCGCTTAGGTAAAATAGCTGTTTGATCCAAATAGCTGTTGGCTACCTCCTGAAATCATTTAAGAAAACTTACCAAAATATTTACCCAAAAAGGTTGATAAATTAGTCAAAAGAAAGTTCGAAAACTGAGGTGAAGTAGAGGGTGAAATGGATTAAGGAAGGAGAAGACAAAGAGCAACCGATTAACATTTATTGGGTCTGAACTTTAATTTGGCTTGTTGGCCGGGAAGCTTACCTCTCGCTGGCCTTTTGGCCATTTGACAGTAGAACTGAGGCTAGATTTATGGGATTGCCTGTGTCGATTAGTTAGCCATAAATCTTCGGTGTTTGCTTATGGTCAGCAGCTCAGCTGATTTGCTCAGTGACCCCGAACAATGTATATGTTTCATGCATTGTTCTGAATTTTCTACTTTTCCCGATATCTAGGACCTTCCTCTCCTCAGACAGCAAATAAATTCACGAGTCATGCCTGGAGTACATTTTCTTTCGTTCTTCATCATTGCACCATTAACAGGTTAACTCATTTTAAATTAAATCTGCTCTGAGCGAAATATAAATATATGAATAGCTGAAGAAGAGAAAGAAACAGCGCAGGACTCCTAATTTGCAAAGTTTTACGCTGACTGAACTTTAACCCTGCCGCAGGTGCTAAAAATGATTTGCAAAATGCAAAACTTTTCGTTATAAATTCATAGCCGTATATAACTAAAAAAAAGGAAAAAAAAAACAGCCAAACGATTCGCAAAAGAAGTTAAAATTGCTCAAGTTTTATATACATTTTCGTTTGCAGCCGTGAAATATGCAAAAAGTTTAATCAAATTCCAGCAAATCGCCATGCCCTAAGTCGTATTTTGTAGTTTTAGTGGCATTGCGTAAATAAAAGGAATATTCATTTCACTAAACTTAGGAAAATAAAAAGGGGTAAATAAATGTCACCTAAAAATACTATAAAGTTTCTACAAATACTTAAAAAAATTTTACTGAATAACAAAGTTTAACTTGAGCTTTATTCATTTAGTTTAACCACAATGAATTAATCAAGAGCGGTAAAAGACTTTAAAAAGTATACTATGCTTTTTGGCAAGTTTTGTAACCAAGCAGACGAACCGTAGTTGACCTTAAAATGTTATAAATATAAATATATTTAATTAATATGTCGAGTTTCCTACACGCGATAAACACAAAAAAAGGGTAAATCCAAGCAATGGTTGCCACTTTATATGACAATGAAATCCCCAATTTCGGAAGAGCTTTCACAATAAAAAGAAAAAAAGAACAGAAAACTATGACGCAGAATATTTACATTTCTATTTCGAGTGAATGTCATAAATCTTATACACCTGTTTGTGAATGTGTAAACGCCCACATGCTGGCACAGATAAATTTAGTGCCAAAATATTTAAAGTCTATTTGTTAAGGCCAAGAACGGAAAGGAAAATTGCGGCGAAAAAAACACGAAAACCTCACCGAATAAACCCGAAAAACCGCTGAAACCACCTGAAAAGAGAGAAAGGAAGAACTATAGTGGTCACGAAAGAGACGGCATGAAAACCCCAGAGTAGCCCCCAACAATTTAACAACTGACTTCATGTGAACTAAGCAAACATGCAAGTGTGTGCACACACGGACTCTAACACACACACACACACTTAAGTGGAATGCACGAACGTGGGTGTAAAAAAGAAAAATGACAGGAAAATTGAAAGGAAAGAACAAGCGCTTACACTCCCTTTTCCATTTGTTCTATAACTGCACATACTACTTTTCATTTGATTCAGTTGGCTGTCTTTATATTGAGTGTGGTTCGATACAAAATTTAGTGTTTTCAATTTAGCATTAATATCGGCAAAGGTAATATTTAGTTATATTTATAAATATATAATTGGGTTTAAGCTTTTAAATTTAATAATTGCTGCATACAAAAAATTTGTAACAAAATTGTTAAAAAAAAATAATACAGCTTAGCTTAATAACATATAGGTAACAAAAATTGATTGAAATTGATAATCAATAGAATTTAACTGCTTAATTATATCACTTTTGCGCACTACCAGCTTTATGGCATTTAATGTATCTTGTAATAGAGTTTACTTAATATATAAATATCAACAAATTACAAATGTTTATTTGATATGAACATAATGCAAATTTGTACATCAAGTACATGCAGTCTAAATGCTGAGCAAACAAAACACTGTTGCAGAAAAAAGTGCGGACAAAAGACTTTTCTCTGTTTACCTTGTGAGTTTTTCAGTTATTTTAAAACAGTTTTTCACAGCAAAGCGAAAAATGTATATTGTTAAACCAAAAAATTCGTCATCTCAGGTCACACGCAATATTGACAGCACACTGGGCTTTAGCGAAGATTAACTGCAGTCACTGTGTGTGCATCCCACTTTTCATACATATGCACGGCACGTATTTGAATTATGTGTGCCAGTGAGACCGGAAAATACACACGCACACATGCCAGTGTCAGACGCGGAAAAATAAATAAATATAAGACCCGTCGCTCTGAATATATTTCTTTCCTTTCACGCTCTAGTGTCGCCGCTCTGTGAAATCCGCTCTGAAGAATCTCCTTTTGCACTGATACACAAATTAGAAACGGCCTCGCCCACTAATCATGGCGCCAAGGCAGAAAATTGCGAGCCGATTAAATTGGCAATCAAGTGAAAAGACATCAGCAGTCGCAGGAAAATGGGCGGGGGGAAAGCTGCGGCAAAGTCCTCTCATCTTTGCTGTCAGTAAAATGGCATAATTACATGTAACTAGCCGAAAAAGTTTACATTTATGAGCGACTGTCGGCTGTTACCTGTTACCAGGGATATGGCCAACATTCGGGTGGCGGGAAAATGGGAAGTTTTCCGGGAAAAGAGGGCCGGGCCATCATCCAAGCGGTGCTATTTATGTCGCCATCAGCGTGGAAAACAGCAAAGACTGGCAGGGCGCAGAAATTGGAGGAAAAGCGGGGAGTTTTGGCTGCCAAATGGCGGCGTTGACACAGTTTTCCTTGTCGCCCAGCTGCGTCTGATGCCTTTCCCCTCCCGGCTTTTCTCGCCCCTTTTGTGTTTGTAAAAAATATGCGGCATAAAAGGGGCTGGCAAATTATGAATGAAAGATGGCGGTAAAGTTCGCTAAATGGTTACTGGAAACTGTAAAGGAGTAATAAGCTTTATACGGAAAGTGTCGTAGGTATATTTTAGGCATTACAAATTCTAAAGATTAAGAAACTTACGAATCTGGAACCATATTTAATAATATTTTTTATAAATCAATTTGGTTTTTCTTTTCATTTTCGAATCTTTTTAATTTGTATACATTTTTAAATTCAATTTTTTCTTTGACAGCTTTATAAAACCAATTACAACCTGATATAAGACTTTTGTGAAAGTTTTATCCAAATAGCTTTTTATGCGAAGCCAAGGTCTCCGAAAGTTTTTATTTGCATTTTTAAATAGTCAAATAAGACAAAAGTTAAAAAGTACCATCTGCCGATGACCTTTTCACACCTCGAGTATGATTGAGATGAAGAAAAAACTCCCTGATTGCAAATGACCTTGAGACCCCGAGCTGCCCACTCATTTATCCAGTTGACGGACAGCTAAAAACGGACAGACATCCAGACGCCATCTGGGCATATTTTAATTACCATTTAGGCAAACGTAAAAAAACACCGAAACGCAAAAGAGAACATTAAAAGCTAACTGCAGACGCTTTTCCCGCGCCCCTTGACCCCTGCCACGCCCATTTCGCCCCTGACCTGGCTCCTTTGAACTTCTGGCTCAACTTTCTGGCTGGCTGTCAAATGGGAGCGAGTGGGAAAGCAACAAAATGCGGCGAATGTTGTTTGGAATATTAATTCGACTTTGGGCCGTATTTAAGGAGCTTAATGAACTTGAATCGCGGGATTAAAGCTAAAACTACACAGAAAAATATGGGGCAAATCATATGAAAATAAATAAGAGCGATAATTTGCATCATAACGATTATAATATAACAAACTATACAAATAAAAAGCAGTATCTTAATTTACAGCTTCTGTTTGTGATAATATTATTTATTTTGGTTTCCATTAAGACACAGTATATTACGCTTTTATTCACTTTTCAAATTCATTTGTATCATGGCAACCTATAGCATTGATACATATTTGGCCAGTTGATTTAAATTGATATTGATTGAACTTTTTTCCGTGTACATAGCAAGGTGTTTTATTTTTGCCAATCTATGTGGGGGAAAAGGTGGGAAAGAAATGAAGAACAAAAAACTTTTAATGCCGCATCGTTCTACTCCTCGGTCCCTTGATATTTGTTTATTCTTTGAACTTCTCCAATTAAAAGTAAATATTGTGAGTAGTTTATCTCGATTTCATTCCGAGCCGGGCAGTTTGCAACTCTTCCCTTTTTCCTATTAGCAAGCCAACTTTGCTTGCATTTCGCACGCAATCTAAGACTGCGGCTACGTCATTTCCACTCCAGAGCTTTCCCTTTGTATCCGCAACTGTAGCTGTATCTGTATCTGATTTCCACTCGAATCTAGCTCAACTTTGGGGCCAGAAACTTTTCTTTTCGCGTAATTTAATGGCCTTTAAAGCGGCAACGCGGCCCACACAACTTTTCGTCTGGCGGTATTCTATCTAATGGACGCGAAAATGGCTAACATAAAAGCAAAGTTGAGTCCTGAAGCAGTAAGCTTTTACCCATGGTAATTTTTCAAATTCACTTATTCAAAGAATTCGGCTCTTTTTCAGAGCGTTCTAACCTTTTGATCATTTTAACAATACAATCCAGAGAGAATATGATAGTAAACATAATAAGGATTTTCTTTAATTCTATTCCATTTACTTTTCATAAGCGTATCGATTCGTTAGAAATATTCAAGCTACAACCACAAAAAATAAGCACACATCTTACTAATTAGTTTATCTCAGGATTGCAAAGTTCGCTCGAAGTTTGGGCGAAGAGAAAGTAAAAGTTTACCTACTCTCAGACACCCAAACTTCCAAACAGAAACTGGAAATCACGATGCAGCTAACAAAAACATGGAATAATTTTATTTACGATTCAACTTTGTAGTCACAAAATCATATGAGTAACTACCACAAAGTAAAAGGGAGGATGGCAGATGTCTAAGGTGCAAAGCATAAAAATCGTGGTAAAACTTTATGTGTGTATCCCTGAAACGATTCCAGCCAACTGCCCAAGTTAAGTTTACTTTATGGTTGTAGAAAAAAATAAAACAGAAAGCAGGGAGAATAAAATAATAAAAACTGAAATTAATGTTGGACGAGGGGCTGGAGGACAAGTGTGCGCATAATTTATACAGTCCCAAGACGGAATAAAAAACGAATTATTTTCAAGATACTTTAAAATTAACCTGGAGGTTTTTAATAAGATAAGCTGCGACTTGATATAGATAAATTTTGGCTGTACTTTAAAATTTAAGTCAGCATTTTGCTATACGTAAGCTTTCCTTTGAGATTTAAGCTCATTACTGACTTTAATTAAAGGAATCGAAGTGTAAGAGCTTAAAATGTATGAATTATGTATTGAAGTAAAGTGTTCATTTGAATAGAAACAAATTATTTGGTAATAACTATAAATAAATCAATTCACCCGAATTTTCGAGATTAAAGTCGTAAGTTCTGATATTTAATTGATTTGTGTTTATCGGAGTTAATTTAAATGTCTTTAATATGCATTCTTAAAGGCTTTAATTGAAGCCCACACTTAAGCTACTTATCAGATTTTCTCCTAGTTGTTTAATAAACGTTATTTTAAGTTTTATTTAAAATTCTTTAATTACAGACCTTTTGCAGTCTTAAATAAAGAACTCAAGACACAAGAAGCCCAACTTATAGGCAAGAAAATATACTTCTCACATTTTGTACAACCACTCGGAAGCATTTTTCTTGTATTGCACGGTGTTTTAAAGAGATTTGGCTCTGGAGTAAGCCAAAGCCTACTTGACTGCAGTGGCCTTGGACCACTCCATCGCAATCCAGCCCTGGCCGGCCTCATTTCCATCGTTTTGTCTCCGCACCATTGTTCGGCCAGCAGCTCGTTTGGCCTGTGCCTCGGCAGCAACTCATTAAAAATTCCATTTTCATTTCGCCCATCATCCATTTTGATTTCATAGTCGAGTGGATCGCGCTGGGCGGCTGGGCTGCAGTTGGATTCTGGTCGGATTGGTCGGAATTGGATGAGATGGGCTTGCCAACTGTGCGTCGCACAATTTCAAAGTGTTTACTTTCTTGCACATTGATTTCGATGGGACTTTCACTTTGGCTTTTGCCCCTTGCATTTTAACGCTTTCAATTTTATATTTTATTTAAATAACCGCCGCCACTTCTCCCATTTCGCATGCGTATTTCGCAGCATTTTTTTACGCCAACGTAATTAAAAAATAAATACGAGAATTATGAAAATTTTCCAGCATCAGCTTAATATGGTATGTACATATATACACATATTTTTGGCAAACATGAATGAATCCATACGCAGTCTTGTTGGGAATTGAAGGGAAAGCGGTAGCCACAGTTAATTATTTGCCCTGCCAGTTTGGCGAACGTGACGTATACGTAATTTTTATACCGACTGTTTCACTGATGAATTATTTGCCCAGCACTCAATCAATATATGTACACGGAACTTATATGCATGTAAATATGCATATATATTAATGCGCGATTGTATATTTGTTCTCGCGTATGCTTCAATTTATTTGGCCATTCATTTTTAAGGTTAACAACCAAGTCGATACTGGTGTTTAATTGGCGATTCCCTCTGCGTGGTAAATTAGCTTGATTTAAATTCGAAATTGTGTATAATGCTATTGGACAGCCAATATTGACGCTTTGGATAGATTAGATTAACTATGCTCAGAGAGACAGCAAAATTTACTTACTATTAAATGACTTTCTATTTCTATAAAAAAAACACTTAAATAGACTTTAAGCAAAAGCGAAAATAATGAATGTTCTTAATTACTAATCCATACAAATGTGCTAAATGAAAATTGATATTTAATCGAAATGCCATCAGCAAATTTCAATAACTTATTTATGAAAGTTTTGTTATCAACAAGTTATTTCTATTAATAAATGATTTATAAGCTGTTCAAAATTTGTATATTGAATATATTTGATGTTTAAATATTAATACCTTCGACTTTAAAGTCACTACAACTACACATTAATAAACAAAAGAAAAACAATAATAAAATTGCATATAATATTTAGCTAAACAATGGACAGAATAATGATTTGCATCATAGGATCGGGCAATTGGGCAACGACTATAGCTCGCAATGTGGGCAGGAATGTGATAAATTCGCAAACACTTGATGAAAGGGTGCCCATGTATGTGTACGAGGAAATATTTGAAGGTCGCAAGCTCACCGAGATCATTAACACCACCCACATAAATGCCAAGTATATGCCGAACTTTGAACTACCGCCAAATATTGTGAGTGTACTTTGGTTAAAACCGATTGTCCAATTTGTAATATTTCATTTTCTTTTGCAGGTGGCCGTTGATGACATTGTAGCCACGGCCAGGGATGCCGATATAATTATATTCGCCATTCCGCCGACCTTCGTCAGCAGTTGTTGCAAAACTCTATTGGGAAAAGTAAAGCCCACGGCCCATGCCGTTTCTCTGATAAAGGGATTCGAACGCGGCGATGATGGGCAGTTCGTCCTGATTTCCCAAATAATTATGCGGCAGCTAAAGGTTGTATTTTAAGATAATCTTTATTTAAGATGTTTTGGTTTTAGACGTAGAAATAATATTTAAATAGGTGATATAAGAATTATCTTAGCCTAAAAGGCCTTAAAAAAGGACACATTTAGAACTATTTTAAATGACATTGAGGGAATGGTTGAAACTGAGGAATTTAATGTTATTTGGGCTAAGATCGTAAAGGGTTATAAAAAAGGGAGCTTAAAGGTTAAAGTTTTAAGGATAGGACTTTCTTTAGATCCTATAAATGTGATGATTAAAATAAATGTAATTTTATTTCCAAAATCTCGAACTATAGTTCGAGACTTTTTCTAACAAGTTTTTCGTTCGAAATTTAACTATGTATTTTAATTACTTTCCTTTTTATTGTCTTATAGATTCCATGTTCAGTCCTAGTGGGTTGTAACTTGGCCCACGAGATAGCTCACGATCACTTTGCCGAGGGAACAGTAGGCTGTCGCGATCAGAAGTATTATCGAGTGCTGCACGACATCTTCAAGTCACCCACATTTCGTGTGGTGGTCACCGAGGATGCAGACTGTGTGGAAATCTGCTCCACTCTGAGGGTAAGCCCCTAAAAATTAAAATATGACTTTAACAGACTGTTTTTTTTTTTTTTACAGAACATAATTGCCTTTGCGGCTGGCTGTTCAGATGGGATGGAGCTGAATGAGAACACAAAAGGCGGGATTATTCGGAGGGGATTTCTGGAGATGCTTCAGTTCGTGGATGTTTTTTATCCGGGTTGCCGAATGGGAACCTTTTTTGAGTCCTGCGGAATATCCGATTTGGTCACCAGTTGTTATGGTATTTAAAATATTTTAAATGTCACTGCCGTTTCAAGACTTGTATCACTTTTCAAAAAAAGTCTTAGGAATGTATTAAGTATATTTATAATTGAAATGGTCTTTGTTTCAGCCAATCGCAATCGCAAGTTGGCAGAAGCATTTGTGAAGACAGGTAAGCCTCTAAGTGAACTGGAGCACATCCTTATACCAGGACATGAGCCACTCGGTCCAGTGACGGCTGAACTTGTGCACCACATGCTCAAAAAGAAGGGCTTGGAAGACAAGTAATGGATACAATTAAATTCGCCTAGCATTGACCTTAAAGTAATCCCCCATTCTTTCATAGATTTCCGCTTTTCACCACAGTTTACAGGATCTGCACTGGGGACTATCCGCTGCACCGCCTAATGGAAACTCTGATTAAAGCACGCGAGGACATGTAAGGAGGATCTCTATGGAAATATTAGCCGATCTAGTAGTAATAATTCCATCCTTGCAGCTTCCACCCGCTCCATACATTCCAGCTCTGAGGGGCGCCTTTCAATGTTAAATAAAATTTAAATAAAACAGATTCGGAACCAGAATGCAACCAAACAATTTGCTTTCTTACCGTTTTTAAAAGTGGGAAAGTGGAGCACATGCGGCCGGGCTTTGTCTCGGATATACATAAGTACATATATATAAACTATTTGCCAACAAATGCGGCAGGACGCTCCGCTCGATGTTCAAACAAAGCCCCTCAACATTTGTATTGTGCGTCTTTTCTTGCTGCAGTTCAAGTGTTCCTCTGCGGAGAGTGCACTCCATTGAATGCACCAACGCTCCGAGCATAACAAAAAACAACGGAAATCACTTCAGTCGGGGATCCGGATGCGGATGAATGGAAAAGAAAGCCGCCCGCTTTTCCATCTCATTGTTTTCGATGGCTCAACTATAAATTTATGTGTGTTTCTCTGTGTCCGGTAGTTTTCTCTTTTCTTCTGAGCATTGTATTGAGGATGAAGTGCTTTCCAATCCGAATTGAGGAAATGGGAGCAACCACTGGAGGACTTGTCGAGATCCCTACTGGGGTTCAGTGAACTACCCAAACAGGGCTCTATATGTCAACACGATTTATTAAGGCAGTCTACGAAATAACCCGGAACGAAAACATCAATATCCGAGTCAGAGCTCCAATATAATATTTTTCACAAAAGATGACCAACAATTCGGCTGATCTCGTCCAAGAAAATCAAAAGCCAATAATGCAACGACGTCTATTCTATGTGCTAGCAGTCGCTCCAATTATCATGTTACTGATCTGGATACTTCTCAAGAAAAATGAACCAACTCTGGAAAAGGGAGCTGTCGTAGGGGATCAAAATTCTCATACATCTGGACTCGGCAACGTGATAAACGAGATTTATTACTATATCTGGAAGGATGAAAGGCCCAACACCAATGTGAAGCCAAAAAGCTTCATTGAAAGAATCTGGAACAATCTGAAGTCCTAAAATCGTATGTCGAAAAATTAGCAAAACATCTTAAATTACACATTATTGATTTTTTGCAGCCTAAAACGAAAAAGCGGCGGGGATTTGCAGTTGACGAATTACAATCAAAGACTTCAAGAGTAGGATTTGGGAACCCGTTGCAAACGAGATTAATTACAATATTTGAGAGGATAAACGCCCCAAAACTGAAGCTCAGGGCAAATTCATCAGCTATATTGAAAACTATCTGGAATTACTATATCATACATCAGTAAAACATCTCCACAAATATTACATGCGAATTATTTTGTCAACATATGACACACCTTTTATTCTGTTCACTGTCTGTAATAGTCAATTTTTAAATTATTTAATAAATGTTTTATGCAATTAATTTAGTTTTCGGCTTTTCGATTTGCTCGCATTTTTTCAGGCATAATTAAATCAAAGCAACAAAGGCGGTAATCATCGAGCAGGGGTGTGATGCGGTGGCCTGATTGCATCCGGATTATGTAAACGGATTAGTTCAAATGTCGAAATTGTCCAAATTGATTACATTAGCAAACAACATTTAATCCGTGCCGAATGACATTTATTGTGGATGAGTGCTTTCTGTGATATATTTTTATACCCTTGCAGAGGGTATTATAATTTTGGTCAAAAGTGTGCAACGCAGTGAAGGAGACATCTCCGACCCTATAAAGTATATATATTCTTGATCAGGATCACCTCCTGAGTTGATATAGCCATGTCCGTCTGTCCGTCTGTCCGTCTGTCTGTTTCTACGCGAACTAGTCTCTCAGTTTTAAAGCTATCGAATTGAAACTTTGCACACACCCTTCTTTCCTTTGCACGCAGTATATAAGTCGGAACGGCCGGGATCGGCCGACTATATCCTATAGCTGCCATATAACTGAACGATAGGAAATGCCATAACTCTGCTGTTTGTAAAGTTAGGAAGTTGGGATTTTCTATGGCTTCTTTATTTGGCCAATCAATTCGACCTACCAAATTTCATAAGGATCGGCCGACTATATCCTATAGCTCCCATATAACGATAGGAAATAGCATAACTTTGGTGTTTTTAGAGTTAGGAAGTTGGGATTTTCTATGGGTTTTATATTTGGCCAATCAATCCGACCTACCAAATTTTATAGGGATCGGCCGACTATATCCTATAGCTGCCATATAACTGAACGATTGAAATTGCCATAACTTTGGTGTTTTTAAAGTTAGGAAGTTGGGATTTTTATTTGTATTAAGAATGCATCATATGAATAATTTTGGAGAATATTATTTACAGAATATTCTGCAAGGGTATATCAACTTCGGCTCCGCCCGAAGTTAGCTTTCCTTTCTTGTTAAATAGTGTGCACGTGTGAAACAATATGTAAATTATTTATTATAAAAATTTAATATCATTGAAACTGGTCGAGAAGCACATATTAGCAGAAAAAGAAACAAGAGTTAAATGCACACAATATATCGAAAGATTATACCCATGAAATCACTTTCTTCATTAAATATGCATTTAATTTTTTTGTAGAGATGCCAAAAAAAATTATTTTATGCCACATTATGCTCATACAGTCCAATGGCTCTTCAATTTATTTGGAATTAATTTTTTGTAGTAAATCTGACACTTGGCAAATAGAAAATACACAGGACATGTAGGACGGCTGACGAAAGAGGCTCTCGGAATGGTGTTGTTTGTTGATTCGGTTATTGTTGCTGTCTGTTGTTTGCCCTCAAATTGAACAAATAGCTAAAACAATCATCGCTTGAATAGATATCACTCGGGTGGTACAGGGAACTCTGATAAAGAGGATGGAAATTTTAAAAATATATGTGCTCTTTCTTTTATGGCTAAATTCACAGTGAATTCAACGCAGAAATTTGCACATTGTGTGATACATACCTTTATCATCATCCAGATCTATTAGGTTCTAATTTTAGGGAAGTAGATTCGAAATGAAATACTATGATTGATGTATCATTAATAATGCCATGCATCTTATTTCCAATTTTTGTTTTCATTCTATTAATTTCATTCTCTATACACATTGCTTTACATTTGTTATTTTAATCATTTTTATCAGGCAAAACACAACATTAGAGCAGGAATCTATGGAATCGGCCTAAATATTATGCACGTTTGTTTGGAGAAAATTTACAGTTACTGGAAGAAATTATTTGTAGAAATCGGAGCAACGTATTCGGGGATTGGGATTGTGCCATGGACCGGCTGTCGATCAATCAGAAGGTATTTATCAGGCGATCGGATGGCAGAGTTCACCTGGCAGGGATCATCAAACTGGAGGGTGGTTCCAGTAATCTGGTGACGGTGGAGTGGCCCGAAGGACTTACGATGAGGGGCAAGGAACTTCCGCTGGACCTGGTGGTCCTGATGAATCCTCAGATCTTTGATGCTCCCCGCTGCAGCGGAGCCAACCAAACGGCCTCCATACCTCCACGTTCCAAGAAGCAACGAATGACAGCTGGGAGTTTCCCACCACGAGTGGTCACAACCACTGCGCGCCAGGTTCCTCCTGGTATTCCAAATCGACAGGCTAATGTGGTGATTCAAGTCGATATGATGCGAAAACAGAGGGAACGAAGACGGGAACTCCAAAGCCGGGTTCGTCAAATGCGGGAGAAGGCGAAGAGCGAAGATCCGGGGAATCCCGACTGGGAGATAGCCAAGATGATACGCCAGCAACGTCTTCAGCTGAAGAGTCATCCTGTCAAGAGCCGCACTTCGGAAGGTCCCACCAAGGAACACCAAATTGTGGTTTGTGTGAGGAAGAGACCACTGGGTCGCAAGGAGCTGGCAGATCGGGAACTGGACGTGGTCAGCATTCCGTCAAAGGACATGTTGGTTGTGCACGAGCCGCGCAAGCACGTGAATCTGGTCAAGTTCCTGGAGAATCATAGTTTCCGTTTCGATTACGTCTTCAATGAGGATTGCTCGAATACCACTGTCTATGAATTCACCGCACGTCCTTTGATCCGGCATATTTTTGAGGGCGGTATGGCCACCTGTTTCGCCTATGGACAAACCGGAAGTGGCAAGACCCATACGATGGGTGGACAGTTCATAGGAAAACGACAGAGCTCCTTGGACGGGGTTTATGCGATGGCCGCCAACGATGTGTTCAGCAATCTTACCTCACCATCCTATGTAAACTTGAAGTTGGGCGTCTCCTGCAGTTTCTTCGAGATCTATGGATCCCGAGTGTACGATCTCCTGATGCCGGGCAAGCCACAATTGCGGGTTCTGGAAGATGGCAACCAGCAGGTGCAAGTGGTGGGCCTGACCGAAAATCCCGTAAAGAACACCGGGGATGTACTGGCACTACTCGAATTGGGAAATAGCGTTCGAACCTCGGGTCAAACGTCGGCCAATTCCAAGTCCTCGCGATCTCATGCGGTTTTCCAAATTGTGCTCAAATCGTCGACGAATGAGCGTTTGCACGGGAAATTCTCGCTCATAGATCTGGCTGGGAATGAAAGAGGGGCGGATAATAGTTCGGCGGACAGGTTGACCCGGCTGGAGGGATCGGAGATCAACAAGTCGCTGCTGGTCTTGAAGGAATGCATTCGGGCTCTGGGTCGTCAGTCGGCTCACCTGCCCTTCAGGGGCTCCAAACTCACCCAGGTACTTCGGGACTCCTTTATTGGAGGCAAGAAGGTCAAGACCTGCATGATAGCCATGATTTCACCGGGTTTGCATTCGGTGGAGCACACTTTGAACACCCTACGTTATGCCGATCGGGTGAAAGAATTGACTGTAGATGGTGCTATCCCGAAACGACTGATCAATCCTTTGGCCTCAGCTTCCAGTTGCGAAAGTAGCTTCTTGCCAAATATTATCAGTCAGTCACAGAATCAGAATGTCTTTTCATCTGCTTCATCCATATCGTTACCTGGTGAAAGGGTCCAATCTCAGGATAGCAGTAATGCACCCAACAACTTAAATAGAAACCAAGGACAACATGTCCATTGTTCCACGCCAGGGCGACCTTTGACCCAAAAGAACGGGCGATCCATCAAGAAAGCTTCTTCAATGCTGGCCAAATCCCTAGCACGATTTCGAGGGCGCAACATTTCCTAAAACCCAAGAAACAAATGCCCAATTAGGGTCTAGACACGATTTCTACAACTAGTTGGCTTAATTAAATAGGATAATTTGTCAAAATTATGTGGTGAGACTTAAATAAATAATAGATAACAAGAAAAAATTTAGAAAATATGAATAATTTATTGGGAACGGTAATGTAACTAGTCTATGTATCTGAGTAACTTTGGTTTAAATAATTATTTAAGATGTTATGTTGTTTTCATTCGCTTCTCTTTTTGACTAATATTGCAATGGGTCTGGAAAAGATTTCTACAACCATTTGATTTAATTCAATAGAATAATTTGTCAAAATTATGTGGTAAGACTTAAATAAATAATTTTTTTATTGGGAATTCAGTAATGTAACTAGGCAATGTAACTGATTGACTTTGGCTTATTTTTTTATCCACAACGTTTATTAAGATCTCCGTAAATGTAAGCCAACTATATTAAATTGCCCTACCAAACCACTCAAATTCATTTAATAAATTAAATGTAACCCAGCAACGGAACTCTATTGTAAAAGGACTTCATTGTAATTTCGTCTAGAGTAATCTCTGCCGATTGAAGACTGTTCACGACACTTATTCCGGCGTCTTAAAGTTGTCACCACCCAATGTTCCTCCACTTTTCTGGCACAGTTCATTTGTGTGCCAACCTGTTTCCTGGGCTTTAGGTCCTAGGCCCACTTGCATGTCCTTCAACCAACACACGTAGCCGTGGGTTCATGTGTGTGACTACATTTTCCTATGCCGAACTCAAACTAAGCGCAAATATTTTCCGCATAGTTGCGCATTAAGCCAAAAACTTACTTTTTCCTTTCAGTTTTTCTGTGGTTTTTTTTCATGCAGAAGGACGGATGTGGGAAAGTGGAGAAGTGGCTCCTTTGACAGCTGTCAATATACAATATTGGGGATTATGATGGTGCCAAGACACGTCTTACGACAAAGCTTTGTGTCAATATATTAAATTATGGCTTAGGGCGGCTTTTCCTTAACTCCCCGCCCCTTCCGCCCCCTCGCTTAACTTTTTGGCATTTTTCGCGCAAATCCTCACATAAATGCTTAAGGCTGAATGAATATGGATGAAGCAGCAATTTTTTTTCTTATTCCTGAGCATTTGACACTAATTGAAATCGGGAAAAATGTTCCTAAAAAGCTGTTGTGTCTATACAATGCAATTATTTAAATTAGTTTATTTTCTAGATATTTTCATTCGCCTCTCTTTTTAACTAATATTTCTTATACGCACCGTTGGCCGACTAAAAATGTAAATAACACACTTCAAAGAATTCATTTTTTGATTTTAATTAATCCTAAAGACTTATACTGGTTCACATAATTCATTGAGTTTGTATTTATCATAACAATAAGTATTTTCCAAGTATGCAAAACGTGTTAAAGAATTTAAAGTTTAAATGAAACTTAAATATTTTATAATTGCAAATATTTACAGCTTACAAAACTGTCATTATGTATAGACGATAATTTAATTAAATATTTTGATATTTCATATATGTGTATATGCCACTTTCGAAGGCTTTCCATCTTGGCATGTCAACAATTTAATGTTTGCAATTTAATTTTAAGTCCCTGCTGTCTTTCGCATCGTTAATCAAAAGCGTCTTTAATCTTATGTCAAGTTATGTAAATAAACAATTACGAGCATTTATGTATGCACACTCACAGAAGCGTAGATACACATACACACACACACACACACAAGAGTACAAATTTTGCGGCTTAAAGTTAATTCATTTCGCAAGTGTTTGCCTAACCTGGCATTAAAACGGCTAGGAAGACATACGCCCACGGGTTGATGGGTCTGCCGAAATTCCCGCCCTTGTCGTTTTCAAACAAGCCATTAACATAGCTACCTAAATAAGTAAATTCGATAAGCACATAGATACTCACCCACACACACACACGCGGAGAGTAAACAAAACCGGAAGGAAGCGCGTGCAGATTCAGCGGAGTGCAAACATTTCAATTTGGGGAAACTGATAAGTCCTATAAACGTAAACTTAGCGTTGGCTGAACAAATTTTCAGAATCCCCGCCCCCAAAAACTGGGAAAATGCGAGGCGATAACTCAAACACATCTCCTGATTGAAGGCTTAAAGCATTTCGGCAGTAGTGCTCCTCCATTCAGTATCGATTACTTTGTGTCTAATGCACTTTCGCATCTGGAGGGCTGCTGCTACATCGCATTTTCCTCTTTCCTACCTTTTGAAAAGTAACCGAGACTGTTGTCCAGGAAAACTTTGCTCGCGGCAGTCAGAAAAGTGCGAAACACTAACGGCTTCAGCTGAAAGATATTGGAAAATTCAGAGAAATATAAAATATGATGGGAGCTAAATTTAGGATATAGTTTTATTCAATTTACTTTGCTGCCATCCATGGATAGCAAATAATTTTTATTTTTAATTATTATTAATTTTTTATATAGTGATTAGTGTAGTGATTAATCCTAGTTTTAAGTTTTTTTCTATAAAGATTTTCTTGAAATTTACATTTCACGAAATGCCATTGAACGTTCTGAGTTTAAAGCTGAGTTGAAGCTTAAATTAAATGGGATGACCATTAAACTGTTAAACATATTATAAATTTGTATATGTTGAAAGCTTCCACTAACTGAAGGTAAAACTATTTTAATAGTCTTAGTTCAATTTTCCATTTTTCTGACAGTCGGACAAGAAACATATGTGTATATGTGTATCTATGTCGAAACTAAAAAAAGCTGCTTAAATGGCAAGTTTAAAACATTTTTCCCCCTTCAGTTGTCCATTCCTCATTTTGCTGAAGTCATGGGAAAATGTTTACAATGATAATTGTCCTGCTCGGTCCTTGTCGTTGTCATTGTCCAGCCAATAAATTCTTGGCAGCTGCATGTTTGTTAAGCTCCGGGCTCAATCCTTTCGCCCTCCACCCCCTCCCCATGACCATGTTTTTCGTCCTGTTTTGACCAGTGGCTATTGCTCGAGTGGACGGTGTCCGTGTTTTCTCCGAGTCCTGTCCCTTATGTCGACGCTTCAACCGCTTGGCACTGCTCGGGGCGAATTATTTATGTCTCAAATTACAATTGCAGTTAAAACAATTGTACGGGAAATGAGATTTTCATCTTTCGAGTGCATTCTATTGCGGAAATTGATATCTCACATGAATTTAAATGTTCTGTGGTGTGGACTCGACATTTGGCGCCTTCAATTTCCATAACTTGGCAGGTCCTTCTTAAAGGCCTCTCACAATAATTGAAATGTCCCTATTTAAGCTCTCGCTATATCCTTTAATCCGGGCCAGTCCTTCTGCCAGTTGCGTCCAGTGAGGGGCGTTCCCTCTTGTCTTAACCCAAATTGTTCGCCATTAAGCCGTCAAGTGCTAAACATGCAAGCGATTCTCAATCCCGCCTCGCCTTTTCTCTGGGTCTCCTACTTTCTCTCTGACTTTCTCTGGCCCCTTGCAATTTCTTCTATTCGCGTGCCGGTATATGGAAAACGTTGGAGAGAAATGTGCCAAGATAAAAAACCAACTTTGCATATTTACTAACCCTGTCAGATGTCGGTGGAAGTCTATTAAAAATGGTGTGAGATCAACATGGAAATGTGCTTGGAATAGTTTAATTTCAATTTTCACAGGATCATTATTTAGCAGTAGAAGGATATCGATTTTTATGCAAATTTGTTGTCTAGAACAAAGTAATAAAACCAGAGGCATTAAATAAAAAACGGTTTTTTCATTTAGTGCACATTTGCTATTTCACATTTTAATCGCATTGTTCCAAATTGGTCTTAAAAATATCATAAGAATTTAAACAAGAAGAATGCACGTTTTACCAGCAGTTTTTTGATATTATGAAGGCGCATTTTTCTTTTCCATAATTTTATCTTTCCCCAAGCTATAAAAAAAACCGTGGACAAAACCAGCTCATTTTGTTAAGCCCGAATTTCAGCGAGAGCCACAAGTAACATAGCAAACATCAACTTGGTTGCACTGCAGTGTCCTTGCAAATGCATCTGTGTGTGTTGGTATGTGTGATGATATGGTTGTGTTTGTTTGTCACGCTAACCTCAAATTGCCGCCAACAATTTAACAAGCAGACGTTGTGTGAAAAATATGTCAAACCAGAGGCGAAGGCGGTGACATTTTGTTCGCTTTTTTTGTGAATACGAAAATTGCGTTAGCCCACACACAAACACATATGTATGTTTGTATGTACATGTACCCCGAGTTAGCAACACAAAAAGTGGCAACCCACACAAACACTCACACAGAGCAGGACAAACAGTTTTCCAGCCACGTTTTGAATTATGCATGTCTGCCATACATGACTCGAATTTTCCCACTCCTCTAACACTCCCTCTTATTCGAAGTCTAACGCGAAGAAAAGTATACATATTCACAAAAAAATGAAAATGACACAAAGAAGCAAACGGCCCGAAACTATTCATGGTCGCTTTTCCTGGGAAAACTTGGAAGTAGGAGGGTGGATTGGGGAAAAGACCAGCCAAGCAGGAAGGATGTGTTAGGATATTATGGTTCCCCAACCTCGTAATGACTGAATTCTGTGTCTGTCTGCCTGGAACCACTCCAAGCTAACATGTTGCCAACATCAACTCTGTGGCAGGCACCTTTGATTGCCCCAAAATGTCCAAGGTAAGTGGATTATGCATCTTGATGGAGTTCAAGCAAAGAGCAAGCTCATTTTAAAGTCAATTACCTTTACATGTGGAGGAGCTCCTCCTTTGCTTAATAATATTTCCATGGCATAGTTTTTGGAGGTCACAAAAAATAAATAAATACAGTTCACTTTCAGGGGAGTGTATTTCTTTGTAAGAATTATCAACAAAATTTACTGTTCAAAAATGTTATTGCAATAAATATTTTGATTTTTAATTTATAAAAACATTTTGTAGAGCGGAAAATACAATATATTAGATATTTTAATTTCGGTTTTAATATAGCATACAAATAATCTTTTCATTAAAATAAATACAAATTTACAGAATTAAATGGAAAACAAAACTATAGCCTGAAAACGTTTGCCCATCACATCAAATTCGACTGATTGGGCCAAGTTGCAAATATAATTGCTGGTAAAAAGCATGGAAGGGGGAGTGGAATAGAGGGCGGCACAAAATAGTAATTAAATGGAAAACGCACTCGAAGAGTCAGGCGAGCTGGCAAAGTGAAACCATCTTGTGCAAGGCACTTGACTTTGGGCCACAATCGCGTGACTTTGAGCAAGCTCCTCAAAAAAAACCTCTCGAGCACAAACACAAGTACCGTTCAAGTATGAATTTATTTATACGTAATGCGTATACATGATTTCTTTTTATAATTTTAATTTGCGGCAACCTTGGCCCGAACCATGATAGCCTTGAGTGCGGGAAACGCACAAAAAGAAAATAAAAAGAAAATTACGAGACGGAAGGGGGCTTGAGTTGATTTTGAGTTTCTTGCTTGCCGTTGAATAATAAATGCCGCTATTGATTTCCACCATACCAGATCCCGAAAAAGGAAAATACAAAAATAAGCCAGAAAATTAAACTCCAGCCGGAAAAGAAAGATGGGGCCGGCAAAGTGAGACGGCGAAACTTTATTGACTCGCTTCAGTGCCACAAATTTACTTTCTCATCTGGGGGAGCCTAGAGGAAAGTTCTCGGCTTAACTTTACGATCTTGGCACTTGTTGTTACCCCTCAAACAACATAATTTGGCCAAACAGCAATCAACTCCACCCCGACAGCATATTCATATGTCAGATGCCAAAAAAAAAAACCCAAGAAAGAAAGGAATGCCTTTCCGTTTGTCAAAATGTAATAAAGTGCAAACAGTAGCAGAAAATAATGTGAACACATAAAAATAAGCAAAAACTTTCCGTCTTTATTTCTCTATATATATATATTGGTGTCGGCCCTCACACTTCCTCCCTCCGATTCTATTGTTTTATATTGTTTACCCTTTCTGCAGGGGGAAAACTTGAACTTGGCATTGACAGGGCGTGGACAGAGTTGGCCAGTGGGGATTCCTATCTTATCAACGAGGTTGTACAAAACTTTCCTCTCACCACTCGGCTTTTGTTAGACACTTCCGCTGACAGTCCCCAGCAGCAATATAAGCTGTTATAATATGTTTAATTAAGCCAAAACTTTTGTAACTAAGTAGATCTTCCAAGAAGGAAATGAAAAGCTGCAATTTCTTTCTCGTTAAAAATTGGAACTTGGAACGAATTAGTAATTTTACATGCTAGTACCTTTAAGTAAAATTAATATAGGCCGAAGGACTTCAGTTTCCAGTGTCATTTTCTTTTATATTAATTTTAGCATTATATACTAGTTTTAATTTGAAAAAATAAATAAATAAAATTAATATATCTGGCTTTTGAAATTGATAGCACATCAATTAATAGATGTGGACATATATTTAAAACAAATATTCGATCTTACTTTTCTTAAGGATTTTAAACTTAAACTAATTTTTCTTTAAAACTTTTATTGTAATATATGAAAGTATACACAATGAATCTTTATGTCCGGTTTTTTTGAACATATATTTCTTTTAACCTAAATTTGTCTTCTGTTTCTTGGCATTAATAAAATAAAAGGCCTGCACGTTTATTACGTTTATAGACATCAAAGAACAGGAGACCGTTAAAAAGTGTTACTTGAGACTTTCATCAGACTTAAAATTTGAAAAACAAATAAAATTCCATTTAGTCTTGACTACAAAATACACTCAAGTCACCCAAATTCGTAAGCAAAATAAATACAAATCCCAGTAGTCCTTTAAAAATAAAAATCTCTATTATTTACGGTCTGTGCAAAAAAGTTATCTTTAAATCAATTGAATTTTATTCCAAATAAGTTTAGGGCGAACAAAAAACTAGGCAGAAAATTGTATTGATTTATTTCGATAACTTTTGCCTGTCTTTTGGGAAACTTCAAATGCTAAAACATCTTTCAACTTTACTTTATTGCTGTGGATATGCAAACCCTGCCAACCAAATATTTTTCTACTGAAAAAGTTTTCCATTTTATTCCATTCGCCGCTGACGATTTAATTTGCGGCCGCCGCTTTTGCGCCACAATTGCGAAAACAAAAATTTTTAGTTGAGGAAAAAGGGGGTTAAGGGCTGGGGTTAGGTTAACAGCAACTTATGCAAATGCCTTATGCAGCCGAGGATCTTCCCGATTCGTACCGCCCACCGCCCCATCTTTATAGTTTTCCCTCTTGCGCTGGCTGAGGCGAAGTCAAATAGAAGGGAAAAATAAAGCGAACTTTTTGTTAGTTCGGTTTAAGTACCGTGGAAAAGGTTGCAAGGGTCTTTTTTGAATGGGGAGATGGTTAGTGGGGGTCAGTAGTGCTTGACTCTGCAGCGAATGCCTTTTGTTTCCCAGGGAAATACCCACAAAATGGAATTTTGGTTTGCTCAAATAACTCAAATGGCCGAGGAAGAGAAAAATATTTCCCTCATTTGCATTTTACAAGAAGCTTTTCCGGCGGTGGGAGTTATAGTGGGAGTTAAATTCGGCAAGATTGCTAACTGTTAACCACACATTCCTTAATCTTCCATCTGCTGCAATGAATCTTTGCCCTCGTCTCGCTTTTAGGTCTTTTCAGCCGAAGTCAGGCCAATTTGTGGCCACTAATTCGGCACTTGAATAGTCACTTGAGGGAAAGAAAACCAGTGAGAAACTGGGCAAAATTGGAGAAAAGCTGGGGGCCAAAATCGGAGAAGACGTACTCCATGAGAAGTGTACTTTGGTAGACTTTTAACGATGTCATCGCTATAAACTTGAGGCATCTCATCCCCCCACTTTCCGCCACCCCCTAATTTTACTTTTTTGCGAACCCGCATTCCCTTTATCAATTACGCTTTCATTTTTTTAATGATTTCGACTGCAGTTTTGTTTGGTTTGGTTCGAGTTGAAGTCTCTTTATTCTACCATGATTTCTTCGCCACTCTCCTTTCCCAGCACTTTTCTTCTGCTGACGAGTGCACATTTTTTCAGTCCCGCCCTGCTTACCATATTCCCTGCTTTATGGCCCAAGAAAAGCGCAAAGTTTGTGCTCAGGCACAGGACTTCGAAATAAGTTTGAAGGAGTAAATACTTACTTGTCTTTTTTTCCTTATTGACTAAGTTTGAAGAATGCATTTTTTCTGTCCCTTCTTTTTCCTTTGCTTTGCTCTTCTTTGTTAGCTTTGCAAATTAGTCAGCCGTGAATGCCCCGGGAAAGTTTTAAATTTTTCTATTAATTAGTTGGTAAAAATTATTAATTATTTTCTTTATGGTTACATTCATCTTGGTAATTAATCATTGTTGGACGCGTATTAATATAATATATTTTAGACTTTCCAAGCTACTACGTTAAAGGTTTATTTAATAGCTGCCTTTTTATTTGGACCCCTTTTAGTTTCTCCCCTCAGCTATTTCGAACCTTAAATTCCACTTGCTTTGATGTTGCTTTTCTATAAAGCCCCCGCATTTTCTGCTCTCTGGATTTTCCAGCACTTTTCTTTTCAGCTTGTGTTCTAGATTTCCACATAGTCCACATGGGCCTTATCGCATAGCGATGATCTGATATGATAAATCCTACCTCAAATATGAAACGAAATCGGGGAAAAGGACTTTTCACTTGAATACACATTGCTCGTGCGGTTGTTTTCCCATGTGTCTGCGCAACTTGTTGCAAATGCTTATCAATTAATAAAAATCATTGCCTACTTTTCTGGGTTTTGCTTCGCTTGGCCTTCCTCGGGGAAATTTTTTGCCTTGGCTTTCCTTATACTCTTCTCACATAAGAGTATAGATGTTTTGAAAGAGATTACATCATACATTTAAAACTGTTAAAAATCCCAATATTATACCCTGCGAAAAACTATTCATTTTCCTTTTTATCATCCTTAAATTTATTCTGCAAAAAAACAAAAAGAAAATAATTTTTTTCTTAATGGCAAAATCATTGAAATTTTTAAGATGTAAGTATTCATTAGATATTTTAGAATATCCATATTTGTCATAGTGTTAAAGGGTAAATTAAACACGATGAAAAGAATATAAAAGTTAAAAGAATTTACTTTTTAAACACATGATTATTTTAATATGCAACCTTCAAAATAGGAATTGAATACATTATACATCTGCCATAAAAATATAAAAAATAAACGTAATAGAATTTAGAGTAACCTAAACTTCCATATATTTGTTATTCCCACATTTCCCATTCCTCGTACAATCGGAATTCTTATTTATGGTGAGCATTTGGCTTAATCCACCATCATTTATACCAATTTGCGGGAAAATAGTTGCCATATGTGAACAGGCTGGTGGGCAGTTAGTCAGTGGAGAGAAAAGTTAGCCCCGGGAAGCCAAACCAGAGCTTAGGCAACACTCGACGGTCTTTGATGCGACGACGCCTCTGAAATAATGTTATCAGTGATTTATGCGGATTTATTTGTAACATATCAAGACACCCCTTCAACAACTCAGTGAGAGAATTGTATACAAAAGCAGTTTACCAAAAAATCTCTGTCTTAAACTATAACGACTTTAAAGTAAATATTTGTGCTTGCCTCATAATTCATTAATAAACTTAAATTTCGGTCCATTTACTTTTCACTAATTGGAGGAAAAAAACTTGTGTGCTAAAATGTGAGAGTCAATAGGCCTAAAAACCGGAAAAATTTAAAGCATAACCAAAAAATTTAAATTTGGCTTTCAACTGGGAAAAAACTTCTATAACAAAGGCCAAGTGCCATAAATGCCGATTAAAAATATGTAACAATCCCGCAAAAATTAACGTTTTGTACTTATTATTTTACATATATGTTCTATATGCACGACTAATATAAATGCATAGTGGCAATTTTGTGGGCAATCGATTGGGAATAATCATTTTATTTATCGCATAAAAGGGATTCGCATTACGGTAGTAGGTGGAAGTTATTATTACTTTACAAAATCAATAAAATACAATTTTAGCTGAAAATATGTTTTAAAGAAATTACTTCTTAAGGGAAAATAGTTTTGATTATTGATCAAAGATAAACAAATATACGTTATTATAATAACCACAAATTATTATAGTAGTACAAAATCAATAAATTACATTTTTCTTATAAATCCAAGATATATTTTAGTCTCCAAATATCTTTAAATTCACTTAAGATAAGCTAATTTTGGTCTTTGCTGAGATTGAATGAGTATCCAATAAAAACTTTTATTTGGAACTTACTAATTTTTTATCTCTTTCGGAAAATCAGATTAGATATGGAGAAATTAAAACCGTTTAAAGCAGGGACTTTACCTCCAACTCCAGTTCAACTGCTGAAAGGGAAATGAAGTGGCAGCGAGAGTACTGAAAGCACTTTCAGCTGCTAATTCACTTCGAGAGGCCGTAAAAAGGGGAAATTGAATAAATTAATAAGGCGCACACAAAAACCGAAGTCGGCCAGCTGTTGCCCAGCCAAGGGACGCCGAGAACCTTGCAAGTGTCCTGCCAAGTCCGGGGACGTAATTAATAAAGTTATTACCAACAAGGCACAGTACTGGCAACGGGAACAGCTTACACGCGGACACCATTAACTTGTAATTATGGCCGGTTCTCTGTTGCGCAGAGGAAGTCCGGCTTTATTGCCAAACTTATTGGCAGTCGGGTGGAGCTTTTTAGGCAATTGGCAACTGCATCGCCCCTCAAACAGAAACACACAAACGTTGTGATTGCAATTTGTCGGTACACTTCCACTTAATGGATAACCATGGGGTAACTAGTTCTTGAAAATGGTTTCCCAGGAGAATCTCATGTCCCCAGGACTGAAAATAGTTTGTTAAAATTGTATATTATGTAAATGTAATTTAATATTTGTGGGGGACAAACTTTATTTAGATGGTTTATTTAAGAAATTTAGTTAATAACTAAATACATTTCTTTAAACGGGTTCTAAAATATTGGCCGGCGTTTATCTTTTTACGGATCGTTTATTTTATTTGGGCTTTGGTAGGGATATACCTAAAAAACGAGTGTTTAAGTAGTGTTGGTCGGAAAGATTTTTGTGATTTTTAAATTTTGATGGCGGAGGGAGTATTTGTTGTTCTGATCTGGTGTTGAGATTGTATGTGTTGTTAATATTTATGTTTTGGCATTATGCGTTGTATTAAGAAGATAGGCTGTGTGTTAAAATTTTTTTTAAATTTTTATTTTTTGCCATTGCTGCAGTTTTTTGTAAAATATAATCATTTTATCCGTTTGCAGATATAAAGTTTAGGTATGTTAGGCGCATTTTTATTTTGATTAAAGAAATTTCATTTAATTGAAATTTATTAACTTATCTTGGAATTTTAATTGCATTGAATTCAAATTCGTTTAATATTTTTAATTCTCTAAAATGTTTTATGAAAGCTAAATTATAGATAATTTATCTACCTTTTTGTAACTAAAAATTAGTGATATTCAAAATTAAGTATTTTTAGGCGCATTTAATAGCGTTCATTGGTGGTCACTAATATATTTTGTAGGTACTTTTTATTGAGCCCTAACCGAGTAATTCCGAGTAATATATGCTGATTACCTCGTGTAACCAATACAATTTTATTGGATATCGTAATCGAGAACTCCCCTAAAATGGACTCCGACAAACGATCGAATTACAACTGGCCGACACAAAAAGCTTGCGGGCGTTTTCCTAACGGAGACAATATTTGAATGTTTTCCCCATTTGGAGCATCGATATGGGTGATGTATATGCGTGTGGTTTCAACCAGCGCCTACGCATTGCCATCTGTTGGCTGACAAGCTAATACAGCTTATTGAAAAATGATTGCGTACTTTTGGCCGAAACGGGAATGGAAAAGGCACTACCCACACAGAGCCAGAAAATCAGCCAGACAGAGCTATCTGCTGTAATGATTTATGCTGGCACATTCCATTTATTGCACATAATTCGTGGTAAGCCACTCACCCATTTACACCACCCCCCGGGCCATTCATTTATCTTAGCGTTTTGCTGAATAATCGAATACAATTTTTTAGTGTCGCTTAAATAATATTTATTTACAGTCAGCGCCAAAAGTATAACTTGGCACGTAGTTCACCTAGCGAAGGCAGCCAAAAGTGCTAATGTCAGAGGGGGGCAGCGGGGAATAGGGGCGTGGCAGGCGACTAGAGGCCAAGGCAGCCTTGTCGTTAACATATTGTGGCATATTTATTTTCTTTCCTGCCGTCGACTTTCACGTTGCACGTCAAATTCGCACAGCTAGTCGGCCAAAAATAAAAATAAAATAGAGGAAGTAGAGTTCAATAAGTAAGCCGAAGCTTAAATACACTAGAATAAATACAAAGAAATTACACCATAAAAATATTATAATCATTTCTACTTTTTTAAAAACTTGCCCATGAAAATAGAACAGTTTAAATAAATTTGTATTGCCCATAGACAAGATAGCAAAAAAACTCTAACCAAATAACTTCTAACTTATTTTCTTTATTAACTGGGAAATGCAATATTTTGAATTATTTTACTAAAGTTATTTTATTTATTGTTCAGAGTAACAGCAACAACATTACCTTATATTTACTATACCTTCTTTTAGAGTATTCAAATATCCAAAATGGTCTAGAAGAGTGGAGGGAAAAACAGAGCAGAACAAGGGAAAACAGTCGAAGTAAACGAATTTCTTTCGTACGTGCCTGACATTTCATTGTTTTCGTTGCGGAAGAAAGAACACAGTTAGAAGGCAGGTGAGAGGGTGGAAAAAATGAAAGGACGAGGACGAGGACTCACGCACCATCATCGCCGAAGCAACCTTCGAATGTCGATGTCGACACAAGTTCCCTTCATGTGGTGGCAATTTGTACCCTAACACATTTATAGGTAATAATAATTATGGGAACATAAAAAGTTATCTAAACTTCCGAAACACACGTAATAAATTATTTTAAAAACTAAAAAAATACAGATATGTCTTCAGTTTTTCACGATTAAAATAGGTTTAGCCCCCATTAATTATATCACTTCCAAATGAATATTGTCTGCCACTGTTTTAAAGATATTAGGTGGGCAAGTAAAAATAAAAACATATCATTAAAGTCTATAGTTTCACAAAAAAGATCAAATATAAAAAAATAACCTCGTATTCCTGCAATTATAAATAACCATACCCACTTTTTATATAATGATAGGTATATTTTTGAAAATTACTTCTAGCGATTAGCCCATTGTTTATTAATTCCAACCAAAACAATAGGGAAGCGTATAAACGTGACAATATTTACCTCATAGCCCAAAATTCCCAGCTTTTCCTCAAGTATGCGTTAGCGTGGGTGTTAATATGGGAGTGTGAGTTTATGTGGGAATTTTATTCGTCGCTATCGCAATGTGGCATGTCAATTTATTTGTCAAAGAGAAAAATAAGGCAGGTAAAAGTGTAAGCGAGGTAAAAGAGAAATAGCAATAGCTGGAGCATAAAAGCGTCAAAGATACAAGGCGGAGAAAGTAGCAGAGGGAGGAAGAAAACAATGACAGCCTCAAGTTGCCTCCCATTGAGGTGTTTCGCATGTGTGGGTGGTTTTGCATGTCTATGCTTACAGTGCAATATCCTTAAGGTGAACGTGCAGCTAATAGAAATCTAATTAGGGATACATATTAAAACCTCAAGTCGCCAAACAATAACTACATGGATTTGAAATAGTATTAAGAAGTGATAACATACAACCCTAGAAAAAAAGTGTTTTCCAATTAAACTTTAATTGTATAAGTAATGGGTAAACAAAAGTAAGGCATTGGCTAACTCTGTTTGATTAATTGATTTAAGATTTTGATTAAGCAAAATCGATAACAAAACCAAAAACCTTCTTTGGTTTTATTTCCTTCAATACAAAGTAAAAAGGAATAGTTGTTATTTTTTAACCTATGTTACGTTACATTCGTTGAATTTCGAACTATGAAGAACATCAAATTCTTTTTAAAAATTTAAATTAGTTTATACTTAAAAGATTAATAATATAGAAGATTTACTGTAGCTGCTCCTGTGTGGGCGACTGTGATGGCAGCTTTAAGCACTTGGGGCGATGCCTGACAGTAAAGGTAATCGATATTTATAGTTATGGAAATCGCAACAAGGCCAGAAAAGCAAAAAGGAAAGAGAAAGGAAAAAGGAACAAAAACGGAAATGGAGATAAAGGAAGGAAGGGGAACTCGACCATTGGTTGAACATCACGTTTGTCCCGAGATAAGAAATAATATCGTACGTTGCCATGAAAATATACACACTCTCACCTCGGCTATAAACTGTTGCCTATAACCTGGCAAAGATTTGCCTCTGATTTTCGGATTCTCTTTTACTTTCTATGTGTTCCTATCTACTTTCCTTTTTTCGAGACGAACTTAAAGGGCATATTTAAAGAATCCAGTTCAGACTGCATGAATTTTTTGAGACATATATGTAAATTTACATGTCATAAACACGTTAGGCGATTCTATTAATAGACTTACAACGAAGTTAATCATGCATATATGACTGAATGTGATGTAACTGCCAGCAAAGGTAATGTAATTAACGCCTACCGTTAATTAAACAAGATAACGAGGTGTATTCCTAGGTGGAAATCTTTAATGCAATTCCTTGTTGGACTCTAATTTGCTGTTCTCGGAATTACTTATTAGGAAATACGTTTCAATTTACAAATTATTATTATTAAATAAATAAATTCAATAAGATTTCTTGGAAAAAATTAATTCGGAATTTCAAGAAATACAATTTGGGGAATATGAAATTAACTAGAAAAACAATGTAGATTATGTGAGAATGATATAAGAGCTGTTTTTTTAGTTTTGTTGGCTTTGATAAATAAAATATTTACCATTGTTAATGCTTATTCAAAAAAGCAGTTGGTTTTATTTTAAATTAAATAATATTTGTGAAATCTTTAAAGAGTTTTTTAGATATCGTTGCTTATTAATATGTGTAAATACTCTTTAAAAGGTTGATTTCATATTATGTTCATGTTATTTTAAAAACAACTAGAGTAAGCAAGGTATTATAGCTCATAACGCGATAATTTTGTAATTCCTATCTCCTTTCAATTAAATTGCTCATCCGGTGAACTCCATTGTGTTCGCCTTTTTAACTCACTTTACTTTTGTCCCTCGCTGCTCTGCATTATTGACAGCTTATTAAATTGATTTAATTTAGGACTTGGCAAACATGTCATGCTGCATCGTCATCATCGCCAGCAGCATCACGCACAACTTTTGTCCTGACTAAGGTCCCCAGTTGGATGTGGGATACCATCCTCATCCGCATCCTCATCCACATCCACCCCCCACTGTCATGCCGTTGTTGACTTTTTATTGCGTGTCTCAGCCCCCGACCATCCACACTTTCGATATATCCGAGGGCGGGAGTGTCCCAAGTTAAGTGCTCATAAAATATTTGTAAATGTTTGAGCTGCCGTGAAGAAGAAAAACTAACCGAAAACATTTTAAAGCATACTTATGAGCCTCGACTCGGGGGCCTGTCAATTTTCCTGAATCCTAATGCTGTCAATTAGGGCCTTCTAAATTGTTAAGCACTCTCCTTGCAGCCGTCCCACAATAATCCCAGGAGCAGCCAGAAGCCTCACTTCGGAAAACCAACTTGGCCACAAAAACCATAAAATTGTTTCCCTTTTTGTTGGGTTATGAGTACAATGTGGTATTGTGTGAGTGTGCATATAACTAATATTTATATCATATAAAGTGGAGTGAATCAGTGCGGAACTTTGACTTTTTTGCCGCATCGTTTTTGCTGGCTAAAAGTTTGCAACACATTCATTAGCCTGAAAAGGGCGAATCATCTTCAACTTTTTTTGTTGCGGCTTCAAAGTGACATTAAAAAGTTGCAGGAGAAAGAAGAAAGTTGGTGTATTTTATCAAATTATGGAGATTTTTAGTTTAACAACAAAATTAATAATGTTTGATATTTTGAAAATCATAGATTATGCGTGAGTTTTATTTATACATTTTTAGACATATTTTTATACCCGTTACTCGTAGAGTAAAAGGGTATATTGTATTCGTGCAAAAGTATGTAACAGGTAGAAGGAAGCGTTTCCAACCCTATAAAGTATATATATTCTTGTTCAGGATCACTAGCCGAGTCGATCTAGCCATGTCCGTCTGTCCGTTTGTCCGTCTGTCTGTCCGTCCGTATGAACGCTGAGATCTCGGAAACTATAAAAGCTAGAAGATTGGCATTTTGCATGTAGATTTTAGGAGTTCCTACGCAGCGCAATTTTGTTTCAAAATTGTGCCACGCCCCCTCCGACGCCCACAAGCCACAAACTGTGGCCACAGTTTTGATGCTATTATGAAAATTTTAATTGATATGTATTTGTTTCGTCAATACCTATCGATTGGCCTAATAAAAGTTTGCCACGCCCACTCTAACGCCCAAAAACCCATTAAACGCTTAAGCCTGGCTAGCGCCTACATTTCCGCCTTTCATGGCCCGTGTATTGTATTGCGTCATCTAACGGATGACTTTGGAACAGCTGGTCAAGGTGCTCAACAGAGTCAACGTTAATTCTCGATAAAGATTTCTATTAAAGGAAATTGCGATGGTTTTCATTTGTCAATACCGAACTATATCCCAAGAACTATGCAAATCAAATCAAGTTAGCCAAATTGGAGGTCTGAGTCAAACAATGAGTCAAAACATAAACATAAACACAGCTGTTGGTGCAGGACAAAAGCTGCCTGCGCTAAAGCAGCGCTGGTGCTGATGCTCGTGCTGTAAAGCTGCCAGCTATAAGAGATCGCCGAATTCAAATTGATAATTTGAACTAAGTAACGGGTATCTAATAGTCGAGGCACTCGACTATCGCGTTCTCACTTGTTTTTTCTGAAAACATTCCCCGCCTAATTTTGGTTCCAAAGACTGGTTAGCAATCGCATCTGGCACATGGCAAGAGCTCATCTCCAATGGACCAGGCTAGAATCCAGGGCCAAGACAATGACCTGCCAACTGCACCTGATTGCCCCTAATAAGCTGCCCATTACGATAACCCCGGTGACACAAAAACCCATCAGAGCGAGCCACGGACCACTGCATCACTTCCAATGGCATCACATGGCGTTGGGTGCTTTTTTGGGTGCGATGGCACAGGGCCATTCAATCGCCCCGCCAGACAAGCAAATTTCGTTAAAATCCCATCATAAAAACACACGAAGCGCTGCACAAATCCAAATACTGTAAAAATACAACATTTGGGTCACTTTTCTTTTCTTCTCAATTTTTCCGCATCTCTTTTTTTTGTGCGATTTTGTTCGGTTCCAGTTTATTTTATGGCAGCTTTCAAAGTTTTTACTCATCGCCGGACAGCTGGAGTTTGCTGCTGCTCTTGAGGTGGCAATAAAATAAATGGCAGCACTTTCGGTTTTACACAAACACACACACACACCGTGTTACCTGTGGAAAAAGGCAATTTGGAAAGGTGGAAACGTGGAAAAGCGAAGCCTGCAATGGCCATATATCAAAAGGCGAAAGAGTAAAGCACATAAAACCAGCCAAACTAAACGAACGTGAGATGTGGAGAGATCGGACGAGCAGGACAGAGAGATTTGCTGGCGGCAAGTTGGTTAGCGGCAAATATTTGTGGTTCTTTTAGTTGGCCACTGAGTGGTTTATGACTTCTTGGGTCCGTCCCAAATCAGAGGCTCAGGCTAAGAAGACCCGGGCACTAAAATCCTGTTTCTGCACGGAAAAAAAGTGCATATAAGATGGTAAGCATTTCGGTATTACTGCACTATTAAAATATTTCCTATTAAAAGTGTTAAAGCTTACAATTATTTAAAATTGTATTATTTTTGAGCATATAAATGTATTTTCATTTATTTGGTATAGTAAACATTTCTTAGTTTTTTGATACTACAATATTTATTTTAAGAGCCGCATTGTTTTGCCTGAAAACATTTATTATCATTATTAAATGACTAAATTTATTAGTATCCTTCTTTTTTTCGGTGTGGAATTTCTGTTAAAGGTCTCAGGTGAAACGCTTAAAATGAATGCCTCATCTCATTGTTCAAAGTATTGACAACATTGTAGTTGGCAAAAGAGGGCGAGAAAGGCATAAACCAACGCATAAGAGGGAGCGAAAATGTAATTTCTAAAAGGATTACCCAAAGCTTTAAAGCAAATCCTGGCGACAAGGACTCCGAAGGAGCTGGTGACATGAAAAATGAATTGCAAGCCACGACAAAAAAGGCGAGTTTTCATTTTCCCAAACACACACACACACACTCACACACGTGGAGTCATCGTCTCGCCAGCGTAAAAATATGTGAAAAATGAACGGAAATGCCGCAGCGACAAAGCGGAAATGAAAAATGCACACAACCACACTCACATGAATGTGAGTACCCGGGAAAATGGCGGCTACCTCAACGCTTGAAAAGCCAAAATCAAAAAGCAATGGAAAATGGAAAAGCGAGGAGAGTGGGAAAAGCCCTACAAAAACCCAAGGCAAGTCAGTCACTGAGAAAGTCAGACCCGACGAGTACATTGTAATTAATGATGAGGCATAAAGCGCATAATCGAGATGCTGGGACCCTTCGCACAGATGGAATTTCCATGTGAATACGTAAATAGCACACCGGAAAGCCCAGGAAGTGACTTTAATCCGCCTTCGGTTAAAACCAATGCCATGTAAGACCAACTACTTGAGCAGGGACAACCCTCAACCTCTTTCAAAAACACCTTCCACTTAAGTCAATGGCCGAACGAGTTTTCGGCATTTTCCGCATTCAATTTAATTGAAAATCTATGTTCGCACATAGTTTACGGCCAAACAAAGCCGCTTACATTAATTTCACACACCACAAACCGAAAAGCAGGGTCAGGACTTAAGAACAGCCTGTCTTCTATACATTGAACATTTTAGCTGACATTTTCCTTAATTCATTTTTATACCCTTGCAGAGGGTATTATAATTTTGGTCAAAAGTGTGCAACGCAGTGAAGGAGACATCTCCGACCCTATAAAGTATATATATTCTTGATCAGGATCACCTCCTGAGTTGATATAGCCATGTCCGTCTGTCCGTCTGTCCGTCTGTCCGTCTGTCCGTCTGTCCGTCTGTCTGTTTCTACGCGAACTAGTCTCTCAGTTTTAAAGCTATCGAATTGAAACTTTGCACACACCCTTCTTTCCTTTGCACGCAGTATATAAGTCGGAACGGCCGGGATCGGCCGACTATATCCTATAGCTGCCATATAACTGAACGATAGGAAATGCCATAACTCTGCTGTTTGTAAAGTTAGGAAGTTGGGATTTTCTATGGCTTCTTTATTTGGCCAATCAATTCGACCTACCAAATTTCATAAGGATCGGCCGACTATATCCTATAGCTCCCATATAACGATAGGAAATAGCATAACTTTGGTGTTTTTAGAGTTAGGAAGTTGGGATTTTCTATGGGTTTTATATTTGGCCAATCAATCCGACCTACCAAATTTTATAGGGATCGGCCGACTATATCCTATAGCTGCCATATAACTGAACGATTGAAAATGCCATAACTTTGGTGTTTTCAAATTTAGGAAGTTGGGATTTTTATGAGTATTTAGAATGCATCATATGAATAATTTTGGAGAATATTATTTACAGAATATTCTGCAAGGGTATATCAACTTCGGCTCCGCCCGAAGTTAGCTTTCCTTTCTTGTTAATAAGAAAATGGCAGGCAATGCATGTAAAACATGTTTTTGAACTTTGAAGATACATATTTATTATTAAATAAAACCAAATCTTTTACAAACTTCAGTTAAACAAACAAAAGTCTCAACAGTTCATATTAAGAATTTTGTAGTTAGAGGTGTAAATTAGAGAAGTTTTACTGTACAACGGGGAGAAAGGGTTAGTCCACAGACAAATTGGCCAGGAAACTTGTTGAGAGTGATTCGGAAAACTCACACACTGGTAGATACTCGAAAAGCCACTCAGTCAGGTGTTAAAACTAATTTACGACAATTTGACCAACAAACAACAAAAGTTGCCCCCGGACAGGGCTCTCTGCTCTGAGTGCCCCGCATATTTCACACGATGCATGAGTAGGGTCCGCAGAGCATCCTTGAGAGGGTGAAAGGACGAGGGTTTCCTGCCTCCACCCACTATCCACACTGACCACAAAAGCATCGAAATCGAACAGAAGCCATGTCCGACAAGAACTCGAGGACAACTCGAG
Source organism: Drosophila fuyamai (assembly GCA_018153365.1). Classification (NCBI taxonomy): domain Eukaryota; kingdom Metazoa; phylum Arthropoda; class Insecta; order Diptera; family Drosophilidae; genus Drosophila; species Drosophila fuyamai. The sequence goes on along the minus strand of JAECXW010000419.1, from coordinate 5,685,841 downwards.
CCCAAGTTCAACCACAACTTGATCCCAATTTGGCTGTGAATTTTGCTCACCGCTGTCAGTTTCCTTCTTGCTCTTTGCCCGCAAATAGACTTGAATTCGTTTTTGCAGTTTCTAGTTCTTTTTTTATTGCGGGTAGTCGAAGGGGAAGGGGTTTTTCTAAGGAAATTAATCAGGCACACGGGCACACAGCAAATAACAGCCAGAAATGCAATTCATTCAGCTCGATTCTGTCGAGTCATTCTTGTATAATTAGCATGTAATTAAAGCGAATACGCCTCTTGGGTGGAAAAAACCGGGAGGAATTTGCTAATGATGATGAAGTAACAGTCCGCCAATGCATACAAATTCGTTATACAATCATCAGTGTTTGCGAAATACATAAATAATGATTAGCATTATTGGGTTAAGAATTAATTCAATTTTTTAACTTAAATTGGCTTTACTATAAATCTTAGCAAACAACTGGAAAAATGATTATTATTTATTTATTATTTACGCATTTGTATTTGCAGAATAAATAATCAAATTAAAACATTGTATAATATTGTTTAATAAATATACTGTATTAGTTCATTTCTTTTTGAGAACTATACAAGTCCAGTTTAATTTATAGAAATGCGGAAGACATTATTGGGCATACTGAAACTCTTTAATTACTCTCTGAAGGGAAACTCTAATCTCCAGTCAATGATTAACCAAAGAAATCTATCCAGACCCCAACTCTATGTCCATTCATTTACCTGTTCTAATGAATTACCAAACCCAATTCAAACAAGGCACAGAAAAAAGGAGGGAAATAAGACGGGAAAAGGAGTGTGAAGGAAGCAAAGGTAAATGGAAAGTCATTATGATACACATTTGGCCTAATGAGATTTTTTATGGTGATGCCAAAGGTTGCGGGTGAGGAGTGAGGGATGGCCGCACGCAAACGTCTTCCTAATTATTCACAATGAACGAATATGCCAGTGGAAAGGTGCGGGGAGAACGAGAGCATTTTGACACCTTTATGGCTCAATAAATTGGACCAAAGGCAAAGAACCCCGAACACGCCAGTTCATTAGAAACTCACACGGGGGATTTTGATATCGCCACTGATTACGTTTAAGATGTCGAGGCCACTCGTAGCTCATTCCCATGTCACAGAGCACAAGGAAAAAATATGTCTCCTTTCTGGTCATCAGTTTGGTATTTCCTAATGCCAACTATGGTTGTTGGCAGTAATCTTCACATTGGCTATAATTGAATCTTAAATACTAAATCACTCAAAACTTGACAGCCAAATATGCAAACGTGCAACACCTTATAACCTATAAATGATGTGATTCTTACATACAAATATTAATATACTCATAATAAACTCTACTCTTCTAATATTGCTATTTCAGAAAGTTATGGCTTAGTTTTTCTAGTTTTTAAATAATAAACATTAATTATGGTGATAAAATGTTAGTGAATCATTCTTATGTAAATATTCGTATTTTTACTGCCATATATATATTTAAAGGTGTTTTATAGACGTATTTCCTTTTTCTGTGTGTATGCAAACTGGAAATGTGGGCACGTAAAGTTTACAGTTACCCAGGCATTGGACTCGTTAGTGCTCGTATATAGTGTGTGTTATAGTAAAAGCAACGACCAGACGAAGGACCTCATGCAGTTTGTGGGGGAAGGGGGGTTTCGGGGACACTTGGACCCACCGATGCCGATGTCGACTGCTTATGAATAATGTTTTCATTTTCAGCCCGGCGAATTTGCCAACGTTTCCTTGTCCCGCGCCTTCGTCCTCGGCACGCAATTGCATGTTAAGTGCATATGATTCCCGGACTAGTTCCACTTGGCAGAAACCCTCGGCCCTCAGTGAGCCACGACTAATATGCGAAAATTATGGGTTGTAATGTAAGAGGCACTTTTGCTTCATTTTTTAATGACATTCAACAAACGCTACATGTTTTCCTTCACTTGAGAGCGCTGGATTGGCGGTGGTCCTGGGTTCAAAATGATTAGCACCGCGAGCCCAAGACAAACATTAAAAACTGTCATCATTTATATTAATTAATGGCGCCTGCACTTTAGTTGCAAGGAGTAAAACTTTAGAAATTACTTTAGAAACTTTACGCTAATAGGGACCAGGCTAAAAAGTTTTACAAATTGCAAAAACACTTTAAAACGAATTAAATTGTTTGCTTTAATTGGTTTTCTCTAAATTACATTTTCTTTGATTCATAATTCTTATTTATATAATTAAGTAAATTAAATAATAAATGACAATGAAAATATTACTACCCAACTATTGATTCACATTATTTTATATCTTTGAACAAATATATTAATATAAGTTTTAGTGTGTGTTGACGTTTTTATCATTGAAAAACTTTTTCGTCCTAGAAATAACGATAACACAAAATTAACCGCTTCAACAATTTTTTAATAAAAATACCTTTTAGCGTTTAATATATTTAAAAACCTAATAAAATATTGAAATTGGGTTGGATTTATGTTTATTTGTAATGAGTAAATACATATTAGTATCAAGAGGAGTTTGTAAATGTTAAGCTAATAAATTTCAAGTGCATTTCCCAGATCAGCTCATGCTCATATTATGGAGCATTCATCTGTTTTCTGTACATTACAATGCTTAATCAACTCTGGTGTCCGTTCGTATTAGACTTCTATCGCATGGAAAGTGCACTTTCCTATGACATGCAAAGCCCCAAAGTATGCAACAGTTTCCGGCTGAGTGCGGCATTGGATTTTCATACAATCAGAAACCATTTTGAACGCATCCGCTTCCGTTTTTGCATGGCGGTTTGCATTTCTGAGTTAAAAGCGTGAGCTTTTTTTGCAATTTGATTTGTCGCCTAAATTCACAACATTTTTGACACCCGTCGTTCGCGAAATTCCGCGGCAGTTGTAGTTTTTGTTGCAGCATGGCATTTGACAGGATGACAAATGCAAAACTATAAAAATTCATTCGTTTTTCAGCCATAACAAATTTAAATTAAGAAGAACATAAGCCTTGTATCGAATGCATTTTAAAGTGCATTCTGAAAGAGGAACTTGCATTTTGGATGGTGTGCAGCCAGTAACCTAGCCTCGCTAACAAAACTCTCGAGACATTCGACGGCATCAGCCGCAGATGATGACCTGAGGGTCTTCTTCCGCTGTTTAATATGCACTTGAGAACGTCGAAGTTTCAGTTTCAACTGCAGCAGCACTTCTAAAAATCATTCGGTGTTAGAGGTTTTAAGGTCTGCAGATATTATAATCATAAAGGTCCAATTATAAGATTTAATTATAAAGTCGAAAAGGGCATAAGAAATCATTTGAAATTGAGAACTTCATATGATTAAAAATATATATAGACAACTTTAAAGTCATTTTTTTCTCAATGTAGCTATGTGAGGCTCATACCTAGACCTCCTTCCTTCGCACACGTTTCCGAGCCTTTCACTAAAAATAAGTGTTGAGCAAACATTCTGCGGGCTTGGAAGTTCGCCTCTGCCACATCAGCATCATCAGCATCATCTCCACCATCTTTGTCCTCTCGAAACAGGGCCATGTTTGTCAAGCCATGAGCTGCGGAATCTCACTGCAAACAAGAATGCAGTGCAAGATGTTTAACACTTTGCCCAGATCCTTGCCCAGGGGTAGGTCATGGGGTTGCCAAGATGAGTAAGATAAGAAAAACGGGCTGCCAAGAATAACATAAATAAAATAACGAACGATTTACCACTTTTGTTTATATATAATAAAGGGTAATTTTTAAAGTAATATTTTTGCCAATCCCTACAAGCGAGTAAAATAGTTATTTAATAACTTTTTAATTCAAGAGTATAATCAATTATAAAACACTTAGTAAATGAATTGATTGCTGATTTTGTTGTCAACCCTTTACTTAAGATATCGCAAACAAACATCAGTTCATTAGGTCAAGCGAATTAGACGGCAACACACGTAGTGACGATGCGCACCATGAGCAGCAGAATTTAAAATACCGATCGAAAGGTATCGCGTTGGCTAAGGGAAGCGCATACCAACACTATAGGTACATATATCAATTGGAGAAATAGTAGAAAAAAGTATGCTAAGCAAATTTGATGATGAAAAATTTTTATAAAAGCTTTTTTAAGAAAAAGGAAAGATAAGCAAATCTACAATCTACATAAATATTCTTAGGAAAAACTATTTATTTAGTCAATAATTTATTTAGTCAAATAATTAATCATTTTCGTCACAAAATTTGATAACAAAAATATGTTTAAGGAGCGATCGTCACGACATTTCTACCTCGTAAGGAGCTATTGTTTGATTATTCAATGAAAAACATTCCTGGCGACTCAACTTAGTGTTCTACGATGGCTGACTTGGTCGAATGGTGTCTGTACATTGTATATTATTACGGACGATTTACTGGCGTGGTGAACTTTGAGATCGATTTGAAAACGGGAAGGACGCGAGTCACCAAATGGGCCACCATTTATGCAGCCTTTGTCCAAATTATTTTGTTTAGCATACTGTTTTATCACACATTAGGAATTCGATTTATTACCAGTATGTGGGTAAGGGCCAACTTGCTACATGAGTACGTGTTTATGATAATGTCCGTGATTCGGATCATTTGTGTACTGATGGCTCTGATTAGTCGCTGGTTTATGCGTCGTCGATTTGTGCGATTGTTTAACTCATTCCGCCGCCTATTTCAAAGTAATCCGGAGGCTATTCAATACTGCCAAATGGGAATCGCTGCCAAGTGTATCTGCAGCAAGGCTACGGAAATCCTGCAGGTCACAATTGCTTTGATAATTGTGAAAAAATATTTAACTATTCACCTCGTCCTTGGCATCTGGTCGGTGGTTACTTTGACGGCCATTATTAATTTAATCATTACCCAGTACTACATTGCAATTGCAAATATACGTGGGAGCTACATGCTTCTAAACAAGGAGCTGCGATCGATTTTGTCCGAAACGCAATCCCTGATTCCCAACCGACGCGGAGTCTTTGTGACCAAGTGCTGCCTCTTGGCCGACCGTTTGGATATTATAGCTCGAAAACAATCTGAGCTGCAGGACCTCACAGATCGCCTATCGAAAACCTTCCAGGTACAGATTTTCTGGATGGCCATTTCCTATTACCTAAACTCAGTTGGAAGCATCTACATCATGTTCAGCGTCGGCAAGTATAAAAACATGGTCGACGACTGGCCTCAGTCGGTTGTCGTATTGGCAGTAGCGTTTTTTTTATTTTTCTATTTCGATAACTGGATAAATATGTACGGAGTTTTCGACCTTTCGGACTTACACACCGAAATGTTAGTTCTCATGGAGCAGCGAACTGTCTTTTTGCCATGCTTAGACAATCGCTTGGAGGCAGCAGTAAGTGGTTTCATCTTAACCAAGTGATTTACTTTCTGATATTCTCTAATTTATTTGCAGTTCGACAGTTTTAGGCTTAGCCTGGCCCGCAATCCTTTCAAGCTCCGATTCTTTGGGGTATTTCAAGCAGATCGAAGTACGTTACTGCCATGGTCTAACTCTCTGATAACCAACTCACTATTCCTCATTCAATATGACATGCAAAATTTCTAAATACTCATTAAATAAAATGTCTCTAGATTGAAATAAAATGAGTCTTAATAGAAAATAATCATTTTTGTAAACGTAACATTTACTCGTAGAAAAAGAGCTAGTTAAGCCTTTCAAGGATACACCTGGAACGGTTTTCGATTTTGAAGTGCCATAAAAGGATGATATATTTGATTTCCTATAATTTTTAGATATCAGGATAATAAATGCCGCATGTTTGGAAATCTATGTTAGAGCTGTACCCCAGGAAGCTGCGATCGATTTTAGCCTAAACCTAATGTGGATATCTGACAGATGAGTTTGAAGAAATTGCCCAGACCCAATCAAAATCAAAAACGCTTAATGATCGTTTGTTAAGGTCTTACCATGATTAAATTACCTTAATCATCGCCATTATAGTCATCTACTATCTAAATTCGGTGTCTACATATTACAAAATAAATCTTAAATAAATAAATAACATTAACAAACACAGTGTTCTGCAAGAGCAGTGGCCTTCGTTCATAAGAGTATGTACAATTTTCTTTGAGGTTGTTTGTTATTTCGACTGCAGTTTAACATTTTAATCTATTTGCAGTTCGAGACCCAAACAATTTGACGTCTTTTGGCTTATTTCAAATCGATCGTTTATGAGTCATTTAATCTACATTATAATACAATTATTTAATCAATAAAACTTAAAGCAACTAATAAATTAGTGTGGCAACTTATTTTACCAGCCTAATCGCAGCCCAGTCCGACTTTATATTAATTACATATAATGATACCATACTAATTTGATTACTCTTCAGTAAAACTGGGCAATAGGAAACAATGTCAGTAATGTGGCTTTACCAGCTAGTAATTGGATTTTCTGATCGGATATGAAAATGTGATATTATAGACATCACAAACTTATCGCTCTTAAATATCAGGACATTGGAGACAACTTATTTGGAAATTCACATTAGACCTTTCGCATACTGTCGCTGCAGTTTAGTATTCCGAAATGGTCGACTTAGTCAAATGGTGTCTGGTCATTTCGTATTATTACGCGCGTTTCACTGGTGTGTTGAACTTTGAAATCGATTTCAAAACGGGTAGAGCACGGGTCACCAAAAAAGCTACAATATGTTCAGCCCTTGCCCACCTGATAATGGGCCTTCTTCTGGGTGTTCAGATGACAAATGTACGAGTAATGGCAAGGCTGTGGTCCAAGGCAAACTCACTTCATAATAATATGTTTTGGGTAATGTCGGGCGTTCGTATAACTGGTGTTTTTCTGTCGTTGGTTAATCGTTGGTCGCAACGTCGCACATTCATAAGGCTGTATAACTCGATCTACTCCCTTTACCAGCAAGACCCGAAGATAATCCAGTATTGTCGCAGAAGCATCATAAGCAAATGCTTCTGCGGCACAATGTACGAGACTCTCCAACTTATCATAGTTCTAATTGTAACATCAAAGCAACTAACTATTTCCCTGGCATTTGGAATTTGGTCCATATTGAGCTTGACCTCTATAATCAATGTGATTATCACCCAGTATTTTACAGCCATGGCATTAATTAGGGCGCGCTACAGACTTATGAATAATGAGCTGCGATCGATTTTAGCTGAGACTCAGTCATTGAAACCCAACAAAAGTGGAGTTTTTGTAACCAAATGTTGCTATTTGGCCGATGAGTTGGAAAAAATTTCAAGAGCCCAATCAAGTTTACAAGACCTCATTGATCGTTTATCAAGGGCTTACCGACTTCAAGTAATTTGCATGTTTATCACCTACTATCTAAACATGGTGGCGAACATATACCTCCTGTTCAGTATCAGCAAATACAGCTGGATATTAGAGAATTGGCCAAACGTTGTCAAAGTTGGTGGCCTCATTTATTTTGTATTTTACTACCTCGATTGCTGGCTTAACTCGTTAAATGTTTTGTACCTAATTGACGCCCACGGTGATATGGTCAAATTGCTCAGTCAACGGACTCTTTTTCAGCCAGGTTTGGATGAACGACTGGAGACCGTTGTAAGTATTTGAGGCTCCCAAAAAATAAAAACCGCCTTTTTATTTATTCTATCTATTTGCAGTTAGAGGCCTTCAATCTGAACCTGGCCCGAAAGCCATTGAAGATCAATATCTTTGGCTTATTCGATATCAATCGTTCAACATCATTTGCTTTGGGCAACTCAATATTAACACACTCAATTGTTTTGATTCAATATGATGTACAACATTTTTAAAATGTGGTAAAACAAGTAAAGAAAGAAAAATATGGTTTTGTTATTAAAATCGTTTTAATTCTATTTAAGTCGTAAGCTCTCGACAACTAAATTTCAAAGATAATCTTTACATTCCATATAATTCATCTTAAGCCTAGCTTAGCGAAGGGTGGTAAAGATGGTAAGAGGCAACTTTGTTGCAATGTGAGCAGTCTGCGTTGCATTTATGTTAGAATGTTTACTTAATAACCTAAGATCCTTTCCGGATCCAGGTTTCTAGAAAAAAAGGATTCTCGTAAAAGATGGGACGAATCCGACACCACAATTTTTAAGCCCACAACTGTTTAAAACAAAGGTGCTCAGCACCATAAGCATTTGTTTTTGAAATGTCACAAAGCATGCCTGCGGTCACTCGCCTATCTTTGATTGGGCTCACGTCGGTTATTCTGTCCGTTGCTGTCCGTAACAGATGAGAGCGAGAAAAGCCAACAACAATTCCATTAAACTTTTTTTGGCTCAACTCACAATGCAAATTGTTGTTATCTTGTTCTCGACTTTACACTGACACATTTTTTAAACGATTTTAATATAACCGACTATATCCTATAGCTCCCATGTAACGATAGGAAATACCATAACTTTGGTGTTTTTAAAGTTAGGAAGTTGGGATTTTCTATGAATTTTATATTTGGCCAATCAATCCGACCTACCAAATTTTATAGGGATCCGCCGACTATATCCTATAGCTGCCATATAACTGAACGATTGAAAATGCCATAACTTTGGTGTTTTTAAAGTTAGGAAGTTGAGATTTTTATGAGTATTTAGAATGCATTATATGAATAATTTTGGAGAATATTATTTACAGAATATTCTGCAAGGGTATATCAACTTCGGCTTTGCCCGAAGTTAGCTTTCCTTTCTTGTTTTTTTTTTTTGGTTGGCCAAATTTATTTCTTTTTAATATTATTTATTTGTAAACATAGAACCCGTACAATCTTTAAGTACTTTAACAATTCAGTTTTGTATATGGATTTGAACCAAACCTCATGCCTTCAGCAAAAGGACTCTGTTGGAGATCATATTTATGGAATCGAGATGAAATGATAGACTTTAACTAATTATTCACATTTAATATTTTCCTATAGGCAAACTTATAATTAAATTAAGTGTCAGTACATTACTGAGTTCATAATTTTAATTAACAATATTAACCCGTTCTAAGACGTACTTTTGGTATAGTCGTACTATGAGATGGCTTGAAAGAAATAGAAACTATGTCAACCCATAGACCTACGAATTTATGTAGGTCAGAACAGTAATCATTCATGCCTATCCTCAGTAATAGCACCATGTTATTAATCTTCATCATAGTCAGATTTCTGCTTGAATACAACATACTATATTATATTATAATACTCGTTAGTGGTAGAGTAATATGGTATTCCTTGGGAGCTTTTCCGTACCTAGAATGGTCGAGGCACTCGAATGTAGCTTTCGTGCTTGTCATACCCGTTACTCGTAGAGTAAAAGGGTATATTGTATTCGTGCAAAAGTATGTAACATTTAGAAGGAAGCGTTTCCGACCCTATAAAGTATATATATTCTTGTTCAGGATCACTAGCCGAGTCGATCTAGCCATGTCCGTCTGTCCGTCTCTCCGTCTGTCCGTCTGTCCGTCTGTCTGTCCGTCTGTCTGTCCGTCTGTCTGTCTGTCTGTCCGTATGAACGCTGAGATCTCGGAAACTATAAAAGCTAGAAGTTTGGCATTTTGCATGTAGATTTTAGGAGTTCCTACGCAGCGCAAGTTTGTTTCAAAATGGTGCCACGCCCCCTCTGACGCCCACAAGCCACAAGCTGTGGCCACAGTTTTGATGCTATTATGAAAATTTTTTTTGATATGTATTTGTTTCGTCAATACCTATCGATTGGCCAAATAAAAGTTTGCCACGCCCACTCTAACGCCCAAAAACCCATTAAACGATTAAGCCTGGCTAGCGCCTACATTTCCGCCTTTCATGGCACAATAGCGCCATCTAACGGATGACTCTGGCCAAGGTGCTCAACAGAGTCAACGTTAATTCTCGATAAGGATTTCTATTAAAGGAAATTGCGATGGCTTTCATTTGTCAATACCGAACTACATATATCCCAAGAACTATGCAAATCAAATCAAGTTAGCCAAATTGGAGGTGTTCCCTGGGTACCGATTTTAACATAAAAATCGGGAGCTGATTCGAGCGGCGAAAAACATACAAGAAGGCATATTTATATTAAGTTTTTTAGCTGAGTAACGGGTATCTAATAGTCAAGGCACTCGACTATAGCGTTCTCTCTTGTTTTCCAATGTAATCAATCATCGACTAATTAGCTTTTCCCCATAGGTCTAATCATATTGATTGAATTGCGTACGTGCTCATCACTGAGTTTGCACTTATTCCGATGCGAATTCAGTACATAAACATGGTTAACTGGGTGCAGGTGATTCTGCGCTTTGCGTATTGGTATGGTATTGCGGTGGGAGTAATGAACCTCGAAGTGGATTGGCCGACCGGAAAAGCTATGACCACCCGACGGATTACGATATTTTCATCGGTGCAAAATATAAGTATAATTATCCTGCTTGGTATGCTAAGTTTTAGCAATAACAACTTGAAAACGACCTTAAGTAACGCTCGATTTTTGCATGAGTACTTCTTCCTCCTAATCACGGTTGTGCGTAATTGGGCAGTGATGGTTTCTCTGGTCACTAGATGGCTTCAACGATGCAGGATCCTCAGACTGTGGAATCGAATAATTAAATTGGTTCGGGAAAGACCCGCTGTGGTTCTACAGTACCGCCGGCGGATTATTGTTAAATTTGTATTTTGTTTACTTTCTGACTCCATGCACACGATTTTGGAACTAAGTGCTCAACGTAAAAATATGACTTTTGGCTTGGTTGTTAACCTACTTATGGGGGCCCTATTTACCACCATTTTCAACATGACCGTGGTTCAATACTATTTTGCCATACTGCAAATTCATGGACTTTATAGTGTGATTCAAGAAGAACTGAGACTCTTAATTAGAGAAGCCGAAGCCACATGTGAATTATACAATCGTCGCGGAGGAGTTTTCGCTACAAAATGCTGTTCCTTGGCAGATCAACTGGATAATTTGGCTGAGACACATTCTAAATTGCAGGACACACTTGGCGAAATGTCGCAGATATTTCAAATACAAAGCTTTAGCATGTGTGTGGTTTATTATCTCTCCACAATGGGCACCATATACTTTTCCTTTTGTTCGATTCTGTACAACACAACAGGATTCGGTTCTACAAATTGGGGACTTTTGCTGATTGCTTTATCCACAATTTTTTTCTACGCGGATAATTGGATCACTATCAATATTGGATTCCATACTCGCGATCACCAAGATGAAGTAGCCAGTATATTGTCAGATCGCACTTTTTTCACCCAGGAATTGGATAAACGACTGGAGACAGCCGTAAGTTAATTTTGTTTTAAATTTATTGTCACTAATACTCATTTCTTTACAGTTTGAGAACTTTCAATTGCAGTTGGCACGCGATCCTTTCGAATTCTATGTTTTGGGACTATTTAAAGTAGAACGCGGTCGGGTAATGGCCATGGCGAATTCAATTATAATTCATTCTATTCTTCTAGTTCAATGGGAGCTTAGTCACAATTGAACTCTTTTGAAAAGAATAGTTTCATCACCATTATCAGAAATAAAGAATCTTGTATTAAATCTAGAAAGTTATGTTAATCTTACCATAAAAATTTGGAATTGCGAAGGAAACTGTCAAATAAATGTAGGAAAAAATCAAAATCAATTAAATAATTATTCAGAAGTAGGGTCAGATAAAATTTCCGCAGTTTTGGGGCCAAATAAGAAAAGCACGATAAAGAATGAAGCTTACATCTAGGATGCCATCATGTGCCAACTAGAATAAGGTTTAGACCATCAACGAACTACTGAGTGCCAAAGGCATGTGTAGTGGGCTGTAGAAAACCGATAATGGCCGTTTCATGCACTGCCAGAGGAATGCGGCAGTTGGTAATGGAAATTGCCTGGCCGGGATTCCTTTGTACTGCCAATTGCCAGGCATTTATAAACTTGGTCCTGTCTTGCTGCTGCAAAACTCCCGACGTCGTCGAGCGACAGTGACAAATCCAGCGACAGCATCAATACTTTGCCGCAATTCGAGCAATATAAACGAGCTTCCATTCAATTTGCCCCTCGCCATCAGTTCGCTTAGCATAAGTCGCAATTTAATCCCTCACCGACATCCAACAACAGGCCACGACATTGCACTGCCAGCATCCGGAGAATCGGAATCGGAATGGGAATGGGAATCGGAATAGGAATCGGAGGAGCAGACATCCAGCCGTTCGGACAGGCAGACAGACAAACAAACGGATGGAACCGGAGACATTTTAGCATAATGCATTGCCACTGAGTTACGACTCCTCCTCGTCGTTATCCTGCGACACACAATCCGGCACTTGGTTCGAGAGGATGACTCCGATTGGTTGGGCTAACAATGCAACATTTTTTAACATCAATGGGGTTTATCGATTGTCTATGGATCACACAGCAATATTGCATTAACAGGAGTTCCCCAGAAGGTTATCAAATAATAAAATAGGGATTGACTTGGCTATAAACTACATATCTCATTTCAACAGTAATATCTACATTTTATTAGTCATCCTTAATTAGTTGGAAATTTATGCCCTGTTCGTCCCTGCAATTTGTCAAGATTTTTCTCAAATCATTCTTGACAAGGTTAGTTTAATAAAATTCAATTTATACCTATTGATTTTTATAGATTTTCTTTTCATGTTTCTAGATTTCATAAAAAGCAATTATCACACAACCAAATATAAAGCACTAGTTAACATTGAACAAACTATCACTATCAACTCAATTCGTAAAACCCAATTATGTCGCACATGTAAGACCTTAAAAACTTATTTAAAGACCAAAAGATATATAAAACCCCTTTTTTTAGACTCGCCCTGAAACTCAATTGCCAATGCGGCGGAACAAACAGTCCAATGGATTCGCTAGTTAAGCCGATTACTCAGGAACTTAGTTGTATGCAAAAGTTTTTCAAAAAGGTGAGGCACCAACAGATAGTCGAGCTTTACCATAAGGAGTCGGAGATGTATGAAGCCGAATTGAAAGCTCGGAATCTCACCATTTGGCACGAAGTAGGTTATCGATACTGCAAATGACTTCTACTTTTAGGATATGCACTTTGGAATTTGAAGTACTATAGTATCGCAATATTTGAATTAGAATTTCCCAAACAATTTCTTTATATGACAGGAAGAGCGATTTTTCCTCAAATCAGTTCCCTTTTCCAATTTAAGTTTTTTATATTTTTTTCCAAAATATTACGATGATTTTAATGATCCTTGTTGAAAAAAAACAACTACTTAGCTAAAAAAAAAATAGAAGTCGATAAATAAACTTCTTTGGTATATTCGGTAGAATAAATGATGTCAAAAGTATAAATAAATGTTCCAATCTGTGGGCTTGAGTTCTTCAAAGATTACAGCACCAATAGGAAAAGCACTTTCTGTCGGCTCCCAGAAATCAGTATTCCAGCACGGCTAACACAATTTCTGCCGTACCATAACTTACTCGATATGCAAAGGAGCAAAACGGAGAGGGCTTCAGCAGAGAACTTCAAAAATTCATAGGATATCCCACAGCAGCAGCCGCAATGCCACGAAAAAATGAGAATTAAATTGAATTTTCAAACGCCACGCACATAAATCCAAGTGCTAAGGCAAACGAAAATGCAGCCGAAAAGGAAAAAATTTGTAGTTTACTCTTGCCGCAGGCCACAGCGGCAGCAAAATGTTGCTCAAACATATCATAAATATTTGATTTTCTTTCATTTTTACAAGGTCCCTGCGATTTTGACTCCGTCTGAGCGAATGTGTGTCTGGTTCGCAGAGGGAAAATTGATAAGTTTGCAATGATTTTGCCAGGAGATTGATATAATTTGCGCGCAATTTCGCAGCAATTGGCGAATGTCGCGCACGTGATAGTGGCATTTCGGTTTTCCAAAGATTAAGTTAACAAAGCTAAATGCAATCTGAAAATCAACCTAGAAATCTATCATTTTCTGCATCAATGTCAAATGGCTTTGCCTGAAAATATTCGTTAACAATCAGAATACGGTTTAATTCATATATTAAGACATTTAAATAGTATTCCGTTAAATTTTAAACAAGTTAAACCCCGTCTACGAAACTTTCCAACTAGTAAGTTTGTTCCGATTAGAAAAGTTATATGGTTAAGGCAAAGACCAATATAATCTCATTTATATTGGTCATTGGTTAAGGTCTTAACTTTTTTATAGAATACTTTAATTCTAGTCAGACGTTTGCAAAGCAGTGAGAGCGACGTTTTTAGCTTCTCTGCATGAAAATTCTAAATAGGTATAAATAGTAGTAAAATAAATAAATAATATATCTCTGAAAGTCCGGAAAATGAATATATACTAACAATCGGTCATTTTATATGCAAATCTGAGAAAATCGTTAAAACTTTTTTGTTTTGAATAATAATAGAATGCAGTAAATATTTAATTGTAAAATTTGAGGTGAATAGAGAAAATTATTATTTAAAAAATAAAGACCTTAATTTCTCTTGTGATGATGTCAAAAAAAACTAATAAGACAATGGAGTCATCCATTTTTATCTTCCTTTGCTAATAAGACCCGATCATAACTGGATCAACCGGTGTTGTTCTTTTAAATAACAAATCCTAAATATTGTTAGGAAACTTCATTTAATGGAACGGTTAATTAAATTATCTGAAACCCTACGAAAAGTAGTAATATCGTTACTTTTCAACACCCATCGATAAAAGTTGGGAAGTATCGAAAGAGTTTGCTGCAACTATCATCTCCAAATTCTGTCTTTCCGCTTGTCATTCCTTTCCGGAGCAGACGTTCTAGCGATTTAAGAATTTTCTTATTTCATTTTTGGAAAACTCTTTCCAAGAAAGATGACCAAGGGAACTACTAGCTTCGGCAAGCGCCACAACAAGACGCACACAATCTGTCGTCGCTGCGGAGACTCGTCGTATCATCTCCAGAAATCGAAGTGCTCCCAATGTGGCTATCCCGCAGCCAAAACTCGCTCGTTCAACTGGTCCCGAAAGGCAAAGGGTCGCAAGGCTCAGGGAACCGGAAGGATGCGGCATCTGAAGAAGTTGCGCCGCCGTTTCCGCAATGGATTACGTGAAGGAAGTTCAGCGATGAAGAAATCCCAATAAATCTAGGAAAGGTCTTTGCTGATCCTAATAAAAACCCTAATGAATGCCCGAATTCCGTAAAGTTTTCCCAAGTGTTTTAATTATGTTTTGAGGTTAGTTCTAAATTTGGCATGAGACAGGTATTCTATGTGGCGACATATGATACATTTTAGTATTTTAAAATGTATGTTTCGTGTGTGTATTTTGCATTCTGGGTGCTTTCGCATTTTGTGTTTGGTTCTTGGCTTGCGAGCCATGCATTTTATGAATTTTTTATGGCCTTTAATGTACACACACCTGGCACCGCCTGCAAGTGTGTGTGTGTGTGTGTGTGTTTAGAGAGGGACATAAAAAGAAAGAGACAGGCGAAGCAACACCTTTTTATATGCCACAGCACATAAAGCTCGTGGCGGAAATCTGCTCACGCCCCAGGACAGTATTTCATCCCGACCTGGCCTAATCCGTCGCCATGTGGATTTTGGCCGCAGAATCCTGGCATGAAATATTCCCCGGGATTGCCGGTGAAAAAGTTTCCGCTTGATTTATCTCTCAGGGGCAGCGATGAAACTTAAAGACAGGAGCGTGCAACAATTGCTCACCGCCCACTCATTAATTTTTGGCCAGGTCCAACATCCGGCTGTTTGGTATACGGCATGTATAAGTATATGGATTCATTATTATGCAACGACTGAATTTTTAAAATAATGATGTCTGCCTCTCGCTGGAGATGTCGCTTTATTAATGCGACAGAAAAGTAATGCAGATCCCAAGTGCAGTTCGAGAAGATTGAGGAGATGGGAAAAATAGAGTTCATAACGGAAAAACGAATTTTCTTGTTAGCTACAAGACATATTTTTAACGCAAGGACTTGTTTCCTATGGATATTATTACTTAACGAGTATTTATTATAAATATTTTGTTTTGGAATTTCCCGCACAAATATTATATGTTCATAAATGTATAAAATATATATTAAGTGTTTAAAACTGAAATTTAAATACCTTTCACATAAAAATTTCTGAGAAACTAATTGCAGTAAATTAAGCTGCATACTTAAAAGTTTATTGTTACACTCATTAAAATGTTCACCTTAAACCACCTTTAAGCTACGTGAATCGCCATAAAAAGTTGAATCATTTTTCATTGGCGATTTTTTCATAAATTTACTTGTGTAAAATTTTATATTTTTTAGGGTATTTAGTATTTATTTCTACTATTTTGAAAAAAATCGTAAGAGTGTAGGAACATGCAACAGAAAAAAGCACACAAACGAAAATCACACATAATTATGATTTATTATAATACTTGTTTTAATAGTACCTATTTACTGAATTACATTTTAATAATCATCTGTTTTTTAGTCACACTTCCCAAAACATTAAAGGTGTCATTGCCAAGAAAGAAAAAAGGTCTCTTAGGTAACGAGTTTGCGATATTCGATGAAGATGCGCATTGGCACAATCACTTTCGCCTTTTTCTGTTTTCAATTTCCATTCCATTTCGTTTGCAAAGGCCGACCTCTCCGCCCATTTTCCCCATTTTCCAGGATAAGGCATCGGAAGCTCTAATTGCATCTGATTGCAGAGACAGTTTTTCCTACCAACTGACAGCTCCGGCGGCAACAAAAAGGACGGGGCGAAGGAGTTATGGTATGGGTCTGAGTACTGAGTACTGAGTACCCGTACATCCGTTCCGTATCCGTTGATTTTCAATCCGCGTTATTTCTTCCTTGGCTGTTTGCTTCGCTGGTGCCCTGCTCACTCGCTGCACTGCTCATCCGGAGACAATCGTGAGCGAAATTTAAATGCTGCTGACTTTGCAGCTCACTGAACGGCAACTATACAGAAACTCGAAAAAATAATGAAGAAAGCAACAAACGCAGCAAAAAAATTCGATTGAAAATGTTCAATCAACAAAATGACATTTCTGCCGATGAAATAAAAGCCATTTTGAAAAAATGGCACCACTCTAGCATCAAAGTTTATAATTAAATTAAAAAAACTTATCAAGCTACTAATAAGATATTAAAATGATTTCCTTTAACTCTGCAAAGTCAGACAGTTTAAATTTCGGTCTGTGTAGTTTTATTTTCTCCTAATCTTCAAAAGCCTATATTGACAATCTAAATACATGAAGAAGGTTCCAGATTGTAGTGACTATACTCTAATTTTCCCTAAATATATTTAATAACAAGAAAGGAAAGCTAACTTCGGGCGGAGCCGAAGTTGATATACCCTTGCAGAATATTCTGTAAATAATATTCTCCAAAATTATTCATATGATGCATTCTTAACACTCATAAAAAATCCCAACTTTCTAACTTTAACAAGAGAGAACGCTATAGTCGAGTGCCTCGACTATTAGATACCCGTTACTCAGCTAAACAACTTAATATAAATATGCCCTCTTGTATGTTTTTCGCCGCTCGAATTAGCTTCCGATTTTTATGTTAAAATCTGTACCCAGGGAACACCTCCAATTTGGCTAACTTAATTTGATTTGCATAGTTCTTGGGATATAGTTCGGTATTGACAAATGAATGCCATCGCAATTTCCTTTAATATAAATCCTTATCGAGAATTAACATTGACTCTGTTGAGCACCTTGGCCAGCTGTTCCAAAGTCATCCGTTAGATGGCGCTATTGTATACGCCATGAAAGGCGGAAATGTAGGCGCTAGCCAGGCTTAAGTGTTTAATGGGTTTTTGGGCGTTAGAGTGGGCGTGGCAAACTTTTATTTGGCCAATCGATAGGTATTGACGAAACAAATACATATCAAAAAAAATTTTATAATAGCATCAAAACTGTGGCCACAGCTTGTGGCTTGTGGGCGTCAGAGGGGGCGTGGCACCATTTTGAAACAAACTTGCGCTGCGTAGGAACTCCTTAAATCTACATGCAAAATGCCAATCTTCTAGCATTTATAGTTTCCGAGATCTCAGCGTTCATACGGACAGACAGACAGACAGACGGACAGACAGACGGACAGACGGACAGACAGGACAGACGGACAGACGGACAGACGGACATGGCTAGATCGACTCGACTAGTGATCCTGAACAAGAATATATATACTTTATAGGGTCGGAAACGCTTCCTTGTACCTGTTACATACTTTTGCACGAATACAATATACCCTTTTACTCTACGAGTAACGGGTATAAAAACACCAAAGTTATGGCATTTTCAATCGTTCAGTTATATGGCAGCTATAGGATATAGTCGGCCGATCCCTATAAAATTTGGTAGGTCGGATTGATTGGCCAAATATAAAACCCATAGAAAATCCCAACTTCCTAACTCTAAAAACACCAAAGTTATGGTATTTCCTATCGTTATATGGGAGCTATAGGATATAGTCGGCCGATCCTTATGAAATTTGGTAGGTCGAATTGATTGGCCAAATAAAGAAGCCATAGAAAATCCCAACTTCCTAACTTTACAAACACCAGAGTTATGGCATTTCCTATCGTTCAGTTATATGGCAGCTATAGGATATAGTCGGCCGATCCCGGCCGTTCCGACTTATATACTGCGTGCAAAGGAAAGAAGGGTGTGTGCAAAGTTTCAATTCGATATCTTTAAAACTGAGAGACTAGTTCGCGTAGAAACAGACAGACGGACAGACAGACGGACAGACAGACGGATAGACGGACAGACGGACAGACGGACATGGCTATATCAACTCAGGAGGTGATCCTGATCAAGAATATATATACTTTATAGGGTCGGAGATGTCTCCTTCACTGCGTTGCACACTTTTGACCAAAATTATAATACTGCAAGGGTATAAAAAGAAGAAAACTTTGTAAGTTGAAACAAGAAAGGAAACAAACTTCGAAAAGCCGAGGATTATATACATTTCGATTTCTATGCCTATATATATTACTAAAAACAATGAAGTCATGTCGATTTTAATTACTATATCTCAAAGAATTATTTTAATAAATAGAAAAATACATTTTTTTAAATTATTATTTTTTTTATTTTTTAATGATATATATGTCCTATTTAAATATAATTAAAACACTAATTCCCTAGTATTTACATTTTACCAAATCTCAAAAAACAATAAAAAAATTCTAAATAACAAAGTTATCCATTTAAAAAATTTTTCCGATTGTTCCTATGGACGCTATATGATATAGTCGCCTGATCTCGCTTATTCCGACCTATATGTATAATACATGCATTAGAAAGACATCTTTTGGGAAAGTTTGAAGCCGATAACTGAGGTACTAGTTTGCGTAGAAACGGACTGACGGACATGGCTAGATCGATTATCCTGGTGATGCTGATCAAGAATATATGTATTATAGTGTCGAAAATGTCTACTTCTCTGCGTTGCAAGCTTTTTATTGAAATTATAATAAACTCTGCAAGGGTATAAATACTGTGTATACATAAATAAAAACTAGTTTTGAGACCATGAAGAAACATGTATACACTCACCAGTATTTTCTAGCAAACCAAAATTAAAGATATCTTTGACATACACATGAGTGATTTTACGCAGCTACTCTAACAGGACCACATAAAATTATACTTCAACACGTTGCTTCATAATGTAGCTATGCAATGGCAAAAAGCCAAATTTTCATAAAATTCATCGCACACAGAAAACTTTAAATGAAGGAATTGTAATGACCTCATCAAGTTTCGCAAAACCACATTTTGTGGTATTTGTCGTGTTCTGCGGTTGGATTTGTTGATGCTGTTGCTGATGCTCTTGCGTGTCGACATGGCATTCCGAATTCCAATTCCCGTGAATCAATATGATATGGACCAAGGGGCTTTCAGGCAGCTAATCTCTCATATCGTGTTTGCAAAAAACAGGAATTAAAATTCATTAGGGTGTGGATAGTGGAATGATCGAGTATAGTAGGGGAAATAAAAATTGGCAATCCATATGCAAGATTGTAATCCCTTTCAATCTCTGCTGGATAAATATTAAATGGACGAGTTTAGACTCGAGACTCGACTTCGTTGCGACTCAGCAGAACTGAAATGTTTGGCATAAAAAATGCATAAATTATGAAAACCATTTGAAAGGCAAACAAGGAGGAAAAATCGAAAATGCCTCAACATTTTCGCTTCGGCCAAAGCTTTGAAAAATTGATGCTGGCCAGCCGAAAAGTGCGACGACTGGCCCAGCTCGCTGTGTGTGTGTGTGTGTGTGTGTGTCTAAATGGACATATGGGCAGGATGAAGGTCCAAAGCGAAAGGAGCTGAGACGGACAGTCTCTTAACGTGGCTTTTAAAAGTGCTGCCACCCGTTTTGACCAGGCTACTGGGAAGTATAAAATATTCATGCGTTTTATATATGGAAAAGAAAAAGGCTGGTGGGTAAGTTACCAGGCCTATGTCACAATAAAAGTCAAGAAGCTTTTGCGTGCCGTAATTAATGTAAATCCCCCTTTTTTCCTATACCTTACCTCGTTAACAGGGCGAGTGCGTTGGTCTTGTGACCAACTATGCTTATGAAAAGTTTACAATGTCTTACAAACATGCAACTAGTATTTAATTGAAAGAAATTTGTTATATACCAGTATTAAAAATATGAATTAATTATTAATTATATTTCAATTTTCTACATAGAGCTAGTGTGTTGTTAATATCCATTTATATCTTATATTTAAATTAAAAAAATTTACCATACATTATACAATACATAATAAAATTCGCCTTATTGTAACATAACGTTAAGCTAAATGTAAATTTTGTATATGAGAATTACAAGTATATTAAAGCTGATTTAAACATATAATTTATAATTTCATACTAGGTATTAAAGCAGTCTTAACCAATTTTATACACCTTTTTTTTGACCTGTCCTATTGACAGTTGCAAGCCGCCAGAGGGCGCCTGTCAACCTTCCTCTATATGTATGCAGTGTGTAATTGATTTTCTGTTTACGCACTGCCCCAAAAACGGGAGCAGATGGAAGTGGGCGTGGTCGGGCAGCTAAGTTGCCGAGCCTGATGCTTCCGTTTATTTCTTGTTATTATATTTCATTTGCCGTCAACTTTGTTGTGCTGCCTGATTCTTACACAACCCAACATCAAGTCAGACTTACAAAGATTTAAAACAAAGCTAAGAATCTTTAATACCTATTAAATTGTTTAAAAAGTTAACCAAGTTAAATGTCTTTTTTTGGATACCTTAATATATTTTTTGAGTTTTCTGTAAAGAGCTCTATAAATTAAAGAATATTGAATTTCAAAATTACAATACGTAAAAAGTAAAATTCATCTGGATTCTAAATTTTGTAAGTTAATAAAGTATAAGTTAAATAAAATGTATAATATAGGTCATAACCAAAATTAGAATTACTTATAAATTAAAATGTTTGTTATTATTGACTACTTAAAAGAAAATACGTCAGTAAATGAGCAAGCTAAAATGTGTACACAGCTTATTGCATAAAAATTAGTTTAAAAACATTTTTAAGCACTTTTAAAAACATTTTAATAGTGCCTTGGTTTTAGGGAATCTTAATCACTTGCTCCATTCTAGGTTATCCTGATTTCACGGGTTTCTAATGGGTATGCCCAAAGTTTCCATTGCAACTTTTGCGATATTTCTGCTCGTTGGAGGGGAAGAGACCGACTTCGAGGACCGCTCCAAAAGGGGCAGGAAGTCCGGCGGGATGGAGGGCACATGCCAACACTTGTTTTCTGTTAAGTGATTTAGGCAAAACTTTTGCGCCCTCTCCCTCGATTTTGCCGCTGTCAGGGAGCGTGTGCCATTCGTGTTTGGCATTTTGGGCTTAGAAGTAGACGAGGGGCTCGTGATGGGTTCCTGCGATGGAGCTGCCACTGTTGCAGGTTCTTCGGTTGCGGTTCCGCCCCGGTTCGGTAATATTCTGAAACATCGGAAATGTTTTACAAAACTTTCGCGAAAGCTACGGCAGTAGCAACAAATTGAACGAAAACCGTTTAAATGCTTGCCACATAATCGCCGTCAAGTGAAATTCATTTTCTTGACAAACAACATGAACTTCAAAGGAACTTGGCCAAATCCCCGCTTTTGAGTTCCTTAAAGGAAATTGAAATTGTTAAATGTGTGCGGGAAACTAGAAAAACTGTCAAACTGGTTTACCGACTGTAACGGATTGATGTATTGCGCATCTCACGTTCCGGAATTTTGGATTGATGATTTCCTGGAAACGAACAGGCTTAGATTCTTTTACATTTAATGTATAATAATAATAAATTTAAAGAGCTCTTGATAACGGTAGTACTTTACGATGGATGAGTTGCTTATCTGCGGAAGATTGAAATATTTTGTAAAAGGACAATGAATAACGATTGTCTTTTAGTTGAGGACATCGACTTAAGAATTTCTTGTTTATCGAATAAAGTTCTTTCCAAATAAAAATAAATAGAATAAAATATAATAAAAGAAAAGTTTAAATAAAAATAAAAAAATGTATTTGCCAAATATTAGTTCGAAATTGATTAATTTATTACATTTACTATAACTCAAAATAGCAAATACCAATGCGTATCAAATAATAAAATAGTGTGTGCACGTCTAAGAAAAAATTCCGAAGACTTTATTCCGTAAACAGCCATTGCAAACCCATCCGAAACCATTATGTATTCAATGCATACTTTTGACAGCGTAATCGACATTACCTGCGCATATTTATCCTGTTAGAATTCCACATAATATTCGATATATTCCCTACTTCCACCCCGCCGAGGAGCCTGACAAGTTTACTTACTTTGCTGCTATCTGACAGCATTAAAACTGTCTCCTCGAATTCTGACTTGCCAGAAGAATTTCCCCGGCTAAAGTTTGTTTGGGTAACCATATTACATGGATAACACCCACAAAACACTAGCAACATCACCAGCAGCCGCACGCGAGAAATGTTTCGTGACAAAGAATTCCAAGAGTTGAAAAAATAAAATAAAACAGAGTAAGCCCGAAAACGAAAGAAAATTGAGCTAGGGAAGAAAACGTTTGCGAGACATAGTAAAGCGTGGCAAGTAGGAAACTTTGAAGTTTTATTAAAAATACACACCGCAACATTCCTTAAGAACTTTTCGCACACGAAAACGTGAGATAATTTACTAGAAGCGAGCCGGACGAGGCTGCTCCCTTGCAGGTGGAAAAGCGTAGCCAAAAACCGGCAGCGAAGTGTCAAGTAGTTTGGATAAACTTTTGTGACAGCTCAATTTGGAAGGGAAAATGTATGTAAGCCGGCATTCCCGCCAAGCTGCTCCTTTGCCAACAGGAGAATATTAGAATATTAATAGCGAGCTTTGCAGGGGACAACTAATGAGCGGAAGTCCTCTCTCGGGGGATAGTTGCGAATAGTTAAGTCCGAGGAAGGCCTTGATGTGGGTTCTCATAGTTGAACGTCAGGAACAGTTCGGATTTAAGTCACAAAGTTTGGACAACAAATCTGAAAACGAAAGGAGGTCACTGGCGTCTGGTGTCTATTTCCAGAAGCTCATAATCTTTAATTCATAAACAAATTTAGGGTTATTAGGGTATAACGTAAAGTCAAAAAGATACGTATACAGATACTTTTCAATATAAACCGAGAAAGGTGTTACATTAAAGCAAAAATTAAATACGATTTTTAATTAAGATGATTACCGACCAAATAATTTGAATGACCCCGTTGCCAATCGACAGTTCGTCTATATAATGTTATGTAAAACATACTGTCTAAGAACAACAATAGGGAAACACCTTCTAAGGTAAAGTTAAACACAGCTGCACGACGGCAGGGATCCAGAAACATGCACTTAACTAACCAGTTCCGCCCAGCCTTCCGATTTCCATCGCTCCACTTTGCTGGGAAAATGAACAACATGTTGTGGTTATGGAAATTAGCTCAGAAGGATGACAAACACTGTGCGTGCCAAGATTTATGCCCCGATGTTGCCCGAAACTACTTCAGATGCACTGAACATCCTGCGAAATGGGGGCACCGAATCAGGACGACGGCAACAAAGACACATGGCCTGTGTTGACAGGCAGGACAATGTGAACCGGAGAGCAAACCCTCTGGCTAATTGGTATTTATTGCTACTTAAATGCTCAAAACTTGTTGATACTTTTCACCTCGTATTTCAAGCATTTTCCAGCCACTTGAAAGGAACGCCCCCAAAATGTCGGCCACGCATTGGAAGAGAGCAAACCAGAGGATCATCAGCCAATGGAAGATCGGTTGGCTATAATTAGGCGCATCGCTAGAATCTCGGCGATCTCGGTGAGACATATGTTTCGGATTCGATTCTGGGGATGGCAGCTCTTGACGACCGAGGCAGGGCGCACTCTTTCGATTTTGAGGCTAATTTCAGTGGGCACACGACTTTGGCACGGTTTAGTATCGTCGCGACAATTATCGTAATTAACTCGTTTATGTGTTGTGAGCTAATCCAATTACCAAGTTCGCACAGGATGCCCGCAGTCGTGGCAGGCGAAGAGAACACAAATTAATTCAATCAATCGCACAAATAAAGAACTGAGTTCGAAATTAAAAATCTGTTGCATTGTCTCGCGATCACGATCCCAAATTAGTCGAAAGTGTTTTGGCAAATTGATAAAAGGCCAACGAAAACAGTTCAACCTTAAATTCCAATTTCGCGATTGATTTGCTAGACATGTTAAACTACCAGCAGCAATTGCATTCGCTGCCCGTCGGCAATCCGCCGAATTTCTACTACGGACCGACGGGATCGCACTCTATCACAGTTTCCGGCGAAGTATATCCAACGCATCAGTCGCAAAATCTTGATTCGGAGAATAAACTGAACGATCGGGAGGGCAGTGCCCGAGATCTGGATAAAATGCACAGATTTTCGGTAGACAATATCATGGAAATCAAGCACGACGCTTATGCCAAGGGCAAACTTTCCATGGAACTCAATAACAATTATGGTGGGTCCACAGTGTAAAATAAGCAATAAATAAATTAATTACCCTGTGCAACATTTTAAGAGTTTTTAAGTGTGTGACATGACATTGCTTTGGTAAAAAAGAACCCATCTTAAAACACCATAAAGTATTGTACTTTACTACCAACCGGTATCGCTCATAAACGTAATATTTCGTATTCGATAGAAACGTTGTTTTATTGGTGGAAAATTTAAGAGCAATAGTTTGTCTACAGGAAACAGTAAAAAAATGTCTATATATACGTCCAATGCCATTTTCTCCCTCTTTGTGTTCCTAAAACTCGGTTTTTCAACGACAGCACAAGAGAAAAGCATATCAATGATTTCATTTACGGTATTATACCAGTAATTAAATTACATAATTTTCACTTTAATTTAAAATTAGAAAATTATATTTGTCAAGAATACATTAAAAACTACTAAGTTTTTAAACTTTGTGCAATTTTATAAAGTGAGAATCAGTTTTGATATGGTTTTTTGAAGTCGGTAAGCGAAAAAGTTTGAAAATCTTTTAGATGGCGTCAAGGAATTAACCGTATGTGAGCATTACTTTTCAGAGTTTTCTGAAATTAAAAAAAAAACAAGAAATATAAAAAATATAAAAAATAATAAGAAGGTAAATAATTAAACCAAAAATCGATTATTCAAAAAAACAGAATTGGCAGGTCCCTTTAAATGTTTTTCTCTGATATGTAAACTTAATTATTTACAAAAGGATGTAAGTTATGCTTTGGCTTGAAAGTGAAGTATCTTAAATTTTTGAACTACAATTTTTTATTGTTACAAAATGAAATAAAAAATATCCTTAGCAAACATTTGTTTCACAATTTATCTTTGGTTCTTCCGAAAATTAAATAAATTCTTCTTAATATCCCAATAAATGCGATTCAATTTTCACTTAAATCTGAGTAAAAACGTTCCCTGCACTGCTTGAATTGATTTAATGTCTTAAATGTTAAGTGAGGCTTAGATTTAAAATAGCTTTAATCAGAGCGACACTTTGGTTCATTTAACTTTAAAAGCCTCTTAATTGGCATAATAACCAGATGTTCTCAACAGAATGCGTAATGCCGAAGGAGTTAAGGTAGATAGGCTCGTACATATATATATTCAAAACTAAGACTTTGGGCTGCCTGGCCTAATTCATAAATGATAGATTCATATGAAATGCGAGCCAAGAGAATTTATGGCGTTATTCGCACAACTGCATAATCATAGCTATATCTTTACACATGCATACACAAATGGGTATATATGTATGAAATGGAATGGGATAAGATATAAATGTGTGGCGCAATTCATGGATGACAATTAGGTGCCAGATGTGGGCGACATTCGCTCATTTCTGCCGATCCCGGTGCAATGTCATCTCCGTGCATTTTTCCTGTTGCGGTTGCGGCTTAACCCCTCCTTGCCACCAGTTTTCCAGAGGAAACTGTCAACATATTGCTACTGGCTGTCAGATTCAGCTTAATTTGAAGCGAAATCCTAGACGAAAACGAAAATCTCACGAAACTCGTAGAAGAACTCTAACAATTCGTAACCAGTTCGCATAAAGTTTTTTCCTTTCTCGTTCCCGGTTGCTAGTTTTTTTGTTTCTTTTTTTTGTGTGGCAGAGGAAACATTTCCGAGCCGACAACACTTCAACATTGTCAACATGACAAAACGTAATCAAAGCTGACATGATATTCCCTCAGTGGCCGCATGCCTTTGAAGCATCCGAGGTAGCGAGTAGCTACCACGACTATAATTTCCAAGTGGAGCATATAAAACGCCAGTCCCACTGTAACCAGTCCCAGACACAGCACGCACTCCATTCCCTTGCCTTCCCCTCGTTTATTTTCGTCGCTCGATTGGATTGTAACATGTGCCGGTTGCATCCTAGCACTGAGAAAAACATTTTACCCAACCAAATTTCAATGCTGATTCTACTATGATTCCTAAAAAGGGTAGGCTGTTTATTACATTTAAATAAATTGCAAAATTGTAAAAATTGTACTTTTAATTTTCTAAAACATAATTTCGTATTCAAAGAATTTTTCCGAATCTTAATTTTTCAAAGTTAGTAAATCTCTTCTTTTGATAATAAAAGAGATTTTCTAAATTTTTGAAATGACTCCTTATTAAAATATAATATATAATATTATATTATATTTATTTGTGTTGAATCAGTTTTTTTTTAAAGAAGAAGCAACCAAAATTGTTTCAAAACTTGATTAACTCTTATTATTAAATATATAAAAAATATTCGTTTTCGAATAATATTTTAGTCATTAAAAAACGTTTTCCCCAGTGTAACGCCTTGGCCAATCTTCACCCCTTGCTGTTGCCGATGAACAAATCTGATTGAGGTTTCCCTTTCGATTTGTTGGTTTTTTATTAAGCCGCAACTGTTTTTTATCGCTCGTTGGCAATTCAAATTAAAGATCTTCCCTTCACTCACTCCCTAAGCGCCCTCCCCAATCCCCGGGGACATTGGTTGCCGATGCAGTTGCTCTGGTCTCCCATTTTTTCCGTACGTATTTGGAGTACTCAGAGCTGATCTACGATGCAGTTCCCAACTCCGTGGACAGCTTGGCTGACAAATTGAGACAAATGGCGTGGGTAGGAAAATATCTGATGTTGATAGGGATAGTCACGGCAATGGCCACCCTGAAGCTGAACCACGAAGTTCCAACAAGCTGGATGCCGGAGATATCAGGGGCAATTTATCGATACATCTCCGAAATAGGAAACTAAAAGGAGTGAGACGTCTTCATTTAAAACGTGTATAGATTTACTTACGTAATGGCTTACAAACGTACAAAATTAAATATTATTTTTTGAAGGCAAAATCAGTTTCCCGCAAACCAATTAACCGGGTGCTATACAAATCTCTTATAACATAAATTCCTTACAAGTTCTGACTGAATTTGTCAAGGAGATACTTCTAGGAAAAAGCTTACTCAAATAATTAATTTTTATATTTTTACCACTTCCAGTTTAATTTTATTTAGAATATGAATTTTAGAAAAATACTTAAGTGTTTTTCTACTGTTAACTTAAGTCATGGATCTTCTCCAATTATCTCCAAAATAGAAAATTCAAGGAAAATTCGTTTGGTCTTTTGTAAAACGATTTTCAAAGCCAATTCTATGGAAATCAATTAATGGCAGCCAGAGACAAAGAGCTCGCTTATGGCCGCTTAATGTCACAATTTCACTTTAATTAATAGATCGTAAATGTGTTAGCTCATGTTTGTTGGGCGACGAAATTAGTAGACAGCTGTCCACCGATGTCGTCAAAAGATATTTTATGGCTGATGCCATTTGTTAACGACCCTTCCCCTCGCCTTACCTTCGAACCCCAACCGAAGGATCAAACGGAATGCAAAATTTTATGTGCTCACAATAACCCATAAAAGTAAAGAAATTTCCTAGCTGGCTGCCAAATTAATTGATATCCGTTGGCTCTTATCGATTATTTACGAGCGGGTCCCCCCTTTTCCAGTCACTGTCCGTCAAAGAGATTTTGCATTCGCCCCCGCAGGCTAAAACCCAAAAGTAAAAGTGAAAATTCCCAATTTAATGGCTCCCTGATTGCAGGCACCACTGGCGGAGGAAGTGGTGGAGCTGCCTGCTCCGGAAGTCTCCCAGTGGGCCACTCGAGGAAGCCGCGCCGCAATCGCACCACCTTCAGCTCCGCCCAGCTGACGGCCTTGGAGAAGGTCTTCGAACGGACCCACTACCCGGATGCCTTCGTCCGCGAGGAGCTGGCCACCAAGGTGCATCTCAGCGAGGCAAGAGTTCAGGTGAGTTATTAATTATATCATTCTTCAAACAAATTATTGCCTTGTTTTTTTTAAAACATACAACACAGGCAAATTAATTAAAGTGTTAGCACACACTTATTTATTCTTTGGCTTTGGATGTTGTTTATTTTGTTAAACTGAATTATTTCGTTCAACTGGCATTTTACATTGGTAAATTTCACAAACGAATGCCAATAATGCTTTGTTTTGCTTTTAGGGCTTTTGTTTGGATTGATAAACCTTATTTACATTTATTTTTACAAGTAACAGTAGAGAAAAACATGGCTTTCCTGTGCAATCCTTTGTTTTAAGCTCAGCAATTTGATGATTATTTTTGTCTCTGCCAAAAATGAATTATTTACCAGAGAAATAATAGTTGAGGACAAAACATTCTGGTTTTTCAATTAAAAGTAGATAATCCTTTAATCCTTATTAAATACATTTTTTAATACCAAAAAGTAACTTTAAATGATGCAGTAATAAATCTAACGATCTGACGAAATTCCAGTTAATCTCAAGCTTATTGCACGGTCTAATTTCCGAAATTAGCCGCTATTCGCATAGTTATGTTAGCCACCCGATAACCAATCCATTCCAATAAAGCTAATTCCTTTATCAATTACTCAGGTCTGGTTTCAGAATCGGCGTGCTAAATTTCGGCGAAATGAGAGGAGCGTGGGCTCGAGGCCTCTGTTGGATACAGCTCCACAGCTGGTGCCGGCGCCCATTAGCAATAATATGCACAAATATGCGAATCTGCCACACCCACCGCCTCCACCGCCCCCCGGGACATATGCCCTGAACTTTGGGCCCCTGGAACTGCGCTCGTGCCAGAACTATACGAACTGCTATGGAGGATTCGGGACGAATCCTGCCACCAACAGCGGAGTGTGCTCCTTCTTCGGAGCGGCCACGAACTACTGTGTGGCAGCCAACTACGCGAAGAACGCCTATCCGCCGCTCTGATGACGACGGCTAGCTTTTAATGGGCCCCATGAGGTTGCTTCATGCATATGTATTTCAATTAGCCAAATTGCATTAATGCTTAAAAATGTATTAAGACTAACCTATTCGCCTACCTGACTAATATTTATATTTATACGACACGGCGCCGGATGTGACGCACTGAAGGAAGCTCCCAATAAATAACATTTTCTAAGATAATATCTGTGGTTTATGTTTGAATTGGAGAAAAGGGAATAATAAATTTGTATTATGTGAATTCGATGATTTATAGAAAATTATTGTTGATTGGACTTATAACCCTGGTTTTGATCTGCTTTTATAAAAATCTTAAACGAATCCCTTGCATTTACTTTAAAGGGTTTGTGTTTGAATTGGGAAAAATTGAATACTAAAAATATATTATGTGATTTCAGTGATTTATAGTAGATTTGTTTATTGTTGAATGGATTTTAACCATGGTTATGACTCGGTTTCGATCTGCTTTCATAAACGACTCACTCCTTTCATTTTGAAGGGTTCATATATCTGAACAAGATCTGAAACTAAATTATCTAATGCTATGACATACAAATCTAAGAAAATGCAGATAAATATATCTTGCATATGGCTGTTAATATTTTGTGTTATCCTAGAATTTCTAATTATTTTGATCACTTTACAACTTATACATACCTATGCCAAAACGTACTTGTAATTAACTTAACACCTTTTACGACTTTATCTCATCCTTCGATGGAAAACACTTTTGATTGAATTCTTCATCTTGTGAGCTGAAATCAATTAGCTCCTCCTCAATATACCAAAGTTTTCCATTTATTAAAACTGTCACTGGCATATGAATTTGACATGGCTTATTTAATTATTGACTTAGTAATATGATTTAATTAAAAATTCATATCCCCACACCCAAGCACACTAGCTAGGGCGTTTCCATCTACGAGTATGTGTTTTTTCACCCGCATGTGTTAATTTGTATAATAAAACTTAATTAAAGTCAAAACAAATAAACAAACGAGCGAGCGAGGCACATAAACACTCGAAAGCAAACAGTGAGTGAAAAGTTTTGCCTAGCCGCAAACGTTGGCAAAGCGAAGCCGCAATCAAAGTGGATTAAGATTGTGGAAATCTCGGTTTTCCAGGGCAATTAAAAGTACAGATTGCCGTTCGAAGCACAATAGAATGTGCATTGCACTCAAACGCATTCCCAAAAGTCAAGGAATAGAGCCGCAAAAGAACATCCCTTGATGCCAGATAACAGATCCTAGCTCCCAGCTCCCAGATATATCCGGATGGATCCACTCTAGAAGCAGGAGGAGGTTAACAAGTATGTAATATATTTAAATGCAAATAAAAATTCCCTTTTATCCGCAGGCCAAACATGACAGAGCCAAACAAGCTGGGAGCAAACTGAGCAGCAGGACGAAATGCGAAATGCAAATTAACATTCGGAATGTGGAACGGTTTGTGCAGCTAATTTGCATAAAGCGTTGGCGCTCCGAGCGTAAAACATTTTTACAATATTTACGAAATTGCAATAATGTTTGAAAAGCAGAACGGCAGCGATGAAAAAATGCGTTTTGTCCCTTTTTGCGATGCGGCAAATTGTTTGCCGGGAGAAGGACGACATTTTGCTGACAGGCGAACATGTTGCAGAAGTCCTCCTCGAAAGGGAAATACAAATTTATGGGCCAAGCAACAACAGACACACACATGCGAAGTCCTGTCAAATCAAATGGCAAACGGAAATGCCAGAGCAAACGAGGTCCTTATGCGAGTTAAAAGGTGAGTTATGCGACGGTGTATTCCCCTTTTGAAAGCATGTTGGAGTGCTCACCTGAAGAGAAACCCTCTGAATTGGACAGTTTATATTATTCATGGACATTCTTTCATTTGCAAAGTGGAGCTGAAAACAAATTAAAGAAAATACAGTCATTTAAGGCCATAAAATACTACAAACAAAAATAAATTTTGAATCTACATACCATTGATACTAAATTTGTAGTTAATCACTCCTGGATAATGTGTGCCCAATTTTAATTAACTGCTTTAAATTAATGTGAAGCAATTTACATGCGAAATTTGTTATTTTTTAATTAATAGATTTAGCATAGAGGGAAACTCCCATTCTCTGAATGCGTGAAAAGGAGAGACAGTTTGAATCCCCCGTGTCAAGCTCTATAATTAGGTGATAATTTTTGCCTCTGTTAAAAAGCAATTATTTATAAAAGACCTAATGAACGAGGGCTTCGCGCAGATGCGAAGTACACACACTCGTCCGATGTTGAGGGCCCCACACTCCATCTCCATATGTGGCACATTGTAGATGACAAGGGCAACATTGTCAGATGAAAGGGAAATGTGATGCGATCGTGCGAGGAAAAGCATGGAGATCCCGGTGACGGCTTCTTAAGTTCCATGCCGACACAGGCGAAAGATTTGTGTACTGTCAGCATATTTAGGTTTGAGCACTGTCAAAATATGTCACATCATGATGGATACATCACATGGATCATAAAAAAGGGGAGCGCCACTGAAATCGAGAAGTACGACTCCGCTGGGACATTAAACATAAGAAAAATAAAAATGTATTTAATATCGCATAGGTAAAAGAATTTGAATTTTACTTTCAATGACACTTGTTAAATTTACAAAAGAAAAGGATGGAACGCCGACCAACATATCGCTTTTGCTTAATTAAAATTAATATTAAATACTTACAAGACTAATAATTTTTATTTGGGATGTCACTAGAAATGTACTAGAGATTTAGAAACAATTCTAAATAATTATATAATTAATTAATTAATTAATTATAAATTGTAATTATAGGAAATTGTTCTTAAATCTCTGAACATTTCAGAGCAACCCGAAAATATATACAAAACAGATTACAGCACAGGCGAAACCTTAGCGAAACCAGACCAATTTCAGAGTTATGTTGATATAACTATCGCCACCGTAGAATGAGAAGTATTGCCAATACTGCCGAAAGGAGTAGAAGAAACATGTTGGAACCGCTTGTGATACCTTCGTTGTTCCTTAGTTGCATCAACCGCAAACGGCTTTCGATGTTTGCGAAATACAAGGCCGTATATGAGAATTCCTCTTCCTCGATCCCGGGTTGGCAGGCCATTTCCAGTTCTCGGGCCATGCGAAAATAGAAGTCCAAACAGACCATAAAACTGTATTTTGTATAAACAAAGCTCAACGAATCGCCCGGTCCAACGCACTCAAACTGGTTAACTCCAATCACCTTTAGGAATTTGCAGGAACTCACTTCATGGCTGCCAGTAATGACCAGCAGATCCTTGGAATCTTCGTCTTTTGGTCTGAATACCGCGTAAGGGTCACCAGGCAACGATAGCTGGCTATTGAAACGAATTTTCACATCGTTGGGATAAGCGCCGGCACAGGTTAAGCTCCACGTGATCTCAGCTATTCGCTTGCAGCGATCAGTGAGTACAGAATACTGGTTCCTCATGTTTGATGTATAATTTTTCGAAAGGGAGGTGTATTTTGTGACTCGAAACTCTCCAATGTCTGAGCTTCACCATACCATACAATCAAGGTGCCTTCCATCGCAAAAAGGCGACGAGTAAGAGTGATATTATCAAATACAGTACAAGTGTTGGGGATCCCAGAAAATGTCCGGCATTTGTGGATAAGCTCATATCGGAGTTTACGTCCTGATTGGTGTAATAGTAACCCGATTGCTCATTTAATTCCAAGTCACCTGCGCCACAGTGCCTCTGAAGGTCCGTGGTTAGTTCCATCGTATAGTTGTAGCACATGCGATGGCTAAAACCAAAAAACAAATTACTTATTTGATTCCTGTAATTCTCGCAATCGAGGGTGTGCAGATCGTTGAGCTGGATGGTACGGCATTCGGCAATCTCCTTGAATTGAAAGACCAGCAGATAGGTGCTGTTTTGAGTAATTAACTGGAAAATACTGTAAGGATCCTCGGGCTTTATTATCCGATTGCGATACTTCTTGCTCAGGTATTCCGGTATCATGGCCGAGCAGACGAGTCTCATGGGATGCGTGAACATTGCCTTACAAAGCTGTTGAAATTCATTGTTGCCTGTCATTTCTCGCGGGGCGTTTACAACTGAAATTTTGAAAAAATGTTCAGTCTTGTTTATGCTGTCTTGTTTTAATATATTTTATGAATTTGTGATTCACAGCAATGTGACCTGCTACCAAGACATCACAGAAGACGGGATTGAAGATCACTTCAGAACCGGATTGAAGTCCAACTGCGATTAGAAGTCAAAACAATCATGTGTTTACAAATTTCGATGACAAACATTTATTCTCGACCAAGGTCAGGTTATTGACACCAACAGGCTCTAGTAAAAATATATACATCGCAAATATGTAGGTATTCTGAATTACAATGCAATTATTTTAATTGTAATGAATTTTTTAACTTTAATTTTAAAGTGCTGAAAGACAATTGATGTTTTTAAGTAGGAACCAAAAAAACATACAAATTACAGAACCCAAAACTCAGAATACTCAGCTCTTCATCAAAATATTTCCTTTGGCTCTAACATAAAACAAATAATAAATAATATAAACAATATACACGAAGTGAACACCGTTTTATTTATGGCGATATTGATGCCCGAAAGTCCAACCAGCAAATCGAATAGAAAACCAATTAATGAAAGTCATGATTAGCATAATGTATATTAAATGAAATACAAAGTGTGTGTGACTAAGCGAATGTGATAGCCGAAAAACAAAGTCCGGCGAAATTTCATACCTATTATTATAAAACTTTTTTGTTTGTATTTTATTTTATGCTAATGGGCAAGCGGCAGAACTCGGCCCGAGTACTTCCCAAAATCCCACAATAAACGCGTAAGATTGCGAAAAGGTTAACCCCAAACTCCAAAACCGGTATCCCCGAGGGGATGGTCGGCGCTATTTTTATAATTGGAAAGGGTATTATAATTTTAGTCAAAAGTTTGCAACGCATTGAAAAGTAAATAAAGAATATATATTCTTGATCAGCATTACCAGAAGAGTCGATCTAGCCATGTCCGTCTGTCCGTCCGTCCGTCCGTTGCTACTCAAATTAGTCCCTCAGTTTGTATTGCAGGTAGTATATAATTCGGAACGAGCCGGATCGGGCGACTATATCATAAAGCTCCCATAAAAACGATCGGAAAGTTTTAACTCTTTTCACTCTGTTTTAATTGTCTTCTTTGGGATTTGGAAAAATTTAAATACTATGGAACTGGGTTTTTAATTAAATTAAAATCGGACATCTATATCGTATAGCTTAGATAGGAACATCGAAAAATAAAAATGAAAAAATTGTATTTTGTTGGTTTTCTGTTTATCAAAATATTCCTTTA
This sequence comes from Drosophila fuyamai, assembly GCA_018153365.1. Classification (NCBI taxonomy): domain Eukaryota; kingdom Metazoa; phylum Arthropoda; class Insecta; order Diptera; family Drosophilidae; genus Drosophila; species Drosophila fuyamai. The sequence continues at coordinate 5,650,721 of JAECXW010000419.1, read as the reverse complement.
AGATATAGTAATTGGTTACTATATCAGAATTACGCTATTAGATTTGACAATATGCAATATGCAATAAATACAGCGCAAAATTGACATAGCTTCATTGTTTTCAGTAATATAAGCATAGAAATCGAAATGTATTCGTTTTGTAATAACTGCAAGGGTATATAAACTTTGGCTTGCTGAAGCTTCCTTCCTTTCTTATTTGTTTTTGACGCAGTTACCCCCGCCTCTCGCTCCGAGAAATGTTTCATTTTCGATGGGATCGATTAATTGAAGTGAATTGAACTTGCGCGCAAATAACTGACACCTCCAGAACCAGACGAGCAAGTTGTTGAACCAAGCCAATCTAGTTATATAATAGACCCCCGAATCCAAATCGATCCACAGTCTCAAACGGAGAGATCCAAAGTAAACAAGCAGTCCAAGATGCGTTCAGTCGTCGTGTTCGTTGTTGTAATTTTCGCACTCCTCAGTGTCCTGGAGGCTGTGCCTGCTCCGCACTTTGGTGGCGGATTTCCTGGCGGCTTTGGTGGCTTTGGAGGCGGCTATCCCGGTGGCTACGGCGGCTTCGGAGGCGGATTTCCTGGCTATGGAGGCGGCTTCAACCAGGGCGGATTCGCCAGTGCCCAGTCATCTGCCTCAGCCACTTCCGGTGGTTTCGGTGGCTACGGTAGATAAACCCCTGTAAAATCATATATATTCCTTTTCAAGTTTAATCTTAATAAACCAACTTCAATATTTTTATAAATCCAAAACTTGTGGTGTTGTGTCTATGTGTAAAAATAACATTTGGGTTAGTATATGTTTGAATTCCTAGATTTGTTTAGAATCACAATTCAAAATAACTACGAGATATAATAATTATAAGCAATTTCATAAAAACGATTTAAAAACTGGACGGCTATATTATATAACTGCTATAGGAACGATCTATAAATTTATCGTAAAATCGGGCTATCGGATCGGGCGACTATAAAAAATATAGCTCCCATAGGAACAAAGGCAAAACAAAATTCAAAAAATTATAACTTTGTTGTTTTTAATTTCTTTTTGTTCTTTGGGATTTGGTAATATTTACATATAATGGAAGTACGGGTTTCATTAAATTAAAATCGGACTACAATATCATATAGCTGCCATAGAAACGATGGCAAAATGCAGCGAAAAATCGACAAAGCTTCGTTGTTTTCAATAATATAGGCATAGAAATCGAAATGTAGTCGATTTGTAATAATTGCAAAGGGTATGTAAAAACAGTTGAACAAATTACAGAAAAATGATGAACGCAAGACTCAACAAATAACCAACTCCCCATTGAAATATTCCCTTCGACTCGAACTTAAAACAAATAATAAATAATACAAACAACATAAACGAAGTGAATCAGACCAACCAGCAAATCGAATAGAAAACCAATTAATGACAGTCATGATTAGCATAATGTATATTAAATGAAATACAAAGTGTGTGTGACTAAGCGAATGTGATACCCGAAATTTTGTATCTATTATTATACAATATGTTTGTTTGTATTTTATTTTATGCTAATGGGCAAGCGGCAGAACTCGGCCCGAGTAATTCCCAAAATCCCACAATAAACGCGTAAGTTTGCGAAAAGGTTAACCCCAAACTCCAAAACCGGTATCCCCGAGGGGATGGTCGGCGCTACATTTATACTCTTGAAAAGGGTATTATAATTTCAGTCAAAAGTTTGCAACGCATTAAAAAGTAAAAAAGAAGTATATTTATTCTTGATCAGCATTACCTTGGGAGTCGATCTAGCCATGTCCGTCCGTCCGTTTCTACTCGAACTAGCCCCTCAGTTTCAAAGATATCTGCTTGAAACTTTCCCAAAAGTTTTCTTTCTATTCCAGGTAGTATATAAGTCGGAACCAGACGGATCAGGCGGCTATATCATATAGCTCCCACAGGAACAATCGGAAAAATATTTTTTTAAACAAAGCTTGATTTTAATTTTTTTTGGGATTTGGAAATATTTAAATACTATGGAACTGCGGTTTAAATTTAATTAAAATCCTACATCGTATATCATATACCTCCGATAGGAAAATCGAAAAGTAAAAATGTTTATCTAAATATTCCTTTGAGATATAGTAATTAGTTACTATATCAGAAATACCCTTTTAGTTTTGTCAAAATCGGACAACAATATCATAGCTGCCATAGAAACGATGGCAAAATGCAGCGCAAAATTGACATAGCTTAATTGTTTTTAGTAATATTATATAAGCATAGAATTCAAAATGTATTCGTTTTGTAATAACTGCAAGGGCATATCAACTTTGGCTTGTTGGCTTTCTTATTTGTTTTTGACGCAGTTACTCCCGCCCCTCGCTCCGAGAAGTGTGTCATTTTCGATGGGATCGATTAATTGAAGAGAATGAAACTGGCGCGCTAACAACTGACACCTCCAGAACCAGACGAGCAGGTTATTGAACCAAGCGAATCTAGTTATATAATAGACCACCGAATCGAGATCGATCCACAGTCTAAATCGGAGAGATCTAAAGTAAACAAGCAATCCAAGATGCGTGCTGCCGTCGTGTTCGTTGTTGTGATTTTCGCACTCCTCAGTGTCCTGGAGGCTGTGCCCGCTCCCCAGTTTGGATATGGTGGATTTCCTGGCGGCTATGGTGGATATGGCGGCTATGGCGGCTATCCCGGCGGCTACGGCGGCTACGGAGGTGGATTTCCTGGATTCGGCTACAACCAGGGCGGATTCGCCAGTGCCCAGTCATCTTCCTCGGCCTCTGCCGGTGGTGGTTTCGGTGGTTTCGGTAGATAAACCCCTGTAGAAACATATGTATTCCTTTTCAAATTTAATATTAATAAACCAAATTCAATATTATTATGAATCCAAAACATGTGGTGTTGTGTCTATGTGTAACAATAAAGGAAGCAAGCTTCGGCAAGACGAAGTTTATATACCCTTGCAGTTATTACAAATCGAATACAATCGAAAAATTAAAGTTATAATTTTGTTGAATAGTTTTTTACGATTGTTCCTATGGGAGCTACATATATGATATAGTCGCCCCATCCGGCTCGTTCCGACTTATGTATATACCTACCTGAAATAGAAAGACAACTTTTAGGAAAGTTTCAGGCAGATAGCTTTAAAACTGAGGTACTAGTTTGCGTAAAAACAGACGCACGGACAGACGGACGGACGGACGGACGGACGGACGGACAGACAGACATGGCTAGATCGACTCTCCTGGTGATGCTGATAAAGAATATATATACTTTATAGGGTCGGAGATTTTTTTTGACTAAAATTATAATACCCTCTGCAAGGATATAAGAATAACATTTGGGTTAGTATATGTTTGAATTCCTAGATTTATTTTAGGATCACAATTCTAAAGAGCTACGAGATATAATATTTATAAGCACTTTCAGAATAATTTTAATTTTAATTTTATAAAATTTGTAATTTTATAAAAACCGGACGACTATATTATATAACTTCTATAGGAACGTTCTACAAATTTATCGCAAAATCGTCATAGCATCGTCATCATTGTTTTTAAACATATACGAATAATACTCGTTTTATAGAATATTTGCATGCCAAAAATTGCTTTCTTTCTTTATTTACTACTGTTATACCAAATATCCAATTGTGAGCTTTCTAGATTTGATGTCTTTGTGATCTTTTATTAATTTTTTTTATTTATTGAGATTTTTCTCTTTTTAGAGGTCAAACTATTTGAGACATTTCACAGATGCAACGAATATTTAAACATTTTTGGGAGAGGGGGCAAAAACTTTGCAGGCCAAAAATAACTTTCACTTGGACGGAAATTTCGATTCGCCACAGCTGTGGCTTACATTTGCCCAAGCCGCAAGTAAATCAATGCAGAAGCTCTTGTCGTCTCCACCAAGGATGCCAAAGTCAGGTCAAATCCACTGAATGTGCATCGAACTTGGTTCAACGACTTTGCGGCATCATTAAAAACTTTTGCCTGGCATCTTGAGAAGTCCTTAAACGGGCTTTTCTGCTCAGCCCTGACTTTTGGTCGCACACATCTGGAGGACATCTACTCATATTGTTATTTTTTAAATTTATGTCCTCCGGCTGAAAGGCAACACAGAAAGGAAAAGGGCAGGGAATGCAAGTTAAGCTGAATAGCTTCTTTGCCTGTGGACGTTGGCTCAAATTTTCATTGATGGACGCGAGGTTGGTCCTTCTCCAGCTTTTGCTCCTGCCACTGGCCATTCAATGTCGCGGCTCTGGCATTGATGTTCATCCATTGTGTCCTGTGTGTCCTGTATGTCGTGTGTGTCGTGTGGTTGCTGCACAATGCCCTGCATCCTGCATCCTCCATGGTCTCTATTCAACGAAGCCCTGCAAGTCATGGGCATTCAAAGGCATAATATAATAACGCGTTTATGTCCTCTCAGCAATTTTATGATGACCGTTGCTGCGTCCAAAGGGAGAAAACTGTATTCTGGGCAAAGCCAGAGTAATGATGACCAACAGACCTGGCCGGGATATGTGTCCGTCAGTTGTGTGAGTAATGACATGGTTGGATGGTTCATATAAATAAGATTTTTATTGCACTATCTACGATAATCAGCCGAATGCTCCCATTAAATATCCTGAAAACAGCCTTATTTGGGCGCTAAAAATACGGGATTTAAAAAGTGCTTATCATTGCGTTATTTTCGCTCAATAAAAATGTTTAATTTCTTCTACAGATGATAAAAAAAATGTTTTTAATAACTATTCTTTAATTTAAATACTTGTTTAATCTTTCTGTAGCCTTAAGCGGTTCGAAAATGATTATTATTGATTTTGATTTTGTGACTTGAGAGCTTTTCTTAGCGGAATAAGAAATATTTTTGATTTGCATTTTTTGCATTAACGATTGAAATGATTTTTCGACCAAAATCAACTCTTTTCTAATGCCAGCCAATTTACAATGGTCTGGCAATGGCAATGGGAATGCCAAATCAAGGATTCTTTTCAGCAACACGTAAAGGGCGGATCTAAGGTTTGCGGAAAGGGGTGAAGTGCAAACTGTTCGCCTAAAATATGTCAATCGGAATGTAAATCATTGCGTAATTTGCATTTTGAGCAAATCAGCTTCAATTGAAATTGTCGATGCCCGGTGCCGCAGCTCCTCCTTCGCCTCCTCCATCTTTCTGAATACCCCCCTTGATCCACATGCATTTGTTTCTGTTGCTGGCAACACGTGAGTTATGGCGACGATTTTGACAATTGTCAAGCGACGGGACACGCCCACCTACCCAACGGCAATGGGCGTACAGCCGTCGCATCCGTTACGTGCGTATATATGTTTGCTTCTCGATTCGGGCATAATAAATCTTGGCTCTTGTTATCCAACATAATTGTGTTGACGTGCCTCGATGCGAATTCAAATCATGTTAATATATATTTACAGAAATGATTGGGGCGAGAAATCATCTCGATTTAAAGTAGTTTATTATTAAATGCCGTCATTTCAGTTAAAAATGTAAGACGCGTCATCAACACACCAGTTGCCTAAGTAAATATATGTAGCACTACTGCACGAATAATAATTGTTCCTTGCAAATTTGATTCAATAAATATAGGCATTTACTGACAGACAACCTTTTACTATGTTAGTTCATTTTTAACATTTTAAGAAGTATGTAGTTTAAATCAATTTAAATATGCATGAAAGAACAATATTTAATACAAGTTTTAAAAAAATTGGCAAAAAGAAAACGTGCACTTTTTTTCGAGTTGTGTTGTGCTCCTCTGTATTGAAATATACAAAAAAAAACCTATTTTGTAGAAATACATATATACTAAATAAAGTGGTAATTTTAAAGTTTGATTAAAATTGGTATATTCAGAATAGGATTTGCTTATAAGCCGATTAAAATAAGAGACGGGCTATAAATTCCAGAAGCCGCAAATAGAATAGTGAAAAACTTTGATACACGTTTCGCCTGGCAAAAGGAATTAGATTTGCATTCAGCGTTTGGTAGAAACGAATTTATTGCGAAAATTATGCTTTGATTTATTTTATTTCATTTTATTTATGCCGCCCTAACTCTCGACTTTCGCCCATTTCACCTGCTGCCATTTCCAGTATTTTCCGACTAAGTTGTGCCAGTGTAAAAGTGTGTGTAAGAGTGTGCGTGTGTTTATGACACAACTTTCATCACGTACAACGTAGAGCAGATGTGCATACGCCAAAAAGTATGCAACAGCAAAACGTGATTTCGTTTTAAATTTCAACTGCGAATGCTGTCAATGCTGAATTTATTTGCTGAACGCATTCATTTGGAAATTATCGAATAGGAAATTATTGGCTCTTGCAGAACAGAACGCTTTTGTTGCTACATTGCTCAAATTGTTGCCCGTAAGCGGTACAAACGTGAGCATTCAAACCCTTACAATTTCTTGTCAGAAAATGATTAGGAAATCATAATAGTTTGGGGGCATTGGAGTGCCAGATTATCCAAATTCAATCTTGGTGGTTTATTTACAAAGTTTTGCAATAAAAAAACTATGAACTACAATGTTAACTTAACAATTTAATTGATAATGCATTTTAACAACAATTAGAACAATAACAATCAATTATAACAAGTTAATGGAATTACTTTCCCATAACCATATGAAACTGCAATAGCATTAAAATATAGTACCACACACTACTGATCGTGCTAAACCAAAGACTTCGATTCGGTTGAAAAAGCCCACAAGTCCTGAGCTGTAACTTCAGACTGTTGGCATAGGTCACATATCCACTTATCTATATTGGAAATTGAATCGAATGATAAGCATATATATAAGAATTACAAACGAGTTCCAATACCTCTTTCGTCCAGCGTTTTTCACTCCACGCGTGCTTAGCCGAACTCTGATACTCCATCACCAAATCGCACATGTTGTCGATGAGAAAATTGTCTAAAGCACGAATATAATATCCAATACATCCCAATACTATCCAAAAAAGGGGGGTGGACACTCCGAAGGTGAAAAACGCTCCCCAATATGCTTGGACTACGCCAATTATAAAAAAATTAAAACGAGATGCCAACATCTGCGGACCATAGATCTTATTTATTTTAAGTGATGTTTTGGTGAGACCAGCATGAAGTAACCAAAGATCTTGCACTTCCTTCAATTTTCTGGGCGATGATGACGTTATTATTTCATCCAATCGTTGATTGACAAAATCAAATCCTCTACCAACGTGCCACAAGGCAAGGAAATAACTCATTGGAACCGTTTCCAGAATATTAAGACTACTACTCAGGAATAAAAATTTCACTATGTTTGTCAAGTTCATCGATTTGGTTGAATAAAAAAGAAATATTGTTTCGGTGATACACAACCAGAATACGGTGAAAAACTTTACATAAATCAGAATCATTAGGGACCGCCGAATCCTTGTACTTTTTTTCTCCTTTTGACGTAACTTTTGTAGCAAAGGTTGCACTTCCTTAAACGCTGTATCCCGAAATCCTCGCGATAGGACCGTGTACAGAACGACCAAATAGGACACCACATACCTAACATTATAGGTAATCAAAATGAGATTCGGAAAGTGCATTTTCGCCTGAAAATCCAAACGAACTCTCAACATAACTATGGGCAGCACGGTAAGCGTAACGACATTTGCAACCAGGGCATAGGCCTGGGTGAAAAATGTACTTCGGAACCTTTGGTTGACCAGTCGTTGCGAAGTAATTCCGATTGCCAGCGAATAGGCAAAAAATATTTTAACCAACGAATAAACCATGACCACGTCCTTTCTCAACCAGTTTCAAGGCTCGACTGAAGTCATTTGTTTTCCCAATAAAGGGAAGTGCTTACATATATCGATGGAACCTGAACTAAAGATGCGGGAATGATAGTGCTACTGGGAAGTTAGTTAGCATTAACTAAATTAAACAAGGTTTCTGTTCAACTGTAGATGACATTCTTTTACAAAAAAAAATAAGTTCATTATTTTTAATCAGATAAACCTTGGGCAAGGGTAAGATGGAAAGTTCTCCGAATTTGCTTGTGGACTCCACACAACTTTAAATTTCAATGGAACCATAAAATCACTATTTTAAAACACATAGAATCCATATTATATTTAGAGTGGTAGGAAAACTACCATTCATCTGTTGACAAATCGAAACCCATGAAACCATGCATGATGGGCTGTCTAACGATATATTTTCACTTTTTCTTATTGTGTGACGGTTCTAAAGCGCCAATAGATTCATCCATTTGCTGATCCGACACAAAATACAAATAGACGTTGCCGACCCTAATATTTATCTCCATGGTAAATGGCAAGTGTTCGACCAGCGCATCAAAGAACCGATGTGTTAACTATTCATACCGATGATTTGAGTTTTGTGCCAAAATTGAGCAGCTAGCGTTTGAAAGGCTATTCAAAATATGTGCAATAGAAAAATCCAACAGATTAAGTCACAAAAATGATGTATTTTTTGCACCAAAGTTTTTTATTTTCTAATCCATAAAAATGAACCTTGGAGCCATCTATTTTTTGCTCATAACCAAATGAAACTGGAGCAGCAATATGATGTGTACTATAATAGATGCCACCATTTGCAGCCATTTGTTTCTATTGACCGGATAAAGTCCACAAACCATGAGGTCCTGTCTCGTGCTGCTGTTATAGATCAAGAAAGAACTTAGCTGAAAATGTAAGCAGACTTTATGAAGGTAGTTTTAAAGTGTACACTGTATTACTATCCACCTCGTTAGACATGGTGCCCTCGGTGACGAAGTACTTCGGTTGGTTTTGATATTGAGTGACCAAATCGCAAATATAGTCGTTTAGAAAGAAGTCAAAGCTTCGAATCCAATATAAAAGAGCTCCGAAAATCATGTCGATCGAATCGGATTGGTCATAATGGGAGTAGATCGACCCAAAGTATCCGTTGATAATGGAGAACATAAAGTATTCAAAACGGGAGGCAAGCATCTGTGGACCATAGTGCCTATTTATACCTCGCATTGTCCGACTTAGGGTCGCATGCAGAGCCCAAAGGCGTAGGATTTCTTCGGCTTGGGCTTTTGAATCCATCGACTTATCTAGGGATATCTCTTTCAGGCGCTCGCTCACCATATCATAGCCTCTGGCAATTTGCCAAAACGAAATAAAATAAAAGTACGTGTTCAGAATCAGGATGTTTACGAAAATATTAACTAGAAAAGCATTCCACGCATGCGACGCAGGTATTCCGTATTGGCAGATGAAAACGCCCAGTAAATACGACAAACACAAGTAACTCAACGTAAAGGTTTTCAGGATAAACAATTGACGCAGCTTCGAGTTAATATCCTTCCCCGTACGCAACATCTCTCGATTAACTTGCATTATAACGACCTGTAGGTCTATCAACATGCCGTCCCTGTAGCATCTCGAGATCAGGGTGTGCGCGATTACGAAGTAGTTTATTGAAAACAGAACGTATGGAGTTATCCACATGTAAGACGGCAGCCATTTGGCCATCGTCATTATCTGAGCCGATTTCCAAAATCCAATCGGTAGCAAAATCAAGGTGATGGCATTTATAACCACCGCGTAAGTTTGAGTAATCCTTGTTTGCCTGAATTCGCCACCAATTGCTATGTATGACGTCATGCCCATGACCATGCCGTATAAGTTATAAATCTGAACGAGCAACCTCATTGTCGCTTTCCGAATAAACCGCCGGCCCAGAGTTTCGAAGTGCAACTAAAGTTATTGTTTCGTATTTTTCATTGGGCATTGGTCAATTAAGCAAAGTGTCATTTGGCTGGCCGATCCAAATCAGCTTTGCGATAGCAGTGGCGTCTCCTTACTATTATATTAGGAATTTAAAATACCTGTGGTATATAACTATATAAACCAATATATACGCAATACGTAGAATAAAATTGGTTATGTTTTTGCATTTGAGGAAAATTAAATTTAAATTATTTCACATTTTTTCTTATAATAGAGTTGTGCTATGCAAAATCAATCGCTCAGCAACAAATAGAATTGCAGTAGCAAAATGGAGTTGCTGATTATAAATCTCATCATTCCAAGCCACTGTTTTCTGTTGGCCGGAAAGAGTCCAAATACCTTTAAGTCGAGTCTCGTGCTGCTCTCATAGATTATATAAGCAGTAATCTGAAATTATAACCATTAATTTGTGAAAAGTTTTCATTTTCTAGGACTACCTCTTGGTTTATGATGCCTTCGCTGACTATGTGTTTCGGATAGCACTGATACCTCGATATCAAGTCAGATATGAAATCGTTAAGGAAGAAGTCGGCAATTCGAAATAAATATATTGAAAATGAATAAAAAAAAATGAGATTCATCCTTCGATATAGGTAAATCATACCAAAGTAGCCAGAGACAATGGTATATATAATGAAATCAATGCGTGAGACTAGCATTGGCAGTTGATATAATCTATTTATTTGGTTGACCATGCATCTGAGTCCCGAGTGAAGAGACCACACTTTTCGCAGCTTAATCGAGACTTGTATTTTAGTCTCAGATTTGAAGGCAATCAGCTGCTCTAATTCTTGGTTAAGAAATTCAAAGCCGCAAACAATTTTCCATAACAATGTGAAGTTAAAGTAAGCACTGGCAGTTAGAAAGTTGTGGCCAATAATAAGGAAAATGCTGATACAATCCTTAAAATTCCCAAATAAAAGTGATAAAAACGGTGCAAAGCACACATACGCAACAGTAATAAATTTGATATATAGCAGCCGCTGAAGCTTTAAACTTGTTTTTTTTCCATCAGCCTCCATTTTTCGATTTAATTGATTGGTTAACTTAGACAAATAAAAAAACATTCTTTCACGATAGCACCGCGATATTAGAATATACACTATAGCCACAGATTTAATTGAATAATGAACGACAGGAATTAAAAACATTGATTCCGGTAGAAGGGAATCGCTTAAGGCAGCTCTTATTACTCTCCAAAAAACCAGTGGGAGAATAACGATTGCAAAGATATTTAGGGCTAAGGCATACGCCTTTGTAATGTTCGTTTGCCGAAATTTGCCATTGTAATTTATGTATGACGTCAAGCCAATTAAAAATGTGTATCTATAGTAGACTTGGATTAGCCTCTCCATTATCATGGCTCTAAAGATCCGCTCCCCAGGAAAGTCGAACTTAAACTGAACCGACCTAGTTGGTTTTTTTAACGTTGCATACAAAACAAATTAATCTTGGTTTATCATAGATGTGGTATTCAGTGATCAATTGGTTGTAGATTAAGCAACCCGATTCTATAGAGTACCATTCAGAGTTTAAATTCAGTAGCCAATTTGAGGTACATAAGAACTGGTAAAATGCTTTTATATATGTATTGGCAAAACATTTAACAAGCATTTACTTAGATTTGGTAATCTATTTTCTTCAAAACTTCTTTGTTTTTTAATTATATAAAGAAAGTTATAGGAAGTTATAAGTATAAAACAAATTTTTGCACCAATATGGAGTAAAAAGCTATGAATCCATTTCAAACCATTTTTTTGTAGCTATAATTTAAAGCATTTCCCATTTAGAGCGACTTGAAACTATCTACTAGCTACTGGGTCATTGTTCCTTTGCTTAAAGTTCGAATTGGCAGTTAAATCATTAAATCGTAGTAAGGCGATGTGCTGCTTTATTAATTAACAAAATCAAAGGCTTAAAATAATTGTCAGAAAAAGATAAGTAAAATTAAGTTCTGTCGTTTAGAATGCTATAGCCAGAATTAACTACAAAAAATTCAAAATATACCGTTGTTTTTAAAAAAATTTTAACAAGACACAAATATGAGAGTATAATTTAAAACACACGATTTAAATGATTGTCTATTGGCTAAATCAAACACATGACATTTAAGATATAATATATGTACACTTTAACCATGTTGTACCGAATAAAGAACAAATTGAGTTATACCCATAATTTCCGATAGCCAGACTTTCACCATTATTAAAATACCATTAAATTAAATTATTACTAACATATTACAATTATATGATCAAATAAATTTCCACTTTTTTGGCGCAATAAACTGAATTTATCGATTTATCGCGGGGTTTTCGATGTATTTTCGAAGGAAGTAATGTGCTGCCAGATGACAAGGTTTTCTGCTATAGTGGCAACCATAATGTCGCTCTAACTATTTTATCGACAGATTTAGCTATTACTTAGTTGTGATTAAAAATTTAAATGTTATTCACTTCTGAAAATATCTTTATATTTTTAAATATTTTGATGTAAATTTAAATATATTTGGCCATTTTCATAATGCATCACCATAAATAGTTCCCAAGTTATTTTATCTGTTTTTTTTTAATATATCACAAATGTTTGTTTTGTAGCAAATAATTTATAGTTTTTTTGTACCATTTTAATGGGATAAGCTAATAATTATCCTTATTTTAAACTTAAACTTATTTTATCGTATTTTAGCTATTTATTTAGCTAGAATAAAATAGCTATTTTAAGCCATTTCGATGTAGCACCTATTTTTTGCCAGCACTGTGGGAGGTATTTATTTAGCCGGTTTTTTATGTTGAGGAACTTGTTAAAGTCACGCTTATCCCGCACAATGTCCTGCTTTTCGCAAGTGATTAACCCGATAACGGGCGAAAACTCCTGGCAGGAGCGCGGAGATGACTACGATTACCACCTGGAGGTGGCCAACGCGGGATTCGGCGACATGCTGCACGACTGGGAACGCAATCAGAAGTACTTCGCAGCTCTAAAGAAGACCATTGGCGGAATGCGAGCGGCGGGCAGAGAAGTGCACGTCCTGGACATCGGCACCGGCACGGGGATTCTCTCCATGATGGCAGTGGCGGCAGGAGCGGATTCGGTGACCGCCTGCGAAGCCTTCCTGCCCATGGCCAATTGTGCGGAGAAGATTCTGGCCGCCAATGGAGTCGGCGACAAGGTGCGGCTCATCCGAAAGCGTTCCACCGACATCCATGTAGGGGAGGATATGCCGCAAAAGGCCAACCTTCTGGTGGCCGAGCTGCTGGACACAGAACTGATAGGAGAGGGCGCCATTGGGATCTATAACCATGCCCATGCTGAGCTGCTCACCGATGATGTCCTCTGCATTCCCGCCCGCGCCAGGTGCTATGCCCAGGTGGCCCAATCCCCGCTAGCTGCGCAGTGGAACAGCCTGAAAACACTGGCCAACTTGGACGGTGAACCTCTGCTGCAACCGCCAGAGCAGCTTAAAGGTTGCCCAGGAGAGGCCGGTTTGCACGACGTCCAGTTGTCCCAGCTGCCAAGCTCCGCCTTTCGCCCACTCACCGATCCCGTGGAGATCTTCCAGTTTGATTTTCAGCGCAAAGAGGAACGTGAGAAGCAGCGAGAACAGCTGCTACAACTCAAATCCAAGCAACCTGGAGCCGCTGAGCTGGTCTTCTACTGGTGGGACATCCATCTTGATGATAGCGGCGACATACTGCTCAGCTGTGCTCCTTACTGGGCGCACCCCCAATTTAAAGAACTGGCAGCCGAGAAGGGGAAGGGTCACCCGCTACCCAATGTGGTTCCCTGGCGGGATCACTGGATGCAGGCCATCTACTACATACCTAAGCCCCTGCAACTCCTCGAGGCAGGTAAATCCTTCCACCTGAGTTGCAACCATGATGAGTACTCCCTCTGGTTCGATGCTCGGGAAGAGGCGCCGACGAAAAGTGTGCGACGTCATACTTGCTCCTGTGACCTACACATGACCTACTCGCGGAGCAGGATTGGCCAGATTAACCAGGCGCCTCGAAACAAACGCTACCTACGATACTTGGAAGATAACATTGAGCCGGGAAAATCAAATGTATTGGTCCTCGGAAACGGCTGCCTGTTGGGTCTTGCGAGCTCTGCTCTGGGAGCTGCCTCTGTCCAACTCCACGAACCTCATCGTTTTTCGCGAAGATTACTTGAATCGATTGTACAGCACAACAAGCTTAAGAATGTCCAGTTTGTTGAGAAAGTAGAAGAACTTGAGGATTCGCAGCTGACTGCCCTTACCCACATCTTTGCGGAGCCCTACTTCCTTAATGCGATCCTGCCGTGGGACAACTTTTATTTTGGCACCTTGCTCATGAAAATAAAGGACAGGCTGCCGGAAAACGTGAGGATTTCGCCTTGTTCGGCACGGATATATGCCCTGCCTGTGGAGTTTCTGGATCTGCACAAGATTCGAGCACCCGTTGTCAACTGTGAGGGATTTGATCTGCGTTTGTTCGATGAAATGGTGGAGGTATATCAGCAATAATGATTTTATGGAATTGAGTAATGATGTTTTACCTTACAGAGATCTGCAGAGCAAGCAGTGTCGCTGGTGGAGGCACAGCCTCTCTGGGAATATCCCTGCCGCGCCCTTTCTGAGCCCCAGGAAGTGCTTAGTGTGGAGTTTAGCAACTTTAGAAAAGAGCATGACCTAAAAGGAAGCATAGAACTGAAGCAGTAAGTAAAATCCTGAACTAAATACTTTATGAAATGCCAACCGTCATCGATTTTACAGTCCCGGAACCTGCAATGGCGTGGCTTTATGGGTGGACTTGCAGTTGGTCGATGACAGCAGTCCCAGATCCGTTGTGACCAGTGGTCCGAGCGAACCCGTCATTCCCGGTGACATTGTAAAATGGGATATGTTCGTACGTCAGGGGGTGCACTTTCCCAGAAAAAGCAAAGAAGTCAACAGCCATGTCGAATGGAGCACGGATTTCAAACCACTGCTAGGCGAACTGAACTTTAGCTTTAGCCAAAAGAAGCTTTAAAACCCTGTTTGGAATTTTAGCATTTATTCACAAAAATTTGGACAAAATTACAACGAGCAATGAACGTCAGGGTAAATGCATTGAATGAGTGATATTTTAAAAGACAGTCTAATCCTTGGGAATCTCTTCCTCCATGCGTGTAAGCGTAATGTTCCTGTCCGTTTGGGAGGAGCCTGTCACCTTGCTACCAAATTCCCCTCCTCGGAGGCGCATACGCAGATCCAAAGCCCTGATGTCCGTCATCAGCGAGTGCTGCTTATTCTCCAGATCAACGTCGATCCTCTTGCCGTGCTCCTCAAGCAGATTAAAGTTGGTCTTGCTCTCGTCGATCTTGGCCTGCAGGCGTCGTCGGATCTCGCGCAGCTTCTCCACCTCCAGACAGAGCATGTCGTGCGCCTGGTCCATGCACAGTTCCATCCCCGACCTCTGGGCCCGGTTCTCCAGGCGTGTTTCAGCCAGTTTCAGGGCATCGGTCTTGTCCCGTAATGCATTCTCCGAGGTGCGAATCTCACACATCGCCTTCTCCATCTCATCCTTCATCTTGAGCTGCTGCCACTCCAGTTCATTCCTGGCCCGCTGGGTTTCGAAAATCCGCTTGCGAATGGTGTGCTCTGCCCGCTCCTGTTGGGACTGGAGCATGTTGCGCGCCTTCTCGCGGCACACGAACAAAGCTTCCCGGATGGCGTACGTATCCGCAAGCTCATTCTCCGCCAGCAGCTTAATATTCTTCACGTTCTCCAGCCAGGTCTCGTAGGAGCAGGAACTTAAAAAGTGATTTTAAATGAAGTAAGAAAGCCCTTAACCAAGTCCCACTTTATAACTCACTTCTTTGGGTTCCTGGTGGGATCCGGCTTGTAGGAGATATTCGCCGAGTTGCGATCGAGAGCCAACTGAGAGTTGTCTAGCTGCACCGCCTCCACCTTAAATTCGATCTCCAGGCCGATCTTGAAGCGCACCTCCTCCAGCCGATTTAGCTTTTCCCACGCCTTCTGGCAACGATCAGCTAGCAGCCTTTGGTTGTTCTCCAATACAACAAGTTCGTTCTTGATCTCCGTATCGGCCTCATCGTAGGTGATCTCCGACCCAAGACGACCATCCCTCATGGTAAGGCATTCGGCTATAACGGAGATCGGACCCGCCAGTGCCTCCAACTCCCGTTCCGTGGCGTTCTTCTCCTCCTGCAGCATAAAGATCTCGCGTTCGATCCTCTCGAAGGACTTGGAGATTATATCCCTCCAGCGATTCAATTCTGAAATACTGATAAACAGAACAAATTTAATTGGAACTTTTATAGTGCATGTAGATATCGCTACCAAGAATAAATTCAGGTTTTACTAGCTTTTTAAGGAAGTATATAAAAAAGTTAATTAAAATATATTGCCGAAAACGGTTTAAAAGCAATTTCCAATTCTCAATGATAATATTTATATTGATGTGAGAAAAGTGATAAATCTCAATAATATTTAGCTTGTGCCTAAAATGCAAGTCCTTTAATTGTGGTGTAACTTTTATAGTCTCACCGATCGGTCAGGGCTTCATTGGTCTCGTAGTTGGCCCAGTCGCCCTCGATCCTCGTCTCGTTCCTCAGCGATCTGGATGAATGCCGCATGGCGAAGGCGTCTGACCTCCGGGCATCCGCCACATTACGCATCTGGTTTACCCGGGCGTACCAGTCCGTCAGCGAGATGTGCTGAAGCGGCTTCTCCATCGTTACCACCGAATGGAAGGCCATTGTGTATGTTTTAAAGTTATCAATTAAACAGTTGGATTTATTCTTTAGTAAATTCAGGAAATGTATGCTGTCAACTAGAACTCTCAAAGTGGACTGAAATAGTTGGCTGAAACATCGATTGAAAATGGTTGTTTGATCAACGAACACTAGATCTCCAAGGTGTATGGGTCATTGTCAAGGACAACGCCCTGTTATTTGTTTGTTGAGGTACAAAGATAAAGATTTCGTGTATTACCATAGTAATAGATAATGTTTAGACTATGTTTACTTTTTGCATGGTTTTTAAAACACTTCAAAGTTCTCTGGATTAGATTTTCAAGAAGATTGCTTTTCTTTAAGAGATATCTCTGCCAGTAGCCCTATGATAAGAAATTTCAAAACACTCAGAGGTATTACAGTAATGAAGAATTTAAACCCGTTCCTCGTAGAGAAAAGAGTATATAATATATTTAAAAAGAATTTAGCAAGTCATTTCCGACCCTATAAAGTATATATATTCGTGATCTGTCTGTTTGTCCGATCTGTCTGTTTTTGGAGATCTCTTAAACCATAAGAGCTAGAGATATTTGATTTAATATCATAATATTCTAGGTTTTCTTTCACAGAGCAACGCCCACTCTAACTCGCGTAAATGTCAAAACTAGCACCAAAATTCTTATTCAGTCAATAACATTCAACACCATAATAATTTTTCGAATTGCATTATTACTTTCAAGTTATAGAACATTTAAACTGACGTCATAGGTCATTGCATATTGGAAAACCTGGTTTATGCATTTAAGATAGGCGGAAGAGATAAGAACACCTTAAGCACTGCAGTTCGGCAGTGACGTCACCTAAATTTGTATTTATTTTAAAATTGGTTAGCTGAGTAACGGGTATCTTTTAGTCGTGGCACTCGACTATAGCGTTTTATCTTGTTTAAGTTTATTAAGTTTACCTCCAAGATACCACACTAACAAAAAAACACAATCATTAATTAGGAAATGGTCATCCAACCTTATGACCTTGTGGTGGTGACTCAGGTGCTCCAAATACCCAGTGCTATCCACTGAGTTTTCTTCTTTAGAATCCCCTACGTGGCTAGCACTCTTTCATAAGATGAAAAGAATCGAACTGACCGAGTTAAGGTTTTATATCAGATGTTTAAGCAATCTTAATACCAACCCAGATGATTATTTTGTAACTTGGACTACGATTCGTTTCCCAACCGCTGGTTAAGCAGCACCTTCGATTTAAAGCCCGAGGCGACAAGTGGAGCCACTTCGAAGGGTTCGCGACCACGCGTCTCCGGCAAGTATCGTTTCGTCAGGATGAAGAGCAGCAGGCAGGTGACCGAGAACGGCAGGAAGACCAGGGCTCCCCAGAGATTCTGGAAGGTCGGGAAGGTCATACCAATGACAAAGTTGCACAGCCAGTAGACGACGCTTCCCAGTGACATGGCAGCTGGACGGGAAGCCAGTTCAAACAGTTCTGTAGGGTAGAAATAGTTTACGATTAAACCGCGATTATTGGACAGATCAACGCACCTGCTCCAATGAAGAAGGGTATGGGACCCAGTCCAAACTGGAAGAAGAATATGTACAGGAATATGCAGCCAATGCAACCCATGGCAAACCAGCTATAAATCTCCTAAAAGGGAAGAGGTTAATCTTCTTTCTTAATAACTTTTTTAAAGTTTTACAACTTACAATAAAGTAGAGCATCATGGCAAACAGGAACAGGAAGACAGTGCAGAAAAAGGTGGAGAAAAGCATCAGTGGTCGCCGGTTGACTCGTTCCAGTAAGACGGGTCCCAACATCGAGGTGGCCAAGTTGAGGGAACCTGCACCCAAGTTGGCCCACTCCGAGGCCTGGACGGACAGACCCGCCTTGCGGAAGATGGACACGGAGTAGTAGAAGATCTGAGACGAAAAACGGGACTGGAAATTACACGCAGGAATGTCCAAGGATTGGCCTAGTACGTACTGCATTTATGCCCGAAAGCTGTTGTCCACCCAGGAAAGCGCAGACGATGATCAGCGGCAGACGCAATTTGGGATCCCGCAGGACCTCCACCAATCCACTGGCCGCCACCTTGGATGCAGCCTCCAGTTCCATTTCGTCCAGCTCCATCTGCAGTGCGACGCTGTCCGCGGAGTAGCCCCTCAGCTGTTGCAGCTGGCGACGTGCCTCCTTCTTGCGCCCCTTGACCACATACAGCCACTTGGGGCTCTCGGGATACCACCTGAAGGGGGCGTAGCACGCCGCCACCAGGAGGCCGTAAAGGGCCAGGCCAAAGTGCCAGGTTTCGGGACCTCCGAGCACCGACCGCAGGCTGCACACCTGCGCCACCACCACGCCCAGGGTCAAGCCCATCGGACAGAGTGGAGCCAGTGTGCTGCGCTGGGAGAGAGCCGATATTTCACTGTGCCACATGGGCATGAAGGCCGTGAGGAGACCACCGGCCAGTCCAACCAGCAGGCGACCCAGCAGCAGGAGCTCCACGGAACCCAAAGGTCGGCAGGCGTAGAAGCAAATGGCGCCCAATGCCAGAAGGATGCCACAGATGTGGAAACAGGCGCGGCGTCCGAACCGGTTGGCCATGGTGGCGCCCGTCACCGACCCGATGGCGCCTCCCACTAGGAATATGGACACAAGGGCCGACCACAGCAGCTCCAGACTGGACTCGCCCAAGTTCACATCGTAGCGGGCAATTAGAGTCTCGTTGCACCAGGAGCGCATGAGCTGGGGGGATGAATTGTTGGGTTTCTAGCGGAACTTAAGTGCCGCTGGCGGAATGGGGGTCACTCACCTCGGCGGGACTGTTCATCACACCCGTGCAGTATCCCACTGGAACGGCTGCTCCTAGCGAGGATCCGATTGCCGCCCACTTGAGGGACCAGCTCCACTGGGGCTGCTCCTCCTGGAAACAGTTAATAATGGGACCTCTTCCAGGATAACAACCTTCGGTTACCTTACCTGGTTCGTCTTTCTGTGTGCCATTAGGGGCGCCTCTGGACTTAATGATCGTTCATGAGGCGGTTCTCCGCCTTTTGGGCTTTCCATTGCGCATCTGCTGGGTGAAACGTAGCTTATGGAGCTTTTGTTGGCGGAACGTTGCTGGGAAACGGATCATCGCAGATCGTATATCATTAGGAGATTAGGAATCACGTTTATCAAACGTAAAGATAACCGATGGCATAGACATGCCCAATGGGCCTGGCATATAATGCCTATAATGAAAAATGGGAATGTACCAATGTGCATCAACATGATTGCGGCTTCTTATGGCTTGTTTGGCCATTCATCTTTACGAAGATTCCTTAATGGTTTTTTATACCCGTTACTCGTAGAGTAAAAGGGTATATTGTATTCGTGCAAAAGTATGTAACAGCTAGAAGGAAGCGTTTCCGACCCTATAAAGTATATATAATCTTGTTCAGGATCACTAGCCGAGTTGATCTAGCCATGTCCGTCTGTCCGTCTGTCTGTCTGTCCGTCTGTCCGTCTGTCCGTCCGTATGAACGCTGAGATCTCGGAAACTATAAAAGCTAGAAGATTGGCATTTTGCATGCAGATTCTAGGAGTTCCTACGCAGCGCAAGTTTGTTTCAAAAAGGTGCCACGCCCCCTTTAACGCCCACAATCGCTTATATACGATTTTAAAAATTTAAATATTTCGGAAAAGTAAAAATGCAGTTTTATTGTGTTTATCAATACCTATCGAAATGTAGAAGAAATTTTTCAAATCGGACCATTCGTTTAAAAGTTATGCGTGATCAAAGTTTCTATCTCCATCTCCCTCGAACTCCTTTTACCTGAGTAACGGGTATCTGATAGTCGGGGCACCCGACTATAGCGTTCTCTCTTGTTTGATTTACAATCAGCCAAACGGTACGTTATTTGCATTATCTAATCAATGTCACGATGGTGATAAATGGTGTTGAATATACCTCAGCTCCGTATCACAGAAGTCGCAATAAAAGCCTATGACTACTGAAATCTCGTTCTTTTTATTTCGTAAGTTGGATTAGTTAGCGCTGCACGTTTAGTAGCTTAATAAGGAAAGCCCGTATGGACAGGCTGACTTATATTAATTTTTTAGAAATATGAACCGTAATCGAAATAACTTGGAAACGCTAAGGGCGAAAAAACCGTGATGAAATTTCTGATATCAAATTTTGTGACGAACAATGATAAAACATTCGACTAAATAATACCCTTTCAAACATGTTTTCATTTTTAAATTACTGAAATCAGGATACGGATTCTGACATCAGCACACGAATCCTGATACTTTAAACAACGAACACATATGTTTAAAAAGCCTCATAAGTGCATTCATGCATGACTCTAGTAGAAATACAACAAAATGGAAGTGTCCATATGCCATCATTTTGCTTATTTTTTAAGAACGTCAGGCAAATTAAAATATATAAATTTGTATAAAAATTCAAGTCGTTTATTTGCTATTTTCAAACGTAGATAAAATTTTTTGCAATTTGCTCTTGAGTCGCACAGTCTATATTTATATAAACATAAAACAAAAAACCGTTGTCTGTTATATTATCATCCGTCTAATTGTAGCTATTGGATTACTTGAGGTCATAAGTTGGTTATATTTTAATTTCTTCTAAAACACAACGATTTTTTCACTTTATCCTAGAAATGTTCAGAGTCTTATACACTTTATTTTTTCAAATTGTTTATATGTCCATATTTTTTTAAAACAAGGTACGTTGGGCATAATGTATAAATATGTGCCGTCAGAATTTAATCGAAGTTCTTCTCCATGGGTTTTTGCCATCGCTAACCTTCCATTCAAGTCACCCACCTTATGGCGTTTATATTTTTCGGTATATTCGCTTACATTTGTCGGTATTTCAACGCGGTCACACTGTCACACACACGTGTTTTTCTTTTCGAGCGTTTTGGTTGCCGCGTGTTAACGGACCCAATCACATTTCGTTAAAAGTTGTATTAAAAAGTGCAAGTACAGCAGCTTAAAATGGGCAAACCAGGTGCGCAAAACTATCAATTAATGGGTCTAATAAAAGCAATTAATATATCTACGATTTAGACCACCAAACTTAACCTCTTAGTGTGTGAATATTAAAATGTGATCATTTTTCATTGCAGGATTCAGTCCTCGTGGTGGCGGCGGTGGAGGAGGAGGTGGTGGCGGCTTCCGCGGGCGTGGCGGCGGCGGAGGTGGTGGCGGTGGAGGAGGATTTGGAGGCGGCCGTGGACGCGGCGGCGGTGGCGATCGTGGAGGTCGTGGTGGATTCGGTGGCCGTGGTGGAGGCGGACGTGGTGGTGGCGATCGCGGTGGCCGTGGTGGCTTCGGAGGACGCGGTGGAGGAGGTGGCCGTGGTGGTGGACGAGGCGGAGGCGGTGGTCGCGGCGGCGGTGGACGTGGTGGAGGCGCCGGCGGCTTCAAGGGCGGCAAAACGGTCACCATCGAGGCCCATCGTCACGAGGGTGTGTTCATTGCCCGCGGCAAGGAGGATGCCCTGGTCACCAGGAACTTTGTACCCGGATCCGAGGTGTACGGCGAGAAGCGCATCTCCGTCGAGGTTTGTCTTCCATCCCCTCTCCTTAGCTATAATCCAGATACCCAGCTGATGATGAGGTTGTGCAGGGGTACAGAACATGGCATCATGTGGCCATGAGCATCCTTGGCGGCCACCTGTGGCTGTGTGCACTCCAGGTGCACGTGAAGCAGTCGCGGGTGCTCCAGGGCCTGCTTAGAACAATGCACAACTGAGGCGCTACCTATCCCAAAACAATCCAAAACCCAAACAAATCCACCATTTTGAAAAGTGATTTTCGGATAGATTCAGGCCGCTTATCTTCGAATACCACATGTTTATTAACTATTTTCTTTGAGAATTGAAGTGTTGCGTTTATATGGTTTCGGTTTTTGATTGATTTGCCTAAAATTACTTAAAACTACTTTGTGTTTTTGAAAGTATATTATTTTCAAAACCCGTATTACAAAATAGAACTAAAATATTTTTTACATGTGTGAGATTTATTTAAACTTAGAAAAATATATTTATTTTTTAAGTTTTTAAACAATAAGAGTAATCGGTTCTTAAAGTTTTTGTTCACATACAAAATTAATACTTCAACTTTGTTTAAAATTTTAACTTTTTTATAAATGAAAGTTTACCATATAGGAATACATAAATATTAAGACCAATGCCTGAAATTATCTAGCGACTATTTATTCCTCCCATCATTTCCCAGCCTTTTTTGAACTATTTTAATATTTTGTCTTCAGCATATTTTAAATTAACTTTTAAATATCTTTCCAGACAAATGGCGAGAAGATTGAGTACCGTGTGTGGAATCCCTTCCGCTCCAAGCTGGCTGCTGCCGTCCTGGGTGGAGTTGAGCAGATTCACATGCCGCCAGGCTCCAAGGTTCTCTACTTGGGCGCCGCTTCCGGAACGACAGTTTCTCATGTGTCGGATGTGGTGGGACCCGAGGGTCTAGTCTACGCCGTGGAGTTCTCACACCGATCCGGTCGTGATCTAATCAACGTTGCCAAGAAGCGCACCAACATCATACCCATCATCGAGGACGCTCGCCATCCACACAAGTACCGCATGCTGGTTGGCATGGTGGACACGATTTTCGCGGACGTTGCCCAGCCAGATCAGGGTCGTATTGTGGCGCTAAATGCCCAGCACTTCCTGAAGAACGGCGGCCACTTTGTCATCTCGATCAAGGCCTCCTGCATTGACTCCACGGCGCAGCCTGAAGCGGTATTCGCCGCCGAGGTAAAGAAGATGCAAGCGGACAAGCTGAAGCCACAGGAGCAGCTCACGCTGGAGCCCTACGAGCGAGACCACGCCGTCGTTGTCGGCGTCTACCGACCACCGCCCAAGCAGTAAGCAGATGACTTCTGCCGGGCTTAGTTTTAAGGCTATTGTACTAATACAGACGTGTTGTATTAAGTTTCTTTTTAAATATAAAACCATAGTTTTAAAGATAAATCAAAATGCAAACTATTTTTGTAGCAGACGTACAAAATATACACAGAAACCAAAAGCAAATGTAGGACTTGACGGGGAAGAGGCGTATGTAAAAACTGTGTTTTTTTTAAATCAAATGAAAACGATTCATTGGTTTGTAAAAAAGCCGAGGAAACTGTGTGGGTTGAATTGAAATTAAAGTAGTTCCTAATCAAAATTTTCCCTATTTTTATTCCGCCAAGATTTTTGTATAATTTTCAAGTTAAAGTGGGTCGGTCTATGGCCTTCTCCAACTAAAACCAATAAAGCTAATTATCAAATTATTTGTTAAACCAATTTTTAATAAGTTTATAGTAAAGTCAGACTGGGTAAAATAATAAAAACATTTTCCAAACATCACGGAAAAATGAGAATTAAGTTAAAAAGTGTACCAATGAGAAACGTTTCAAATAAAATAAACACCCACTTTTTGTATGATCCAAAACAACATAAACTACGACAAAATAATAAAACATAACATAAATACACGAAAGGAAAAGTAAAAAAAGAAGAATTCGCTGCGGACAGGATTCGAACCTGTGCGGGTAGAACCCAATGGATTTCAAGTCCATCTCCTTAACCACTCGGACACCGCAGCTGTGCCGGTTAGGTGGCAAAGTTCAAATTTCTAACAAATGGAAAATTTTAGCACTGTTCTCAACCCCTTTTGGTGTGTTTAACGAAAATGTTACCAGGGATGGCGCAATAATTATAAGAGTACAAGCCGAGAACGCTTCTAGGGTCGTGTCTTGGCTAAAAATATTATTTACCTATATAAATCGGCCGTGGGAGTTCTGCGTTCGTGGCTCTGTGGTCTATAGGTTGCCAAAAAAATCAAATTAAAAAATATATATTTTTTACTTTTAATATAAATGCATAATGATTTTTTACAATAGAATTTAATATATCCTTTCATATATCCATTTGTTTTAATCTGACAGTCCTATCAAATAAAACAAAAAAAATGCAGAAGTTTTTTTAAACTTAAGTAAATAATAATAAAACTAAACTGTATATAATGGTTATAGTAAGTTTACTGCCATTTTCATTGCGAGAACATCTGCATTAAATTATGCAGCACCAATGATGACATAACAAATAGCCCACATTTTGATAAGGCTGCGGTGTCCGAGTGGTTAAGGAGATGGACTTGAAATCCATTGGGTTCTACCCGCACAGGTTCAAGTCCTGTCCGCAGCGATATGTGGTTCAACAATTTTTTTAATTTTGTATTATTATTTCAGCATTAAAATATAAAAATGTGTTGCATGTAAATGGTCAGATAAAGGTCCACACGGACGGACATGCCTATATTTATATTGGTGCTGGCCAAGGTTGTATAATTCAATGTTATTTCTTATGAAAATATTAAAATACTATTTGTTTTTTTGTTCTTTCTGGCATTCAAAAAATTCGTACTTTCATGTCCATCCAAAAGCAATTTTGTTAAAACATTAAAAAATATATATTTACTATTTAAATTACTTTATTTAGCCGTTTTGCAGCGATCTCACAATATAACAATATAGAGGCATAGAGCATTTTTCTCTGTGTTGATAGAGTACGACATTAAGCTTAGCCTAGGAATTTCCCTTGCGGGCGCTTGAAGATTCTGCCTTGCGAAAGACACACAGATCATAATCATTCCAAGAGGACATTGGTTTTCATTTTCTCGTTAAACTTTAGGTCTTAGCATCTAGAATAAAATCGTAATCGCGTTGATTTTTGAATAAATGTATATCACCGAATTCGTCAGCGACTCTGCAAAAGAGACGCCTACAACTTGGCGCGCTTGGGCACGCCGATGGCCTCCAGGACACCGCAGGTCTCCAAGTGATTGAAAAGCGTCTGCAGATACTCATCGCGATGCTTCATGAAGTGGGCAGCATGCTGGGATCGTTCCCAGCGCTTGAAAGTCACCTTAATGTCCGCACGCTCCCAGTTCTCGCGCACCGCCTGGTTGGAGGATGGCGGGCCAATGGGATCGTTGTCGGACACAAAGAACAGCGCTGGGGCCTTGAGCAGTGTGGAGTGGAACATCTGGCTGGATCGCATATAGTGGATGGTGGCCTGGTTGTGGAATGTCTTCATGTGGTACAGCGTATAGTTGCGCAGGGCGCTCTGCATGCGCTCGTTTCTTGGGAAAATCGATTTGGGCACACCCACTGGGATCTCGGTGATGTCGGCGGCGCTGTCCCAAATCTGACACACGAAACGCTCCAAGATGCTGCCATAGCGATCCATGTCGCGTGACATCTGTAGCATGATCTCGCCCAATTGGTAGGCCCCCACAGAAAAACCATGCATCACGATCGGTTCATAAGACTGGTTGTTCTCCAAAAACCGCAAAGTCTCAGCGGCCACCACCTGGTTGGAAATAAAGGGAAATATTAGTGTCTGGTAAATTCAAAAGCGAATTATTACTTTGACTCATTGGTACATTAAACTCCTTTCTGCAGTTTCCAATTTATCAAAATAATAATTATTTTATACCTGGGTTCCCTTGACCGGCCAGAGCAATTGCCAGGGCGTAATGTGGACCACCACCACATCGAATCCCATCTCCGTGTAAATCTGGGCGTATTTCTTCAGATGCTTCTGTTTGGCCATGAGCCAGGCCATCATGAGGACCAGTGGGTTGCCAGTGGGTTTCTTAAAGGCCAGCGTCTTGGGATCCACCTCGATTTGTGTCTTGTTATTGGTGTACAGAGTCATATTCTTGGTAATATCCTGCGAGGATAAATACCGACGATTCTTCGACGGGGCCATGGCGCTCTGCATAGGAGAGAGATTTACTATTAATTTTAGTTAGGCACAGCTGATATGACATTATTAGTGAGGTTAGAGGAAATGAAACTTCAAGAACAGAACAAATACATTAAGCGCTGTGTACACATTATAAATTCAACATTACTTAGATGTATACTATTTTACCTATCTCCGCTCGGTATTCAATAGGCTCTTAAAATAAATGACAAACCGTGTACTATTTCATAAGCTAATCGCACTAGAAACCAACGTTTGGATAGGTCCAGTCGCTACCTGAATCGGCGGCCGATTAGATATGAAAGTCTGAGAGGTTAAAATGGTCTGATCGGTTAGAGTCTGGCTGTAGATTGATTGCCGCACCAAAATCCGTGCAAATTATGCGGAATATTAGATATAGCTCTGATTTATCCTCGGCAACAGCTGCTGACCTTGAAAAAGTCGCTGAACACGTGATAATAAACAGCTGTCCCTGATAAGATTACTCCAGGTGTGCGTTTGGTCTTTTTGTGGGAATCGCTAGTGTTAATGAGTAGGATATTAAATTTCGATGTTCACTTTACGAACGCCTGAACACTATATCATACACCTAATTAGAATAAAGATCTAGCTGACAAGTGTATTTAATGGTAGTCTGTTGAATAATTTGTACTGCAACCGTTTTATTATTCAGTTTCTCGCTGCCGTACAATACTTTTTAGAACCGAATTATCAGAAATAGCTTTAAGCATGCGACTAATTACCAGGAAGGCAGAAGACTAAATGAAGGCGGTGCAAAGGTTTTAGGTTCTTTTCCTATATTTTAGGAAGGCTAAACCGACTGATAGCATTCTGAAATCGAAGATAGGCCTGCATAATCTAACGATAAGCAGTTGCAATTTAGATTAGTGGCGGACAAACGGAATCATTTTGTGACCTAATAGTTCTCACATAAACTCGTTATAGCAAAAGAGGAAGATCAAATAATTGAGGCACCGGGTGAATAAGAGAGGCTGGAAAAACTTTCACTTTGGCTTGACATTTTGAACTTGAACCGAAAGTTCACGGCCACTCACACGTTTCGCCCGATGATAGATTTTTAGCAGTATAATTGCCAATATGACCAGCAATGTTATCTCAATTAGGAAGTCCATATTGAAGATAAAACTAAGCAGGTGCAACGACTTTGACTAACTGACTGATCCGAAATATATAGCATATACCCAGCGATCCACTGAAAAGTGGAACGATCACGGATAGTTGAGCGGAATTGAGTCGAGCTTACATTCCCCATGGAAAATAGTTATTTCAGCTGATGTGTGTGTATATGGAGGAATATGTTTTTTCTACTCTTTGCGGCATTGGTTTAAATTACATTGCGGCACTGGGAGCCTCAGTCCCCTTTGAGAAAAGTAAGTGTTGAGTCCCGACTAAGAAATACCATCTAAAAATATACTACATTGTGTTAGGGAGACCCGATTTAAGAAGGGTTAAGGGTTTGATCCTATTAAACCAGGTTATTAAGACTTGAATTGACTACAAATAGTTTTTAATTGATAATAACTTATTTATATACAGATCTAAGACCCAAAATACCCTTATACACCAAAAGTTCTAGGTATGACCAACTTGCTGCCTAAAAATAAACAGAGAACACGAATGTTTGGCGGCTCGGGCGAAAGCTTGTCATTGGGCGCCATTATGATTTGAATCATTGAAAAAGCTATGCCCACAGCTCAATTGAGCTTGCTCAACGCGAGGGTAGTTCCAAAAATACGCCCAAGGATTACGTTTGCAGCTCAGTGAAATTCGATATCGGTGATCTGACTTGCTAAAATACATATGTACATTTGCTCAATAATTTTTTGGTTAGTTCAAGCGGCTAATGAGCCTTTACTAATTGCAGGCCATTGGTAAACAACAATTAAAAAAATGTTATAAATATATATACAGTAAGCGGCGCTTATCTGTACAAATTATCATAGAGGAGGATGAGAGGTTGTGGGGGATAGAGAGCCGAAATCATTAACAGGGTGCAAAGTGCGAGGAATACAATTTTTTGAAGCATGCAAACTTTAACAATCATAAACTAAAATATGCACGAAATGAAGAAGCTAAATTATGTAAAGGTTTAATCACAGATCAACAGAGGTATACGAAATTATGAATGAGAACTTAAGTTATGAAAATATGAAATATCCTATCTTTAATATGAATTCTATTTGATTTATAGATTGGACTTTAGCTAAAATTGCCTATACAACCTGTCAACTTCACTGAGAAACAGTAAGAAACAATTTTATTTTACCTAAGTCTTGATTGAATGACTTTGGGAAAATAAGATGGATTATGTGTTTCATGATTTTGTGTTTTTATCTAAGGAAATTATAAGTCATTGTAGTATTTTTCAAAACCTGTCGCTTATTTAATTATTGCTCGCGGTTTGTAATACACATATATAATCATATTTAATCTCAAGTCCATCTCGGACATTGTCTTATCTTTTTGATAAGTAGTCATTCCGAAAAATAGATTTTTATAAGAAATACTTTAATCGACGAGCGATTAAATTCATGTCGCCCATTTACTACAAGTCTTTCAGAATGTAATAATTTAAGTATTTAAACACATGAGTCATATTAAACAAATAAAGACGTTTTGGATAATGCAAATTTTACCCTTTTATATACCAAGGCTCGCTTTGTTTTAATATTTTTAAATTTCATTTTCCATATTATCAAATGTTAAGTCAAGTCAAATGTTAATAATGATATTACAAATTGTAATAAAACTTTTACAGCCTTGTTGTTTACTATTTTGAACTCAAGATGTATTTTAAAGTATGATTATTTCCGATGTATAAATACATTGTTAAATTAAATATGTTTTTGGATTAATGGAAGTCTGGTGAAGAGTAAGCGATGTGAAAATATATAAAAAGTGTCCCTGGGGAGTGACTAATGGTTTTTTTAATAAAGATAGACGTTTCTTTTAAATAAAAAAATATTGTTTTCTAAGACTGGACATGTTTTGAACTGGACTCTGGTTGATTGGTAAGTGATTATCTGAAAACCTCTTCTAAGCCAAACTAATGGATTGCTATTTTGATAGTTCTAATAACTGGGAACGTTGGGTGGAGAGCAATTGATCTGCCAAGGAAACTCCCATAAAGGAGGGGTATTTGATATTTAATAAGAGCTTATTCTTAAATATAGAACTATAAAGGTAAATTTAAAGACCTCTGGTGATCTTAAACTGAACCTGCTCACTGGAAACCCCAAGGGATACAAAGTTTTAAAATAATGCTTACATTCGGAACCGGCTGCTGCTGCTGATGGGCTGTCTGCAAGCTCGAAAAGTTCCGGATCAGCGGAGGCTGGATCTGGCGGATTTGGGGGCTCTTCAGCAGTCCCTGGGTTTGGCAGCCCCCGAAAAAGCTGTCCGCGTAGACATTCTCGTACGGCACGGCTGCCCTGCTATTTTGCGCTATTTAATCGCGACGAATGGAATGTGCAATGCAAAAAGACAATTATAAATAAACGGAAGCGGAATCTGGGAGCAATTACCACCAAAGGACAGGCCCACGGCTAGAGTTGCGGCTGTCCGTCCGGCGAAGGGCAGGCTCATCGATTTTCTCGCCGCCGTTGCGTAAAATGCAGTGCGAAAAAAGTGCGCAGCCATTGCGGAAAATTGCACGGGAAATTGCAGAACGGGGAGTACTTTCACAGCGAATACTTTCACAAAAGCGCTTTGGACACAGACTGAAAAATGATTGGCAATGCAATGGTTTTTCTTATTTGCGTACTGCACACACACGGCCGCCCTTACACGCATGGGCACTCACACAAACACAGGCCAATGCACACGGATTGAACTTTGTACCCACTGCAGACGAGTCTCAATTTTTATTATTAAATTGATAAATTGAGATTCAGGTTCTAATTTGTCTCCTTTGCCTGTGCGTGTGAGTGCGGCTGTGAGTGTGTGTGTGTGGATAAGTGCGGGGTGTGTCTGTGTGGATGTTGATGACTTTTCAATTGGTAACAAACTAAATCGATCGCCGTAACACTTACGCTAACGTCGTGCTCCCGTGTTTCGATTTGTTTGCTTAATAATTTCAATTCCGCCCCCGACTACAAACCGCTTAAGAGTGGGGCCACTCGCTTTTCGTGTTTTTACGCCATCAAAAAATAATTCCTGGTTGTGGTATGTTTTGGTATTTATTATCTAGTTTTAAACTTTTTCTACACGGAAAGAAAATTATTAGTGCTCTAATGACCAACTACATTCGAGGCTCAGATTTTTTAACCAATTATTCAGTGTAAAGCCACAATCAATAAATTTAAATTTTGAAATTATATCATTAGTCTTACATTTAATAAAACTTTTATTATTGAATTCTAACCGAAAATTGCTAACTTAAAAATGTGTTAAATTTTTGACAATTTTTTTGGGGTTCCTTCTTGTCAATGAAGTTGTGGTTTTAAAAACTAATAATAACGGTACTTTTCGGTTTCTGAATTTGATTTATTGTTTCGCATTTTAAAATTTAAGAATAATATTTATTAGGCTGCAGTGATATCTAAGTTAATACTTATTTTATCAGCGGCAATATACAGTTTACATGAACATATTATAAACTTAGTTGGGCATGTCGACACACATTTTTTGTTGTTTTAAATATCAAAATGCAGGATACATAAGATCCTTTAATATGACGAACTTCAGCTTTCCAAACCAAACTTTTGTTTTGAGTGCAGTATTTTCTAAAACAAATGTACCAAACAGTATATTTCGGGTAACCCCCTGCGGTCATACTGATTCTTGAGCAGGGCAGGAATAGGTAAACACCTTCAAATGGAGCACGCGGTGGGTGTTTCTAGGGAGGATTCATCGCCAGACGAGATTAAAGGCAGTCCGCCACTCAAGCCTTCGGCAAATACGGCCATAAAGTGCCTGAAATGCGACAAGGTGTACATATTTCCCGCCGACAAAGATGACTGTCTGGCACACTTGTATATGGAGCACCGCCTGGTCATAGCCGATGTGGAGGATATTGCTCTTTTGGAGGACTATCTGCAGTACTGGGGGAAGGAGTTTCAGGGTAGGAGGATGACCAATTCTTAAAAGTAATCTTCTAATTGTAATATCTTAACCATAGAACACGAATTTGAACAATATTGCACTACTATGTTTTTGGATCAGCTTCCCGATGGGAAATACGCCAAGAACGAGAAGTACTACCTTCTGTGTGATATTCTGCCGCAGGACTACGAGCTGCGACAAAGATTAAAGGAGAAGCGCCTGAGTGAAGCCCTCAAGCGACATCAGTTCGAGCTCACAGACAGAAATTTCTCCAAAGAGTGCCTCTTCTGCAGGACCATAATCAATGGACTAAGAGCAGACTACCTGGACCATCTCTTCGACAAGCACTTCCTGCTGGTGGGCAAGCCCGAGAAGCTGGTGTACGTGGACGAGCTGCTGGATCACCTTGAGGAGAACCTTAACCGCTTGGTGTGCCTCTACTGCGAGAAGATATTCCGGGATCGGCCCACGCTCAAAGAGCACATGCGAAAGAAGGGGCACAAGCGGATCAACCCCAATAGAAAAGAGTATGACAAATACTTCCTCATAAACTATAATCGTAGACCAGCGGCTCCAACTCCCCGAAAACAGCAGCACCAAAAGCGAAGACGGGAAACCGCATCCGTGTCCACATTAGCTGATCCTGAAACGGGCAGCGTGGACTTTGACAAGCACTTTGCCCGTCCGGATTCGGAGGACGAACACGATTCGGACTGGTCGGATTGGGCGGCCGATGGTGAACCGAGTGCTATCAAGTGCCTCTTTTGCTGTCATCTCGGAGACAACTTTGCCGGCCTCAAGGATCACATGCACGATACCCACCGCATGGATTTTGACAAGGCCACCAGCTCCTTAAACTTTTATCAACGAGTGAAGGTGGTCAATTACCTCCGCCGGCAGATGTGCATGCTGCGCTGCGTGACCTGCGACCTCCAGTTCGACGAGCAGGAGTTGCTGGTGGAGCACATGGCTCAGGAGTCACATTGCGGTGTTGGAAGCAAAGTGAACTGGGACAAACCGGAGTTCTTCTTTCCGTACATGGAGAACGATGGACTGCTCTGCGTGCTGGACGATTCCGCTGGTGATGATCCTGAAGCCGATGTGGTGCGCATCATCTCCGAGGATAGTATGGCGCAGATCAACAAGGATGCCGAGCGATTGTCTCTCGAGAATTTTAAGCTGTAAAGTGTTAAATCTATTAAGTTTAAAACAAACTGAGTAAATAGTTATAAAAATGAGATTGACTTTATTATTTATACCCTAAACCTTTGGGACCATTTTAAACGTACTTGGCTTGAAGCTGTCTTCAAGAATCCGTTAAAGAAAACTTTTGAAAGATTTTGGAATTATTTTAACTATTTATTGAAATTGTTTTTGGTTACATACTATTTAGGATATAGTTTGACACAAAATACTTTCGAAAGGGTGAAAGTACATAAATTTAATTGAATGCCGATATTACGGTTAATATATCATTTATTTTATTTTACAAATGAACATTTCTCCAACTAATTCATATTGGTGTAAAACACTTGTGTTTCTATCATTATACATTTTTTTCTTTTTTAAGAAAAAGTTTGATAATTTAATTTATTTTTTGAAGAAATAAAGGCTGACTTTAATTTTTTATTAAATATATTTGAAATGGTTTTGTTAAAAGACTAATACCATTTTCAACTGATCTTCTTGAGTATAAATGTATATTTTTTCATATTTTTGATGCGGTTTTGACAAAAACTTATGGTAATTTATGTGTTGTTTCTGCCTTTTTTAAAAATTAATTTAATTAATTATACATTTTAAGTTTTTAATTACCTTTTAAAAAATATAATTATAAATGGTTTTATATTTATTGCACTCTTTAAGGGTTAATAGCCAGTGAGTACACACCAAATGGCAGAAAATGGCAACAATCGATGGTATCGAACAAACATCGATATTTTTGCTCCAGATCTATAGACTGACATCATTCCCGCACACGAAACACCAAAATAAAGAGAAATCCTGCGAAAATGGAGGCCCTGGACATTCTGGAGAAGCGCATCGACGCCCTGACGCGAGTCCTGGGCCCCGTGCAGGACTCGGAGGCGGGGGAGGGCGTGGTGGACGCCCTATGCTCGGCACACGCCCTTTTGGGCGAAGCCACAACGGGCAGTGTTCCACTGCAGCAGTGTGTGAAGAGATCCGGCGAACTGGAAAAGTACTTGGACCCCAACTTCCTCGAGGAGCAGCAACAGGTGCGCTCCAAGGAGGTCTACCTGCACGCCGTGGCCCCCGAGCTGCACACCCAGGCCGAGCAGCTGGACAGGATCAGGCAGTTGGAACCCGCTCTGGGTGCGGAGTACTTCCGCAGCATTCCCGCCGAGTGCCTAGATCAGCTCAAGGGCATCACCCAAAACAATGGGGAGTACGCCCAGCAGAGCGAACTCATCGAGGAGAGCCTGGTTTTGGCCATGAAGCGGTACGGTGAAATCCAGGCGGGATTACTCAGCTCCCTGGACGCTATGAGCGCCCGACTGGACCAGGTGGAGGAACGCATGGAGCAGAGAAAGCGGGCGGAGCTCAGCAAGGATGTTCCGCCCAAGGATTGAGCTCCAAGAGCTCCAAAGACTGCTGAAAGTATTTTATACGACCCCGTTTCCAAATCCTTTTCTAGTCAATTTGGCTCATGGATTCGGTTTTCCAAAGAAGACTTTGATCTGTTTCCTGTCAACTAGATTTATCTGGGAACTGTTCTATGGAAAACTGAACTTGCGGAGATTTATAACCAAATTGATTGGAATTGTAAATGGAATCTGGGATTTTAGATTTCCTAACCACTCTTTAGCGAAAAGTGGCTAATGATGCTCTTTCAATTGTAAGTCCCCCTTTTAAGAAATATTTAATAGCACAATAAAAAAATAATAAAATAAAACCTGGGATCTAATACAAATGCTTCTACTTAAAGGAGAATCGCGACTGCTGAAATTATTTGACATATGTGATTTACATTTCGTAAAAGCGATTCACATTTCTTAATTTAATTCCTTTTATTATTGGTACGCAATGTAAATAAATATAAAAAGTCCATTCCTTAGATTTTCACAAAAAAACTATGCCAATTTCTATTTTATATTTATTTTTTTAATTCAAGCATTGAAACAATCTGAAATTGTATAGATCGTGTCAGAATCTCTCCCAATTGGAAAATTTGAACTTGGAACGTCTTTAAAAACAATTTAAAATAATTAATAAAATTTACCTGTATTATTTGTCCAAATTGTAAAGACTAAAACCACATACGTTTATTGGCAAAATGTTTATCACCTAACAATGTACATATATAATAAAAATGACAATTATCTAAAAATTCCAGTAATACTTAAAAAATGCTTTTTCAATAGTCAATTTTCTTTAAAAACGTTATTTATTGGTAGCACAAAAAACAACATTACCAAAATTAAAACTAGTTTAAGCACGTTTGAATTCAACCAATAATCCTTTCTACTAAAATAAGAGGCACAGTCTTGACTTCTTCTCTTCCCAAGAGAGAAGTCCGTCGTTCCTAGAAGCGGAGCTCGTTCCTTACTATCCGCTCGTAAACGGATAAGGTGAGCGGAGCATATACGCCATCCGGCTGGACGTAGTATAGTTCATCCTCAATAAGTTCCGGGTTGAAGCCCTGCTGCTGGAGCTCCACTTTGCGGAGCTTGAATGTGCCCGTTAGGTCGATTCTTCGCAGGAATCTCAGGAACTGCGGTCTCGCATAGTTGGGCAGGGCATTGACCAGTTCCTCGCCCAACTGGCTGACCTTTACCTCGCGAGCGGGATCGTAAATGGCTGCCATTCCGGCCCTTCCCTCGGTGTGCGGCACGCTTACTCCGTACACAATCACATCCTTGTAGCCAGCCAGATTGCTTAGCTGCGCCTCCACCTCGCTGGTGGACACATTCTCACCCTTCCAGCGGAAGGTGTCGCCGGTGCGATCCTTGAAATATAGATAGCCCCGCTCGTCGGCCACCAGCAGATCGCCCGAAATGAAGGCCATGTCGCCCTTGGAGAAGACATCGTGCACCACCTTCTTGGAGGAGGCCTTCTGGTCAACATAGCCCAGGAACTCTCGGCACGGATTTCCCCTCACAATCTTTCCTATGAAGACGCCTGGCTCGTCGACCTCACATCTTTCGCAAAGGCCCTTGCTGTTCCTCAAAGGCTCTCCCGTATGGGGATCTGCTTTAATGATCGATATCGGATAGATCTGCGGCAGTATCCGGGAAACAAAGCCAATGGCTCCCACGGTGCTGTCATTATTCATGATGTTGGCATTGCCCTCGGTGGCTCCGTAGAACTCGCCCACTTTTTTGATCCCGAATCGCTCCACAAACTGTGGCCAAATCTGTGGACGCAGCCCGTTGCCAAACACCATGCGCACTTGGTGCTGCCGATCGTGAGGAGCCGAAGGCGTGGCCAGGATATAGCGAGCCATCTCGCCAATGTACTGGCCAACCTGGAGGGAATATCAGTAAAACATTATTATTAAAAATTATAGATTAATACAAGGATGACAGATATTACCGTGCACTGGAATCGTGAGCAGTCCGAAAAATATCCCGAGGCGCTGAACTTCTTTCTAACGACCACCGTTGAGCCAAAGAGCAAGGCCTGACCGATGCTCATCACTCCGCCAGCGGTGTGATATAAGGGTAATGGGGTATAGAACACATCCTGATCTTTAAAGCCAAGCGTGTAGTGGATGCCGGCAGCTATGAAAAAGTACCTAAAAGGAAGGACTTTGTTTTAAGGGACAATAAAGGATACTAAATCGAAGATCTCACCGAGAATGCGTGATGACGGCTGCCTTGGGCAATCCCGTGGTTCCCGAGGTGTAGATGTAGACCAGCTTGTCATGATGATCCGCTCGAGAAGCACCAGCGGCCACTTTATCCTTGGCAGCCGTCTCCAGAAGACCATTCAACTGCTGGGCCAATCCCTGGCTTAGACCCTCTGAAGCCACAATTTCCTGGGTGGCCTCGTCATTGAACTGATAGAGTCCCACATGGGCGGGCAGATCCTTGGCTATATCCATTACGGCGGATCGGAAACTGGCACCATAAATGAGAGCAGTGCACTGGCCCACCGTAATACTATGTTGCAGGGAGGCTCCTCTAAGATTCGTGTTTATCAGGGGCGTGATCACTCCGATCTTGGATAGACCCAGCCAGGTGGCCACGAATTCAGCTCGATTTTCCATCAGCAGGCCCACCACGTCGCCCTTTTTGTAGCCATGGCTGTGGAATACGTTGGCCACTCGGTTGGAGTGCTCATTCACCTGCCGAAAGGTCCATTGCTGGGACTCACTGACAATGGCCAACTTGTCCGGCTGCCGTGCCACATTCGCCTCGAAGATGTCTCCGATGTTCAAATTCTTCCGCTCCTGCCGTTTTATGAACATTAACACACGAATGTAGGCGAAGAGGGCTCTGTAAAATAAGTGTTTATTAAAAATCTATTTTTTCCGGGTTTAATAATTAAAACAAGAGAGAACGCTATAGTCGGGTGCCCCGACTATCAGATACCCGTTACTTAGGTAAAAGGAGTGCGAGGGAGATGGAGATAGAAACTTTGATCACGCATAACTTTTAAACGAATGGTCCGATTTGAAAAATTTCTTCTACATTTCGATAAGTATTGATAAACACAATAAAACTGCATTTTTACTTTTCCGAAATATTTAAATTTATATTTAAATAAAATCGTATATAAGCGATTGTGGGCGTTAAAGGGGGCGTGGCACCTTTTTGAAACAAACTTGCGCTGCGTAGGAACTCCTAAAATCTGCATGCAAAATGCCAATCTTCTAGCTTTTATAGTTTCCGAGATCTCAGCGTTCATACGGACGGACAGACGGACAGACGGACAGACGGACAGACGGACATGGCTAGATCGACTCGGCTAGTGATCCTGAACAAGAATATATATACTTTATAGGGTCGGAAACGCTTCCTTCTACCTGTTACATACTTTTGCACGAATACAAAATACCCTTTTACTCTACGAGTAACGGGTATAATTAGGGTAACATATGGCATATAAAAATGTATGTTAATAGAGGAGAAATCACTAATAAAGATAACGTTTACAATTATGTCTTAAAAACATTTATACAATATAAGAACATATTGTTTTATACCTACTTAAATAAAATGTACTAATTAACTTACACAGTATCACGAGGAGTGGTGACCGCAGCTATATAGAACCACCGCCATCCTGGACGCACCAGCAATGTGGATATTAAGCTGACATACAGGGTGGCCACTCCATACCAAGGTCCTTGGTAATAAAGTATCAGCCCAGTGACTGCACTTAATGCGGGAGTCAAGATCCACTGAAGATAACGCCGCCAGTCGGCCGCCTTCGGTTGTTTTATAATTTCCGGTGAATTTATGCTAATTGTGACCTAAAAAATTTAAAAAAAATAAATATTAATTCAGCAAGTTTTAGATCATATTGAATAAGTGAAATTTTAACAATGTACGCAGGGTAAACAGAGGTTTATTGTATATCTTAAGATTTCTAAATTCTGTAGAAACGCAGAAAATTGCTTAACAATCGTGAACTAATTATGATCGATGTACCGCAGTTTCATAAGGATTAACGGGAACAAGTTTTAAAGCACGAAGCCATCATACTCTTGTAAATGACAAAAAGTATAAAATATATAGTTCAAGGTCAACCCTATAATACGTGGACTTCCGCTGCATCACTCATACGCCGCGTAAGCCCTCTTGATACGGTGGTTAGCTAATAAGTAGAATAACCCCTCAACCTGACCCATCCTAATGAAGTTTATTCAAAGCTTTTCCTGATATTCAGCTAATTGCTTGTTGTTTAATTTGCACTCTAGCTACAGCTGCCCCATAACTTATTCCGCATCAATCATTTAGCACTTTATTTAAGCAATTTGCAAACAAACAAACCAAAACATAGAAAAGCAAACACACAAAATATAAAGTGTTATGTGGGGATAAAGAAGAGCTAGTGGCCAAATCGGTGGTCATTACGGCCCGAGGAGAACTCGCGGAAGTGCATCAAAGCCTTCTTCTCGGCATCGGATGCCAATTGGTTGGACAATCGGATCAGAACACATATGGTCAGCGCAGAGATCAGTCCCAGCATAAAGAAGACGATCTAATGTACGGGTGATGTAGTGCTGCACAGCATGTGTGGGGGACTCCCGATTACCTTGTGCCAAATGGTCAGTCGATGCTGGGTGGTGGTCAGTCCACCGTCTTCCACCAATGGATCGTTGTCGGTGCCCGTCATCATATTAGGCAAATCTTTGCTCAGCTTTTTTGACCCTTAGCGCTTGAATGGCTCAGACGTCTGTTTGTTCGGGGATTTTTCTTATTTAACTGACAGTTGGTTCGGAGAAGTATTGTAACATTGAATTTTTAAAAGCTGTGATAAGTTCATGTGAAAAGGAAATGATCCGATTTAAAAGGGATTTCCCAATTATAATTTGTTCAATTATTTTACATTTATTTTCGATGAGTATTCAAATAGTTTTATCTTATTAAATATTATTGCCATAAATATTGGTCTTCAAAAAATACCTAGTATTGAACAAAGCAAAACAACCTCAGTTGAATACAACTCAATGATATCTCTTTTAAAGAATTCATGATGTAATCGAGCCATTTTGGTACCTTCTTAGCATAATTAAAACACCTTTAGTTCGTTTTTGTCATTTAGGTATTCTTAAGGTAAATTTAAGCCTTAAAGTGTTTTTGTGTTTCTTACTTTAATTCATTTGTATCTTTTAATTCATTTGTATCTTGTAGTGCATTAAAACTAGTTCTTTTAATTGAGTTTCCTTTTTTAAAAGCAGTTCATTTTAATAACCCCCATTAACTTCCATTTGAAGTTACCCTGATCTTGACTTTCAAATGTTTTCGGACCAAGTGAATAAAAAGATACCATTTAAGTTGCAATAATCTTTTATATAAACCAGATTATGAGCTTTATCCGAACAGATGACCGATCGCATAATACTCGAGACCCAGACCTAGTCCCGGTTAAAATCAACAGGCCAAAAGTAAACTGGTTTCGGTTTTTTCTGCGGTTTTCGTAGATGTTTGTTTCTGATGGCAACGTGAGTATTATTTTGTTGTCAGATAAGGTTTGGTCCGATGACTAGGAGGAGGGGGAGGGGCTGCGACCCACCAAGTGAAAACAACAAAGCGAATCAAGCGCGAAACGAACCGAAAATATGTATGTTGACCACATTCGTGCGAGTAGATGGGTATATGTTATTTACCTGTGGGGGGTTCAAGGCCGTCGAACTTGGGGCGGCGGCTGCACCACTGTCCGCATTATCAGCACCACCTGTAGCAGCACCACCATCAGCCGCAACGCCAGCGGTGCACATTTTTTAATTTCGAATCTAACAGCACATCTGCAGAGTCTGCGAACTGATGTTGTTTAACAACTCGGTTTGGTTTGGTCTTCAATTAACTCCGCCGCTATTGGTGGTTTTTATTGTGGTTTCTTGATGGTTACACAAAGAAAAAATAGTAATAGTAGTCATTAACATGTTTTCAATTACAAAAAATCTGTGGAATATCAGCTAATTATCTTTAAGGCTTAACACTTAAAATGCTCTTTCTACCAACATTAGAGACCGAAATGTTTACAACTTAATATTAAGAAATGCATCAAAAAAATCATCCATAATCACAAATTTGTTTAAAAAAAAATATTTTTATTGGTATTAGGTTATTTTATTTATTTTTAAATCTATGAACAATTGCTGCACCGATTCAATGTGGTAAAATTAAAACTTTTTAAAATTCATAATTAGAATTTTAAAAATTTGTATATTTTAAAATGTTAAGCTTATTTCTCTCAAAGACCTGAAAAGTTCTTCCAGGTCCCCCTATTATAAGTTTTAAATATTGTATTAAATGGAGAAAGAAATTGATATATTTTTTTCAGTGCATTTTTGAAGCGAAATTATGGGTAATTAGGCGACGTGCAGCAGTCGGAAGGGGCAAACAAAACTCAAAAAGAGAAAAGGCGAAATGTTGAAGAAAAAACCAGAGATAACGATGTGGGGAATTTGCAATTGTAGTGCACAAGTGACACCAGCAGAAAAGATGGAAAAAAATTGCCTTTTTTGACACGGCTTGAATGATGCTGCGACGATTTTCAGCTCAGGTATGCGACAGTGTGTTTGTAAGCTCAAGGTGAGATTTGGGGTCTGCTGCGGTTGTTTATGCGCGTCGAATGGCAAAAGCTAAGTTAAGTGTAGCTCCAGGTGGGCCATAAAACTCTTTTAATGAAAAAGACAATTAAAGTGAGTTTAGTGTGTAGGAAGTTGGATGACGATGTTGGTTCTTGCATTAAAATAGGAAATGGGTATCAGTAACAGAAAAAGGTTTAAATAGTTAAGAATAAAGCTGTTTAAACAAATTTATTTTAAAACATCTTTTTATATAGTTTAATTTTAACAAAAGTTAATAATTATATTTGTTCTATTCAATATTTGATTCATTTTTTTTAGGTGTTTTGAATATCATTTCGGAAAAGCTAAAAATGATTTTTTTAATAAAAAATTTTTAATTTCTACTAAAAATTAAAAAGAAACTATAAATTAGTATTACTTTGTAAAATGTTATACAAGAAAAGTGAATATAAATTTAAATAGTTATAATATGTAGTAGCCATTTAAAATTGTATTTGTCATGTTAGGCTAATGGCTCCGATGCCAATAAATAATTTATTAAAATATGCTTAACCATTTCTCTTTTGTCTTGTTCACTAATTTGCCAATGCATGAACATGGCTTTTTCTTGGCCTGCGGCTGGTTCAAAACTTAAATTTCAGTCCTCGTGATGCAAATTATTTTTTTTACAACATTTTACTCATGCAAACATTTAACTTTTGTTTTTTTTTTTCTGGCACACATATAGATAAACATATAAGATCGTCAGAGATCATTAAGAGATGCGGATGTTGGTGACGCTTCATCACTTTCACTGAAATCTTCTTCTCCTTTTCTTTTGTTAAATTTCTTTGCCTTTTGTGGGTCCCCGCATATGAAGCTTGGAATTTTCAGGGGATTAAGAGATAGGAGATGAGATGTGGGATGCAATCAAATTGCGGTTGAAATTGTTGTTCACTCTATTAACTTGATGGATATATTGCACGCACAAACGGAAACAAAATAATCGTTCAGCTTTAGCTGGTTTTAAAAGATTTACATTTGAGGTATACTTCGTCAAATGTTCTTGATCATTTGTTTTTTTAAAGCATTATTTTAAAATTAATTTTAAAATTTGTATCACTTTCTAGATATTTATGCACTGACTTTTATTGGTATTTTAAATTTTGTTTTTTAAGCTTCTTCATTAAAGTCAAACCACTCAAAAATATATAGAAGCCTTGAGTTATTTTAATGCATTTGAACTCCTGTCCTTTAAAAATATTTTTTGTCCATTTAAAGCGAACTACAGTCAACTTTCAATAGCTTGAACGACTGATTATATGGCACCAAATAAATTCAGGT
Source organism: Drosophila fuyamai (assembly GCA_018153365.1). Classification (NCBI taxonomy): domain Eukaryota; kingdom Metazoa; phylum Arthropoda; class Insecta; order Diptera; family Drosophilidae; genus Drosophila; species Drosophila fuyamai. The sequence continues at coordinate 5,608,837 of JAECXW010000419.1, read as the reverse complement.
TATGGAGACATTAAGTAGTACATTATTTTGCATTCCAGACTTTTTGAATTTCCGTGGAATGCGAATTCCTTTCCAACTTTAATTGTTTAATAAATAAATATAAAACCACTTTCTAGGACGCTTTAGTAATTTACTCTTTTAGATGTGTTTTATATCAGGTGGGTGATTAAATCGGAGTTTAAGCCGGTCGCGTCTTTCGGCCAACAGCTTCGTTCATCAACTGCGCCCAAAAAGCTAACTGCCTCTGCATGCGTCGCTGTCCGAGCTCTGCCGACGCCGACGTCGACGTCGGTGGCAACAGGTCGCCGCAAACACAGATACACACTGACACAAAAAGCCAAGCTTCGGGTCGAAGCTCCGCTTCTTAGCCAAGTTAACAATGTGCTGTTGTTTCGCTGAAATTGTCAGTTGCGATTCTGTTGTGTGTTTGCACGTGATTATGCCGCATGCAACATGTGTATTGTTTTATTTGCCCTGTCTCTTAAGCGAGTTTCCTTTGTGGCCATTAACATGTCAACAACCACAGAGCGTCAAGAATGTGGCTATAATGCGCTAGAGGGGTGGGGTGGTGGGAGCAGGCGGGTGGAGTGGGTTGTGTTGGAGTGGGTGGCGCTGGGAGAAGGCCGCGCGGAGAAGAGTGCACATTTAATTCAAAACACGTGTCTCACTTCGTACTCTCTTTGTGGCTGTTGCCCTCGGCTTCTGTTTGCAATTCTTTCTCTCGCATTTCTTTCTATGTATAAATGCACTGAGAGAAATCATATTTTATAACCGGTAATAAAATCGAATCCCATTTTGGTATAGGTTTATTTACCGGTACCGCACCGAATTGACTCTTTTGGGAAATAATTCGATTTCGGTTTTGATGTTTTGGTTCCGTTTCTAGAACCGGTTCGTACCTGTACAGCTAAAAATCTTTAAAATTTGTGTTAATTTAACTATATTTCGACAATTCCTGTTAGGAACACATACTTGGAAGCCAGTTTTTGCTCCTTGCTATCTGTAAAAAGTGTGACGTTGCTATCTTTTGTTAATAACTACTAAATTTAAATTTTTAAATAATATATAATTATTATCCAATGCAATAGAAAAAAAAAAACAGAAATTTGTTTTAAAAATCGTACCGTTACAAACTATTTGGTTAACAGTAAATTTGTGTAAATTTCCTGATTTATTGTCATAACCACATTAATATATATTCTTTTTCTGAAGATTTTTCTATTTATTCTTTGCTTATTTAATATTATTATAGGATCTGAAAAGTCGAATTTTATATATGTATATACATCTGAATACTTAAAAATAATCTTCTCGTTTTTGAATTAATTATTTCTCGTTTTTGAAATAATTATTTTAATTTAATTAACAAAAGATATACTTTAAACCTAAAAGAAAAGTAAGGACAACTTTAAAAATGTTAAGATTTTGTATCTTGTTAATTTATCCTCTCTTGTATCAAACTTCTTCAAATTTTTCAAAATAATATATAATTTTTGACTTGTGTACTTACAAAGTACGTATGTACAGGCATTTTGTGCGAGCAATTGATGCGTTACCCCAATACCGACCTCTTACTCCACCCCGTCTCAAAACTCCATGGCAAGTGCAACGCAAACCGTTTATTAAATATAATTTTGCATGTTGAATTCTTTAGCTCAGATCGGTTGCCATGACTGGGCTAAATTGTTATAAACAGTCTGTGGGACTGAGAATGATATATCTTAAGAGCTAGCTAAACAGTTAGCCTATAGGCGGGGGGGCTTGGATCAGGAAAACTAGGTCAATTGGGTGTTGCAAAACAATTTTAGGTTGCTTGCGGTGAAGGTTTGCAGTCAAATGACAGCTGTAAATATTTATGGCACTCCTAACAAAAATTCAGAATGACTAGATCATTTATATTGCAAAACACTAATTTAAGGCACCAACCCATTTTGCTATTTAGTTGCTGTTACTTGTAAGACAGGAGTATAACTGACCCAAAGTTTTTATGGGTTTCAATCTATTTACTTATAGCTTGAATCGATATTCAACAAGCTTTCATATCGTGAGATCATATTACAACAAGTTGAACTCACTCAACAAGATTCTCGTTCAGGTAAAAATACTAATAACACGGGTATAACAATTCAAAGCTCTAATAATACGATAATTGGCCAGCTTTGACTCTAAAACAAAAACAAACGAATCACGATAAGTACAGAGCGGCCCAAAGTTCAGGTCATAGATATAGACGTGATCATATAATTAAACGAATAATCAGTTAAAATTTTTTGGGGTTAAAATAGTTGAATATTTAGCACAAGGTATCTATGTTTTTTTTTTTTAATTCTTATATTTGAAAACTACCTATGGTCCTCTTTTCAAAGTTCCTAAATTTCACATCTTAATAAATATACTTAACAAAGAACTAAAAATAATCATTTTATTTTCACAGGACTACTTTTACTTACAAACATCATAAATACAAGTTTTTAACAAATCAGGGTAAACCTTAGAAAGATAGTGCACTCTTTTTTTTAGCAAATAGACAAGTGCCAGTTACAAAGTTGCGTTGCCCTTCATCGTGACCATAATTTCTTAGCACATTTAGTTACCTGTAAAACATAATTCATATCTGTCAGCAGAAACTTTCAAATTGCATTTCATGGCTCTTTCTGCTCTAACAATTTTTATAGTTCCTGGCAATCAACAGATCGTCGCACTCCCTTCGTACCCCCAAGATACCAATAACAAGGCTCCAAAGATATGCCCGACATTCAATGGTCTTTTTCACACATACCCGACCAGACATAAAGTGTCTGTGCAAAAAATGCAGGCGCACATATTCAGTTTATATATACTCCTCCTCTTTTATATATAGTTCGGAATATATTTTACCCTTCGGGGGCTTGCCCTTCGCCCTTCCCCTTCTCCCCTCCTCAATACTTGAGAAGGGAACTTGCCTGCTCTTGTGGATTTTGTCAAGTGGATTTTTGTCGAGTTTCTGAGATCATTAAAACAACATCGTTAGGGCGTCCATAATGAAGTACTAAAGAGGAACCCAAGAAGCAATCCCTCGAGAGCGGTACTAAGTCCCGAAATGAAAGAATTCAATTTCAAGGCGATGTTTTATGGGTCTAATGATTAGTTCTAGAGACGTACTGTCGCCTCTTTCAGCTGAGACTAACGCAAATCCACGGAGATATATCGTACTTTCTCATCCGACTTTATATGGCGTATTGTGTTACGACGCGCTCTGCGGGATTGATGGATGCGACCGTGAAAAGCGCGGCGTGGAAAACTCTCGCTTCAACATCGACGTCGATGTTCATATCCATCAGCGGTGGCATGAATAATTTTTCGCATTTTAATCATTCATTTGGGGTATATACGATTGTGTAGTCATTAGGGCCTTTTTGTAGGACTGTTTAATACTATTTGGAAAAAGGTAGGGGACATTTTTTTTTTGGCACATTAATTTTATAAGACTACTGTTAAATTCTATTATAAGTGTCACATATAAAATAAAATTAACTCTTGCCCGAATAATGTATTAAGATCAGTCATTTTGGAAATAGTATTAAAACCCAATCTCAATCTTTTTAAAAAAAATGTTTTAAATAAATATTCTTTTAGGTCCCTGAAGATGCACTTGCATCTTTTATGATTTCCACTGACAGTATAAGAACTAATTTCCTTTTTAGGCATTTTATATGTCCCTACTTACACTAATTTATGAAAGGGTAAATGATATAAAGGGTATATTCACATTCGACTTGCCGCCGTCTAATTGATTTTTTGTGTGTTTGCCGCCATCGAATCTTGTTCTTCTGCGTCTATATGTTTGGCCGCCTTTGGGGACGCTCCCGCGCTGTCAGAAATTAATCTTTTGCCTTTCGCCAGATGTTGCCTGCTGCCTACTGCGGTTGGCCAAAGGGAAATATCGGGGGAGGGGCAAATGGAGAGGGGTAAGACGAGATCTTTGCGCAAAGTGTCAGGCGTTTACATCAGAGATGATCGGGTTCCCAGAACAGGGAATTCACCATTTTGATTCTTTTGATTTCCCGTCTTCATTCTTTTGTTTTCCCTTTCGGGCATTAAGCGATTTTCTTTTTGCACACAGTCAAAATAAGTTTGCTTTCATTCGGCACTAATTAAGACTTTTATTAGAAAATAAATCTAAAATTTTTAAATAATTTAGTTTTACTCTCTTTAGCATTAGTTTTAGATGTTGATGCTGAATATATTTATTTTTACATTGAGCAACTTAGCTTAAAAAAATGTTTCAAGGATCAAACTAATACCATCTCACAAATTGAGTAATACTATTAATTCGGATTAAATCGGAAATTGCTCCAACTGGTTTTATAGCTCAAGAAAATATATGTATATATTTTAATTGCCTTCAGTATAATGCATGAATCATGGCTAATAAGTATAGATCTTCGACGTTATTGGAAATATATGGGTTTGATTTTTAATCGCATTTTTTCTCTGCAGTTGAGAAAGCGTTTTACTTACTTCCTGACTTTTAGGGACGTTGTTGGAGAGGGGGGAAGTCAACAGTTTTTGCCTGCGGGCCAAGTCACTAAAATGTTTTTATGTAAATAAACAAAAGTTTGGTTTGGTTTTCCCTCTGTCTTTGTTGTTGCATTGGATGTTCCTTTTTGGATGTCGACCGCCGTCGTTGTTGGGCTTTTTTATGGATTGTTTTTTGTTTATAGACAACTACAATCGGGAAAGTGTGCGTATGTGAGCGAGTTGCTTTTTATGTGCCTTGCGCATCTTCGGCTGAAAAAATATAAAAGCAAAATATTTATGCGACCGATGCGAGGCACAGCGCGCCCGTCAGTCCGTCCGTCTGTCCGTCCGGAATTGGATCCGTACCGTGGTGGCAACGGGGCGGATGAGTGAGCGAGATGCCCGTAGTAGCGATCGGTTTTCTCATACCCCTTTTTTCACGCCTCCGAGCAATTACTTGGAGTCAAATACCCTGAAAGTGCTACTGAAATATATAGGGTATATGCAAACGAGATAAACGATACGGAGCACACAAATTGACTGGGGTAACATGTATTTTTAAAGGACCTAAAAGGACCCGATCATTGCAAATAATACAAAAATAAGTGGCATCAATTAATATAGGAATGTTTTTAAGAACATTAAAAATAATTATTAAATATATAATTAGCTTCAATAGTTTTTATTTGACTGAAAAAACTTGAGAATTAGTTGTAGCCTAATTAATTAAAATATATTAAAACTCTAATACTCTACAAGGTTTAAGTTAAGTCTTAAAGATAATAATAATTTGGTTAAATATTTGATCAAAAATAAATTTAAAGAGCAACTCGTAGTCGAATGATTAAAACTAAGAATACCATTCACTTGTCTTTTTATGAACTTCCACAGACACATACAGCTAGGCCATAAACAAACATTTTCGTACACATTAATATGTATCTTGTAGATGCACATTCGGTACATTAGCTGGGCTTTTTGTTATTGTTGCTGATGGACAGATCGGCCGACTTCATCATCGGTGGCCATTAGTCAGCGCTGGCCTCCGCGCCCCTTGCAATCCCCACCTCCGGAGCGTCTATGAACTTTGATCGCTGATTGATTGGCCAAATGCACTCGAATGCAGGCAGCACCTCCATGAACAAACGAGCGTATATCGATGATTTTAATTACTTGAGCCGCTGAGCAGTTTGCATATTTGGTTGTCGGTGCAATCGTTGCGTGAACCAGATGTTTTCCCCAGGAATAGGGGTGCTCAAAAGGGTCAGGCGGAAAAACATGGGTGTAGCAAAGGGGTTCAAAAGAAAGCCAAAATATGCATAGCAAAATAATCAATTAAATAAGGTTCAGAAACACGAAAATTCAATTTTATCCTATAGATCTCGAATTTGAGTAGTAAGTAGCAAAGTGAATTAAAAGTGACTTCGATCGAAATATGTAAATACATAATTAAAACAATCCAAGCGAAAATCAAACAAAGAGATGTTTTAAATTTTGAAATGTACATCCGATTAAAAAAAATTAAATTGATCTTAAATACTATGTTACGAGAGTTCTATTACTCACAAAAGTTATAGTGATTTAAAAGAAAATTATTGAAAGCTTAAAAAAATATATTAGTCATCATGTTTAAGTCCCGATTATAGTGTTTTACTTGCAATAATATCTTTGAAAATATTATTAAAAAATTACTGAAATTGTTTAACAAATACGAGGACTTTTAGAGATGGAACAAATCAAAAGAAAATTGTTTTATCATTCTTGTTTAATACTACATTTCTATACGTTTTGAACCAAATGTGATATGACCTATCCTGCCTGCACTACTGTAGTGTATATTAATGTATATTTTATCTTTCTCAGATCTAACATTTATTTTTTCCCCCCAATAAATGCTTCTATCTACGCCCATGGATACAGGACTGGGGCGGCCAGCTTCCCACTGGCAATCAATCAGCGGGGCACAAATGAGTCTGCGAATGGGTCACAACAATGCATTGCGATCTCCAAGTGGGCAGCAAACGCTTCCGTTTCGTTTTCCTCTCGTCCGCCTGTCTGGTTTTACTTTGAAATCGGAAACGCTTCGTATAATTTTTGGACACACCGTTTTGACTTTAACATGGACACGGACACGGTCATCTGCTCGTCTGGGAATGGCTGAGGAAACTCGAATGAGAAGGCAAATCCGCGGCAGTAAGCGGGTTGATCATATTTCAGAATTTTGCAAGGAATTCGTTGAAATAATAAAAGTAGCTTGTTTTGAGTTTTGATGAAATTTATTTATGCAACTTTTGATTAATTGTTTCAAACCGAATTCAAAAATTGTTAATATTAAGAGTTAAGGAAAAAGGTTATGATCAGCAAGAAGTTCATCAATTTTATCAACTATGTTATGGACTCAGATAAATCTTTTCATTTAATTTTCCCTTCATAAAAATAGATTTATTTTTATCAATAAGTTATCGAGTCATTAGACCAAATCGTCTGTCAATATTTTTCCTACTAATGCACTTGAAATTTCATTTGCCCCGAAACCAAAATATTTTTCTGTCTGACATAGGATGCTGAATTGAAAAATTGAAGGGGGAAAGTCGTCTTTTTCCACTATATTAGTTTCAGTTACTGCAATTACCGCTTTGAATTTCCACCGAACATTGTTTTAGTTCAGCCCCCAAAGGGAAAAAGGGAATATATATCTAGGGAACAACCTTAAGGATCCAAGAGGGGAATAAAGTGAGTTGGGACCCAGAGCTACCTAAAAATGGGAGACACAAAACTGTCAACGCCCCCTCTCCCGCTCCTCTGATTTTACCACTCTCTTCCTTTTTCAAAAACAATGCCAGGGGTTTTCTTAAAAAATACTGGAAGAGCGGCTCAAATGACGAGGGGTCATAAATCCCGTAGCTAAATTTAGAACGTGCTAAGGATGGAGAGGATCACCGCAGGTCGTGTGAGATCCCTGCGAGGACGAGGGCCATTGCCATTGCCTGTTTATGTGTGATTTTAACTAACTTATTTTTTTCGCAAGGCCAATTCCCACACATGGCAATCAATGGCATGTGCTATGCGCCTAAGGACTGCAAATCTCGCTGCGCAGCGAAAAGGACCTCATGCCAGGGGACAAACCATTTTCGTATTCTTTTCCCAACATATGTGTGGGCGAGCGACTCGAGTCGACTCATAAATGAAATGAAAACAATGGCAGGATGCGTTTCGGTCCTTTGCCACGATTTTCAATGCCCTCGCTGACTCTCTGAGGAAATAGGCGCCGCCAGTCCAAGGGATGTGCGATCTACGATATATATTGGCCTCTGCCATTCGGATTCATTCATCAGTCATCCGAAAATGGGCGTTCTGGCAACCAATACTCGTATAAATCAATTGTTCTTAAATTCCATCTCTTTTTTCTCATGGTTTCTCTCTCGTATATCTATAGTTTTCCGCCTTAATTAGATGCTGAAATTCATTGGAAATTTTTTGTTCGTTGTATGACTACTACCAGAAAAGTAAAATGGTGATTTTGGGCATTTTGATCTAGTCGGCAAGAAATTGCCTTGATTAATCGAATATTTGGACAAACAAGCCAAAGATGAACAACTTGATATTTAATTTATTTGGCAGTCTAATATGTTTATGCTCTTCTACAACATGTTAATTTTTAGTTTTCTAAAACATTGTGTCGATTTTCCTTATGTATTACAAAGCTAGAATTGTTACTGAACTAGTTATAATTTATAATATTTATATAGGACTAGATCAAAAACAAGGGTACTTTTAATAGGTTAACTAATAAAAAAAATTATTAGAATTTTCGAATTGATTTTGTGTGTCTTTAGAATATCTGAAGTACAATAACAAGTAACTTTTAGTCTTGAAACATCAATAAACTAAGATAACTTTTTTGAAAAAATGTTAACTACAGAAATTGATGGGATCTGTGATATTAATATTCATTTACTTATAAATGCTTTAAGAAAACCTTAAAATTGTTTGAAAATAAATGTTTGAAAGTCAAATGTTGTATTTTGAAATCAGGAATTCGCCAGTTAACGATGTTTAAAAAAGATAATCGTTTTTTTTAACTCAGTTATTTCTTAAATAAATTTTTCTTTTTCCAGTGCCACAACCAAGCAAAGAAAATTTTAGGAATAATAAAGAATTCAATTTTAACAATTTGAACAAAGAGAATCAGTTGGCACAGAAATTAATCATAATTTTTTTAACCACATTAAAAAATTGTGTGAAGTGATCACAGCAAAAGGAAAAATAGCGTTAAGTGGATACATTTTCTATATATTCGGTTCTTTATTTTTTTTCTCAAGTATGAAGTCGCATAATCTCAGATAATCTTCATAATGCCTTCTAACACTTCAAAAATGAGGACTCCCCAACCCCGCAAACGACAACCTGTCAACATGCATGCGATATGCCAATTTACCAGATCTAAATACAAATCTAAATTTGTATCTACACAAATTGTGTGCAGATCTTTTAGAAGATCCAAAATAAGCACCGTACAATGTATATAGAGCGGAGAGCACTTTCGAGCACCGCGAGCTGTCATTTAAAAAGCAATTAAGTCAACAACTATGAACGAGAGCGATCGGAGCGATTTTGGGCCTTTGATGAGGAGGAGTCCAGTTCTCCAGGCCCCAAGGCGGCGACTAAATTATCTGACTGAGCTAATTACGAGCATTTTAAGCACGCATTTTGGCGACATAAATACTTTGCTCAGTATATTCGGTGGCTGGTATACTTTGTAAACAGTTTTTATGTTTTTGAACATAAATCAACCGGATGTGGATGTGTTGCTCCATCGCGGGTCCGGACCGTGTATCTATGTGTGTATATCGGCGGGCTTCCCATCAGCACCGACAATCTATAGGATGCAATGTGTATCTCGCGGATACATACAGAAACAGCCACCACGTCCGTCCATCTGTCGGCGGAATGACGTTACGCTCTAAGTATGTCGACATCGCTTCGATTGTCTCCGCTTTATAAGACAAAAAGTCCAAACCCGGGGATCGACCCCCCCAGCGAAGAAGACATTTTCGCGCCCAATTTAGTGGAGGGGACGATCCGAAAACCACAACGGAATGGAGACAAAAAAGAGAAATAATTAAATGCAAAATGGCGTTTGGTTTTGTTCATGGCTTTTCTTTGTTTCTTGGCTTGTTTCGTTTTTACAATTAATTTAGTTTAGACTATAAAATTAAATAGGCTTTAATCGTAGGTTTAGGCTTAGACATCTAATCGACACGTATATGGAAAGAGTGACAGAGAATTGAAGAGTGAGAGCGGCCAGGGCTCTGGAATTCACACGATAGTTGCAGCTGGAAGCCCCTCCTGGATCCTTGACAGGCATCTATAGTATATATAGTGGCCCGATCCGGTGCTATGCCTTCTGATGCTGGGCATCGCCCTCCATGCGCCACACCCCGAAGAGGTAACTCAGCTTCTCGGGCGGGATGATGGGTGCTCCGTTGGCCTTTCGCAGGCACTTGAGATCGGCCTCGGCTCCATTGGCAGCGGCACTCAGCAAGGAACTGGCCGATCCGTAGGCCGACGGCGATCCCTGGGCCTCCAAGGCCTTCAGCAGGGATATGTCGCTCGAGCTGAGCATGCGGCACAGGAAGTCGATGTATCTGTAAGTTAAAGAAAAGTTCTTGATTAATTCAGAATTTCGATAAAATAGGATTAAGGACTAAAATCCAAAAAATATATTTATTTATACTTTCACGTGAAAGTCATAAATACATAATTAATTTTGGAGAGGACAAACAATCTCAGAAATGAATGATGTGTTGGATTTTAGATGACTACAAATTGATTTATTTAAATTTTATAATATAGTGTAAATATTTCTATACCATTTTTAAAATTATGAAATTGTATTTATCTTTTAAATTTAAATGCTGGGGATGAAATAGGCTCTAATTTCCATTTCAATTAAATAAATCATCAATTTTTAATAAGGTATAGATCATTTAGAGGTTTTGTATGGATTTCTCTCTTTATGAATATTTTAAGGAAAGTTTTGGAATATTAATGATTTGGAAATTATGAAAAGTCAAATGACTTCTGACCAATTTTAGTGAATCAATAAAGAACATTTTTAATACATTATTTAACATCTTTTACAAGTTAAAAGGTAAATTTGAATTGAATTTCTAGTTATTTGGAGAAAAATATGAAGGGAATAAATATGAAACTGGCTTAATAATTATATTGTAAATAAGTACGTTAAGTACGTTATTTCTTCGAAACTTTATGATACGTTTGGGACTGAACCGTTTCTTACCTTGTGGCCAATTTGAGGGTCTGGATCTTGCTGAGTTTGTCGCTGGGCAGCGTTGGGATGATCTGCTGCAGGGACTTGAAGGCATCGTTCAGACTCTGGGTGCGCTGGCGTTCCCTGACATTGGCCATAACCCGCTGGTTGCTGAACTCGTCCGTTTCCTCCGTTTTGCTGGGCTTCCTCTTCAGCCGCCGACGTGGCTTCCGGAATGCCTTTCCGCCGGCATCCGATCCGTCCAGCAAACTCCCAGCACTGCCGTCATCCGCCAGACAGGCGGGCGACATGACTCCTCCGTTCAGATCGCCCACGGAACTCAAGGCGTTGTGGCGGGCATACTCCATGTCATCCCGATCCGAGCTGGAATAGGCACTGCCATTCAGGGAGTTGGCCGGCTCATAGCCCTCGAAACTCTGTCTATAGGCGTTTTGGAAGTGCATTTGGGCGTGATTCGATTGGTGTTGCTGCTGTTGCTGCTGCTGCGATTGTTGCTGGTTGCTGTAGAGGGGCAGGAAAACCTGAGCCTTGTGCTCGGGCAAATCTTCATCGGGAAACTCAAAATGGGAGTGCGGGGAGGTGCAGGTGCTCTGGACTCCGGGACAAGATTGAGCCGACGCCACCTCATCCACGGTGGTGGGTAAATAGTCCACATAGATGTGTTGCTGCTGCTGATGTTGCTGTTGCTGTTGATGTTGCTGTTGCTGCTGTTGCTGTTGCTGCTGGTGGATTAGCTTCTTGTGCTCCGGTTGCATAGTCAGAGATCCTCCGGTTTGGCAATCATAGTCGCCACTGCTCCTGGCCCTCTTGCCATGCTCATTCCAGGAGGATCCACTGCCGGTCTGGCTATCGAATCCACTCTGATTGTGGCCGGAACTCGTGTTGTTGCTGCTGGTATTATTGTTATTCAGCTCCAGGCTGGCACTTTGGGCACTGTGATTGCTGCTGGTGCTGAGGACCTCGTTGCTGGGTATATTATAGTCGGTATCCTCCAGTTCTGTGATGCCATAGGCCGCATATTCCGAGGGCAGTGGCGCGTACTGGGGTTGCTGCTGCTGTTGCTGGTGGGAGTGGAGATGTTGCTGCTGCTGCTGGTGCTGCAGTTGGTAGCCGGACTGCATATACGCCTGCTGCTCCACCTGGATCAGCTTGATCACATTGTGCTGCAGCTCCATTATGTTGGGCAATGTGGGCTTGTAGCTAATGTCCAGCAGCACTTTGGGTGACACCGAACGAGCGCTCATCATTTGGTGATTTTTCTGGGTTTTCTAAAGCACTTCCTGAGTTCGAATTTTTTGTATTTAAGTATAATATGTATTTTTGGAACTTTAGAGGTTCTTGTGTAGTTTCACGCCCGCGTTTGGTGGATAGATCTGCTTGCACGCACTGACGGAACGCAACTGACGCACGATCCTTCCGGCCATTGCTCAAATTGACATTTTGCGGCTGCTCGACGGCCATTCGCTGTCGCCGCCCTATTGTCGTCCCGCTCACGCGCCCCTATGGCCATCTCGCTCCCACCCAATGGCGGAAGCTGCGGCAGCAGGTATGACGTCAAGCGGCGGGCGGGGGATTTCGATTTTCTCGAGCGGCAACGGCGGCTGCAAAATTCCTCTGGCCGACAGAAAAATGAGAGCCTTGACTTCGGTCTGCGCCTTGGATTTTACATCGCCCTCTCTTGGGTAATTCTTTGGGTTTTCTCTCGATCTGGGAAAATATCGGGGAACGCACGCTGGAAATCGGGTCGGGGAATATGCCGGCAGTTGTCGGCAAAATTTGAAATATTTTTACTTGTTGATACGACTTTGCTCTTAATGTTTTTGAATGATTATACTTCGCATTTTTTAAAGATTTTAAAGCTTAAAAGGATCTTCAAATGATACATATCTCTAGACAGATTGAATGTTGTTTTACTGAAGTTTTTAAAACACAAAAATTATTAATACAAATTTCTTAAAATTAACTATTTATTTATGAGTTAAAATAATAAACTTTATTTATACTTGATTATTATACGATTTTTTGAATTATATAAAAACAGTAAAAACCAGTTTTACGTAATGGAAAAATCATCACAAAAATTATTTTTTTAACAAATTATTTATATCAACAAATCTTTTTTAATTACGGTATTAAATTTTATTTGTCGTCATTTTTGAAGTCAAGTTTACAAATAAACATAAAAATTAATTCAAAATTATGGTTAAAGTTTAGTTCGAAATTTTTTGTCATTTAAATTTTCAAATAAATTTACAACTAATGCTTAAATGAATTACTAAATTTATATAAACTATCGAAATCATAAGCATACAATAGAAAAAACTATATAGTTCTATAAATATAGTCTATTTAATTAAAATATATTTATTTTAATTTATCTGATTGAAAACTTTCCTAATCACATTATTTGTTTGGGAAAATTTCAGTTTATAGGTACTTCGAAAATCCAGAATTTTCCCAGGAAACACGCCAAAATGTTTATACGCCAGCCCATCAAAATCATTTCGCTATTATATAATCATCAGTTGCCAACTATCGTAAAGCGTCTAAATCCTCAACCCTAGCGAAGGGGAACTCCACGAAAAAGGTTTCATTATGCCTAATTAGTGAATTTCCACACACACGTACCGAGAATATTGCAGACGAAAACCACTCGGAGGTCCGAAAATCCAGAAAAATACGAGCGAAAAGTCAAATTTCCGGATATAATTATCTGCCTGCCTGCCGCGTATACCAAAAATACCCGATTAATGCAGAGCGCGAACTTCCGCTGGAAAAAACCGCGATCTCCGATCGCCGGCTTAGGTAATAGCAAAACCCCAGGACAAGGAATCGTCCCCTTAGAAAAACCACCAACAGGGTTTTGCCCTGCCCTTAAACTACCTGGACCTGAGGAGCTTAAAAATGATATCCGATATTATTTATAAACTAATTATTATTATTGAGTTTTGCTTAATTGATTAGATTTGTCATTTATATTGGTTTATTAAATTAAGATTTGCTGGGAATAAAGAATGACGTACATAACAACTTAAATAAATAATAAATAATATAAAAAGGTAATCTCGCTCTGATTTATTTTATTCACATACTCTTTCTTTAGCAACCAAAATTCTCCGAGTTATTCGAGTAATTTCATTTCAATGATTTAAAGCTTATTATATTAAATTAATAAGCTTTTAAGGAATTAATTTAATATTAAAAACCTCTCATACGTTTTCTTATTGGGTGTGGATAATCAAAAATATATTTTATTATTTGGTATAGTAGGGAGTCATACTATATTTTTAGTAGGTCATAATTAAATTTTTGGTGACACCCTTAAGTGGTGTTGTATTTTTTATGGCCCTTTAAAATGAAGCTCTAATAAAATTGAACAAAAACATTGCCTACTTTTTGGATGAAATGTGAATGTGAATTTGTAATAGAAAACTGCAAACAGCGCCTTAAAGTATACACAACAAATTACATGGATTCTGGTAGAAAACCTATTTTGATCCAGTGCAGTTGACAATAAAGAAAAAAATAACAACACTTATACGTAACAAGTTGGTATGAAAATAGAAAAAATAAATAATTATGTTAGTTATTTACTTCAAAATATATATTCTCTATGCGCTACTTATTATGAAACTCTGCTGGTAGATGGCGCCACAAGCGATTGTAACAAAGATGTAGATCCGATCCAACCGCTCAAAATGATCTTAATGTTCCAATTGGACACGCTGCAGTCACGTAGTTTATTGATTTCAATTCCGTTTACGAACCCAAATCAAACGAAAAAAAAACCAAATCGGAGAGAAGCTGGAAAAGGTATTTTGCGTATTACTTTTTTTTGCGATGCTGCTTCTGTTTTTCATCTCTTGTCGTTTTTTCTGACTTTGCGTGGTGCGATTGCCAAACGATTTTCAAGCGGGCCAACTTTCCATTTTGACAATGCTCTAATCCTGCCATCGCAAAAACCATGTGTGTGGCAGTGTGCGGAGCGTGAGAAGAAACTTTTGGTGCACGTAAATCTCGCTCGACAATCAATTAAAATTAAAATATTTTTTGCCTGCCGAGAGCGCAAGCGTTGTCTACATATTCGAATTGACTTTTGATGATGTATCACGATTTATTGTTACCAAAAATGGTCGTCAAAGCGCGTGGAAAAGTGGATCAGGTAGTCTGGCGACGTCTAACGGTTGTGTTAGTGGGATAAAACGGGGCGGAGAGCGGTCTGCAGGCAAACTCCCACAGCTTTTGGCCTACAGTGCAAACCACCTATATTGACCAACTCAACAGAATTCGATTCCCTAAAGAATGAATTTACATATTTTTTGTGTTCATCATACAAAAATTGTAATACATCAACACAAATTTTGTTCTAAGAAATATAATAATGCGTTTCCGCATTGACATGGGAGGTTGAAAGTAGACGGTAAATAAGACGAGTGTGTTAAAAATTCCAATTCCAGAAGATCAACAAAATTACCAAAAATAATTGAATTTGGTATTCTAAAAATTGTTAGGTTCAGAATCTTTTTAATTTTTTGGTAAGGTTACATCAATAATATTATCTAATCTTATATAATATAAGAAATAATTGTCTTAGTAACATCTACCTATTATGCAGCTGGAACGAAACTACTATTGCCTAGTCGACGTCTATGTTGAAATGGCTCTGAGTTTATTTATATGCATTCTAGTCTCTTTTGTCAATAGTTCTTAACTAGTATTCAAAAACCATTTTTCATTGTTCTTAAGAAACATGTAACGATATAATAACTCCCTAGACCTGAAGTTCGCCAAAAACAAGTTAGGTGGGCCTTTTTCCAAAACAAAAAATATTTCCTTTTGTGGAAAATGGTTAGATAAAAATAATTGTTACAAATACAGTAGTCCCTGGAAATGGGAAATCAATTAAAAATAAAAGTTCTTAGTATAACAATTATATGTATATTAATAAACAAATACTGATATTACTGCTGATTTTTTAAATGTTACTAGCATAAAAATGTTATTTTCTTTAATATCAAAATACTGATGTTTCTACTGTTTTTTTAAATGTTTTAGTATATGATACATATGTACGTCAATGCGTTTAAATATGTAAGAATATTCTAATAACCTGCTCTAACCCACTTCTATCAAGAGCTTTACTGCATTTAAGATAAACTAGAAGGATTTTGTAAAAGAAAAGTCTTACTGGTGCCTTCGATTGCTCCAACCTTAGTATAAGTAATTTCTGAGCAAACTTTAAGACTTTGCAACTAATGGTGGCTTTGAGTTGTAAAATTTATGAATTTGTTTGAACTTTTTATTAACAACCAAATCTGTTTGACTTTTAGAGACTTCGATCTAGGGAAGTTCGACTGTGGGCTTTCATTATTTTTTGATTATGTAGTTTTCTCAAATAATAAGTTTACATTTACATAATATTTGCACAATATTTTACAATTAACTATGTTACCTGAGATTTAAATTTACGTTTTCTGTAATTAGTGACTACGGACTGAACTTAGCGAATTTCGACTGTAAACTTGTAGTTAAAGAAAATCGTGTGCGATGCAGCCTCTGAGATTAGACAATAAAGCCGCTTGATGGAAACTGTGGCTGCTGTCAGCAAGTGCCCCAAAATGTATTTTATGTTTGTGTTAATTGTCCCCACTCACCTGACCCACCCGCTACACCCCCACCCCCTCTGCCCAGGCCGACAGCCAATGAAATCGCTGGCGCCAAACACCTACACTTTGAGCTTGTCAGTCGGCTGTCTGGGTGTGAGTGAGTGTGTGTGTGCTGCATGTTAATTAACAGCCGGCACAAACACTCGCACACACACAGCTACATAAATGGCAAAAAAGCGCTCACACACACACATGCGAACTTGGGTGGGGGCTTTCACACACACAGGCGAACGAATGTTGGCCACCCAATAATATAAGCGCCAACTTGTCATTTTAGCCTAGCTCCACCTTAACTAAACAAACAAACAAAGTGGTGCACAAACACAGACACACTCTCACGAATGCGTGTGACAGGGGGTGTGGTGGGTTTCGCAGCGCCAAGCTCACCACGCTCTGGGGAGCCAAAGTTGGCGGTTGAAATTCGAAGAGCTCAGAGCAAGTTTGCTCCGCGCCGCGTTCAAACGTGCTTCGGTGGTAAACGCTTCCTTTTACTTTTAAATTCAGTTATTTCACCCCACAAAAAAAATGAACAAAAATGTAAAAAAAGGAGAACAGAAATACTACAAATATAAACAAATTTCAGGTGACACATATTTGTATGCGTTCCATTTCGTTTCGTTCCGTTGCGTTTTTTAAGCCGGCTTTTTCTGCGCATGCGTGCGTGCGTGCACTGCGTGTTGCATTTTGGTGTGTGTGTTGGTGCGACGCTTTAAATGGCGTTTTAAGTGAAATTAAAATGACGGATGTGCTGTAATTTGCACACTCACGCTCGCTCAATAAATACAACAACTAAAGCTACAGCAACAGCAACACAAACAACGAATAAAACCAAGAATCAAGAGGAATAAATAATAACAACACACGCTGTTTGGTGGTCGGGGCGTTGTATTTGTAGCATGTGCCTTAGTTGATCGAATTAAGTGCGAGTTTTATAGCGCCCGCGGGACCGGGAACTGCAATTGACTGCCGGCCGACTGAGCAACCGGAAATGCAAGCCCAGGCCCAGGCATAACAACAACAACGGCAACAAGTGTAACACCCCCGCCCAGGAAACGGCGGCAATAAGTGCTAATAAGTGAGCCGCAGACTATAACTAAAACCGGATGCAGGGCCACTAGTAATTGCCAATTTTAGTTATCACCATTTTTTTGTGTTCTTCTCTCGTTCAATTGGAAAAATCGGCTGGTTTGTTTTTTGGTTTTATTGTATTTATTAGTCATGCTTAGGCGACTCATAATATATTTGCCTAAGTAACTTCGTCACGCACTGCGCACTGCATTCGTTACCCCTCAAAATGCGGCTTTTGCCTCTGCTACGGTGGCCCCCCTCCCAAAAAAGGGTCGCCCCCCGCCACCGAAACGCAAGTTAAAGGCATAAACAAGCAAAGAAAAAAATAAAGAAGCACAAAAAAAGGGGTAACGAAAATAAAAATAAAATAAAAACTCAAGGTGCGTTGCACTCGTTTTGTCATTGATTCCGCGGATGCGAAATAGCATGCAGCAGTTGCAAAAAAAACACAGGCAACAGCTGCTGCGACAAAAGCCAGGCCAAAAGCAAAAGCCAAAACCAAAACAGCGATTATTTCAAGCATCCGCCTCCACTTTCCCGCCCCGCCTTGCAAGAAACCCTTGCTGCCTGTCTTTTGTAACGTGGCCAGAACGTTGCCGGGCAATTATTATTTTGTAAGACGTTTTACAATTTAATGGTTTTCATGGTAAGTACAACGACGGCAAACGGCAATGGCAACGCCAACGCCAACGCCATATGCCATGTGCTCCCCTTTCTCGGCCACCTCGAAGACCTCTTCGACCCTGTCAGCTGAAAGTTTGTTTTGGTGACTCGAGGGTTACGGGGTCAGGGGTTCAAAAGGGGTCACGAGGGGAGCCGCGGCTGACACCAACCTGTTGCATTTAAAAGGGGAAAAAGCGCTTAATTCCCTCTGTTTCTGCTTCTCTTTGCAGAATGGACTTGGATCCGACCCTCTGTCAGCAAAGGAGGTAAGTTTGCGGATAACCTTTGATGGTAGTGATAAGAAATGGGTAAAAAACAGTGGTTCAGAAAGAAGATGTTTTAAGCAAAGTATTATCTAGTTCATCATCAGGCCAAATTTACCTTTTACGATTTGCAGAGTTTGGATTTAGGGCATACAATTTAAATTTTAAGATCGATGTTACTTTGATAGCTCAATACTATCAAATTTTGAGTACAAATGTAAATGATTAAAACAAAGTTCCTTCACTAATTGGGAAATATATAATTTTTACTTATGTGGCCAGTAAAACTTTTACATTGACACTCAATCCAAAAATTAGAATTCTTAATTGTTATGATCTCTCGAAGATATATTGAAACCCAAAAATAAATTTCAGATAATAATAATTGGTTCACATATTTTTATTTATAAATGTATTACCCGTTACTCATGGAAAAGTACCGTTTACACATTTTACCAGTCAGATCCTAAGAAATGAGTTCTAAATTAATAGAAATAATTTTAAAAGTTTTTTAAGAAAAGGTTTACATTTTTTTCGATTATTTTTGCAAAATTTAAAGCACCACAAGAAAATATATTTAAAGCTATGCTGGGTGCGATTGCACTCAAGTTATTTCGATGCAATACTCGTTGTCCTTAAGTAATTGTTATGGGATGTAATTTGTCTTCAATATCAGTTAAACACAACTCATTAAGGCCCATAAGTTTCATGCGCAACAATTACCGCCTAAAAAACATCTATCAATTAGGCTCGACCAGAAATATTTTCATGTTAGCGATACACTTCGGGCCATTCGAAATGACAATTGCGGAGGAATTCCCAGTGGGCCAATTCGTTTGGATGCCCCATAAAACCCATCCCATCCGTCTGCCTCAAAGGCAAAAGCCGTCCGAGCAGTGTCAACAGAAAACCACATACCAAGCGTAAGACAATCCATAAAATTGAGTTCCACTGACGGGGGAAATCGGAGCCAACTAATGTCCCGGCCATCATTCTATCAATTGCGGCGCCTATGAGAAATTTCAGCACGTCCCAACACAAATTAGCAGATCGGAGGCTGCAGCGCCCCATAACAATATCATAAAGAAGCGGCCTGGGGGGGGCGCGGGGGGTAAATCTATATAACAATAAATCAGCCCGGGCAATTAGAGGGAAAAAGTAAACGGGGGCTAAGAAATATAAATACATAAATACCTTTGGACAGGGGCCAACATCAGTCGCATATCAATTGCAATCTCCAGCGTCGATCGCCGTCTCCCATCTAGATTTCGATTTCGATCTGGATCTGGATCTGGATCTCGGTGGAGATTTCGATCTACTGCTGGCCAATGAAGTTGTTGTCAATGCTGTGGGCCATGAAGCGGAAAAAAAAGCCAAAAAGCCAGAGAGACGTTGCTATTGGCCCCGCGGCTGCCATTCGACACAATCGAAGACAAACTATCTAATCTAATGCTGGCAATGAGCATTTGTTTGTATAAATAACTGCATGGCAGTAACTGGCGACAGCGGTAAACAACTGCTCAAATCGCGTGGCCAAGTTCTGGGTTCTCCAGCCCCCTCGAAATCACCTCCCCCCCTCTTCCGTACCCCTTACCATCACATCTTTTCGCCCACTCGCCACTGACATTTTTTCATAATTTGCGCTACAAGCCTGACAATTGTCGTTGTTGCCCACTGGGCACACACTCTGCATCCATGGATCTTGGCTTCGTTGTTCGCCGTCTTGGTTGTTCGTTTCTGTTGTTGTTGTTGTTGTTGCTGGTGTCGCTGGCGTTGTTCGCGACCGTGTTGTTGGCATCAGGCTGGATTACTACCCTGCAAGTGGAATAGGGTTAGTAGTTGGGTTAACCAAGTTGACGGGTTAAAAGGAAAACTTTAAATATCAGCAGTATAAATGTTAATCAAAATAGTAGAGTTTTGGGAGACAAATTTTGATAAAACTTGAATATTATAAAATTTTAAATAGTTAGCTCTATACATTTTTGAAAGAGAAATGTTTGACCCAAAAAAGAGGTATCATTGAAATGATTTATGGAGTGAAGCTGATTGCTATCAGGTAGATCAGATAGATAGCGCCCAACTCTCTATTTCCACATATCTGTTCATTTTTCTTTTAATTAATCATTCCCCGATTTATAGTTTTTACTTACAAATTGAAAACGTTGGCAATGGATTTATTTTCTTGGCATTTGTTATAGAACTTTTTAGGATTTTTCTAGTAAGTTGTCTGACAATTATTTCGAAATACAATGAAGAATTTTCTAAATGCCAATATCAACCTAATTTCCCACAAGCAGAATTTTTTTCTCATTTGTCCATATTTTTACATACAAAACTATAAGCTAACCTTCTAAGTGCAATTATGAGTTGTAAAATTTATTTAAAATCGTGTAAACAGTTAAGAACTTAAAATACTTTACTTATTAAAAGGTACTAAAGCTTCATAAATAATTTACACGATCGTTGTGGTCTTTAACTTTTTGTGTGCACTCAGGGTCCGAAACACCCCTTAAATATATTGTAAGCCTCGTTTAAATAATATTGCAAAGTGTTGGCTCTAACCCCTTCCCCCTATAAAATGCATATGCAGTGCCAAATTAAAATTTATCCATTTTATGGCGCTGCGGGCAGCTCATAACAGTTTCTTTGTTATTTTTGCGCCGTTTTTTTTTTTTTTTGTTTTTATTGCCGTTAGTTTATTGGCTAAAGATTTCGTAAGCGCATGAAATGCGCAACAATTGTGGTTTTTCGGTTTCTTCCCACTTATCTGCCCCGATCTCCCATATGGAGTAAGTAAGATATCGACGGAAGTCATTTGCGGTTGTTCCAGGTAGATGAATTCAATAAGCAAACAGCTCCCAAACACGCACACTCCACTTTATCCCCTTTCCCCATTCGAAAACCCCCCATGGACTAAGTTCTTTCCCCCAGTTTGCCCATCCAACACTTTCGCCCATCAACAACATTTTGTCAAACTTGATTAGGAGACGCAGCGCTTATGACTCTATTGTTCAGCTGCATATATAATAAGCCATATTAGGCCACCACTCCCCCGCCGCCCAGCGATAAACAATATTGATGACGATGCTGATAATCTTTTATTTCTTTCCAATTCACAGGCAGAGGGCCCTCCGGTTCAGGTTGAACCAGTTGATTTGAGCTTACGTTCGCCGCGCGGTAAGTTGCTAATTATACGCTATCTTAGTTGACTCAACCTGAACTCATATACCGACTGGGCCGCAAACAATTAATCAATGAAATGGCCGCCACAAGTTGATCACTTGAAATAAGCAGGTCACAGCTAGAGAAAGAATATCGAGAGACTAGGGAAAAATGGGGTACAAAACCAATTTGCATTTCTTGTCTAATGAAGTTGAACTATTTTTGGGCATGGAGAGCCTAGAAGATGTTTTTTTCAAATACCGAAGGTGGGTGGAGTGAAAGGTGAAGAGAAAACTTATATTGCATTTTTGTAAAACATTGTTGGGTGTATAATATTTAGGGCACGTAAGTGCAAATTTGTATCTGGGAAGAGTACACATAAAGATTAAATATTTACTTTTTTTCACAATCAAATTTTATTAATATTAAGTTTCTAAACTGAATTTAAGCTAAAAACTGAGATTATTAAAATCCCTTCAAGTTGGCTAAGTTTAATAAGAAACGGTTAAATACTTGGGAACTTATATATTATAATGGTCAATCAATCTGAAAGTTAAAAAGCTAAATTAAGGAGCTAATTATGGAGCGAAATAAAAAATTAATCAAAATTCGTATAAAACCGACCAATACAATACCAAATACCTTTGCCTTAATCTGCGATACTCAATCAGATCATAAAAAAGATATTCTTGATGGGCAACAAATGATGAACAAACAATCTATTCGATAAGTAAAAGCGCAGCTCGTTTGGAACAATACAGAGATCTATGTTAAAGATATCTATCAGCATTAATATCAACCTATGATCACACTCCCCCCATAGAAAGCCCAAACACTAAATTCCTCAGATCTTCAACGGCTTCCCCGCGCATCCCCTTCTTCCGCGGATATTGGGCCGAGATTATCCGGCAATCTCGCAGACAAGTTCAAACAAAAGAGGAGACAAAACGTTAGTCATTGCCTAATGCTCATCAGGCGGAGCCATTCATACGTGAAAAAGCCTGATGAGTATCGCCGTGTGATCATCAGCAGATCGGTTGTGGGCCCATTAAGTTCATGCTGATTCCGCTGCAAGTATCGCTCCATATCCGACGCCCAGGAACCCGACCCAAACAAGTGGCTTGGGATTCGGCGGGGGCTTCTCTGTGTTGGTTTACCCACTTGACCGATCGAGCGATCGACCAACCACCAACTGTTTGACCATTTGACCTTTGCCAGCCTTTCTCTTTGCCTCGATGTGAGTGTGTGTGTGTATATGTGTGTGTGAAGTTAACAGCAACGCCCCGAAAAACTGAAAAAGCCACAAAAAATTGACTAGATAAATAGATGGTTAGTTATACGGCCATCTACTCGCAGCTCCTCAGCCGTAGGGTGCCCAGCGGTACACCTAATTTAATTAAGAAGCCAGAGAGCTTACCTTAAATGGCTATACAGTAAGATTAACAGCTAAAAACCTGTGCGCTGCTCCGTTCATTAAAGATATCCAAGCCAAAGCCGGAGTCAAAAAGTTGTTGTCTCGCCGCGCATATTAATCAATTAGGCATGATATTAGTGAGGGCATCATTAATTTTGTCAATGCGCTCACCTGGCCACAAAAGCTATTTGAGAAGCGCATAGAGAGGCGGCGACGGCGAAGGCGACGGCAATCTCTCATGCTAATGGTTTATGGCGTGCTACCAGAGCGACCACTGATCCACCGATCCACAGATCCGTGGCGAATGTGTTAAATAGCGTTAAAATTTGTAAAACAAACGGCACATAATGGTCCGGGTTAATTTCCAACCTTAACGGTCATCCCAGAAAATAAAACTATACCCATGCCACCCGAGCTCAGATTTTTCGGCACACATAAATTATGGGCTTTAAATAATTATGCAATTAGCCAGCGTAGCGATAGATAGCCTCAAATTGCCAATGAATAGAGGGCAAAGCCGAAGGCCCAAGAACGGCGGAGGAGACAGTGCCAAATTCCCACCAACTCTAATTGCAGTACCCGGGAGAGGTGAGAGCTGCGGCCACGGCAACTGCAACTACAACTTGATTTATTTAAGCTACCCAAACAGCCCATAAATAAAGCTGTTGAACTAGCCACCATTCCGGGAGCGGAGCGAAGGGAGCCGGCAGAAGGGTGGAGCCCCAAAGACCGGGCAGGAGAGTCTCTGAGCCTGGGACATCCACAGTGCCTTACCCAAAAAACCAAAAAAACACAAGAAAAACAAAAAAAAAGCACAACATCGTACAATCCCACACCACCGGAGCCACTGCTTCATTGCCGCACCACCAACCACCGAACGATCTTCCTCTCGCCACTCAGGGGCATAGGCTTTCCAGGTTAAGTAGATGCGGCGACACGCGGGTCGATCCAGCGAGCGAACGACCTTAAGACGGAGATCCCAACCCGAATCGGGCGGATAGTGCAGGGGAGGGGGGCGAGTAGACCAGGCGACGATGTCGGAGCATCGGCGCATCCACGGCATCTATCGAATGATATGCAACATTTAGTGAAGTGCTCGAGTACCAAGCATGGGCTGGGGCATATTGATGGCAAGGTGAAAATGTGACAGGCAGGTGGGCGCAGGTTGAGGAAGTGGTTGAAGGGAGAGCATCATGATCATAGGTGGATTGTATCTCGAAAGTATTATATTTCCTTTAGTAACCAAAACTAATGTGGCAACCAAAGACTACCGAATAATATTATCATAATTCATTCCATTAGCTTGCGTATTATACCATTCGTGACTTAGCTAGATAAGTTTCTACAAATCACATTAGGAGTTCGATTTAATAAGTCATTTCCAGAATATCCGCTTATTATTCAAACCGATAGGCCAGAAAAGACCTTCAGGTGTCAGTGCCCTTCTATCTAATGTTTATCAGTGATTTTCTACCCTTATTTGTATTTCCAATGCATATGCTATCTATAAGTACGTCAGACATTTAGTGGTGTGAATCTTAATTAAATGATCATTAGTTAAGTCTTAAACGATCATTGTTTTATAGAGAAACCTCTGGTCTAATCGCGCAACCTCACTAAAGTTGTGTTACCGATGCTGCACTTCATCGATTTGGGGATCTGGCCGGGCTGCTGATTCGGCAAATGCATCTGCTGCTCCCTCAGCGATAGTCAACTGAAGCCAGATCTCATAATCGCTGGCGGCTCCCAGCGACCTGGAGAGTGGAGACTCCAACGGCTGGCCTCGCCCAGATCCGCGAGATCCACGAGATGCCCCAATCCCAGAATCCCGATCCCCATTTGCCAGGCCCGCACAATGCGATTCCGAAAAAGAGGGGAGATACTCACATCCAGTGGAGGGGCGTGTGGAGCGTGGTGATTGTTTTTTAATTATGCTTCAGCTGACACCCGGGCGGATGACCATTGAAGATGGGGAGATGGTCCGGGGATCGGAGGTCTGAAACTGAAACTGGGTGGAGACGCCGAGCCATGTCTCTGGGCCTGGTTAACATGGCGCGTATGTAGCGCATCGAGTTGACTTGACTTGACTTGACTGAGTGACTGTGACTGGCTTTTGGGGTTATGTGAAAGGTCAAGTTCGTGATCGCATTCAAACATTTTTGCCAACCACTCATCTCGCTGCGCAGATCGGGCCCAGAGACCAGGGACTATAGACCGGGCCCAGACCATGGCCGAGGGTCTGAGGAACTGGGGAACCGGGGAACTGAGACCCAGGCTGAGACTAAGACTGAGACTGAGACCAAGACCCGGGAGTAGAGTGCAAGGAACACGAGTGTGAGTCGCCGCCGCCGACGTCGCATCGTAGAAAAATTGAAGATGAGCGTGCCACCACCACGCCACGATTCTGCCATTCCCGTCTCTGTCTCTGTGGACCCCATCCCCATCCGCATCCCTACCCCATGCCCATACCCATACCCATACCCATCCCTATCCCCCATCGCAATCCCCATCTGCCGCGGATCCCGCCGCCCTCGCCGGAACCGAATTGAGTGAATGTAAACTGTGGTTTACTTGTTTCCAGCGTTGTCATAGTAATTTTTCTGCACCATAACAACGGCCAGCGTCGCCTCCAACAACATCAAAATATACACTTAGAGAAATATCTCATTAAAAATATATGACATGTTGTCAATGTAGGCAGCTTAAATGTTTGTAGCAAAGCTCTTTATCACAAATTTAGAATTCTTATACTAATTATTGACTTGATTGATAAAGGGCTAGAATAAACTGTCTTTTAAATGCTTTAATTTTTCGCTTATTATTTTTCTCCTTCTCTATATTTAAAATACTCTTTCTTCAAAGTTTCAAGTTTATTTATTTGAAGACTTATCATGAATGCGCATTTTCAAAAGGTCTAACAATAAAAAAAAATTATAATACCTAATCTTGGTAGCACTTTCTCTAAGTGCATAAACTTTGGGGTGCTCTCGGATGTTCGGTGGCAGCACTCACCCGAAAACATTGAAACAAGCGGAGAAAAATGGAGATGCTGATGACACTGGAGACACGTTGTCTCTGGCAATCGTGCAACTGACACACCACCACCACCGACGGCACCACCAGCACCGCTAGTCCCACCAGCACCACCAATACCACCGGCAACAAAATGCTAGACAGCATATGCCACACGAAGTTTTGAAAAGATTACACTGGACAACAGGCGACGCGGATGGGGTGCGGCCAGTTGGAATTTCTGGGAGGGGAGGGGTGTGTCCCGAGGAAGATGATTTGGCAATTGTAATTGAAAGTTTATGCAAAGAGCAATTTCAAAGCTCTTTGGGAGGGGACAAATCACTGAGGAAACTTCAGTAGCTGGAGAATGGCTGAAAGTTTGGAATTTTTGAAATTAGAAACTAACATTAAAAATTAGCACTCAATATCTAACCTTTAAACCTTTAGCTTAGATCGATAATTGTTAGAAAGCTTTTCAGTTGCAACTAATCAATTTTGTTGTATGGAAATTTATGTTTGGCGACTTTCTCCATTATCTTTCGTTGGGATTACAAAAAATCAATTTCATTAAGATAATTTTCCGAATCTTTTCTGCCCACAACATTACCGAATATAAGGGTGCTGAGAACATTTCTTAGAAACAAGAAAAAGAATTTTTAAAAATATTTAAAAAGCAATTCCCCTCTCCAAAAAAAGTGACTTTCTTACCAGCTAAAATTTAAAGTCTTGCAGAGGGCACCTGCTCCAAAGTGAAACACCCCCAACTCTCCGAAGCCCCGGGGCTAATCAAAAGCCACTCAAGAAGTCCCTCTTTAGCCCGTTAAGCCCGATGCCCTGCATCTCGGCGAGCATAAATCAAAGTGCCAACCGGAGGTGGAAACCAAACCTGTTGCACAGTGTTCTCCCGTGTGCGCATCTTCTCAGACCCAGTCAAAAAAAAAAAACAAACTAAAAAACCGAAAAAAGAGGATCATGCGAAGAGATCCAACCGAAAAATATACATCGAAACAAGGAGGCAACAACCACGCAGTCGCAGTCGCAGTTGCAGTTGCAGACAAGACAACACCACACCACGGCAAAGTAGATCCACGCTTTCGTGAGCAAACAATTCGAAAGCTGACAACGACCTGGAGGAGATCTCGGCGACGATCGATTCGTGTTAGTCATCACAGTCAGTTCGGCCCACACGAATCATAATGAGGCTGCTCCTCAAAACTGTGCCATTTATCGGATCGATAAGGCCGAATCGAGATCGCATCTAAGGATCTTGGCCAAACTCGAACGATCCGGCAAGTTTCCCAAGATCTTTTCGTGTAGCTCATTAGCCTGGCAAGCTAATTTCGCAAGCGATAGACAATGCCCCCAGAAATAAGAAATACCCAAAAAAAAAAAAAAAAAAACGGAGGCAAGCTGGCTGCATATTTATTGGTCATAAGTGCGGCAAGCTCACAGACCGACAAACAAATAAACAAAACAAACAAACTGTAAAAATTCAGCAGGCAAAAAATATTTGAAAATTTGTCTCCGACTCGACTGGCATAGCAATCGCATATTAGCAATTTGCATTGTCTACTGGAGCACACTTGGCCTGGCCAAAAGACTCGAAACTGCGGCACTGGTTTACTTAACTCTGCCTTTCCAATAGGTGTATGTTTTTTGAACCCCTTGTTCGCCCCTCTTGTTCGGAGCTGTGAAAAAGAATTCTCTTAGCAGCGTCTACAAATCGTGCAACGGCAGCAGCTCGTTCTTCGTGTTTGCCAAACAAAAAAATTTGACTCATGACTTCGGAGTTGGCCAAAAAAAAAAAAAACACCCAGAGTATAGCCAAATAACCACCAACCACCCACCCATCTACCGTTCACATCCTTTTTTGGCCTGGTCCTGGCCTGCTACACTTTTGGTTTTGCTCAAATTAGTCCGTGCATGCGGCGGGGAATGTTTCTACAAATTAACGCCAATTTCGTATCACGTTATTAATAGTTAACCATTAAATTGACCGCCCCCAACTCAGATCATTATCTGTTTTCGGCGGCTAACAAGGCTAACCGGCAGCAGCAGCAACAACAACAAAGCTTTTGAACCGACCACCACACTGTGATTCCTTTTCGGCCAAAATTGGTCTTGTGGTCTGGTGGCCCGAATGCAGCTGCTGGCCAACGTCTTGCCTTAATTATCTGGAGGAGCAAAAAGTAAATACGAATATCTACATATAGACTAAATGCAGGATGCCTGCGAAAATCCGAGGTTTTTGGGGGCGGAGGAACAGCTGCGCAGCGGTCGCGTCACCTTTGTTTACCGTATCGAGCGATAAGCTTGTTAACTGTTAACCAAATCTGTAGCGGCCGATGCAATAAACATCGACGCTGGCCAAAGCCAACCTGGCCAACTCACATGGAGAACGCCCACCAACCAGGTCGTCGTCCATGGCCATGTGCATCCGGCTAATTCCTCATTGAACCCCAGCGGCTAATTAAGTCCCAGATTCAGATTGCAGATGGCGGAGGCCGGCAGATAGCGATCTGAATGTGAAGGTGGGTTATCCTGAGAAAGGAACTTTGACTCTTATCGCAGAATACCTTGAGCGGGGGAGTAGGGAAAGCCAAAAATGTATATTGGAGGTCAATAAAGGGGAACAAATAAGAGGATAGAAGGGAGTGGTTGGCTGAAAAGCAAATGTTATCTAAATCGATAATAAATTACTGCGAATATTTGCACCTCAATACACTTTTAACGATATAATCAGCAAAGTTAATTCGTGTATGAGAACTGATAAAATTTAGAATGCATTAAATGAAAAAGCTGATAGTTATAAATTGTATAACAAACACAACTTTTATCTTTTTTTTAAGGTGTTCATAATTTTTGCCAAAATTATCATTCAAGACAAATCAATCTATTATAAAATAACCATACCTAAATTTTTTAAATATTTCATTATGTTGAAATACTATAGAATTCAAATATGAAGTGCTGACAGTATGCCTTTTCATT
Organism: Drosophila fuyamai; assembly: GCA_018153365.1. Taxonomy (NCBI): domain Eukaryota; kingdom Metazoa; phylum Arthropoda; class Insecta; order Diptera; family Drosophilidae; genus Drosophila; species Drosophila fuyamai. Next base: position 5,579,803 of record JAECXW010000419.1, on the reverse strand, counting down.
GTTACATATTCAACTTTAGCTTGTAATTAAAACACTAAACACAAACAAGTGTTTTGGCTTTTAAAATAATAAAATAGTATACTTATTAACTATAAAGTATTACTTTGGAATATTAATTATATTACCAAAACTAGGAAATCCTCTCATACTATTATTAGATTAAAATGTAATTTTAAATACAATGAGAACCATCCATAAAAGTTCTAAGATATGTATCATTGGGAACTTAGTCGCTTCTTATCATCATCTAATTTAAATAAATTTATAGATTGATCAAGTTCTGTTCTCAAGATACACCTATGAATGCTTTAATTTAATTCATGCCATTGATTCCGTGTCAAGTGTCCATCGCTAAGTCATGTGTAAGCTGGCAAACTGACTGCGACCTGGGCCGCAGCGATGCATTAAGATAAACAAATGCGGATCGAAATCGGATAATGTCATGTAGCCATGTCATATGTTAGGCCAGCAAAAAGCTCCAAACTGGAGCACTAAGTCAAGCAAAAACCAACTGACAAAAGACAAAAACCAGCAAACGGAGAGCGAGGAAAAACAAAACAAACTAAAACAAAACAAAAAAAAACATTCTTATCGATTACACCTGAGACCTCAATCAATAAATTGATTGTTAGCGATCAGTTTAAGGCAGGCAGGCAATGCGGAGCTCCATCGTTCCATCGCATGTGCTCAGCATACAAAAGAGTTTTTCCTCGTCGCCGGTTGTTCGGCGTTTTGTGGATGTGGATGTGGTTGTTGTAGACTTTGCTGCTGGTCGGCTCTTAAGATAAGCCGCCTGGTGGCTGCCGAACGCTCTCCGGCGGAGGCCCGTTCTTCAGATTCAGCCTGGGCCTCAGTCCCAGTCTCGGCCAGATCTTGAGCCAGAGCCCCAGACTGAGCCCGGGTCCAAGCACTTTGATCGCTGCATTGCGATAGGCCAGAGCAGCGTTTGGACCAGGTCCGAACGGGCCAAGCGGCGTTGTTAGGAAGTCGTCGTTGTCGTTTGCTGGTCTGTTTGTTTGTTCACTGGATGCGCTGAGCAAAATATCCAATAAACACATTTCATTCGCTTATTTGTAAAAATACTAACAAATACAATACTATAATTTATACTTTTAGAAAATAGCAATTTAACTTATTTTCTGTTTCTTTACCTATTGTTCAAGAAATTCTTATAATTTTTAACTAACTCTTAACATAATAAGAAGGGAAATTTAAAGAAATAATAATGATCTTTCACTTTTTCTAATATGCATTAGATTATACGTTTTGTGGTTCATTACCTATTGGTCAATAAATTCTTCAAAACTCACTTTACATAATAAAAAGGAAAATTTAAGGAAATAATAATGATCTTTCATCTTTTAAATGTGATCACATTTACACTCAGTAAATTTATGCTAAAAACAGTAAATATAAGCTAATAATTATTTTGACATTATTACCTTATTACTTAATTTTATTTCTGTTTTTCGAATGTGAATGTTCTAGAATTTGTATGCGAAATTAAATGTAGATGGAAATATGAACCTTATATTGTAATTTTTCTCTCAGTGCAGCTCAGTTTTCGTCCATTGTCGCATACTGTTGTTGTTTCATTTCATTCGAGGCATAAAGCAAGATTTGTGTAAATGTCAGGTGGTAATAGTGACACTGTGCGCCACTTGATTGGTTTTACTTTGGCCAAGAGCCACAGGAAGGCCCCTCGCCCTCTTGCCATCTCTCTGTCTCCCTCTGCCCCTCTTTCTATCTCCCTCTCTCCGTGTGTGTGCCAATTTTTTGTTGTTGCTGCTTTTATGGTCGCAAGGTTGTTACGGTTCTCGGTGGTTGTTAGCATTTCTTTAATTGGCTCATTTTCGCGGCACATGTTCAAAAAATAAACAGAAGTCCAACAAAAATTTATTGCAAGTAAATTAAAACTTATACAAAAAACGGAGAGTCTCGCCGCAATCGCATTGCAGTCATCAATTAAACATGTAAATAGAATTTAACAAACATCAAGTCCCATGTGGCGTATGAGTAATGTCCGTAGGTTTTCAGTTGACAGTTTGTCGCGTTGCTTAAATTAAACGAATTTTGCTGCTGGATTGGATTGTCAGATAGAATGGATCTATTTAAGACCGGTGGGTCTTTTGGGATCTTTAGTGAAAAAACTATAATACTAACTATTGCATCATCGATGTCAAAATGGCAAGACCAGAATTAGGAGTTATTTGTTGTTTTTTATTTAATTTACTTGCGTTTTATTTAATATAGTAAAAATATAAGCCTTGAGAATAGTTCTGTAAAATATTAGTTAGATGACGACAACATTTTATTTGGAATTACCCCTATGATGATAAATCACCTTCTTATTATGTTAACGACATGAAACTCGCTTGAAACATATACATTTTTCGTAATAGCTTAGCTATTTCCAGGACAGCTCTTACTATCTCCGTTAGCCGAATGACCTAAATTCGTACTTTAACTCCACTTTCAAGGCTGGGCTACCTTTATCGTTTTCAAACTATGGCCACAAATCTTTCCTTAACGTTAGCTGCCGAACGTTGATGCAGCAGTGGCCAAATGGGATGAAAATAAAAATAATAAAAGCGATTTAAGAGACGCCCACGAAACGCAGTGCCAGCGGCAACACCCTCACACCCAGCAGCAACATGAGCAGCACAACAGCAACATCAGCGGCACAACAGCAACAGATCGAAGACCACAACAACAATTGGTAGTGGAGCCTTGGCAGTCGAGTTGTATTTGTAAATTGAAAGCACACGCTGCGTCATCAAAGTCATTAAACTGTCGACTGCTTACGGAAGTTTTTTTTGTTGCACTTTGGATGCTTGGGTGTTGCTCGTGTGTTGATATTGCTTTTTGGGTGTGGATCGCTCTTCTGCGTTTTGTAACTGATATGCGACAAAAGAAACAGAAACAACAATCCCAGCCAGCCGCTTGTGGGAGCTTCCAACTGAGCACTGCGAAAAAATCAATAAAATATCAATAAAATTGTTTTCAAGACTAAACCGTTTTTTACATAAAAATAATTTACTTTAATGCTCTAATAATTAATATTCAGAAATCATCAAACAAAGAATTCTTTTGTTTATTATTTCATCATATGAATGTAATATCTAAAGCATCATTGGAGGTGGGTAAAAATTTATTTTTTTTTTTGATTTGTCACTTTGTGTAATGCTTTTTTTCTAAGTGCACTTGTGTGTCACAGGAGGTGTAGGTGTAGAATGTGGCAAGCCACTCACTCAGTTGTGGCAGTAGGAAAAAGAGTCTGTTCCTCCCGCACTCTTAACCTCGGATCTCAGTCTGCAATTGGAAGCCAGCTTCAAGTGATTTAGAAAGAAATAATAAGTGGGGAAATCCACGAGGCTTCGTTGATCGAAGACACCTTATACTCTAACAATATATTGAAAATATATCAATGATGTTTAATTTCTTTTTTGTTTTGCTATTAAGAACCTTTTTCACATGGTTTTTTATATAACCACCGTTTATATAAAAACTAATCATGTTAAGCATTTAAGAAATATTAATTAAAATTCGAAAAGCACTTGCTCACAACTATATTAATTATATACTTAACAAGATTTTATGAAATATTTCGCAAGTGCTTTACGGCTAACCAAAAATTCTTTGTTTATTACACATTTTCTACTACAATTCTTTCGATTGGTGGCTATTTAAACCAATAAACAACCTCACTCCCTCATTTGACATAGGGATGTTTTAAGTTGAAGATTCACTTAGTGAATAATATTAGCTTCCAAGAGTTAATATTTTCTATATAAATATGTTTAATAAATCGTACAAGTTTTAAATAATATTTAACAAATTTTTAACAAATGGAGAGGGAACTCCTACTACTTTTGGTTTTGAAATCCCTATGCAGTAGTTGTGCACTCATTTTAGTGAGGGTATGCTTTTTTAATAAATGCGGCAAATGCTTAGAGCAGCTCCGGGTTGGTTCGTCTCCGTCTTTGCGCGTTTCCCTTCCTTCGATCGGGTGTGTCTCCCAGCGGCGACAATTTCGCAATTCGCCAGGCGAAGGTGTGTTCTGTCCCCTCTGATCCCCCTAAAAACTGAGCCCCCTTAGATCCCACCAGACGGCAATTCATTCACTCATTGCAGTCGGTGCATTTCAAACGTCGTCGGCGTTTTAATGACACACGCAATCTGCTTCGCCTGCCCAATTTGCCAATTTGTCACCGAAAAGTAAAACCGCATCGGGAATTGCCAAATTCTGGATGAATAACGAAATCCGTCTGCAGCCAGAAGACGAGGCCCTCTAAGCCGCAGTTCGTCATTCGATTCGGGGAGTGTGACTTTGCTTCAATCGTCGTGACTTTCACAATCAACCTTCAGAAAGGTTTTCGACGACGACGAGTAGCGTGTACAAGGCGCAAAATGGGTTGCAGACAGGCAGCAAACCTCCGAGAGCAGCAACAAGAGGAATAAACTAACAACTTTTCAAAGCGTTTACTTTGGCGCTTCATCGAATAATATTTCTCACGTTCTATTTTTTTGTTGCTGCTGCCGAGGCTCTTTTTTTTCCCCCTTATTTTTTTTTTTGTTTTTGTTTATCGTCTTTCTGGCACTGGGAGATTGACTCGGTGCAGGGCATCAATAGACAGCCCAGGTCGGATTGGTTTAGTTTATAATTCGATCGCCCATCTGCTTTCTCAGTCTTTTTGTGCTGGAGTAATTTTGATCGCTTCGATATTTCGGGGGAACTTTTTCACGACCGACAATGGAATATAAAGCAAGAAAATTGTATTTCATGCATCGATCTTGTCAAGATTGTCATCGGAAGTGAAGAAAATTCTTACCATGATCATTTCCAAGAACCGAATTTTGGGTTGGCAATTGCTTCGATTTGATGTGATGAGAAACGGTTTACATTATATTAATTTTTGCTTGATTGATCCAATTTGATTTGTGGTATCTGTGTAAGTGAATTATTGCGACACAAGTGCAAAATTTATACATTTTTAAGGTATATAAATAAATACATCGCTTATAAAATTGATAAGCCATTTATAATTGTTAAATTGTTTACTTGATATGTAAATGATGTTATATAATTTGAAGATATAAATACAATAAAATAAAAAACAGTTTTGTTTTTATTTTGATTTTAATTACTCATATACATTCTATTCTAATCCTGCACACTGTGTTTAGAATAGTTTTTTACTGAATATTGTTTTTTTATGGATTTTCGTAATAATAACAAAACATCAAATTAACAAACATCTTCACATTAGCTTATCTTTTTTTATATATTTTTTTTTTAATTTATGAACTTTTATTTATATTGAAACAGTTTGTTACACACAGAAACTTATATTAAAATGTTTAACTTATAATAATGGAGTTTGTTCTTTAATCATGACAAAAGGAAATAATAATTAAGAGTAAATAAAATCAATAAAATAATTACACTATTATTTTTATTATGTTGACCTAGTGACTTCGCTCCGGTTTCTTTTTAACATAAACAAATTTTTCTTACACAATAATGATATTTTTATTGTAAGGGTAAAAATCCAAATTAATTTCCTAAATGCATTTAACGGTAATGATAGTCCAATTAAATTTATGTATCGTTTAATGGGTATGTTAATGGTAATGGGACATAAAAACAAACAGAGGGGAGGGGCAACACGGAATCCTTAATCAATTTCCTGTCAGCCATCAACGAGGTTCATTCAAATTCCTGTGTCTGTGTCCGCGGGGATTTAGCAATGGAACAGAGCGAAGGAACTATGTAAATGCTGGCAATCTCCATTTGGAATTGCCGTTTGGCCATTCCCATTCATTAGGTGGCCATTTCAATTAAGCCATAAAAGCCAAATCTGAACTGAAGACCAATTTTCCAAATCCATCCCATTCGCAGACGGTCTAACCGACCGCCTTTTTCCGCCTGTTTTCCCCCTTTTCCCATCGATTTTCCAGCCACAATGTTATTGCCTTTGCATGTTGAAAATCATAAAAATGTTAAATGACAAGCGGGCGCATGTTCATTTTAGCGTTGTCTGTCTGTAGTTGCTGTTGTTGTTGTTGTGTTTGTTCGCATTGTCAAATTGCGATCAAAAACGCAACAAACGAAACATGCCACACGGAGCCTGGCAAGACAAAGTCTCAACCTCGGACCAGCAGCATCATGAATCAAAGCCAAAAGCTGAAACACCATCAAACACTCTTTGCTTTTCACAACAACAACAACTTCCCCCCCAAAAACAACAACAACAACAACAACCAGGGACAACCAGAATCAGCTGAATGCGTTTTAACGGCTACTTGTCTTTAGCTATTTATTGAAAGGATTTTCAACACTCGCACAGAGAGTCAAGGAGAGACCTGCTTCAAGAGGCCTTATACACTGGAAATAAAGAATAGGCATTAACCGCTGGGACACCTATTACTTACGTATATTTATTCAAATTAATCCGAATGTGCAATCTAACCCACACGATTAAAAAAATGTTTAAGTACTTAAAGAACATTTTAATATCGTTTTTTTTTTTAAAGTTTATCTACACTATTTACTATATAATTAATTTATTATTCAAATATATTTTTTTGTGAATAGTATGATGTTATTTAAAGCTCATTTAATTTTTGTATACTTCTGGGTTCTTTAGGGCTTTCTTATTACATTTAGCTTAAATATACATCAATATAATTATATGGATACATACAAAATTAATCATTCTCAAGAGGTTAAGATATTTACTAGTTTGAACCTAGTTCTTACAGTAAACGATTTCTTGGCTCGCCCCAAAATTTTTGTATATTCTTAATAAATTGAATCAGATTAAATTAATAAATTTATTTATATTCTTAATAAATTGAATTAATGAATACAGTTCAAAAAGTAAGATTTTTTAGTGTTGGACATCTAGATCTCGAAAATGGCTTTGACCATTTTTAAGTAGCAAAAAGGTACAACGAGAATGTGGATTTTAGAGCCTACGCTTTTTAATGCCTTATATTTTGCCAAACTTAATCTCTCAGTGTCTTCCTCCGCTCAATCTGCGTTCGCTGCCTAAGTCTTCTGTCGACCAGCCGCCAGTTGCTAGCGTCAGTCATTCATGCATTCAATCATTTAATTCAATTTGAAATTGTACAACAAGTCGCACATTTGCGCCTGCCACATGTCCACAACCCCGAGACGGAGCCTCGACTCCGAGACAGATCCAGACTTCGACTGCGACTTCGACTTCGACTTCGACTCGGATTGGGATTGGAATTGGGAGCTGTGTAAGCTGAGCATTGATGCCCCAGTCGGGTTGGGAAAACACACACATTTGATTATGAAAAGCCTGCGTCTGCAACTGCAACTTTTGCTGCGTCTCGCGGCTGCAACCAAATCGATAAAAATAATTGGTTGACTGTTGCAGCAGCAGCTGACGGCGACTGCGACTGCAACTGCGACTGCGACAGCGACAGCGACGTCGACTTTGCGCCTGCGCTCGAATTCTGTTGAATTTTCAGTTTGACATGGATTGCTGCTGTTGATCGGTTGGTCCCGATCAGGGATCGATCGGCGGGCAGGGGGCAGACGACCATTACAACACGGACAGCAGACGTTGGCGGTTTTCCCACGTTCGTGAAAATATTTTTTCGCAAATTATTGGTAAAATAAAATTGTGCACATTTCGGCCTAACGATTTGAATGTGCGCGCGCTCGTACAAGGAAATTAAGGCTGGCGAATGGAGTAATCCTAATGAAGCAATCCCAAAACACACACAGACACCATATAAATATGGCTGATGGATTCGATTGTGCAACAAGTGTGAGAAATTTCAGTGATATGCTATCGCTCGACAAAACAAATTACTGCGTTATTTTTAGACATTCTATAAGTAAAAGTTTGAGCAGATAAGAAATGAAAGTAGTGAACAAAAACCGTTGGGAAATTTCTTTACGTAAATACAAAATAAATAGAAAAATTTACAAGTTTAGGATTTTATATTATAATTTCTGTTCGGCACTATAGTAAAAGCTTTTGATTTAAAAAGTTAGTTTCTTGTAGACTGGCAAAGAAATCATAACTACATAATCTTAAATTAAATTTAATATATGTGCATTTCAAACGTTTTTTTACTTTCTTTTATTTTTAAATTCAAATGGGCTTTATATTATCAGCAGATATACAAATTATTAATTACTTATTTAGGGTCATCAACATGAAATGATTCTTTTGACTTCATGTAAGCATATTTAACATAATCCTTTAATATACCTAGTATAGTCCTATACCTAGTATAGTCCTAACTTAAAAATTGTTGATGAAATTAATTAAGTTTATTAAATAGAAATTTTCTTTGACACAATTCTATCACAAAACGCTCCAATGATACTAACTCCTCTTTCTTCTGCGTTAAAGAGAACAATGTTACGCAATCCCCCAATTAATATCCCTATCATTTAACACATGTTTAGCCAGTTTTACCCTCCCCATTAAAGGCGTTGCGTAACAAGTTGTTTGCCCTAAATCATCTTGCAAATCTGCAGAAAAGAGAAACGAGCGAAAAATTCCTGCGCAAATTACGCAAAAGCTGGAAAAACAAATGTGAGCAAATTTTTATTTACTTAACGTGTGTAGCCGGTGACAGTTGTCACGGCTAGGAGTCCCACTCCAGCGGACTTGCACTTTAAAAAATTAATTGCCGAGATTTATGAGCCAGTTAGTGGATCGAATCGGGTCCACGGATCCGCGGGTCCGCGGGTCCGAGTTAAGTTGTATCTGCCGATGCAGTCCACCTCGGAATCGGAGATGGAGTTGGAGTTGTAGTTGGAGTCGGAGTGCGTGCTCAGTCCGTTAGGAGTTTAGAGTTGAGAGCCTTATAAGGCTGCCGCGCTTTATGCATAAGCTGAACCACATTTTCCAGCCACTTCACACTTTTATCAGTTTAAAATATGAAGCGGCAAGCTATGGGAAAATCTTTTTATAGACCAACCTCTTTGGGACCCCTGAAGACGGAGTTAGCATCGCAGCACAGAGCCCCGCAGTAGAAAAGAGCCGACAGTCAATTGTGTGAGGAGAAAAGATTTGCGAGCTCCGATAAAGCCGAATGCAGTTGGATGCACTCGTGAGATGATGACGATGCCCGTGGAGGAAATGGAGGTGGAGCTGGAGCTGGAACTTGGAGCTGGGAGCTTTAACTGGGACTATAGCCGAATCGCTGAGAGAGTCGTTTCCCCTGCGGCGACTTTCGGTGTATCAACCCCCCCACTACGGTTGCGGTTTCGGTCCGACTGTCTATAATTAGACAATAAACAAAGCCACAGACATAAGGTATGGGGTGAACATAAGGGGCGTGGCCAATACCTAATGGCATACAACACACGCAGACACAGACACTCGGGCACCGATTCAAGCCAATGGGCAATCAAAATCAGCGACAAATTGTGCATTTTGTGGTCACAAATTGAGTTAACGCTGCCAAATTAGCGGCATGAATTTATCGCTCGGCCAACGGCCAACAACAAAACCAACTCACAAAGCGAAAACCAAAGCAAAGACGGAGCGGGATTCGATTCGGGTTCGGACTCGGACTGGGGATTGAGAGTGGGCAAAGCCAAGCGCTTTAATTAAGTCTTTACGAGGCCGGCCAGTCGGGCAGCGGCAGCCGTTGTTACCGGGCACTGCGAGAAATCGCCGCAGACCACCAGGAGCCGTGCCAAATTGATCCTATCCGTAAACAATTTTTCGGAAACACCAGCTATAATTAACCACACGATTTTCCGCTTATAGCTGTTAAAAGCTTAGAGACCATGAAAAATCTGCTGTGACAGTGATTAAGTGAAAAAAATTCAAGAAATTTGCCATCGATTAGAAGTGGATGGTTAATTTAAGCTTTAAATTTACATATATTTAATAGAAAAAGTCGCTATACGAAAATTCAAATTATCATTGTAGTTAGTCGCTTTCCTACTGTCCCTATCTACTAAGCTGTTTTAAAGTTTTAAAAAGTTAAAAGTAAAAATTAATATGATAATAATTTAAGCTTTCATTTAACATAAATTTAATCCATAAAGTCGCTGTAATAAGAACCAAAGTTTATAGGTACTCGCTTTCCTACTGTCCCTATCTACTTAGCTTTTTTACAGTTTTGAAAAATTAAAAGTAAAATAAGCAATATCTACCCATATTTTTACTCGTAAAGCAACGTCCAGGAATTGCGGGCTTCTGTAGCATATATAATTTTATCAATATCTACCACACAACAAATATATTTCAAATTGAGCCATTATTTCGAAACCTATTAAAAAATTAAGTTTAAGACGGTCATATAAAAAAAATAAAAATGATAATAAAAATGATAAAAATACCTTACCGCCAGTATTCTTTATTGTTTTGCCGCACCAATAAAATAACAAATTGCACCATCTGTTGGGTACATATTTGTTTTGAAATTGGTTATCAGAGTAACTGGCGTTCGTTAGTTAAAAGCACTTGACTTAAGCGTTCCCCCTGTATTTAAATTAAAGTCCGTGTGTTTATTCGAAAGCTCGAAAAAAATCTCTAGATATTTTCCTTAGATAAAAGAAAATCTAGGATTGTACTGTTGCCTAGAAGTCCATTTTGTCAGACTTTAGGAATAGTAGAGTCCAATTGGCCCTCTACTTTTTTAATTTTTTAAGTGTTTTCTGCCAAAAAAAATGTTTCACTCTTTTAGCATTTTGCCATCTTAGACGATTTCTCGCAGTGCACGTCTGGGATAGCCAGCACCATTTGAAATTGGGTGCACCTCAGCTCGGCTCGCTTAAATAAATAAATCTGCTCCGGCTGCTGCTGTGGCTGCTGTTGCAGCTTACTGTGGCCAGCAACAATTGGCGCTCGCCTCTTGCCACCAATAAAAGATCGCAGCTCGCTGATTTGACAGGTGAACAATTTTGGGGTTGGGCAGTTTTGGGTCCGAGCTGCGAGTTGCAGCAGCCCCGGCATGTGTCGCTGCCTGTTGTTGTTGCTGCCGGTGCCCACCCACCTGGCTTCGATTGGCGGTAACATTTGTTTTGCTCGCCAGATTATTTCAACAAACTGGTGACAACAAATTAATTTAAAAGATTGCCCCGATATCAGCTCGGTTTATATTTTACTTGGGTTGTTAGCCTCCTTAGCAGCATCGTCGGTGGGTGGTTGTTAGCTCAATTGATAGCTGCAGGAAGATAGCTGACAGCAGGGAGCTGGGAGATATTTTATGAATACTTAACGGTCCACTGTGGGAATGTTGTGGGATGATAATCCATTTATATAGCATTTATTATGTTGGACCTAGCAGGTGAATACTTAAGCTTTTAACAAGGTTTTAAAACCTGTAAGCCCCTTTGTATTAAGATAAAATATAGTTTCATATGATATCTGAAATAGCCTTTAATATAGTAAAATAAATTCATTGAAATTTGTTGTTTCGCTAAATAATCGAATATAAATCAATAAAACTACATCGAAAGACTCCCTAATAAACCTCACTTTCAATGACTTCCGCCACAGGAGATCTTCCATCTTCTGTCATTCGCTAAATCTCAATCGCATACTGTTCGCTCTCAATATGCAAAACGTTGCTTTATTTTCAAACCGCAAAAACCAAAATTGATTGCACACTTCAAATACCATTGAAAAGGCGCATGACGGATGCGATCGGATCGGGCATAGAGACAGCCTCAAATAAATATCGCCAGGCCGGGCCATAAATAAAGCGAAACCAGCGAAAAATGTGCCGAAATCGAACATTGAACATCGATTTTGCAAGGTCAAACGGAGGAGTTGGAACTGGCTATGGGATCGCCTGTCTTTTGGGCCAAATCGAAGCTCCCAGCTCGCTGTTAACCGCTGGCCCGGGCCCTTAAACTTTTCAAAAGTCAACAGCAGTTTAAACTCGTTTGCAAAACACTAACGGGCAAAACGCCTCAGTGCCCCCTGCCGCGCTCTACACTCAATTTGTTTGCCCAGCGGCATTGAGAATTGGAGTGTCAAACTTTCAGCTTTCGATGCACGCCAGGATCCCTGGTCCCGGGCAACCCATAGTCGCAAACCGAAACAGAATCGGAGTCTCTGCTACACGAAGAAAAATCCAAAACATTATTTTTATAGCACGATCTGCGTACTCGCTTAATCAACAAAATTGCAATCTGAAATCCATTTTTTCTTAGTGTCCTTATATAATTTATTTAATGTTTTAAGTTTACATTTTCTAAAAGTAGCTTAGGAATCTGCTTTAATAATAATAATACAAAAAAGTAAAATTTTATATTTTTCTTTTTCGAATAGTTTTTCTCAGTGCATTGTCTCAGAGAAGGAGGAACTGCAGCAGAGGCTGCTTGCGATGGCTTCTTGCTGGTTTTGTATTGACATTAAATGAAATAATCTGCGATGATTGTGCATTAGTTGCAGTCGGATGCTGTCCCATGGCCAGGGACTGGGGTAATAGTTCTAGACTGCTTGCTGCCTCATGCAGTGGGCTTTGGAGGAGGCTAGGGCGGCGATGGGAGGACGGTAGGATGACTGCTCGTGGAGCATCGCTGGGTCGTGGTTCCCATGGCATGATTTTGCATGAAATAATGTGGCGCACGAGTGGGCGGGCAGAACCGTGCGGGGGGCCACTTGTCGTGGAGCAGTCGTTTTGGCATTGCCAAAGATCTTAAGCACAGTGGGGCAATGGCTCCATGAAAATCAATATGATAAGAGGATAATTCAGAAAGAATATTATCTAATCAACAAGCGATGAAAAGGACAACGGTAATTTATGTCTAGAAATACATAACTTTCAGGCGTTATTTATACATAAATTAATTATTAATTTTAGAAAAAGTGTCTATTTAAATTGCAAAACTAAAATTTTACAGCTAACAGTTAACACCAAACACCTTGGTAAAATACTTTTTTAAAATGTATCTTGATTACCCAGTTTTTGGATAATGCCAAAACAACTTGGGAATTATAATGCTACAGTGAAAAAAGGAGCCTTTTGGGTTTGGTTGTGGAAATAGAAATAAGTTTTCAATATTATCTCTAATTTAACTTGTCAAAATCATAATTGAATCTAAATTAAAATAATATAATCCTTATATTGGCAATATATTTGCTTACCTCATATTTATTTCCCGAAAGATATGTACTATTATATCTCAATCCACAGTACCGCAGGCTAGTGTCGCCCGTTCGCTGTTGCCTTTTGGAAGCTTCATTCAGGCGCTTGTCTTTCGGTTTCTGTTTCTGTATTTTTTCTTCGTTTGGTTCGGGGTTTTCCGTTTTTCTATTTCTGTTTTCAGCCGCCAAATTTGCGATGAAACAGGAACCGTTAACTGCGGCAATTTGTGCCTTTTCCCTCACTCACTTTCCGTCTCCCTCTTTGGGGTGTCTCTCAGTTAGTTTCCCACGTTATAATTCGTTAGATTTGCAATGCTTTTTTCGGTGTATTTGGACTGACTCTTGAATTTGGATTGCCTTAATTTTGTGAAGCTTTAGTTCTGCCGCTGATTGACAAAGCTGTTTTTCTATATATGTGCATCTTTAAAGAATATTATTATTTTTAGAACGTAAATTCAGAACATCTTTAAACTAAAATATTTATTAGGTTATAAGAGCTTAACTTTTTAATTACATAACAAATTTATGGTTTATTTGTATATGTGTCATCTCCAATTATAACCATTCCCTTAATATCTCAACTTCTTCTTTGACAATTTGACCATTTTTTATTTAAAATAGTAAAGGATAGTAAAGGATATTGTATATTAAATGAACCATTTAATGTTCATGATATATTATATTACAAATGAAACTGCGTATTTCTCCAACTCCTTACATATCTCGGCTATGTCGTTAAAACATGTTCAGCTTCTAAGATTAATTGAGCTTTTAAGGTATTTTAAATTTCGAACCTCGGAGGCTGTGTGTCTTTACATGTTCTCGGGTGTTTTTTGGGAGGTTCCTGGGATTCCCAGGCCTTCGGTTGACACTTGGACTTGCAGCCAGAGTTGGAGTTGGAATTGCGTGAGGCGAGGCCTTTCTCTTTTCACCTCTCTATTTCTCGTTCCCTATCTCCCTCTCTCTCTCTCTGGCATCACGTGCAAGCAATTATTTTATCAATCATTTAGGCGCTGGTACAAGTAAATGTTGTAGCCGCAGCTCAGCTCCTCTTCGCCTGTCTGGTTTTTTGTGGTGCGGTGGTGCTGTGGTGCTGTGGTGCTGCGGATCTTCAGCGGTGGTGCTGCTGCTGTGGTGGTGGTGCTCAAACAGCGAAAACGCATTTAATGTCTGCTTAGTGTGATTACGACGCATTAATGCCGTGCTCTCCAGCCAAATGGCCAACAAACGTCCAGCCATCTCCACCTTGTGTATATACGTTTTGTTTTTGTTTTTATTTTTTTTTTCTAATTTTTGTTGCTCTTGTTGTTTTTGCGTTTTACTGTTTTACAGTCACCGGCCTCGTCTTCTTCTTATTCAGCTTTTGCCTGGTGGTGTTGTTGTTGCCGTTGTTATATGTGTGTTGACTTTCAAATAAATTAAACATGAAGCTGGGATCATTTATTTCACTCGCTCCACCTAACCAGCGTGCTGCACAGGAAGAAAATTGAGGATGTACATAAGTTTAATTATTAAATTTTAAAGCAAACAATTAAAACAACATTTGGCATATTATATGAGTACGTCCATTTAAATTCGGCTACGGCACTTTTAAATTTGAAATTACAAAAAAACTATTATTATTTATTTTATGCATGTATGCACGATAATTTATTATTTATGTTGTCAAAAAGCAAATGTAAGGCAATTAACTTAGTTTTTTTGTTTTACCCTCTTCCTGTCTGAGATTAGTACTTGCAGACTAAATGTGCAGCTGTGAAAATAAAAATGTGTAGTTTTACTTATTAATAATACCATATATTTTTTATTGTGTAGTACTAGCCAAGCTTCCCAGACGCTCGTTTGGGGGCAAAACCGTAAGCACATAAATACACTCACATGCACATACACATACACACGGCGCAATGTTTCTTCATTTTCACATTAAATGTGCAATCCCCGACATTTGTTTGAATTAACACGCGGCAATTACCGCTCACCAAGCCAAACTCCGTCGCCAGCCCCAAAAACCTGGGAGCTCGGCGATCCAATTATCCCAGCGGCAACGCCGACTAAATCTCGGAAAGAGCCTTCCAAAACGCTTTTCGGTCGTCTGGCGAGGATCGGGCTGGAGTCCATTCGGTGATTTAGGGGGTTGTAAAAGTCGGTGCTTAACTAGACAATCGATCAATCCACCGATAATGGCTGTGGCGATTGCAGGGTGCTAATTTTTAGATAAATAACATTAATTAATCTCGTAAACTTGGTTTATTCCCCGTAAAACTGATTAGGCGGCTACTTAATGGACTTGGACTTTATTCGGTGCACATTAATCAATGTGGGAGAACTGATAATAAGCACCGAATAGGGGGAGGATCCATATTGATTGGATGGATGTCTTAAAAAGGATATTTTTTAGGGTTTTATAAACCAAAATTGCATTCTCTATTATTTGTTTTTTACTCTCGATTGCGAAATATACTCTAAAACTTGGAATATTTATTTGAATATTACTGAACAGGATATTTGGTATCCTTCCTTTGTTTTATAAAGGGAATTGGATAAAATATAATGAAATATATTAAATTGGATTTTTATTTTGTCTTGCTAACATTAATTTTCGACAAAGACAGTTACAAGTGCTTGAAAAAGAAATAATTTTCCCACTTTCTCACCCATTCCCACATAAAGCACACACGTGTCGATGGCTTTTATAGAGATATTTTGAGCAAGACTAGCATTAAGTCCTCGCCTGCCAGCCCATCGATTACGTATGCGCATCAATAAATCAATGAAATGCTGCATAAAATGATCGTTTAATGCCCTCGCCCGATCGCAGTATCCAAGCCCAATCAGAATTCTCTGGCCATAGCATTTCATATATAGTTGTGCCGACGCAGTGCAGCCGTAGAAAAAACCACTTAAACTGCTTTGCCGCTGTTTATCTCAGCCGGCAGACAAAGAAATGCATAAATTATTTCTCGCAGGCATTTTAAAGCGCCTGTTAGCCGACTGTTAGTCGATTGCCAACTTGCAACTAGCAACTTGCAACTACCAACTGGCGATGTCCGATGGCCGAGAGCGACTCTGCCTACTTACTGGCCATTTAGAAAGCCTTCGCCTTCGCGGCCGTGTCCACGCTTTTGTCCATATTTGTACACAATTAGCAATGACACAAAAAACGAAAAAGCCAAGGAGAAAAACAGAATCGCGGCGGGAAAAAAAAAATGCAAACGTAAAGGAAACAAACTTCACACACCATAAATCGATTATCATTGCACACATACCCACATTCAGAGTCACACACACACACACAGTGACACCATGGCGGGACACGCACACATATATAGGCATTAAATCAAATTGCGCATTTTACGCCTCGTCTGGTTTGTGCATAAATTTATTTATCGGCTTGTCCATCGACATCGGCTGCCGTCGCGTTATCGCACACGCATCCACGCCATCATCATTACCATCGGAATAATCGTCATTATCGCCATTGCGATCATCATCATCGTGATCGGCATACGGACATGGGACTGCGGACAACGGACATTGGACATCGACACGGACATTGCGTATACGCCATGCGCGCGCGATCTGCTTGTGTCTGTGCATGCATAAAATGTATAACAAAATTGTCATTAGCGCAAAGCATTTGTTAAGCACTCAGAGATCGGGCGATAAGTCAAAGAAGGGGCCCAACCGCTTGCAACTCCTTGATCCAGCTCCCAACTTGACCATCCACCTAGCTCACTATCCTTCCATCCATCCATCCAACCAACCATCCATCCATCCAACCATCCAACCATCCATCAACGCCAGGAGAGAGAACACGCGCTGACAATCAATGGCGACAAGCGAAGCTGCCTGAAACGGGTCCGGTTTTGGGTTGCAGGCAGGCCAGCTATTTCACACCTTCGCAGTGTCCTGCACTTGGAAAAATAATTTAAAATGCGAAAATCCTATTAGTGGCAATTAATTTGCCTTCGCAAAGTTGTAGTTCATATATTCCCTTCTTCTTATTTCGTATAGATTTCTAGCCATCTTTAACTATTTTATTTATTTCATTAACATTATTTATTAACATTATTTCACTTTCCATCCTTCCTTTTTATTTGTTTTGCCATGACAAGTTGTAAAAGTTCTTTCTTAACTTTATCTTGATTTTTTATGTAGTATATTTTAGAGAGATATCATTGTGTCCAAGTTTCAATTAATTTATTTAGTTAGTCAAAATCAAAAGATTTAAAAAGTCAATATTTATTATTATATAAATCTTTAAATAAAGAAAATTGTTTATTAAAAATTCGTATATAATGTATTGTTATGTTTATATTTTCCAATATAAAATATAATTTAAAAACACATTTAATATAATGTTGATATTGGAATCCAACTTTTAAGTACCTGGATTGTTTAGTCCTGCAGATCACTAAAACGTGCATATGTTTTTCTCTGCGTGTGCTTGAAGCTCTGGGATCTTGTCTCTTTGGCTTTTTGGTTCGGACTGGGGGCTTGGTGTAAAATGCCTGCATGATTGGCATTGCTTTTGTATCTTCGGCCATGTCCGTGTGTCGTCGCCAGCTTATTGACAATGCGTCAGGCGTTTGCTCCGCCGGCGGTGGTCAGCTTTGATGACTCCAGTCGGCTGTTGGCCAGTTAGCCAGAGAGATGGAGCTCAGCTGCGACGGAGCGCGCTCTAAAAACTAGTTGCGTTGACATACCAATTAACTTGACAAATACATAATTGGTAGCAAAAACAATTAAATGTACGCTTTTTGCTGCCCGTTTGCTACCGCCTTTTGATCAAGAACTCCATGCGAGGCATGCCCCTAAATACACGACTCTGATCGACCATTTCGCTGTCAGCTTATGAGTCTCAGAAATTCATTTAAATTTATCTAGTTGTCAACGTTTTTCTGCCGTCGCTCTAAGATATTTGCACAATTTGCTCATAAAAAACAAATCAACAAAAACCAACAAAAAAAAAAACCTGTGGGAGGCAGGAGGATGAGGGGCCTGGATTGGATTGGGGGTTATCTGGGAGTGGATACCAGGAGAGGGGGCAACGGCAGCCGCTAACGAAGCGCCGCCAACGTCTTGGCGATGCTGTTTGCTGATTTTCCTGTGGGCAGCCCTCGCTGACTGAAAATACGCTTTGGGGTTGGAAGGCATACCAGACCACAGACTTATTTTAATATAGAATTAATGCTCCATTCAACCAGGTTGATTTGTGGGAAAAAGCAGAAATAATATAGTTCAAGTTAAACTGTTTAAAAGATTTTTCTTTAAAGAGGTTATCCAAATTAACTTATTTACAATGGTTACAGTATTAAAATATAAGCAAAAAAATTTAATAACTGAACAAACAACGCTTAACTAGTTGTACTGATATTAATATTAATCTTTAAATTTTGATTATTATTTTTTTACTTTACAAATATTGAAAAATTTAAATTAGAATTTTGGAATTAAATTATTGTTTTGATATTATTATGCTCTTATACATTATGCTCGTTATTTTAAAATTAAGGAATCTGAAAAAAAATACAAATTAATTTGAAATGTTATTAAAGTGACTGACTATAGTTTTGTATTTTATTAACTTATTTTATTTTTATATTTATATCACATATTGTTAATAAATCCGAATACTTATAAATATATTTTTATCCTTTTTTTGTGATTTTTACATGTTCAAAAGTCGAAGTAAACAAGTGACCTAGTGAATTATCCCTTATCTTGGCAGTACACAGCAAAGACTTAACACAAAACAATGTAGTCCCCAAGTCTCCTTATCTAAAGGGCATTTTATTTTCACCATCCTATCCTCTGTTTTTACTTTTCTGGGCTGTTTTTTTGTGGCTCCTTTGGCTGTGGCTCTCTTTGGCAGGTGCAGTTTGCATTCGCTGTGTTGTTGCTCATTAGTTTTTTTCCCTGCTGCCACAGAGTCTACGTCTGTTACCATTTTGGGCTGGCTGGGAATCGGGCGCTGGATTAGCCGGGCAGGCAGGCAGGTACGGCAAGGTAAGGTAAGACTAAGACAAGGGTGAGACGATGGTGGTGCAGCCGCCAAAAGGAAAATCGAAATGTTTTGCAGTGTGCAGTGTGGGAAAACTTTTATTTCAAGGTTCAAAAGACGCCCGCAGAGTGTGAAAAATGGCTGAAACAAAAAGCCAGAGCTGCGGCCGATCGGAGGGTATGTGTATGTGTTATAGTGGCGATTTCGACCGACGGCTGCCCCCACGGCGTATGCGCAATGCCATAAATCCAATGTGACTCGTCGGTGGCCCAAAACGTATCGGAGTCAAAGTTGGTCAAATGATGTGGCCCAGAAAGCGAACGGTTCATGTGTGAAAATTGCAGAATCCAAAAGACACGGACACGGATACGCAGCCATGTTGTTTCATAATTATAACTTAAATACGACAGTTTCATATAAAAATCAACTAGTAAATCAACGTAAGCGCGCCTGGCAATTAAGTGGCTAGAAACGTAACACACGATGGCTTTGGTGCCCGGTGGTGCTCTATGGTGCTCTATGGTGCTCGGTGGTGCCTTCTGGTGGCTCGATGCCTTGGTGGTGCTTGGCCAAGCACGTCGCTAAGTTGGGCCCGGAATCGGACTTGGAGCCAAGTTGAGCTGCGCTGCCCAAGCCAGCCAAGCGAACTGTCAATTATAACCAATCGCACACCAAGTGCACATTAAACCCTATCAACTGTTTTTGTAATTTATTGTTCGCCTGGGTTTTTCTCTCTCTCCGCCGGCCGCGTCTGCTTCTCATTTCTAAAGTTGCAAGTTTTGCAGTCGCATTTGGTGCGAGATCCGCATTGCACATAGCACACACTGCGCTGCACAGTGGGCAAAAAGTGGTAGCAGAAGTGATCATTTTGCCAAATTTAATGGGCAAATATCATATATAAGTACCTATAATTGAAATGCTATTTGATATGATATGATATTTATTTTATTCAAAATTATTATAAATTATTGAAACCCCTTGAGAATTTCACCAAAAAAAATTACCTTCCGAAGTGGTAAAATTTTGTATGGTACTAAATTATCAAGAATTGTGAGACAGCTAAATTAATCTTTCTATTTATTTACTTAAAATAAGTATATAGAATATTTCCATTGTTACCTTATGTTCCCTTATGTCAATTAAACTAATTAAGGGATTGCTTAAGGTGTATTTATATGTGTATAAATAATATAAATGTAATTCGGTGATCATAGGGTATATTTATTGTTTGAATTTTGTTGATATTGGGACTGAACATGTTTGCTAGTTACTAGGATTATCCCATTTCTGCATCAATTCTCCTTTTTCAAATAAATATTGCCTAATTAATGAATGTACTTTAGTCACCATTCATTAAAAACAAAGAAGACTTAAAGGTATCCCTTTACCCAGCTACTTATCACCACGGTTGCCTCTCTCCGGCGATGACTGCTTTTGTGGCTTGGTCTGGGGACGATCTGGCCTCATCATAATTATCGCCGACTGCGACTGGGGCGGCACGTTCGACTACGCACACTAACAGGAGGGGCGGGAAAGGGGAGGGGCTGGGGCTGGGGCTAGATGGGTGGATGGGTGGATGTGGAAGGGGCAGGGGCTGTTGGCTGCTCAACGTAAATCTAGCTAAGTCAAATGAGCAGTTTATGGCCACAGCGACGACCATTTGAAGACGCGCCAAAGGAGCCCGAGATGGAGGAGCCTGTCTATATAACTTCGCATCGCGTCGCATCGCATCGGATCGGATCTGCCGGGTGCCACTTGGGGGCAACATTCACTTTTTTTATTGCACCACTTTGGCAATAGGCACAAGTGTGATTTCAAATCTCTGGGTCGCCCGGTGTTTGGTGTTTGAAGCTCGGTTGTTTGGAGTTTGGAGTTTTCTGGCTGTTTGCTGCCTGTGGCCTGTAGCCCGTTGCCAAAGCCAAATTGGCAGAAATATGAAGTCAGCGTGTGCATTTCGGTAAAAGCGGTGATTACAAACACACACACATGCGGCTATATACTCACAGTTGGACAGGAGAATGGCCATTTGGGAGACGAGAAATATATGACAGCCGGAGAGTTGCCACATAATGCGCATTAGCATACGCCAGCGTAGCATCCAGTATCCAGCTCCCTTCTCTCCAATCCCATCCGATCCTCATTGCTGCTGCTGGACTTCCCTTTCCAGCAATTGCAAATGGGGCAAAGCGGAAAAGACACAGAAACAGCAACAGCAACAGCAACAGCAAACAGCACTGTGGGCTGACGTTGATGGCCAGTTCAATTAAATGCCATCAATTTTAATAACGCGCCTGCCTGGGCTAACGGACCTCAACCCGGGGCTTACTTTACCTGCCTCCCTCGAAAACTACAGTCCAACATCTGCAGTTAAGGCCTCCCCAAGGCACAGTCCCTGTAAATTGAAAAAGATGAATAGCTAATATGCATAGTTGCCACATTTGAACATGGTTATCAAGTCTAAAAATACAAATTACTTTTGAATTTTTGTTTTTAATTTGATAACGTTTAAGTGCCTTATTACTTGGTGCAAGGGCAAAAATAGTAATTTCAAACAATTTACTTTGGTAAACTATATTCTGTAAAATATTATAAATAAAGTTTTTGAGAAAGGTATAGACTAAGCGATTAAATTATATTTTTTTAAACAGTTCTTAATCAAATCTTTAATAAGTTATTAAGTCCCTAAACTAACGAGGTAAGGGAAGTGGATTAAAGAATATATGTATATTTAATTGTCAGACAATTTCAAGAGCAGAATATTCTTTAGGGGCAGCCAATAGACTCACAGTTTTATAAATAAATCCATAAAAATAACATAAAATATATTACTGTTAGCAAGGGCTTTTAGATTGTACTTCATGTGAGGTGGATGGAGTTTTCTCTTCACGAAGTCCTACTGTAAGTCTGCAACCTCCGTCTGCTACCTTGGGCACTGTAACCCGGTGCTGGTGAAACAAAACGCTCGCTGGCATGGAAATTACAAATGCATCAAGCCAGGGCACACATGTGTAGACAGAGACAGTCGCAAACGCACTTGAGGCACTTGAGGCTAAGAAACCAGCGGACTAGCGGACGAGCGGACCAGCGGACCAACGGACCCCATTCTCCGCTCGGCCGGTCAGTCTTAGCCCGGTTTGGATGGTCGGGTTGCTGGCTGGCCGCCATGTGGCCCTCGGTCATGTGGAGTTTGCAGGCTTGACAAAGCACTTAAGCCTGGGTCACTTGTACAGTTCGCCCCAATCCCCTTTCGCTTGGCTTTTGTTTTGGACTCTGACAAACGAGTTGCAACGCCAAGAAGAGTGAAAATTGAATGTGCTTAGCGGGCGAACAAATCACGGGCGGGTTGGGGGCAATGGAAATAAATGTTAAATACTTTTTCAACATGGACTTGGCTTTTTATTTGTCAAATTTGTGGTACTTAGTTTCAGGCAAACTATATGGTACCCCCAAAATCTACTAAAAACCATAATAAAATGCGTAATACGTTTTCCTGAATTTGAGCTAATACCTATTAAAACGTAAGTTGAATTTCATTATTTTTATGCGTTTTTGTTTAGCATCGTATATTCTTATTGTTCATGAAATCATTAGTTTTTAAATATAAATTTTAAAGACACCAGTTTATAAATGGTTTCAAATTTACTTTAAGTCTAACAGTCACGATTTTAAGCTGACATCAAAATGTATTTTTTTCTAAATTCTTTTTGCATAAATTAAAAAGTTCGAGAGCTTAATTAGTCGAAAAGAATCCTTTTAATACTGTTTCATATAAGAAAATTTCGAGGTTTTTGAATGTAAATAAATAAGTTCAGAAAGTCCAGAAAACAAATACTACTCCAGTAAAGAAGCAACGAAAATCTTGAGCCAAGACAAGTGGCCAAGTTGAGCAAACTTCCCAACGACTTCGGTTTGCTCGGCGGAATGGAGCACCCTTCAAAATGAGGGGGGTGGTGGGGCAATGGGGCGATGGCGCTCGGCGACCAGCAGCAGCTGCAGTTTGGCTGGCAATTGATGTTGATGTCGCGGGCGCCAAAATCGACACACTTGTCCCAACTGCAACTGCAACTGGAACTGCAAATGCAACTGCAACTGGCAGCCGAAAGTGGCAGTCGTCGTCGTCTGGAGCCCAGAGTACAGGTTAAATGGATCACGACTGCACGGATTCGCTGTCCGTCTGAATCGGAATCCGCGTCTTCGACTCTTGGAGCTGGAGCCTCCGTCCGTTCGTCGGCGCTGTCTGGCGGCCATAAAATACGCGACATGCAAACGTTTTTGATGCAATGAGGCGGTCGAACGAAATTAGGAAATTGTGTAAAGACTCTCGACTGACAAGCCGAAGTGTTCCCGGCCGCCTGTTTCCCTGCTCTTTAACAAGCATACTCAGCAAAGTAAATTCTCATTATTATTATCAAGTAAATTTATTAAAAAGGCATACTTGTTCTGTGTTTATTAAGGCTACTCATTCAAATTTATGTTAAATTCATATTTATTTATTTTTAATTATAATGCTTTATATCTTGTATTTTCCACAAAGAGGGGTCAGAATTGATAGACTTCGTTTTATAAAACAATTAATTGAAAGTTCATTGATGAAATCTTTGACCCTTCTGAATAGAATATTTCTTAAAATATTTATAACGATCAATAAGCTTTACTCATTATTATATGGGGTCGTTATATTAATCTCATCTCAGTGGATTCCGCACACTTTAACATTTGTTTTATTCTTTCGTTAGACCTTAAAAAAGATAATGTTTATTGTGATACAAACTCTCTTACCCAATATTGCCAGGGTATTCTATACTTCGACTTATTAAATTAGTATTTGTGTGCCTTGGTTTGGCATCATTGGGAGTTTGTCTCAGTTTGCGGTTCATTTACGAGGCTCATTAGGCATTTGCGGCCATAAAGTGGCCCCACTATTTTGGCCATTTTGCTAACCAAATCTGAATTGGTTTTTCCCACCGCTCACCCCTCCGTTTCCCCTCTTCCCCTTGCAGCGAGCACTTCGCATGGGAGCAGCAGCAGCGGCGGCTCCAACAGCTGCAAATCCTCGTCTGCAACAAAGGCGATTGGCTACAGCAATGGCAAGCAGGGTGGATCCTCCGGCTCATCCTCGTCGTCGGGCTTTGGAGCGGGCTCAGCTGGTGCCGCTTCGTTGGGGGCCTTTGCCCGCCAGCAACATCAGCAGCAGCAACAACTGCAGCAACAGCAACAGCAGCAGCAGTCGACGCAGCAGCAACAACTGTATGCCTCCGGTGTGTCCAAGTTGCCATTCTCGCCGTTCTTTGCGGCCTCGCCATTCTTTTTCACCTATCGACGGATCAGCGGCAGTGGCAGCGGCAAGCAGGAGGACAACAACAACAGCTGCAGCTACAACAACGGCAGCAACAGCGGCGGCAGCGGGGCAGGATCTGCGGCGAACAGCATGCAGGACTACGACCGCAAGTTCTCGCTGCTGAGCCTGTTCAAGAATCCGTACAAGTTCGGAGATGGTCAGGCCACGAGGAAGTCCTCGCCCACTGGCGGATCCAGCAAGTCCCTGGCCTCGGGCTGCTCCTCCTCCTCGCCGAGTTGGAAGAGCTACGCCGGCTCGGGCTCACCACATGCCGCCCTCAATCCTGCCTTTGGGGGCATGGCTCTGGGGGCGACGCGCAAGGATAGCAGCAGCTTCAGCGGGATTAACTTCGGGGGCGGTGGATCCGCCTTCGGACGATCCTCCTCCGACTCGACGGCCAACGGCGGCTACAATGATCTCTCCAAGAACCGCAAGGTACACAAGTGCGACACCGAAGGATGCGACAAGGTGTACACGAAGAGTTCGCACCTCAAGGCGCACAAGCGAACGCACACAGGTGAGGCTCAGTTGATTTTAATTTTATTAATTCATTTTACACTGTTATCAAGCATACCTTTATGCGATTAGTAATGAAAATTAAATAGGAAATGGTAAGAAAAGAAAGCTGATCTCACGTGTCTTAGATATTATTAGATTAGGTCAGTACATGTTTAATTTATTTGGTGGCATAGATTTCCAAGACATAAGCTTAGGGCTTTTTACTAATACGTTTCGCAATTAGGTAATATAATTAATCATATTTAAGTTTATTTTTAAATTTCTCATCATAATTTATAAACTTAAAGCTGTTCTGGATAAATTATTTGATAGTTACTTAAAAGTTAATGTTTAATTTTAAAGATTTTCATTTTATTTACAGCAAACATTTCTTGAAAAACACATATAAGATGAAAGATTATAATATTTTTGGCAAAATATTTTTTATAATATTTAAAAAAGATTGGGCAACGCACTTTTTATCGTTTTTATGATTTCTCATCCTTAATTTATCAATCTACTTCTTTTACTGCAAAATTTATTCAAAACATATTAATTTAATACAACTATTTTATGTGAAACTTAATAGAATTGTCGATTTAAGTGAAATCATTTTTGACTTAATTTTGTTTTGGATTTTCATTTTCAACCCATATACTAATGCAAAAGACACTTTTGTTAGATTCTCATAGAAAAAATTGTCTCACGAAAACAGGTTACCAAATAAGGCAAGGAGATATGCTTAGTATTTGAGCAAGACATTTATAAGCAAAAACAGTTTTAAAGTGTCGATTTTGTTGGTTATCGGGTCCTAAAAAATATATATTTTTGACAGCTATTTATATGGAAATATTTTTTAAGAGCTCTACTCTTGAGTTCGGAATAAGTGTATTTTTTAATCAAATAAAAATTTTAAAAATTTGAATTAATCTTGAAAATGTTGAGAAATAACCCGATTAATCAAATTAATCAATCTTTTGCAGGTGAGAAGCCGTACGTGTGCACGTGGGAGGGCTGCATCTGGCGCTTCGCCCGGTCTGATGAGCTGACCCGGCACTACCGGAAGCACACGGGGGTGAAGCCCTTCCGCTGCCAACTGTGCACCCGGAGTTTCAGCCGTTCGGACCACCTGTCGCTGCACATGCGCCGCCACTGAGGATCTGGAACTGCCGAATGGCCATACATACTCGTACTCTTACTCGTACTCGAACTCATATCCGAGAATACTCATCTGAGATGCTGCGGGGAGCAGCTCTTGGTTATTTATATGCACTCGAACCACTTCCATTGATCATTTACTGAGACCAGATATTCCATATCGCTTAAGTAGCTCAATTTACACCTTAAGAGGGCTCAAAGCCCAACTTAGATGTAGTTATACTGTAGTTATGGGGCGGAAAGATTTGTAAAATTTTTCACATTTTAAGCCCAGAGACAATTGCCTTCAGAAGCCAAGTTAACAAAGTGGATTTTTACCTACTACACATAGAAATATCTGCATAGTTAAATATACATATATTAACAGATAGTTTTGGATTGGTGCTAGCAACTTGCGTGTACATAGATCTAGATAAACATTTACAGCCTAGTTCGGTAAGAAGAAATTTAACTAATTTTAGATCAAATTTTTATTGGTTATTAAGTAGAAAATTGTATACAAAAACACTACAAAAGAGGCAAAACAACCGGAAGAGCCAAGCAAAGCAATATTTATATAAATATATATATAGAAATTCTCTCATCTGTAGGGTATTTAAAACATTTTGTACTATACGCGTATGATGTGATAGTTGATGAGGATTTTGACCAAGAGGGGATCGGTAAGGAAAGTGCTGAATATCTAGTATAATATAATGTTTATACTTCCTTTTTATAAGACATTAAACTGAAACTGTATTTTTTATAAATTTTAAATTATTGGAATTCAGAATAAATATATTTTAGAAACTATTTCTCCAAAAGAAAAACATAAAAAATACTTCGATTTTTTGCAAATACATTTCTTTAAACATCTCTGACCATTGTAGTAATGTAAACACACATTTCAATATTTTTTGATCATTGCCTACATTTATTTATAAAACAAACAATCTTCGAAAAAAAACTACCAGCAAAATCTTCTTTTTTATTAAGTAGATAAAAAAATGTATACAAATCAAACTGCCTTATAGCTACGGAACGCACTGTATTCCCTGGCGAGCCCCGAACGCAATTTGCCTCATACCAACTGTCATCATAGATTTTAGCACACTCACAGACAAACACAACACACAAAAGCAAAACAAATTGTATTATTTTTTGAGAAATAAAAGAAAAGCGAATACTTTTTTGTACCAAACGAAGCCTTGGCCGTGCTCATTACGGGATCGCTGGCCAAATCCGCGAAGCATTTTCATTTGAATGAAAAATCAATTGGCTCACAATGGGGCTGCGGTCTAACGTTAACCCACAAGTGTGCCCCCGGGGTTCCCGTGATCCCCTCCCCATCCAGCACTGAGATGTGTGGCAAGTTGTCAGCGAGTGCCGGCCGCCTTTTGCTTTTGCTTTGGCTTTGGCTTTTGTGGCACGGCACGCACTCCCCGCCAATTGCAATTGTCCAGGGGAGCATTGTCGTCGTTTGTCGTTTTGCAACTTTGCAACGTACAACTGCGCGTTGTTTGCAATAATAAAGATGACAAATTTCTCGTCATTTGTAATTTCAATGCGAAAAGCCGGAGCTTGGAGCTTGAAGCTGGAAGCTGGCAGCTTGGGGCTGGATCTTTGGGCTGGATCTTGGGCCTGGTACCTGGGCTAATACGCATAACTGGTTGGCTAGATGGCTTGGATTGGATGACACCTGCAGCGGAAATCAGTGCATGAATAACGCTCTCGGTCATTAAGGCACAATTGTGAAATATTACGCATACGCCATGGCAATTTATTGGTAAATTAATAACCGAATACAAGGCAGCCGACAGTAGCGACTACTGCTACTGCCGTTTGTTTGTTTTTTTTTTTTGCTCCCAACTGCGCTTAGTGGTGTTGCCGTCACCGCGTTTAGCATAAAGGTTAGACAAATATAACAGACCGGTTTTTTGGGTTAATTAATATGCCTTGGGTCAGGTCAATATTGCGGCGTCTGTCGACTGTGGAAGATGCTGGAGGATGGTTTTGAATGCCAGTGGCTGGTGGGCTGGGGAGGTCAGGTTTAATGACCCAAACGCATATGCAAATGAGTAAAAGTAAATAAAGTGAGAAGGTGCCTTAATTAACACTGATCGACGCTGGGTATGCCCTGCAGCTGCCATTGGGCAATTCTTTTGTGTCGAGGTAATCCCAAAATGGGGACTTACCCATGGTGAAAAAAAGGTAATGAAACGAAATGATTTCCATGGAAAGTAAGGTGAGTAATTTATCAGCGCCATATCAACTTTTAAGCAACACATAACGGATCTTGTACTTTTATATTTATATTGTGCAAGCTTCCATTTAAATACCTTCTTTATTGGATACTATTTCATAAATACAGCTGGTATCTCATAAGTTTATTCGCTGTTAATTTATTCCATTATAAACTAGATGTCATAAAAAAATCGTATGCTCATATTTTATGGGTCATAATCCATGATTTAATTATATCGCACATACCCCATGCCACCCAGTGGACAAATATCAACTGAGCACATTTAGATAAGCACTGAAATCACAGCGGTGCTCATTAAAAACCAATAAAGTCGCGTTGCGATGCAGCCAGCTGGCGCTGTCCATCAATCGGAGGAGCAGCATGGAGGATGGAGGATGGTGATCTGGGATCTGGGAGCGGGATCTATATACATATGTGTGTCTTGGGCTGTCGGCAGCTGTCCATCAGACAAAAAGCGCTCCAATAACCAAATCGACTGGCCAGCAATTGAAGGAGTCCCAGTTTTCAGCTTGCATCTTTCGCAGAGTTTTGAGTTAGACCTCGCATCCACATCCACCTTTACACAGGGAATTATTTAGTTAGCAATTAGATTTTTAAACATTCAACATTTTGTTTTTATATTCCAGTCATTTGTAAGTGTAATAAAAGTTACAAATGGTTTTTATTGATGATCGTAAACTTGTTAAACAAATAAAATAAATGAAAACACAAAACCATTTTTGTACATTCATAAAATAAATATTGAAAAAAAAGTTACAAGAAATTTACATATTGCAAATAAAAATAGTTTATGATGAATATTTTTTTTCTGATATTAAATAAGTCACTTTCTTTGGTAGTTTATTGATAACATATACAAGATATATGGCAAAAAAATGTTTCCTGTGCACTTAGCCATCGACATCCATTTTTAATTTATTGTTATGCCTTTCTGCTGCCTTTTGGCTGCTGCAGATGCAGTTCGAGTTGCCGCAGGAGGTGGAGATGGAGATGGAGCAGTGCGGCATTGGCTGTTTGGAGCTGCTGGTCGTCAGGTCATGTGCAATTTATGAAACGGCTTTGCATTGGCCGCGGCCTGATTTTTGAGACACATTTGGATTTGGATGACTGTCGCAACGGCGGCCACTTCGGCAACTTCGGCAACTGCGGGCTGCCGCTTCTGTCCGTTTGATTTGTGATCGATTGTGTGTCGTTAGTTTGCGACATGGGGCATGAAATCTTTGACACCTAACGGTAAACGAACGGGCCGCGAGACCTCGGATCACAGCAGTGGGTGCTCCAGCCCCCTGGATGCCCTGTCCCCATCCACGGCTTTAAATTGGAACGATGATGCCGGGGCAGCAGTTGTCAGTTGGCCAAAGTGTTTGGCAGTTTTGCCATTTATTTTACAGGTGAGTGAGCATAATGGACAGTTGCCCGTCGCAGCAGCAGCAGCAGCAGCAGTTGCAAGTCGCGAGTTGCAAGTTGCAAGTTGCTAGTTGCTAGTTGCCGGTACGCTGCCTGCCGGCTGGCGGGTACATGCTGTGCGCTTTGGCTCAATTAAAAATGGAATCGTCTGGAGGAGGTCGCCTCATTTGACAATTGCCCGGTCCCAAATACAGGCAAATAACCGTTTGTGCCTGTCCTCGCTTGGCTTTCTTCCCCATTTCCCATTTCCCTCCCCCCCACAGCGCCTCATCGCTCCTATCCGGCTGTCGCTCGCAGTCCCATGTTTAATTTTGTTAAGCAAAAATGCTGGAAATTAAAATTCCCATCACACCACAAAACCCATAAATCATCTTTTATCTAAGCGAGTCTATCGGCGCATGTGAGCGCGCGCCAACTTCGGTTCGGGTTCGTTCAGGAAAAACAACAGAAAAGCTCCAGCGAACGTGGCTAAACTGCCTGGACGCGATTGGGAACCTGCTCGGACCTCTCCTGCCTTAATGAGAATTTAATATTTTTCAATAAAAATTTGTAAAAGGCGCGTTAGCTGCTTGTCCGGGGAATCGGCCTCTCTGCAGACTCCACTCACCGCATCCATCCGCCTGGGTGGGGGCGTTAGAGGCAGTGAGGGGGGGAGCTGGGCGGGGGGCGGTGCACATTTGCCATGTGTGTCTTGGCTATTAACGCACTTTTGCTTGTGGCCTTTGGGTATTGGACACTGGGCATTGGCCATGGCCTGGCTAAAACCGCGCCGCCGGTGAATCTGCGGCCCGAAACGATGATTTCCTACCAGAGCAGAGGCGGAGGCCGAAGGGGGCGGGGCATGACAGGGGTCTTTAATGTGGTTCTAACTACTTTTATGATCCTGTACGTACCATGTTGTAATTGTGGGTATTATATTTATATTTATCGATTGTTTTGCACTCATTGAAAGGAGGTTCTTATTAATAATCGTCGAGTATATGGGCTTTGAAAAGAAAGAATTAGGTATCGGTTAGCTTAAGTAATGCAAATCTGTGATATTTGTGCGGTATCTCTATTTAGTAAAAAAATTATTTTACACTTTAAAGAATATAATAAAATGTACAGTGTTGTATGTTTAGTAATAAAATCTTATCAAGAAAACCAATTCTTAAACGTTTTTAGGGCCAACTAAATTTAAATTATGTTTGCTTTTTGGAGAATTTCAAACGTCTTAATAGTGTAAACAATATTGCAAATACAACTTTTTCAACAAATTTAGGTTAACTTTATTTATTTTATCAGTTTACTAACAACTTAGGAAGATTTAGCATTTTTAATGTTTTTATTATTAAATGTGTTTTAGTTAGCTAATTTAGGGTATTCTATTTGCATTAAAATTGTTACTTATAAAACTAGCTTTTTTTAAATTTTGGTTGGACTGTTGATTGCTTTGCTTTGCATTGTTAATAACCATGAAACCCTTTTTAATTCAAAGACTGTGCCTCTGTGCGTTGTCTTTTATTTGTTTTGGTTTATTGTGTGGAACTGTGGCTTGGCTTTTTTTTACCCTTGCTCCAGACCTTAAAGCAGTTCCAGGCCCATTTTCCGTTGCAGATCCTAGATCTTTGTTTATGTCCCTCTTTCCCAGTTCCAGTAATTGTTCTATGCCCAGTTTTTATTCCACTCCAAAGGCGAGGTCCCTGCAAAACTTAAGGCACACAATGCATACTAAATTGGTTGCTGAAGCTCCACTGACATTTGGCGAGCGTATTAATATATAAAACAGGAGCGGCGGCGAGGGATATGAAATGCGGGACTCGGCCAAGAGTGTCAATTGTCAGTGGCTGTCGCCGTTTAGCCGTCTTGTCGGCTGGGTCGAGGCCTTCTCGGTCAGGTCTGCAAGTACGCAGAAGTGGGCCTAAAGACCCAGCCCATCGTTGGCGGCGCGTGCAGACTGTGGGCCTGCTTTAATATGCCAACAATGACAATCAGCTGTCACCTCTGGTGCGCCATGTGTCTAGAGTCTAGACGCCAGACCGCGATCCCGACTGCGGGCCAAAAGAAATTGCATGCAACAACCTGAGCGATTGCAGACTGGGCTCTGATTGTGGCAACAGCAACATCGTGGCAACTGGCAGCAACAACAAATAAATATGTCATTTGGCTCATTATAAAGATAGCAAAAGTCTCTTTCTCCCTGGCCAGAACTGAGCTTGCAACTAGCAGCTAGCAAACAGCACCAGCCACTTGCAACGTGCAACATGCAGCATGC
Source organism: Drosophila fuyamai (assembly GCA_018153365.1). Lineage (NCBI taxonomy): Eukaryota > Metazoa > Arthropoda > Insecta > Diptera > Drosophilidae > Drosophila > Drosophila fuyamai. The sequence continues at coordinate 5,547,793 of JAECXW010000419.1, read as the reverse complement.
AGCGTGCGGCGTGCCCCCAGAGCTGCTGCGTCACATTTAAACGTTTAATGATAATTTATGAATGTTGTTGTTTTTTATTGCAACAACAATGCCGTAAACCAATAAATCTTAAGGATCACATAAATCTTGGCGCTAACTGAGACGGCGACTGCAGCGCCAGCAACATCAACATCAACAGCAGCAGCAGCAGCAGCAGCAACGTCCGCAAAACAGAGCAACTTCCACTCACAACTTGCCACAAGTCGCGGAGAACCATTGACCAATTGGCCCAAACTGATATACCCTAATAACCGAAACGCACACACAATTAACATGGGCATTCAGGAAGTAAAAGTACTGGCCATTAGCCAAAAGGTGCAGGTAACAAATTAATTTTTACAGGTGCAAAACTTTTGAAGGGGCGATGTGGTTTCAAATGTGTTAATAAAAAGCAAAAGCAAAACTAATTTGAAGAGGAACTCTTGGGGAAAAAATTGTTTTATAATATTAGCTTAGGTTGATGGTAAACAACATAAATTTAAGGGGCTTCTAGTGTGGTAGACATGCTATTATATAATAAAGAGGTGGTATTGAAGATTACTATTGAAAGGATACATTTCCTTTCACTTACTTTGCTAGTATTTCCATGGTTCTAAAACACAAATTAATTTAAATCAAAGCCTTAAAATTGAGTAAAAATTTACTGGAGAAGAACAAAAGTATACCTTCTTTAATTTTTAAAAAACGAATTACAATTATTTTTTTAAAAACAATTTCAAATTAAGAAATGATTTATTCGTTTGTAAGGAAGATACGAAATTAAAGAGATTTGTTTAAATTAAAATACTAAATCAAAAATATCTATTGGATGTAGTTTGACTTATATTTAAAAGTTACAGTACTCTTTTTTGATTAGGGCCTTAACCATAATTTCCCAAAATTCGTGTTAGCATACTAAGTATTAAAGAAATTGTATTATTAAAATAATCCATTTTTGATTGCAATATTTATTTGTGTAACTACTGTTGGGTACCTACGAAGTATCACCCACCATAACTTATCAAAAAACTTAAAATATGTCAAAATCCCAAGTAACACTCTTTGTATTTCACACTCAAATAGATCCCTGTACTTACCATTCAAATTACCGAAGAATTCCAAAGCCGATCCAAACCAATTTCTAGCGCTCTCAGGCACATGTTGGATCTGAGGTACCCCATCTCTCAGAAGGATATAAACAATAATTTGGTTCACTTGATCAAACGGCGGGAGTTGCTATTGACAGCTGCAAAACCTTGACGTCGCTGCCTGGCTGGTGGTGCGTGATTTGAGCGGTGCGATGTGGATATGGATGTGGTGCAGTGGTGTAGTGGTGCAGCGGTGCGGTGGTGCACTCCTGCGGTGCCCGGCTTTGTGGTCTTCTAATGTGTTAATAGGAATCGTCCGCTGCTGCTGCGACTGCGACTCTGGGGGAGATTGCTCAATTGTTTTTGCTTTTTAGAAAGGCCTCTGGTGTAGGCTAATTTTTTTGCTTGCTTGCGAGTATTGGATTTAATTTAATTTTTGTGCTTTTCATGCTTCGTTAACATATTTTGCTTATAAGGATTTCCCGCGAGCAGCAAAAAGAAATCACAACTGATCAGTGAACATGCCGCCAGGTAGCAACTGTTGCTGCTGCGGCTTCATTGTTGCTGCAGGTGCATGTTGCCCCAACAATGCCATAAATTGTGACATTGGTTTTTGCTCTCCCCCTCGCACTCCCGCTGCATTCCCCTATAAATCCCCCAACTCCCCCTCCTCAAAAAGATACCCACACAATCACACACACACACACACACACAGAGATCTAGTGACCGAGAGCAAAAACTTAAACCTGGCTAATTCTTTTTTGTAGTCCAGACCGCTGCAGGGGCAAAAAAGCTTAGAACGAGTTTTGGCATTTACGACTCACTCACTCTGGGACCTGCACCACCCCCTCTGCGGCCCCACACCTCCCCTCCCCAGCCCCATCAGCCTCGGAAAGTGCGGTGGTTGCGGCAGTAGCCAACTGCCACCGCCGCTTTTTTCTGTTCTCGTTGTTGTCGCTTGCCGCTTGCCGCATTATGTTGCTGCTTAATTGGTTATAAATTAATTAAACGTCGATTAATAATCCGGCTTCTTGTCAGTTAAAGCCGCCGTCGTCGCCGTCGACGGTTGGTTAGTTGTAGGTTCTGGGCTTGGGAACAAGAACAGTGCAGTGGTAGCACCAGAGCACTGTTCAAAATTAAAATAAAGTAAAATTAAATATTTTTTTGGCTTTTAACAAGTACTTTAAAATGTAATTAAAAATTTGTGATAAAAGCAAAGCACCTCTTATGGAGGTTAGGAATACAAAATATTTTATTTGCTTACAAATAAATATATTACATTTTCATTATTTTTGCAATATGACCATACCTTAAGAACTAGAACAAATGTACAACAAGAAATACTTTTCACTTATTGACTATTTTTTAGTTGACAAATAAAATGAATACAATCTTTATGGGTGAGTGTGCTAAAACAATCTTTGAATACAGAAATTGGCATTGATAAGTATAAATACAAAAATAAATACTATTTTTTCATTGAAATAATATTACGTCATATAAATAAAATAAATATTTATTAAAAAAAAAACGCGCAGAACGTTTTGAAAAAAATTGCAAAATATAATAATTTAAACTTAAGTGTCGTTTAAATATTCAGACAACATGACAAGTTAACAGGAGTCAGCAAACACAAATTCAACTAAAATTTCGCAAACTCTGTAAGTGAATTTAAGTACATTACCATTGTTTGTTGATAGTGTTTTACCCTTTGGTAAAAGAGTGACTTGTTGAACTATCTCTATCTTTATGATTACTTTATTTTACAGAAAATTTTCTCTCTGCAGTGGCAACAACAACCATGGGCAGTGTCCAAGTACCAGCTTAAGTCTCACACACACTCACGTGATGAGTTGGCAATAATGAACTTGTTGTTGTCGCTGGCTTGAACTTTGTGTAGAAGCCAGAACAGCAGCAGCAGCAATAGCAGCAACAACAACAGCAATAGCAGCAACAACAGCAACAACAGCAGCAGCAGCAGCAACAACTTGAGCCACAGCAGCAACATCGGCAAGCACAGCAGCAACAAGAACTCATTAATGGGACTAGACACCGCGCTGGACCCGGAGTATCGATGACCATTTGGGCGTTTGGGTTCAGCAACTGCTGTCAGCCGCTTGTCAACGTTCTTTTGCTCTTTGGCAATGGGCGAACAAAAAGGTTACGGGTTAACAGCTGAGGGGAAATATGAGAATTTCCCGCTACCAATTCAATAATTGGAAAAAGATCGATGCCATAACTGAAATGTTTGCTGTGAGCGCGAGAACAAATTAAAATAAATTAATTATTCAGTGAAAAGTTGAACACGAACATGGGGCGCACTCACCGCTGGCTGCACTAACAAATGAATTGGTAATGAGTCGTTAAAGGAACCAGGGCAGATGATGAAATGAACGATGCATTTATTTATGAAACAATTTGTAGAGAATCTTGTTGAATTAATTGAAAGCAACATAAATGTTGAAAATATAGGAACCCAGAAAATGGCGTTGGGATGGAGGTGTAACTAAATTATTTAATTAAGAAAAGAGAGAAGCAGATAATGAGTTTTTTCAAGCCTATTACCAGACTAGGTAAGTAGCTGTAGCTAAAGATCAAACCCAAAATGCGTTACGCATAATGGTTTTTAAAGTCTTGTTATCTTTTAGTTTCGCTCACTTCAACTCTCACTTTTTTATATTTCTTTAATTTAATCACCAATTTTGTTGATTTTCATATTTTACATTTAAAATATTATGAGTTTTCAAAATATTTTATGCTGATTGGATTTAACCATTTCATTTTAAATTACTATTCCTAACATTTGTCTTTGCTTACAATAATGGATGTGTAATATGCTCGTTTACATTTGTAAAAAAAATAGTTTGGTTGTGGGGACCTATTGGGAAAAAATGTTGCTTATCCTACCACATTGAATAATTAATATTTAAGGACTTGATAACACTTAATTATTGTTGTATTTTTGGAAAATAAAATGTTTGAATTTTGATTTTTTCCTTGGGAAAAAAATATATTTTCAGTTTTTCTATTTATTCTATTACTACAATAAGTAAAACATTTTGTATTTTTTTTTATTTATATATACCATGTGTTTTTTTTGTTGAGTTGCATAGTTTTGGCTATTTTTATTCATATGGCTTATATTTTGTACTCATAATCAATACTTTGTTTTACTTTTAAAATATTGTTGTCAAACTTTTCACACGGGAACCTCTTCCATTTATTTCATTCCCTTTGCATTCACCTGCTGTTTGACTCTCACTATCTACTTGGCCTTCCCATTTTTGTTTCCTCTTTGAAACCTGCCACTTCACCCAATTTTCCTCCATAAACTTTGAAGTCCCTTCTGTTCTGGCACTGACCCAGCATCACCCCAACCGTCGCCATCACCTGAGGCGAATGTACACTCTAATCTGACAGGTTTTTGATTTGATTTACCAAATAGAGAGGGACGGCGTGAGGCGTGCTAGAGGGAGAGAGAATGCAAATATTTACACCCTATTGTTGCCGTGCTCTGTGTATTTGTAGTTCATTTCAGCACTTCACAACCACATCCACATCCACTCGAGGCGACATCCAAGTGATGCCTTTTGTTGATCGAGTGCTTGCCACGCACTTCACTCTCTCCGTCTCTGTCTCCGCCTCTAGACCCGTCTCTTTCCGCCCCATAGTTGGAGTGCCGGACAACGGCGAACTGCTACAGATAGTCCAATGCTACTTTACCGCTCACGAAAAGTGTTTCTCGGCTGTCTTTCCTTTATTTTTCGGGGTTTCTGTTTTTTCGGTTATTTGTTGGGCAGTGGCGATTAAATCACGGTCCAGCCCCGAAGAAGGCCACCGAAGATTTCTACACGAAAAAAAAATATATTAATAAGTTCAATAGATCGAATTCCAATCTGAATTAAAATGTTGTCTTATAGGAAAATTCATGAGGTCGAATTAATTATAAATGATTTACTTTCTTAAAATAGTAAATAAATGAAAAAAATAGAAACTTAAGTCCGAATTGTTTTTTATAAGTCTGCGACGAAATTTACAAGATAGCAAATTAAGTATAATGTTGTCTTCCAAGTCATAATGTCACTTTTATAATGCATATGTACCTTGTAATTAACGTTTCAGGATAATGTGACTATTCAATTATTATTCAATTATACATTTAAGTTGTGGGTAGAGTGCTAAGAACGATATTTTATTTAATCCAAACGACTACCTTCTTCCAATTTTTATGTGTAACATCCTTAACATTTTAACGAATTTATGTATTAGTATACAAGTTTTCTAAAATGTTTTTGGTTTTGTATCAGTTATACATTGTTGTTAGCAAACTAAATATTATGTGGTCTTCTTGGCAGTCTTTTATCTAATCTAAACGACCACAATTTTCCCATTCAACTTAACCTTATAACTTGAAATTATGCACAAATCTTTGAAAAATTCATATTAATCACTAAGTTTAATTTCCAATATTAGGAATCCTTGAGTATTTTTTAATAATCGCAGCATAAAAAATTAAATTAAAATTAAAATATTATATTTAAACTTTCTAATCTTTTGTTTGTATTTGTATATCAATCAAAAATAACTGGGAACCTAATTTGATTTTCTTTTTAATAATTTTAATATTTTATCAATATATTTTACATATTTATTTTATACTTTACAGAAAAGCTTGTCTTCTTGCCAGTCTTATATCTAATCTAAACGACCACAATATTGCTATTTTATATGCAACATCCTTAACATTTGAACGAATTTATATATTAGTATAGACGTTTTCTAAAATGTTGCATTAACTTATATTGACCATCAGTCACCGATTGCTGGGCCCTTATTTCTTTCTGTGTACTTGCCCACATCTCCACCTCCTCCTTGCGAAGTATCTTTTGTGTGGGCAAGTCAAGTGCCGAATGCCCAAATGCTCTTCAACTCATTGTTAACCCATAGACGGGTCGCGTAATGATCCAGAAACCGTCAGCGGGCAAAGCTTCTTTCTCACGTTTAGCGCCTGGGCCTAGGCAATGGCCAAAAGCGACTTGGGGCCAGGCTAACAAGTGCCGTCCATTCGGCACACACACACACACACACCAACTTGCTCAGGAGAAAACACGAGCTGTAAAACGTCAAAATATACGAGCACAGAGCGATTTAAACTGTCAACGCTGCCGTAAACATTGTCAGTGGCAAGTCGGTCTTTTGGGGCGGGGAAAAGGGGCCTCCGGCCAAAACTGGAACCATGGAGAGCTCGGCTACTTGTTGCCTCAAATTTGCTTATGAGCAGGCCAAAACAACCGACCAGGCGAACTGCACTCCACTCCACTCCGAAGTCTGTGGCCTGGTCTAATGTGGCTCGTAAATCCTGGCCAAAACGGCCGAACGGACAGTGGTTGCTAGCCACGTTTTTGGCCCGGCCTGATGGATGTTGTGATGCGGCTGGGGCGGCACTTGGCCAGATTTACGCCCCGCAATTAACGTTCTAATCGCCTCAATTTGTTTGGTGTGCCGGGGAACGGGGAGGTGGGCCGCAAAGCAGGTAGATAATCAGCCCCAAACAACCTACAAGTCAATTGAAAGTGTCAACCTGCTGATACTGCTGGCGACGATGGGGAAATCTAACAATTAATTCGAGCTTGTGCATAAAATTAGTAGAATAATCTCTTTAATTCCGGCCGAAATATGGCATTGTCGTTTAGCGTTTTATTGCTTGATAACAAGAGTTAAATGTGTTCACCTGTATGAGCAGAAAATAGCTCTGAATAAAAGCAGTCGCTGTTTTATTTAGTGAAACAGACGAAATAGTATTATTTTTAGTAATTTTAGTTGCTAAGACAGTCCAAATGAAAAATGATTATATTAATTTACTGCAATAAACAGCATAATCCCTAACCATATATATAATCTGCTTATTGATTTGAGTACCACACAAATTGATAAAGCTAATTAACTTATTAAATTAAATACCCAAAATTTTTATTTTGATTGTACACAATAAATTGTTATGAATTAAAGTTTATTTCATTTATCTATATTATAAGAGGTTATAAAATCGAAAAATTATCAGGGATAATAAATCTCCCACAAAATTCTTCTTCTTAAATATCAAAGTGGCGCCTCATTCGCAAATGAGTGTTCGGGTTTTGAACTATACGTTGCTTCTACATTTATTTTACTTTTCCACTGTAAAATATTCTTTTCTCAGTGGCGCCATGCTGATAAAACGGAATAGCTTGTAAGCTTCTATTTATATGCGATACTAGGTGGCGCCAGTGACATATTTAAAAACAATTAGATTCATAGAAATGCACAAATTATGCTTAAATATGTATAGATAAGAAATAAAATAATCTGTTCACATTTTCATTTGTTAATTCTCAAAGCTTTAGCTTTTAAATTTTTTTTTATAATGTATGTACATAAGGCTCAATTGGATGGATATAACCGAAAGGATAAAGTCATCATGTCGTCATATTGGGCGAGAACAGGAAGATATATAGCCTCCGCTGATTCTTTTTTAAAGGCTCTACTCTCATAGTTACAATTTTACAGAGAATGCTTAAAACATATTGAAATATTGGAATTGACAGACTAATTTTAAATTAAGATATTTAAAATATTAGAGAAAATTTAAAAACTTTTAGTTTTTGACATTAAATTTTAAATTAATACAACACTTTTTTAAATTGCCAGCAAACTAAACTTCAGTCTTCAACCATAACCAAAGTAAAACCCAAAGTAATCCCTTCCAACCAAACTCTTTAACACTCAATTTCGGTAACAGAGCATTAACAGTGCTGGCCAACTGTCCATTAATTTCCCGACTGGCCCTTTGTGAACTCATTGCCGTTAAACAAATAAAAATAAACTAAGCGTAAATACTTAAGAAGAGAGTAAATGCCACGAGAGGAGTTTGTCCTTTGTCCGGCGCCCACTAAACCGAACCAGCCCCTTGCCAAAGGACAATTGACCTTTCGCCGTTTTCGGTTCTGGCGGGTTTTCCCTATTTTGGCCTACTTGATGCGTCTGCGTGCGTGTGTGTGTGTGTGAGTGTGGGTGGTGGGGTGGTTGTGCTAAACTTTAAATTGTCCAATGCTACGTGCCCCGCATGCGGAGTTCATAAATCCAAGCGCTAAATGTAAACATCAACAGTTGCCCTGCTCCGTGGGCAGTAGCAATACTAGCAACACCAATAACAACAGCAACAGCGTGGGGCAACAACAACAATGATGGCAAAAACTTGCAAAGTTCAAACACAAACTAATGCAGCAGCAAAAGCAAGAACAAAAGCCATGCGAGCCACACCCATCCGCCGCCCACACTCACTGCCACCCACTCCTTTTGGCCACTTTCACCGTTGTTTTTGTTGCCATTCTCGCACGAGTTGTTGTTGTTGCTGGTGTCCTTAATGCGCGATGGGCAAATGTGTGTGTATGCACAAAGAAAAAAAATGTCAAATTGATTGTCAACAATTAAATTTGATTTTGAACTTTGCACTTTACTAAGTTTAATTGTCAATATTAGGATACCTTGCGTAGTTTTAATTGATTAATCGCAACAAAAAAACATTAAAATATTTCATGCCAATATAAATGTTTTTTGAATTAATCACTGGCTTCCAACTTTAACATTACTCTCATCTTTTGTTTGTATTTGTATCACTAACTATCAAAAATAGCTGGAGAACCAATTATATTTTTAAGAATTTGAATAATTTATCAATATATTTTACCTTATACTTTACAGATAAAATTTTAATAATTTCATCAATATATTTTACCTTACAGATAAGATTATTTTAAAACCATTTGGCAACCCTATTCTTATTTTTGGCGAGTGCATGTGTGGGTATAGGTGTTAGCCGGTTGGCTCTTGGCATGGCCAGAAGAAGAATACTCCTCTGGCAGGTCCGGCCAGGAAAGGCAAGTAAAATAAAATAAGCTTGAGTTTTGTTTTCGTTTGTCGTATAAGCAATGGCTTAAAGCTTTGCTCCCACTTCCACCCTTCATCCTTAACCGAAACGCATGCGGCCAGTGGTAATGACCTCACCACACACACTCACACACACAGGGGCTTGTTGCACTTGCCAAGGGTTAAGTTCCGATAATTATGGATGCAAAAGTGGAGCACAAAAACGAAACTGGAAGTGTACAACAATCCACACGGCAGTGAATGTGTGGCGTGCCACACTTAAAGTTGTTTACATTTTTTGCTGCATTTACACATACCTATTGAAGTTAAGTAGCTTTAGAAAACAATATTCTACCAAAACTATGGTTTTTATTATTTTTATATAACCGGATTTAAACGATTTAAGTAAGAAGTTCGAATTATAAGTCATGTATAATAATATTTCAATCAGTAAATAATGGCTCATCTTTTTTTAATGGCTAAGTCTTTTATATAGAAAATTAGTTTGTTCGTATAAAATGAAGTCATAAAGTCAAGTATATACGTACGTGTTTTGGACACCTGACTTTCTAGGGCTATTAACTATTTCTATTTATTATTTAAAACGTTGAAATGCTGTTCACATTAAATCGCACAACAACGTACTAATAAGCACTATCTAATCTGCTGTGGTTAGATGGGTAGTTTTTAAGTGGTTGATTCAATGAATTTCGACTCTATATATAGTTAGAGCGTCTGGTACAATTAACTCTTTGAGTGTTTTGTATCAAGCTGAACCACTTGCTTTGTCTGAACAAATCGTATTAATATTGATTAATTAGGTGAGTGCTAAACATTCTGGTTATATACGCATTAGTAAAAAAAATTATTATAAATTAAGGGTTCATACACATTGCTCACAAAACCATATCAATGGGAATTTTTATATTTAATGTAAACTCATTGTTCAGCTATTATCAAAAAAGATATTTTAAATTTAAGTTGGGAGTGCCCAAATTTAATGGTCCACATATATGTTTATTATCATTTATTATTATTTTTCATTACAATCATTATTACTAATTTCATTCGCATTGGTGTTTTTATTGTAAATTGTGTCATTTCCACTGTTTAATCAAAACAATATATATTCCTTTGGAGCTTTTAGCTTCTAAAAATTCCATTAAATTTTGTCTGATTCATTTAGTCTGTTTTCTTTCTTTTCATTTCACTTCTAATTGACTGCCGACCCATAGACTTTTCAAATTCCTTTGTCTTCGATTGCAATGGAATAATCAAACAAACAGGTGTCCAATCCTCGTGATAGTGTCTTCATTGTGCCCAACTATTTATGGTTGTGTCTGCGATTTGTTCGGAACTCCATTTCGAATTCCCCGAGAGCAAACAATCCAAGGACGATGGTGAAAGGAAATCTCCGCCTAATTTAGACTGTGTTTACAGTAAATATGCAAACAGACCGCTAAATTGGCATATAACAAACAAAAATCGAAGCATTGAAGCGGCATGGAGGCGGGCAGGAAAAACAAAGGCAAGGACACACGTGTAAATCGAGTACTCTTGAACCTGAAGTTGATTGTTGTTGCTGTTACTTCTATTGGCACTTGGCAAACATAAATAATCAAATAATTCACAAAACGACAAAAATGATTGGCAAAGTGGGGTGGATATACGCCCCTTCCTCGGACAAATAGATTATCTTATCGCCGAGGCCCATTTCCTTCTTATTAAATTAATTGAAAGGCAAATAGGCAAAAGAAGCGCTCATGTCTTGGGATTAGGCTATCATCGGCTATCGGCTGCCTTCGAATGCCAACCGCTTATCATTTGCACTCGTTCAGCGAGAAATACCTGTTGTTGCAGTTGCTGCCGTACGTCGCATGTTGCAGCCCGCCGGCAACATGTTGCTCGCGTGGGTCCTCGGCTTTTTGGCTTTGCCAGCTCGGCTCCAATACTCGGCTGCCATTCGCTGGCCGTTCGACTGGCGCCGCTTCTTCTGCCGTTCAGTGTCAGTACGCTTCTGTCACTCGTCCGGCCAACAACACGGCGCGCTTGCTCCGCTCAGGTCCGCTCCGCTCCGATCCGCTTCGCATCGATCCGCCTCGATCCATACCGCTCGTCGACGTCAGTCGCCCACTGCAGTTGTCGTTCGAAAGTGTCTCGCTCGGCGGCTCCAGCGGCTATCCGATCCAAGTAATCAACCAAATTAAGATCAAAAGCAGTTCAAAAAATGTATAAATAAACAAAAGAGAAAACCGGCTCTTGAATTTGCACAGGGCGACGAGCTCGCATGCAAGATCGCCATCGAGAGGCTCGTCCGACAGCATTCTTGCATCACGTGCAGGCCGAGCCACGCCCCTGCACCGCCCCCCCCTGCCACTTTCAAGGCGAAATTCGCTGTGGGAAAAAAACTGAGATTTTTCTGCGATCAATGCCTTTTTCATTTCATAGTTACGGTCCCGTAAATTTGTATTTATGCTAGCTTTGTCGGTTTGCAGAATATAGTTTTTGCTAAGCATATCAATTCTTTTACCAGAAAATAAATAAATATATAGGAAATCTTAGAATGTCATAGATAGACCGGTTTTAAGTTAGTCTTTTTGTTTAATTATAGGTTTTGTTGTTATTTTCTTAATGGCTAAAAAATTAAAAAAAAAACAAATAACAACAACTTAGAAAATTAATGCGGAATAACTATTTTCATCCTAATCAATGTACAAAGGTTTTTAGGTTTTCTCTCTGATTTTAAATTAAAATCACTTTTAAAAATTGCAAATTTACAGTTCATTGTACAGACTGTTTCATTCCACCTCCTCCGTTAAGTGTTTTGTTTTCGTTACTCAATTGAGCCCCAGAACCTTTGAAAACAGCTGGGTAAAGACGGGCGTAAATTGGCGGCGATTTCAATAAGAGGAGGTGCGAAAGGCTCAAGTGTTTTCTTCTATGTTGCGATTGCAACTTCCTAATTAAAAGTGCAAAACTATGCACATGTAAATTTTTTGAAAGCAATTCCCTTTATGTAAACCAAAATAATACCTTGGTAAAAGTAGTTGCGAAAACCATCCGATGTGTTTACTTTTTATATTGCTTTTATCTTTTATCTTTTACTTAACCCTGACCTGTACCAATTCGTTCGTCTCTCTTATTTTTCTTCAATCATTTGAACGTCAACAAACGCCGAGAAATCGTTGAGAGGCTTTTAAAAAGTGTTTGTTGTGTGTTTATTTGCGTATCGTTTGTTTATGAGCATTAAATGCATCTGTCCGAGAACTTTGAATGCCCAATATTTATTTGTATTTACATATTGCAATTAAAACATAAACGGCCACAAAACATAATCAAAAGTATAAACAATTTACCTCGTCAAATGTATGAAAATCAACAGAAATTTGCACAATTTTTTCTTTTCATTTGCTTTTGTGCAAATAAAAGGAGAAAGGGAAAAGAAAAGCATTTCGACCATGCCAATAATGAAAGTAGAAATGCATTTTATTCAATATTGGAATTTGCAATTTAGACCTTCTTCAATTATGAAAAGTATTCGCTTACTGCTCATTATATCGAGAGATTTAATATTTATTTTTAAATATTATTCCAAAAAGAATATTCATAAGCCCCTTTTGGTATTCTTATTTAGTGTTTTATTATGATCAGTATTGATGTATCTTGAAAAATAAGTTGGAAAAACATTTGACCAAGTTAAAAATAACTAAAGTGAGTTTGTCCCACTATTTTGTTTTGAACAACACATTTGGGTTGTGTTCCCAAACTATACTTTGACCTGTCCACGCCACATTTGCAACGATAATTGGCAAAGAGAAAAATAAAAAAAAAATAAAAGCACCCACAGCAAGGAAAATATTAGAAGGAACCCCAAGTCAAACAGAAAGAGTCCAAAATACACAAAATGAAAACAAGAGCGCCTCTGACGCGGTGCTTTCGCTTTTCTATTCATCGCAGCCATCTGGGTATTTTTAAATAGATTTTTTGTATCGCTTCATTCTGCAGCTTTTATTTGTCAGCGTAAATTCTCTTTTACTGCGACTTGATCAAGCCGTAAATAAGTTAACACACAAGTGGGATGACATTGTGTCAAACTACTAAAACTGCTGAAACCTATAATCTGCCATTAACATATGCATTTAATAGTTTTCATGATTTTATATTTTTTCCATTGATTCATTATTCAGGCAAACGAGTTACAAGCACTTAGCTGCACTTGCGAAAACAATTACATTGTGCAAATCAACAGAAAGAGACGGAACGTGAGAAAATGCACAATTTGTGTAATCGAAACTGGAGCTGGACTCTGCTGATTTTCCCGGGTGAGTATATAGAAATGTGAACGGATTTGGGGTTATCTTCCATATAAAATCTGACACGATCTGTCCGAGTTACCGTTTGGACAGCAGGAGAAAAAGTTGTTCAAAAAATTTATGAAATGCCAATTTCACTTACGTTTAACTTTATTACCCCCGACGCACATTTGCAACTTTGTTGCAACTGACTGGCTGGCGCTCCTGCTTTTGGCCAAGAGTCTCAGATTGCCTTTTAGCTTTCAGCTTGAGCACTATTTCAATGTTTCTGTTTGTTTGTTTATTTGTCTCTCACCCACTACCCGTTCTGGGCTCTCGGGTTTCCAGTCCTGCTCCTTCTCTCGGTGGCAAGTTCGGAGGAATGCGGTCAGGAGGAGTTCTCACAGTGCGCCGAACCACTTGATATGCTGCAGTTAACGTCGAACTTCTCGATTGGCCCGGCCAAGAAGGAGGAACTGGACGAACTTTGTCAGTAAGTGGCACCATGGAAAAATTCCCCCGTCGATCTGGACTCGCTGCATCCAGCTCCCAAACGCAATCTGTTGAGCACGGAAAATAAGTGCTCCATTGTGATGATCGATTCTGGAATTTTCGTATCTGTTTTGCCAAAATAAATTAGAACAATGTTGAAATGGCCAAGTTTCCTTTTAAGCTAATCCGAAATTAAATGTTCAAAATATTTGTTTTAGCTTTTGATTGCTAACAGTAATAGAGTTTTGTTAAGTTTAATATAATTAAAATTTTAAAACTAAGTGCTTACACGTTATATACATAAAAACAATGTTATTTGTTTATGATAAAAGAATGAGTGCATAAAATATGAACTAGTAATTTAGGCCATTAAACTTTTTAAAAAATATTGTTGTTCAAAAATAGATACGATAATTTCCAGTTTAAAAGCATTGCTTGATGAAGAGTAAAAATAATTTTTTTTGTCCCCAGTGAGCTGCGCAAGGGAGTGAGGTGCATCCAGAGTTACACCCGGCGCTGCATGGATCTGCAGCAGAGGAGTCAGTTCAACAAGCTCTACCATGGAACCAACCAGTACATCAGGGATCTGTGCAACAAGGGCAAGTTCCAGGATGAGTACCTCAAGCACGTCCGCTGCTCCGCGAAGGCCAAAGAGGAGTTCGAGGTGTGCTCCAATCGGTATAAGGAGACCATGGTGTTCTTGAAGCCGAACAAAAACCAGGAGAACTCGGGAAATGGAACTCTCAACGAGAATATTAAAACCATTTGCTGGTAAGTAAAAATAACGGATCACCTGAATTCAAATATTGTTGAACTCACATTTTTAAAATTTTATAATAATTTTTTTTTAAGAAGAAATTATATTATTTATTCGCAAAAAAACACTATAACGTTTTTTTAATTTTTGTATTCGAATTCTTGATTCTTGTAAACTCAGATAAATAATTATTAATTTCAAATCTTGAAGATCAGTAAATTTAAGCACTATATGATAAAAGTGTTAATTGTTACTTAAACGGAGCGAATTAAATGTATTAATATTTGGTTTTTACTTTAATTCCTTATTACAAAAGAAAAATCAATTTAATATTAAAAAAACTGTATGTAATATTAAAATTTGTAAAGATTGCTAGTATTTTTTTTTAAATATAGGAGTTCATTATCTCTCTTGTTAAATTCTTATTTCAGCTCTATTAATAAACTTGTGGATTGCTCTGAAAGCGCTGCTCGAAAGATCTGCGGCAACGAAGCGGGTCAGTTCACACGTGAACTGGTCGACAAATATGCCAACAGCCTGACAAAAGTAAGCTCAAGGAATCACTCTGTGTGAGAAGTTTTGATTAATTTATTTTGCAGATCTACTGCGAGGACTTCAACCGAAATAAAACCCTGTGCCGGAATGGCGATGAGAACGGCTCCAGTCGAATTGGTCCGAATTTGAGCAGCTTAAGCCTTCTTTTTACAGGGACATTACTTACACTGCTGGTCAGCAGAGTAAACAGATAGATGGAAGAACCGCAGCTAAGTGCAAATATATAGAACCAGTCTTACCAAAACGGAATTATGCTCCGCAAAAGAGGAGAGAAGAAGGAAAAATAGTTAAGGTTTCCCCCATCACACCGAAAGAATTCCACACGCTGTTGCATACTTTTGGCAGTCAGTTTAGGTTACAAAAATCCATAGAAGAGCCCCTGAGAAATCGAAAGGAGTAAGCTATAAAGTAAAGTACTTGTTAAGAATGTTATGTATACCAGTATGCATATAAATAGAGGATCGGAGAGCAGTGTCAAGCATAGCTAAGATCGTATATATACGGATATGTATGTTACTATATAAAGGATATAGGCTAGCTAGTTAGAATCAGTGTTGAGTGTGGCAGGCAGGTTAGTTGATGTTGGCCTTACTTTCCAATCGTCGTCGATCGTGCAATACTAGAGTTTCGTTGAGTTTGTTGAAGTTGTCCAGGCTTTAAGTGTAGACATATTTTAGATAATACCCTTTCGTTTTACAAATCGTTGTTAGCTGAAGTTAGAGCGCGGCCCTACCCACCTTGGTTAATTTGTAACACAAAAAATATACTGCGCTGGAAGTGTGTGAGTGTCCCCAAAGGATTCTGAAGTGCTGAATCGGAATGTGGCCAAAATGGACTATCACCATCTATTAGGAACACATACCCGCATCACAGTATATTTGCATACGTCAATTTCTGTTACCCAGTGCAATCGAAAAGCGCACATACACCTCTAAGCGCACAAGAAAAAATCCCCCGGGATTTGCTCACATATCGGCAATAACTTTACATAAACTAAAAGTGCATTTCTGTGAATCAGGATTTTATAAATTATTTATAAACTTATTTAGTGGATAGCGTATATTTATTTCAAACACTGTAAATACCTTTAAAAAAATATTCAAATTGGGAAATATGCATAAAAAAAATATTAGTTTAACTTAAAACACACACACACACCTACTTACAAAAACTGTGAATATATATTATGATTAAAGAGTAACATTTATTTTAAGTAAAACACACACATGCATATGCAAGGAAAAACAATAAAAACGAGAAAATAAATTAACGCAAAAAAGTGTGAGAAGAGCGGCGAAATAAAGGGGGAAACGAAAAATAAGGGGAGGAATGGTTTTCAAAACGAAGCTGGGAGTACTCTAAAAATCGCTCAAAAATAAAAATGTATCTGTAGTGTTAATAGCAGCTAATGGGTAATGTCGGATTTTAAAAACATGTTTTCGGGGTTTGCAAAACCGGAATTGATGACAATATTATATATGAAGTTGGATATATTTCAATGTGGGCAGTTATTAAAAGTTTTGGCTTTGTTGTGCGATTGTTTTAAGCGCTTGATTTTAACTATTTGGACCCGATCAAATATTTATTGCAATCGATTTAGCTATATTAATTAAATCTGGTTTATTTAAACTTGTATAGGTATTGATGTGGAACTGAGTCATTGGTACAAACATATTTAAGAGTACAGAATTTAGATAATCTATATTTATATCATATTAATAATTTCTCTACTTATGGCCAAATTTGGTACATACCACATTTGGTAAGAGTATAAAAAGCGAGCGAGTGCCGTGCCAAAAATGCTTTTTACTGCAGGATAAAACCGAGCGCAGCCAGAAAGTATGCAACGCGCCCCGTCCGGCGCCCAAAAGTATGCTGCGCAAATATGCCAACTCTGGTCGGCGTTTACCAGAAGCGTTACGAGAAGGGGTTACGGAAGGGGTTACGGAAGGGGTTACCGAAGGGGTTACCGACGGGGTTACCGAGGGGGTTACGCGAAGGGTTCGCCACCATGGGAAGGCGGCGACCTGCTTCTGGGGCTGGCCATAATTTATGTTTATGTGGTGCGTTCATTAGACTAGCGGCAACGACGTCGCCGACAACGGTTGACTTCTCGCCTGGCAGCTAATTTATAAGGTCGGATTCATGGCTCAAGGACATATGTGGGGCCAAAGGGGCGAACAGAGCGTCGGTCGGGTGCAATAATTACAGTTATCGCACTTGGCCAGCGGCCGAGTTTGCGTTTGACACTCGCAATCATGGTCGGACATTGATTTCGCCGGGATTTGGCAATGAATTGTGAGTGGTTATTTGGTTAAACATGTCCAAGCTGCCAGCCACTATCTAACACAGTCATCATAGGCAGATAAAATACCTGATTTAGTATAACCAGTTGGTGGGTAATGTATCTTATGTTGTAGCCAAAATTAAAATTCATTTTTACTCTACTCTACCTCAGTGCTTTAGCCATATTATTTAAGGCACGATTGGTTTATCTTTCGATTGGTCAATTTGCCTTTCTACTTTTCCTACAAATTTCATTGCATAAATATCTATACTGAATATTGAGCTTACGTACTCTACAATTTTTCAAATGTAATTTCGGAATGGATTATTTGCTTGCCAACTTTAAAATCTCTCCCTTTGATGTCTCCCAATCGTTTTCTTTTTCAATAAAAATGCATTGACATCTCTTGCAATCACATCTCGGAATTGCATTTTATAAGAGGCCATGTGAGGCATATTTGGTCTCAGGACCAGGACCGAATGCTTAACCAATCAATAACCGAGTTAAGAGGGGAAGTGACTGGAAGTGAGCTGGGTCCCAGGTATCTCGATTGCAGCTCAAATATTTACGTTTCCATTTCAAGTGGGCAGGGATCGGAGGCTCACAGCTCCCGTGGGTCATTTTCAGCTTCATTTGTTGTGCAAATAGGCGAAATGCATTGCCATTGAGCACCGCACTTCGCATTAATTTGAAGTCATATTTTGTATCTTGAGCGTTTTCATTGCTGCGGTAAATGCCGTTTGGCCATTTGATTGCATTCGTACCATTTTTTTTTAGTTCTTAATTAATTGAAAATATCTTTGCGGAGCTGTCGGAGTGGCAGGATGGCAAACAAATTGACAGCCAGTTGCAGCTCGCATTCATACGGGAAGTGTCGAGTGGCCCTTCCATTCTGCACTCGTCCTGCTCCTGCCCCAACTCCTTTATCCAGCTTTCATTCACTTGCCACCCACATAGTCCTGCGCCCTTGCTGAATCCCGGCAGCTCTTTCACTCATGCTTAATCCTCTTTAAGCGGCAACAGAACGATTATATTTTGATTTTGTTTTCTGCTTTTGTTGCATCCCTTTGGTCGCCGCTCGCTTTTGTTTTTATTTGCACATTTCCGCTGCGACTAATCTGCAATTATGTTTTACATAGAAATCCTATCGCATCGCAAACAACAACGCAGTGCGAATAAAAAGTTTTCAACAGTTTTGTCCAGGCTTGATGGTTTGTCCTGCTGAGATAGTTGCGAAACACAAATATTAAACAACAGCAACACCAGCGACATCGAGAGACAACGGAGCGAATTAACGGAGCAAGCTTTGCCCGGGCCAACGCTGCGTATGCGTATTAAATTTCCTATTTACATCAAATCAAAGCGAAAGGAAATCACAAAGCGATGGAGATAATTTAATACTAAAATATAACTGAAAAAGGAAAATAATAATAACAAATGGATGGACTACCTTTTTTTTATCAACTGAAAGCTAAATTTACAGTTACTTTGTTTTGTACTGGCGTTGAATTATTTGTATATAAATATATAATCTGACTATAAAAAAAGATTCTTATTTAAATGAAGCATAAATAAAATCTATAAATTTTTTAAATATATTAATAGAAGCAATGAATTAACTATATCTACTCCATATAATATTCAAAGATATCTGACAACTATTTATTAAAATCTACAACAGTAAAAAAAAAAGTATTATTATTAAATAAAACATAACAATCGGAATACCTCATAAAAAGAAACATAATGCGTCTGCAAAAGCATCATTAAAATGCACAAACACAACAATTTTTTTGTATTTAATAATTACATAAATTAATGCATCACAGTTTCATTGACGAATTAATAAAATCAGTTTAATTAAAATGAATCAAAACTCAAGAAAAAAGTTATCGTATCACATGTTTATTACACCCGATTGAGCAACGAACAACAATAATAATAAACAATTAACAGAGCTGGGATCAAACTCAAGTTGAGCGTATTACCTTTTGAACTTGCAGCTAAGAACACTACTGATGTTTTGTCCAAATTGCTAAGCTACTAAGAATATTTAATAGCTGCAGACATGCTCAAGAGCTCGGACTGGAAATCCGAAACCCCTCTTTGAGTATTCGATGCATTAGGAAGCATTTACGTTTTGTTGCTCCCACATCATATTCACTTTGAGTTATTTTCTTTTCTATTTCAATTGCAAGTCACTTGGAGAGATTAAATGGGCAACTTGCCCCTGCAACTCCCAGAACCCCAAGTCCCCTGAATCCCCGAAACCCTTCCGGGCAGGACATCCTGATGGCCATAAATGCGCTTGTGGTTGATAGGTGGTTGCCCAGGAGTTGCTGCTGCAGGTGGGTGAATGGGTGGGTAAGTGGGTGTGTGTGTATGGATGGGTGTGTGCGAGGTTGTACGATGGTGGTGGCCAGCTATGTCAGCTGTTGGCCAGCTGGCTCGGCTCTCGAATGCATTTCGGTCATGATAATCATGTTGGTTGCTGCAAGTTGCAACTTGCATCTGCAGCATGCGTTGCATTTGCAATTCCTGGCTATACGGCCATCGCCAATGGCCGATGGTCGATGGGCCTGTCTAGCTAAGCCTGCTGTGGCTTGTCGTGGTGTGGTTTATGGCAGCATCTTGTCCAATTTATTACCACTTTCATTTGGTAGCATAATAGGCAATGCACTCGCACGCACACACAAATACACATCGAGAAGAACCAATGAATTTCAAATTAAATTAAGATATCCAGAACAATATTGTCAATTGTGAACAAATACGTCATATAATTACTATCTGGTTTAGGTTTAGAAATAAAATTTGTTTGAATAAAATCTACAAAAATTATAAAAAGTTATTTTCCAAACTCAAATTAGTTATTCCTAAAAATATCTAAGAATTTTTTTTTACAATGACCTGATTCACAAATGGAAAAATAATTTTGTTTAACATTTGGTGTTCCAGGCAATCAGAACTTAGCAAACAAATTTTAAGACACTTAGATTTGATTTTTTAAGTCTAAATAATTTAAATCATGATTTTTTTCAATTGTGTGCTAATATATTTCTCTCAGTGTGTATAGCGCACTTGCGGCGAATGTTACCAGCCTGCCAGCATACACATAACACATATCTATAACACGTAGCACTCAAAAATACTCAAACATTGAAATTGGAGTTCTAGTTTTTGGTTCTCGTCTCGTTTCTGCTTCATCAGTTACATGCTTTGAATAATTCAAGCGTATTTTAGGCCATGCCAGGCAAAATGTTTTCCGCCTTGTCAACCCCTTTTTATCCAGCCTGCAATGAACAGACGGATTTTGTCTGCCTGAAAGTTATTAAATTATTTTAAAATCACCCCATCTATTGCACTCGGAAGCCACAAAGGCAGTCTTTTTTGTTTGTGTGAGACATTACCACTTTATAAAAATTGTTGAAAAACTGCAATTAAGGCATTTTAAGGCGAACTGGATTAGCATAATTCAGCGGCTCTATGTTTTCCAGCCTCTTTGCAGCTCCTCTGCCACATAACGTATACGCTTCCTCTGTCACATTACGTATACGCAATGCTTGACGCCAGCCATTTGTGCTGCATATCCCCAGGCGCCACTGGCGAAAAATAAAAGACGAGGCACAGATTTCTCTCACTCTGCGGCGGCTGCTAAAAAACAAAACTCAAGTGTTGAACGCAACCACACCCCGCTCCCCGCACCGCCCCCCCTTTTGTGTCTTTTGTGGCCTTTCGCTGTTTGTCAACAGCAGCGGCAGCCAACACTTGAGGGGGCGTGTCAGGCGTGTAGGCGCTTTTTAATTGCACTGAAAACAAAACGCTAAACACTTGTTGGCTGCCTGGATGGCTGGCTGCCTTCCAGCTAGTTGTCGCGTGGCAAATGGCGGGGTGTCATCAAAACTCTCCAAACAGAAAAAGCCCTGCCGCCGCCTCCAGCAGCAATTTGTGTTGCAGTTGCTGATGTTGCCACTGTCGGTGCCGATGTTGCTGCTGCTGCTGCTGCAGCAGTTGCTTTGATTGTGGGCCATAACTGCGAGACAGCTTCTATGTGCCGCTATTGTGTCGCTTTTTTTTCGCCGACATTGCTGAAGTTTCGCTTTGATCGCATTGTAACATTTTGCGACAGTTTTAGATTGTAATGGGCTCCCTGGGAGAAATGGGAATAAGAACGACTCTGAATTGGATCTGAGATTGCAAGTAAAACTGTGTAGTGGTAATAGTATTTCGATAAAACTAATAAAAGATGAAAGCAGGAGGTAACAAAGAACTTTGACACTTCACACTTATCGACGATAAGTTGACCGAAAAGTCAACTTATGATCAAAAATAAATAAAGTTTAAAGCACAAAAAAGGTTTTTAAAATTTTTGTTTAATTTTATCGATTTTAAGGCCAATTTTAAGTTGTTAATATTATATAATCTAGAATTAACTACCATAGCTTACAAAAATAATAACTAACAAGAAAGGAAAGCTAACTTCGGGCGGAGCCGAAGTTGATATACCCTTGCAGAATATTCTGTAAATAATATTCTCTAAAATTATTCATATAATGCATTCTAAATACTCATAAAAATCCCAACTTCATAACTTTAAAAACACCAAAGTTATGGCATTTCCTATCGTTCAGTTATATGGCAGCTATAGGATATAGTCGGCCGATCCCTATAAAATTTGGTAGGTCGGATTGATTGGTCAAATATAAAATTCATAGAAAATCCCAACTTCCTAACTTTAAAAACACCAAAGTTATGGTATTTCCTATCGTTCAGTTATATGGCAGCTATAGGATATAGTCGGCCGATCCTTATGAAATTTGGTAGGTCGAATTGATTGGCCAAATCAAAAAGCCATAGAAAATCCCAACTTCCTAACTTTACAAACAGCAGAGTTATGGCATTTCCTATCGTTCAGTTATATGGCAGCTATAGGATATAGTCGGCCGATCCCGGCCGTTCCGACTTATATACTGCGTGCAAAGGAAAGAAGGGTGTGTGCAAAGTTTCAATTCGATATCTTTAAAACTGAGAGACTAGTTCGCGTAGAAACAGACAGACGGACAGACAGACGGACAGACAGACGGACAGACGGACAGACGGACAGACGGACAGACGGACAGACGGACAGACGGACAGACGGACATGCTTATATCAACTCAGGAGGTGATCCTGATCAAGAATATATATACTTTATAGGGTCGGAGATGTCTCCTTCACTGCGTTGCACACTTTTGACCAAAATTATAATACCCTCTGCAAGGGTATAATAATATTTATTAATTTACAAGACTCTTAAGCATTAATACTTAACACAATAAACATTTTTATTTCAAAAACAAGAAAGGAAAGCTTACTTCGGGCGGAGCCGAAGTTGATATACCCTTGCAGAATATTCTGTAAATAATATTCTCCAAAATTATTCATATTATGCATTCTAAATACTCATAAAATTCCCAACTTCCTAACTTTAAAAACACCAAAGTTATGGCATTTTCAATCGTTCAGTTATATGGCAGCTATAGGATATAGTCGGCCGATCCCTATAAAATTTGGTAGGTCGGATTGATTGGCCAAATATAAAACTCATAGAAAATCCCAACTTCCTAACTTTAAAAACACCAAAGTTATGGTATCTCCTATAGTTATATGGGAGCTATAGGATATAGTCGGCCGATCCTTATAAAATTTGGTAGGTCGAATTGATTGGCCAAATAAAAAAGCCATAGAAAATCCCAACTTTTTAACTTTACAAACACCAGAGTTATGGCGTTTTCTATCGTTCAGTTATATGGCAGCTATAGGATATAGTCGGCCGATCCCGGCCGTTCCGACTTATATACTGCGTGCAAAGGAAAGAAGGGTGTGTGCAAAGTTTCAATTCGATATCTTTAAAACTGAGAGACTAGTTCGCGTAGAAACAGACAGACGGACAGACAGACGGACAGACAGACGGACAGACGGACAGACGGACAGACGGACAGACGGACAGACGGACAGACGGACATGGCTATATCAACTCAGGAGGTGATCCTGATCAAGAATATATATACTTTATAAGGTCGGAGATGTCTCCTTCACTGCGTTGCACACTTTTGACCAAAATTATAATACCCTCTGCAAGGGTATAAAAAACAAATATATATTTAAGAAAAGCATTACATTATTTTGAAAGAAAAACAATTGGTTTTATATTCCGTTTTTGCAATATTATTCACTTATATTAAATTCAATCCTTTCACTAAATCGTTATTAAAACACATAAACACAAACACATAAACCACATAAGTATAATCTATTAAAGTCGAGGGGCTAACTTTAATAGATTATACTTACGTAGTTTTAACAATGTTTAAGTTTTTGGCTTAATACGATTTAGTGAAAGGGTTTAATTTAATATAAGTGAATAATATTGCACAAAACGGAATATAAAACCAATTGTTTTTCTTTCAAAATAAACCCAAAACCTATAAATTATTTAAGTAACCCTATTTTAAAAACGAGTTCACATTTTATGGTTCAAATTGCATTAACAACATTTATAATCGTTTTTATGTATTTGTAACATATTTTATGCCTCCCTCAGACGTTTGATTGACTTGCCCAAATGATTGCCACATTTAATTACCCCATTCGATCAGATAATGTAGTTAATTTTCAATTTTACTTTTTCCGCACAAACATTTTACCGTGAAGTTCGATTTATTGTTCGCTTCATTGGGACAACATGTTTAATTAACGAACACAGCGAAGGCGAGCAACAAGAGTTTGTCACTGACGTTCGGTGAAATTTCTGACTCTCTGGTGACATTTGAAAAGTTTAAAATAATATAATTTTCGACGCTATATGGCAAACTAACAAGTTCGACTCGGAAGCCCTGGACTGAGGGGTGTAGGTGGGGATGGGGATGTTTTTTGGGGAGTTTGTCTTAGCTAACTTTTCGCCCGGGAAAGGAGAAACTTTTTCTACTGCACTGTTGCACCCACCCACACACACACTCACACTCACACTCACACTCACGAAGATCTATTGTAAAATATGTAAGAAAGTTTCCTCAGCTTGGCTGGGAAAACGCTGCGTTTTCGGAAAAGCCAGCAGCAGAAGCAGCAGCATCGACGTTGTCTTTGGGGAAATTAAACATTTTCTATTTGAAAACTTTGCCGTGTGGGGGACGGAATTTGGAGCGGTGGATTTTGCTAAGGTTCAAGAGCAACAGTTGCCTTTTGAACTGTTTCGGGTCACACTTTGGCATTACGTTAGTACCCTTTGTTCCACCAACAATTGCGGAAGTCATAATTTTTGCGCTGGCCAAGTTTTTGGTTTTTTGACAAATTTAGCAGCAAATTGCCGGCAGAACTTTAGTGTGAGCATTCAAGCCTGGTGTCGGGAATGGAGTGGAATGGGAATGGGCCTTTGGATCCAAATGTCAAGCGGCTTGCTGTCATAGGTGTTGCATATTTAATGCGCCGACGCCGATGGCAACACCAGCAACAAGAGGAGCAGCCCCAGCGCAGCGATTCAGACAAGTGCACCCAGAGTGCATGCAAATATTTTTGTCAACGATTGTTTTGCCGGATCCCTCGATTCCGAATGGCGAGCTCTGACTGCGGAATGTTCGCGGGGGGAGGGGAGGGGAGGGGAGGTCGGTAGAAGTGCGGGAAAAGCGGGTCAGGGAAAAGGAAACAAGGACACTGCCCGCGCCCCTTGTTGTTGTCAACGGTTTGAGTAATTGTCGCTGGTGTGAAAATTGGCAACGATGCCATCAAGCTGGAAAAGGATTTACTGGGTTATGTATGAGCCAAAGGCTGATTGAGATGAAGCAGCAGCTGGATCGAGTTCCAAATGGCCATCGATGGATGTCTATGGCATCAGCAATCTTGCCAGGACTGAATATAAACATTATCGCAGAAAATAAGCCAATCGAGGTCATATTTAAAATAGGACAATGTCTAATGTCTGATTGGAATTACATTGTAAGATTTTATTTATGATATGATAATGGGAATAAGTTAAAAAAAAGGAAAATCAAAACTGGTTTGATGGCAACTTTTTAATATTTATAGTAATTACTATTTACCTAATGGTAATATACAAAAATTTAAGAAATTAATTTTGACTACTCACTTTTATATTGGTGAATATAATTGATATATTTTTGAATATTATACTCTAAGAAATATTTTTAATAATAGAATATTTCATATTCTCATTATTAATCTTATTATTATTATTCTTATTATTTGTTCTGAACAATAGATAGCATTTAGAACAATACAGTATGATTTTCAAAAACATTTTAATTAAATATCATTGATTGACAAGACATCAATGCTCTTATTACCAAAGCACTAATGCAATAAAACCCTCATAAAGCGAAAGAACTTTTCCTGATTTTGCACAAATAAAATCAATTAAATCGAGCTGTAAAAACACCAAAACAATATTTGATTACAAAAAACACCCAACAGATGATTTTTTACCACAGACTGGAAAAAACTTAGTGCCAGAGGCAAATTGAAAACACGATTTCCGGCTGAAGCAAGCAAAAACGCCACAAAAAAGGTGATAAAAAAGCTGGCATCGAAAAATGATTTTCACATTGATGAAAATTAAATGCGAGTCGGGGCAAACCAATGCGATGTGTTGCATCTGTTGGGGCATTATCAAATAATTCAGTTGTAATCTATTTTAATCCGCCGGCGTGGCCCGCAAAACCGCCCCACTTGACATGGCGAATCATCAAAATGTTTGTTTGCTTGGCCTCTGGCCCCATCCATTTTTCTCCCACAACTCGTTTCCAACTGTGAAACTATTTATTTCGATATTTTGCTAAACATTGCCCAGATTTAAATTTCCATTCATGTAAAATTGCATAAATATATACAAACGTCGTTTGATGGAAATGTCCAGCTATATTTCAGTCACCCATATTTTTTTAACTGCGTGGGAATTATTCAAATAATTTAAGCGGCTTAGTGTAATGGCTGGTGAGAATTTTTTGAAAACATGGGGATGGAGTTAAAGCAGCTCTAAGCGGAAAGAATTCACGCGGTTGCTTAAATTATACAGTATAATTTGGGAATATAGATTACCAACTGCATGAAAAGGCAACTGAATAAATAATTGTTCGGGTTTATATTCAATCGATTGGTTAGAAGCTTTTTATCCCCTGAAATGTCAGTACGGCTTAACAAAATCGTTTCTCATTTTGGCTGCAAATGTTAGTTTAGTTGTTAGACTCGGTTTAGAGCAAAACAATGTTTTTGGTCTTTTTTTGGAAATGGAATTTCTGAGCCCTTTTTCGTACTGAAAGTTTAGAATTAGTCTTAAAAGTGTCTCCTGAGTAAAATAATTATAATAATAAAGCAGAGTTGTATTTTATTCTGACTAAATTAATCCTTTTCCTTTTTTTGGGACTATTGAATTATCAATGCTGAAAAATCAGGTTTGTTAGATAAACATTTAGAAATCCTGTACCAAAGTGTAGGTATTTTTTGATATCATTGGAATTCCCTTTCTTGAACTTACCTGAAATATGTTACCTCACCCAATATTCTTAAATATTCTTTCGATATTATATTACACATTCCTGAATCTTTCATTTTCATTAAAAGTTACATAGCAACAAAATTCCAAAAAAATGATAAATGACTTTTTTGATAGTAAGCCACTGCCTGCTAAATCCGATATAAAGCAGCTCATATTTCGTGCTGAAGTCAGTTCGGGAAAATGTTCCACTCCCTGGTCTTGCTCCAGTTTGTGGCTCTGCCTTGGTTGGTCATTGGAGAACATCGCATCGTAGGCGGCCATACAGAAAGTATTAAGGTTACCCCATGGTATGGTTCGCTTATAGCAAACTCTAAACTGAAGTGTGGCGGCGTGTTGGTCAAGAACAACTACTTCCTGACCGCTGCCAGGTGTGTGGATGGCTATGATGTAAGTGATCTGCAAATAAGATTGGGCACCAGCAGCTGCGAATCGGGAGGATCTAAGGTGGGAGTCTGCAAGGTGAAAGTACATCCCCAGTATTCATCTGGGCGCGTCGACAACAATCTTGCCCTGCTGAGGACCTGTGAGCCACTGGTGGCCACCGATGAAATAAAGCCAATTGAGAGCTCCGACAAGATTCCGGAGGACAATTCACCGGCCAATGTCACCGGCTGTGGGTCTCTAAGTGGCAATGTGTTCGATATTTACAAAGGCAGGGCGTTTGGGGGATTTTTCGACCCGGTCACCGATGTGTTTCTTGATCTGCATAACCCATTGCACAGCGCCGAAGTGCAGATTCTCAACCAAAATCAGTGCTCATCAGACTGGAAACAGATTGGACTTAGATTTTTCTTTTTGGTAAACGGAATCTCCGAGCTGACCATCTGCACCAAGGCATCCGGCAAGGGAGCCAGCGTCTATGATATGGGTGACCCTTTGGTGGTCGACAACAAGCTCGTGGGCATTTTATCCAAGCCAGGCTGTTCCGCGAGGCCCGATGTATACTCGAATCTCAACCAGCACAAGACATGGCTCGATGATAATACAAAGGAGTAATCAAGCTAGTTGTAAACTAACAACTTATTCATAATCACCAATTTATCTTATATTCCCTACATAAAATATTAGTTATTTAAGGTACACTTGTAAGATCTCCGAATAAAGAAGAACATTGCGCAACGGTTGAATAATAGTGGGGCCAATCACAAATCAATTTAGAATGTCACCCCTGCTTTCGATTTTCTTCCAGATCTTATAAATACAGGTGCCCTGCAAAAGGAATTTAGATATACATCAAAATGCTCCAGACAACTTGTATACTATTTTTAGTGATCCTTCCATGGTCGGCAAGTGGAGCGCTTAATAACTGTGAGATCGTTGGCGATGTGGTCACGATTAAGGATGTGCCTTGGCAGGCATCGATTCGGTCTGACAAGAAGAACATTTGCAGCGGTGTTATTCTCAACACCAAATACATAATTGCGCCCTCCGATTGCGTGGCAAAGAAGGCACTACCCGGTCTAAAGGTCATCGTGGGAAGTAGCTCTCGGGGCACGGGTGGCACTGAGGTGGGGGTCTGCAAAGTGACCATCCACCCACAGGCCGGCAAGAAGAACTATGGCAGCAATTTGGCTCTGGTGAACCTCTGCGAAGATTTGAAGCTCACGGACACCATCAAGGACATCAAGGTGATCGACAAGGAGCCCGATCTGAAGGCCAAAGCCACAACCTCCGGTTGGGGCATCGTCAGTTGGGGGGCCATGCTGAGAAAACCATGCGCGACCGTCTCAGCCCATGTACTACGAAAACTAGATGTCAGCCTCCAGGATGCGAAGTCATGCGCCACTGAGCGAAAGCGGTGGTTTGGCATGTCCTCCGGCGTCGCGGAGCAGAACATTTGCGTCACCAAGAAGGCCGAGAGCTGCTCCTTCGACAAGGGCTCTCCTCTGGTTATCGATGGCAAGTTGGCGGGCATAATGTCACTGGGCGATTGCTCCAAGAAGCCCGAAGTCTTCATCAATTTGTTCCTTCACAAGACCTGGCTGGAAAGTAATTTAAAGGACAAGTAATGCCCAAAATGAATAGGTTAGGTGTCTCCTTGGGTAAAATATAACTAAATATCCACATTTGTTGGACAATTGTACCTAAACCTATCAAATATATTTATAAACAAGAAAGAAAGGAAAACTAATTTCGGGCGGAGCCGAAGTTGATATTCCCTTGCAGAATACTCTGTAAATTATATTCTCCAAAATTATTCATATGATGCATTCTTAATACTCATAAAAATCCCAACTTCCTAACTTTAACAAGAAAGGAAAGCTAACTTCGGGCGGTGCCGAACTTGATATTCCCTTGCAGAATACTCTGTAAATTATATTCTCCAAAATTATTCATATGATGCATTCTTAATACTCATAAAAATCCCAACTTCCTAGCTTTAACAAGAGAGAACGCTATAGTCGAGTGCCTCGACTATTAGATACCCTTACTCAGATAACAACTAAATACAAATATGCCTTCTTGTATGCTTTTCGCCGCTCGAATTAGCTCCCGATTTTTATGTTACAATCGGTACCCAGGGAACACCACGTGGAAGCCGTTGATGTGCAACGAGGTCTTTCAAATTAACGTTGACTCTGTTGAGCACCTTGGCCAGCTGTTCCAAAGTAATCCGTTAGATGGCGCTATTTTATTTCGCCATCTACCCCCCCATCGTTAGAGTGGGCGTAGCAAACATTTATTAGGCCAATCGATAGGTATTGACGAAACAAATACATATCAATTACAATTTTCATAATAACATCCAAACTGTGGCCACAGCTTGTGGCTTGTGGGCGTCAGAGGGGGCGTGGCACCATTGCAAACAAACTTGCGCTGCGTAGGAACTCCTAAAATCTACATGCAAATGCCAATCTTCTAGCTTTTATAGTTTCCGAGATCTCAGCGTTCATAGGGACAGACAGACAGACGGACAGACAGACGGACATGGCTAGATCGACTCGACTAGTGATCCTGAACAAGAATATATATACCTTATAGGGTCGGAAACGCTTCCTTCTACCTGTTACATACTTTTGCACGAATACAATATACCCTTTTACTCTACGAGTAACGGGTATAAAAACACCAAAGTTATGGCATTTCCAATCGTTCAGTTATATTGGGGCTACAGAATATAGTCGGCCGATCCTTTTGAAATTTGGTAGGTCGGATTAGTTAGACAAATATAAAATCCGTAGAAATTCCAAACTTCCTAACTTTACAAACACCAAAATTATGGCACTTCCGATCAATCAGTTATATGGCAGCTATAAGATATAGTCGTCTGATCCTTATGAGATTTGGTAGGTCCGATAGCTTGGCCAAATATAAAACCCTTAGAAAATACCAACTTCCCAACTTAACAAACACCAAAGTTATGGCATTTCAGATCAATCAGTTATATGGCAGCTATAAGATATAGTCGGCCGATCCCGGCCGTTCCAATTTATATTCTGCGTGCAAAGAAAAGAAGGGTGTGTGCAAAGTTTAAATTCGATATCTTTAAAACTGAGAGACTAGTTCGCGTAGAAACAGACAGACGGACAGACAGACGGACAGTCGGGCAGACAGACGGACAGACAAACGGACAGACAGACGGACAGACAGACGGACAGACAGACGGACAAACAGACGGACAGACAGACGGATAGACAGACAGACGGACAGACGGACATGCTTATATCAACTCCGGAGGTGATCCTGATCAAGAATATATATACTTTATAGGGTCGTAGATGTCTCCTTCACTGCGTTGCACACTTTTGACCAAAATTGTAATACCCTCTGCAAGGGTATAAAAATCGAAATGTAGTCGTTTTGTAATAACAGCTAGGGTATATAAATGTCGGCTTGCCGAGGTTTGTTTCCATTCTTGATTCTTGTCTAAATTGCACCTTCGCCTTTTTTTGGGATCTTTGAATTAGCAATGCTGAAAAATCAGCTGAGTTCAATAAAAATTGAGCATACAGTGTACCAAATTGTAGGTATTTTTTGGTTTCATTGAAATTGCCTTTTTCTTGTCTTAAATGAATTTACCTGAGGTAAGTTGCCTTACCCTATATTCTTAAATATTTTTTCGATATTATAATACACATTCTTCAATCTTTCATTAAAAGATACACAGAAACAAATTCCAAGCGAAATGATGGATGACTTTTTTGATAGTTGGCCTGCTCAATCCAACGCGGATCCCATATAAAGCAGTTCCTATTTCGTGCTTAAGTCAGTTCGGGAAAATGTTCCACTGCCTGGTCTTGCTCCAGTTTGTGGCTCTGCCTTGGTTGGTCATTGGAGAGCATCGCATCATAGGCGGCCATACAGAAAGTATTAAGGTTGCCCCATGGTATGGTTCGCTTATAGCAAACTCTAAATTGAAGTGCGGCGGCGTGTTGGTCAAGAACAACTACTTCCTGACAGCTGCCAGGTGTGTGGATGGCTATTATGTAAGTAATCTGCAAATAAGATTAGGCACCAGCAGCTGCAAATCGGGCGGATCTAAGGTGGGAGTCTGCAAGGTGAAAGTACATCCCCAGTATTCATCTGGGCGCGTCGACAACAATCTTGCCCTGCTGAGGACCTGTGAGCCACTGGTGGCCACCGATGAAATAAAGCCAATTGAGAGCTCCGACAAGATTCCGGAGGACAATTCACCGGCCAATGTCACCGGCTGTGGCGCCAGAAGAGGCAGTGTGTTCGATATTCACAAAGGCAGGGCGTTTGGCGGATTTTTCGACCCGTTCACCGATTGGACACTTAATCTGCCTAACCAATTGCACAGCGCCGAAGTGCAGATCCTCAACCAAAAGCAGTGCTCATCAGACTGGAAGAAGATTGGACTTAGATTTTTCTTTTTGGTAAACGGAATCTCCGAGCTGACCATCTGCACCAAAGCATCCGGCAAGGGAGCCAGCGTCTATGATATGGGTGACCCTTTGGTGGTCGACAACAAGCTCGTGGGCATTGTATCCAAGCCAGGCTGTTCCGCGAGGCCCGATGTATACTCGAATCTCAACCAGCACAAGACATGGCTCGATGATAATACTAAGGAGTAATCAAGGGCCACTTAAGCTAGTAATAAACTAACATCAAACCACATAACGGAACTTATTCATAATCACCACTTTGTCTTATATTCCCTACACAAAATATTAGTTATTTAAGGTACACTTGTAAGATCTCAGAATAAAGAATAAAGAACATTGCGCAATGGTTGTCTAATAGTGGGGCCAATCACAAATCAATTTAGAATGTCAGCACCGCTTTCGATTTTCTTCCACAGCTTATAAATATACGTGCCCTGCTGAATGAATTTGGATACACAACAAAATGTTCCAGACAGTTTGTATACTATTTCTAGTGATCCTTCCATGGTCGGCAAGTGGAGCTCCTGCTATGTGTGGGATCGTTGGCGAAGTGGTCCCGATTAAGGATGTGCCTTGGCTGGCATCGATTCGGTCTAAAAAGCTAGTCATTTGTAGCGGTGTTATCCTCAACACCAAATACATAATCACGGCTTCGAATTGCGTGAGAAAGAGGGCTCCGCCCTCCCTAAAAGTCTCAGTGGGAAGTAGCTCTCGGGGCACGGGTGGCACTGAGGTGGGGGTCTGCAATGTGACCATCCACCCACAGGCCGGCAAGAAGAACTTCGGCAGCAGTTTGGCTCTGGTGAACCTGTGCGAAGATCTGAAGCTCACGGACAGCATCAAGGACATCAAGGTGATCGACAAGGAGCCCGATCTGAAGGCCAAAGCCACAACCTCCGGCTGGAGCACCATCAGTTGGCAGAACCAGCTGATGGCACCATGCGAGGCCTTCTCATCGTATGCACTTCGAAAACTAGATGCCAACCTCCAGGATCCGAAGTCATGCGCCACTGATCGGAAGCTTAAGTTTTTCAAGACCTCCGGCGTCGTGGAGCAGAACATTTGCGTTACCAAGAAAGCCGAGAGCTGCTCCTTCGACAACGGCGCTCCCCTAGTCATCGATGGCAAGTTGGCGGCCATAATGGCCCATGGCGAATGCTCCAAGAGGCCCGAAGTCTTCGTTAATTTGTTCCGTCACAAGACCTGGCTGGAAAGTAATTCAAAGGACAAGTAATGCCCAAAAATGAATTGCCTTAACATTTATCTATATATAACACATACATAACATTAATCTATCAATCTACATACGTTAGACTATTTTACTTATTCTTATCAAATATATTAATTAAAGCCAATCCAAGCTATGTATTTGTAAGACCCACTATTTTTAAGCTGCTTTAACTGCTTTTAAAGACGAAATCTTAATTGTTATAGTGCTACTCCATTCCAGTCACATTATTAATTGATGTATCAACCAAGTGATAATAATTATTGATCAATTAGGATATGATCTTATAAAAGTTCAGGTTAGCATGCATTGCTTTACCTTAAGTCTACACAAGTGTGTTCGAAATCAAATCCACAAAATGGCACTAACAATATAAAATCTTCAAGTGTTATGGCGGTAGAAGCATATAATTGACATTTAACCGCGTAACATTCCAAAACAGTAAAGGCTTTTAACCCATGTTGCATTACAGATTGATTACAGCTTAACAAAACAGTATCGCTATATTACTATAAAACTTAAAATCCCTGGAGTAATCAATTCTATTTGCGATAATGATTTTGAAAGTAGCGCTTCCACTCTTCCTAGGGCTGTGTGTGCTCGTCCTTTCCGAGGACTCGGATGACTCGGATGAAGTCGAAAAGTGCGACAATACCACTGTTGGCGGCGTACCAATGGACATAAAGGAGGCCCCATGGACGGCTTCTATTACGATCAGGGAAAAGGCCAAGTGCGTCGGTGCTATCTACAAGTTAAACTACATCCTAACGACGGCGCAGTGTGTAGATGGCTATTTGAACAAGGCCATTAGGGTGCGAGTTGGGAGCTCCACTCGCAGCGATGGAGTAACTGAAGCCACAATCTGCGATATCATCATTCACGAGAAGTTCAATCTTCAAGCCATTAGCTATAACGTGGCCCTATTGAAGTTGTGCAGTCCGCTCAAGGACTCCGATACGATCAAGCCGATCCAGTTAGTTGATAAATTTCCAGCCGATGGCTCAATAGTCTTAGCCACCGGCTGGGCATCCTTCAGGTGGTGGACAGAGTATTGGGATCAGTGCCTGGATGATCTAGTCCACAAGATGCTGAAGGCCGAGGTAAAGATGTCCGGCAAAAAGAAGTGCATAAAGGACTGGCCACAGAAGTATCAACTCGGTAGAAACCTCTCGGACGAGATGTTCTGCACAGAGAAGACCGCCAAAAAGTCTTGCTCCTTCGACTTGGGAGCACCTGTAGTCTTCAAGGAAAAACTAGTTGGCATCTTGATCAGGGGCGGCTGCTCCGCCCGGCCTGATGTATACAACAATCTGCAACTGTATAGGTCCTGGCTGGACAAAAACAGCAAGTAACTACACTCCAAAGCGTGAAGGTCAAACTATTAACAAAACCATTGGTATTTGAGTATAATAAAAATAGTGGTCATAGCAAAGAAAAAAATATATTTTATTGAAATTAATAATCTGTTTTTCAATAATTTCGATATCTTAGCGCTTAGCTCAGCGAAGAAGTTTTACTGCAGTTTTATGGTATGGTAGTTATGCAATCTGCCTATGTTATGCAGTCACTAAAATTTTAAATTAACAAAGCTATGACAACATATTAAGATAGAGGCAAATAACACACAACACTTCCTAATTGGCAAGAACAGAAGGCAAACCATCACTCAATTTGAGGTATGACTTCGCAGATAAGGAGTGTAAGCCAGTGCAACTGGTGAATTTTGCCTATAAAATGAGTTCCCTATGCGGTATTAAATTCAGTTTGCAATAATGATCCGGCTTGTGTTCTCCCTTCTGCTGGTGGCGTCGCCATGGACGGTGTTCGGTGACCCTGACCCCCAGACCCGCATCATTGGCGGCTATTCCGTGGGCATTAAAGATGCCCCATATCAGGCGGCCGTAATTGTGGATAGCAGTGCGATTTGCAGTGGTGCCATCATCAGATCAAATGCCATCCTC
Organism: Drosophila fuyamai; assembly: GCA_018153365.1. Classification (NCBI taxonomy): domain Eukaryota; kingdom Metazoa; phylum Arthropoda; class Insecta; order Diptera; family Drosophilidae; genus Drosophila; species Drosophila fuyamai. The sequence continues at coordinate 5,512,816 of JAECXW010000419.1, read as the reverse complement.
ACGGCAGCTTCGTGCGTGTATGATTACTCCATAGATTATATTCAAGTGCGTGTGAACACCACGTCCAGAGAATACGATGGAACTGGAGTTCTGATTGCAGTCTGCGGGGTAACCATCCATCCGCAATACTCCTACTGGCGCTACGACTTCAACCTGGCTCTTCTGAAATTGTGCGAAGCACTGGAGACCTCGGAAACCGTTCATCCAATCAGTGTGACCGACCGACTGCCGCCGGATGACACCTGGCTGTGGGTCACCGGCTGGGGATCCACCTCTTGGTGGGGCAGCTGGTTCGACAGGTGCTTCGGCAGTCTGCCACTCCAGCTGCAGCGGGCATGGGTCAGTGTCTACAATCGGGAGCAGTGCGCCGAAGATCGGGCCATTTGGTTTTACCTCTGGGATAATGGCATCTCGGGATACACCCTCTGTACCAACTACGGCGCCGGAGGATGTTCCTATGACGTGGGAGCTCCGCTGGTGAAGGACGGAAAACTCGTGGGCATTCTCTCCGAAGGAGGCTGCACCACCAAGCCCGATGTATACGCAAGTGTGATTTGGTTCCAGAGTTGGATAGATGCAAATACGTCCCCTGACACAAAGGTTACTACTTCTGGGCCTACCAGTTCTCCTTCAGCAAACACAAGTCCTAGTTCTTCATCTTCTAGCACTACACCTAGTCCTTCGACTTCTAGTTCCATACCTAGTTCTAGTCCTTCAATTTACAGTGCAGCATCTAGTTCTACCAGTTCTAGTACTACAGCTAGACCTATTTCTACTATTTCTATTACCACACCTAGTTCTACAAGTACTAGTATACCTACTACTAGCAATACACCTAGTTCCAGTCCGACAGATGCTAGTACTTAATTAGAGTTCTGCTATAATTATAAAATTTTGCAACTATAACTAGTTATAATACTAGCTTCGATGATGGAGACTTATTGCAACGACATCCGATAAGTGTTAATTATACCCGTTACTCGTAGAGTAAAAGGGTATATTGTATTCGTGCAAAAGTGTGTAACAGGTAGAAGGAAGCGTTTCCGACCCTATAAAGTATATATATTCTTGTTCAGGATCACTAGCCGAGTCGATCTAGCCATGTCCGTCTGTCCGTCTGTCCGTCTGTCTGTCCGTCTGTCTGTCTGTCTGTCTGTCCGTATGAACGCTGAGATCTCGGAAACTATAAAAGCTAGAAGATTGGCATTTTGCATGTAGATTTTAGGAGTTCCTACGCAGCGCAAGTTTGTTTCAAAATGGTGCCACGCCCCCTCTGACGCCCACAAGCCACAAGCTGTGGCCACAGTTTTGATGCTATTATGAAAATTTTTTTTGATATGTATTTGTTTCGTCAATACCTATCGATTGGCCAAATAAAAGTTTGCCACGCCCACTCTAACGCCCAAAAACCCATTAAACACTTAAGCCTGGCTAGCGCCTACATTTCCGCCTTTCATGGCGTATACAATAGCGCCATCTAACGGATGACTTTGGAACAGCTGGCCAAGGTGCTCAACAGAGTCAAAGTTAATTCTCGATAAGGATTTCTATTAAAGGAAATTGCGATGGCTTTAATTTGTCAATACCGAACTATATCCCAAGAACTATGCAAATCAAATCAACTTAGCCAAATTGGAGGTGTTCCCTGGGTACCGATTTTAACATAAAAATCGGGAGCTAATTCGAGCGGCGAAAAATATACAAGAAGGCATATTTATATTAAGTTGTTTAGCTGAGTAACGGGTATCTAATAGTTGAGGCACTCGACTATAGCGTTCTCTCTTGTTTTCCTTTATATTCCTGACAACAGGTTTAAAAGTTTTTTAATTGAAATTTGTATGATTTTATTTTAATTATTAGCATTAGGGACCAGATCCTTTTATCAAGCTGGTTCTAAAAATATAAGGTATAAGTATCTTATTAACACTCCTCAATAAAGAAGCTGTGACACTCGCTTTTGTAATCTACCTTAGCTCGTTTTTCCCTCACGTGTTGAGTTTTTTTTTATACCGAAACCACAATCCTGGGGCTGCACTCACAGTTTCCAAGGCTGTGTTCATGGAAACGTCCCTACAACAGCCCCTGGTCATTTGCATTATTCATGCTGGTCAAGTCAAACAGAAGAGAAGTACTAGTTGGGCTAGGTTGAAAGTTAAATGCCCTTAGTGAGCAATCCTTAATATATTTTTAAAAGGAAAATGGTAAAGACCAATAGCTTTACTTGAAGAAATGACAATATTTCTGGAAAATTAAATTGTAAATATATATATTTTCTCTCATTTATTTCCCTTTAATTACAAGTGGCGGAACACTGTGAAATGTGCCCTATTAAATATTCAGTTTCACATGTATGTACTTAAGTTAATTAAAGTTTATTTTTTGGTCGGCCAACAAGAAGCCAGAGACAAATCGAGGGTGAAAAAGAGAGGGAGTCTTGGTGCGGTGGCAACTCGTGATGAAGAGTCCCCTTAGGTTGACACCATTTATAAGCTGCCTGGCAGCTGCCTGGATCCATTTGTGGCGAGTGCAACCGCGTTCAGGTTCAGCTCGCCACGTTCGGGCTGACAAAATCAAGATCTGGGGACATGGGATTTACTTGGGCCAGGTTGCCCCGAAAAGGAAAATACTTTTAGTGCAAATTGAAAAGTTCTCTCTGCTTGGACAAATATCTGCAAGAGTGGGCAGCTGCTGCAGATGGCAATGCTGATGCTCCTGCCTCAAGGACATCGACACGAAAGCCGTTCTGACCATTTATCAGAATGTTATTGGCCGAAAGACAAAAAAGAGGGCAGCGGGAGGATGAAAACCAGAGAAAGGACATCCAGGAGAACGAAGACAACTGCAATAAAATGCAATGTTTCTATTACAGCGATTTACGTGCACACACCGAAGCTGAAAGACAGTATTAACTCAGTAAGTGAACGGGAAACATATCGAATATCTTAATTAAATGAGAGATTGAAAATAAAAATGTACACAGAAAGCTGTCGTAAAAGTGTGAGGGGGAATCAGTGCTCTTAGTCCTTTTATGATAACAAACTTGATCTAATTCTTTTGACAGATTCTTAGAACTTACAAAAATAAATATTAAAATTAAAAACCTTTTTATATTTTTCAAATAATAATAATTTAATTTAATTTTATTTAATTTTCTAAAATAGATACTAAAGTTCGATAATGCTTGGAAATATTTTTTATTAAAGTTTTAAATGAAGACATAATAATGATTGATTTGTAACAAATAATGATTTCCTATAAATTTATACACTTTTTAGCCACCCTTTCGAGCTTCACTGTACCTCACGCTCCTCTCCACCCATTTAGCATCACCTCGCAGCGTGAGCAACATTTTTATGGCTTCTTGGACGAGCGAATGGTCTATTTTGGGCAAAGCAAAGTTTTCATGGGATGCTGTCCTTCGCGAGGCGACTTGTTGTAGTTGTTTAGTTGTTGGAGCTTTTGCGTTGTTTGTTAACTAGCAGCAACTAGAAGATAAGCAGCCGAAATGTTTCTCTTGCCGCTGGTCAGATGCATTTGTTTCCCTTATTCTTCTCGTGCGCATCCTTCGCCGCTTTCCTTCTTTTTTGGCCATTTTAATTGCTGTTGAACTTGGTGTTTTGGCAATTGCCCCGACAACAAAACAAAACCCATTACAACAAAAAGACCAGTAGCAGCAAATCGAAGCAATATATTTGATTTAACTTGTTTGCACAAAATAGTTTTGTTGGCCTTTTTACTTTGGCGCGCACAAATAAATTTGTTGACGCGCTTTGAAAACTATTTTGGGAATTGCGGAGATTTGTGGCAGAAAAGTAGAATTATTATTGCAACCATTGAAACAATTTATGGCACTGAGCTGAATGGCCGCAAGTCGAACGAAGTATTTAAGAATTAAGTTCAATTATGTTAGTGGGAATTGAATAGCGAAAATAAATGCTAACTGTGTTTGGCACTCACTTTTGAAAGCCGAAAGTAGTGCACATAATGGAAGTGTTTAAATAGTGCTTTTTATTTTCAAATAATGTGCTCCTATTGTTCAGTGGCAACCGCACTCAAGTGATTAAATATTTAACCTCATTTTTGTTGTGCACATTATTTTTATTCATATATTATTTTAAACACATTTTCATTTTCCAATTAGCTTTAATATGTTTTTAATTCATGCACTAGGATATTTAATTGAATTTGTTATGCAAAAGCGATTCTCTTTTCTTTCACCTTTTTTTTTTAGTTAGCCCCCCCAAAAACAAAGCAATTAAATCCCCCTCTTTATTCGAAAGCCAAATAGGGGGCAAAAACATTTAAATTAGGATTAGTTCCGTATGTGCGTGAGCTTTTAAATCAAAACATATGCCGCGGGCACAAGGGTGGAGACAGCAGGATGCGTTTTTGGCCATTCGGCATATTTCTTTACGCCGCGGGAATATTGATTTGGCCCAGCTAGCAGGGGGGCACACACATAAATTAATGTCCTAACAACATTTGTAACTGAGCAGCCGGCCGATGGTCATTGCCCGGACCGATTTCCATTTCCCGCTCCGACACATTTCGACAATTCCGGACAATCAGAGACATTTGGAGCCGGGCACGTCGTCGCGCGCATTTTCAAATTATATTAATTTTGAATGGCTTTTTAGAAATTAATAATTACATATGACAACCATGTGTGCACACGGGTGTTGTGTCGGTGTTGGTGGGTGTTGCTGGATGTTGCTGGATGTTGCTGGGTGTGGATAGTCGGACGTGGCACTTAATTTTTTGTATTATACAACTGTCAGCAACCCGACGGTCAACGGCTTTAATGGCCATTAAAATTGTCACAGCCAACAATAACCAAATAAAGCTTTAAAGAAGCTAATAAAATTGAAAAAAGCAAATAATAACTGTGGCTTCAAGCTTATTAAACTTTCTGCAATGGAGTGTAATATTATTACAAATATTATTTAATCTCGATTAGCTTCATCAGGCGAGTGTCTTTCAGCGCAAAATAGCCTCTTAGTTTGAATCTGTTTTGGTAAAATATTTCATTTTTCAGAAAACCACATTTAATTTTAAATTATATTGGGCTACCGGTTTAAATTTTGAAGCTTTCATAATGACGATCTGTCCAAATAATCATAAAATAACTTAATAAATACATTTTTATTTTAAAACAAGGGACATTTTTAGTACCTTATACTTTCGTATCTTTTAAATTTTAGAAATTGTTTTTATTATATTTTAAATAAAGTTTTAAAAAATGAGATTCAAGTCAATTTATATCTATATTTTAAAATGTAATTTTTTTATTCTACTACCTTAAACTTTAAAGTTAAAATCTTTGGCTAAAATAGTATATTTTTTCCCTGAACTTAACTTAACATGTGGGTGTAAGACCAGAAAGAAAATTAGAAAATTTTAATTTATAGTCATTTGAAAATTTTTAAAGCAAAATTGGCTGCCTTTGAATATTTTTTTGTCATTGTATGCCGGCAGGATTTTTTGTACTCTATTTTGGTTAGCCCACATCACATCCGATTCCTTCTGCCATTCTATTCTTGGTGGCTTCTTTTTTAGGTCCCCATACGCAGGCCACCAAATGTTTCTCGATCCCGGACTGAGACCCAGAGTCTCTGAATACTTTGGCCTCCCCCATTATTAATTGCTAACGTGCGCTGATTTCTTTGCTACACTTTTTGCGGCTCTCCATCTTCCTGTTTGTTATTTGTTGCTGCCCTCCTTTTAGCCAATGTTCAGTGCGATTTAACCCTTTCGCTGGCTTGGCTGCTGGCTGCCGGTTGCCGGTTGTTCGTTTGGTTGTCTTGTCCATTTGGCTCGGCAGTGACATTCATGCACCGGCGAGCAAACCGACGCTCCAGCAGATGAGCGAGGTCCATGGCCAAAAGGGAGTTCGAAGCGGCGGCTCAGTATGGCAATAAATCAATGCATGCTGCTCGTTTTGGGACGGTCTTTAAAGCCAGGGTAATTTTGCTGAATTTAATGCATTTTCTGGGCTCTAAAACTAATGACAAAACCATGTCAAACGGAAGCCATGACTTCGCGGTCGTGCTGCCTTAATTAGCTCCATTTTTTTGCATTGCAAAACAGTTGGTTTAAGTTTGACTTTGATGAGTCCACCTGCTGTGACATGTGATCTGTACTCAGTGATGCCACAAATGCAGAATTAATTTTAAATTTTAAGCGGGAAAGAACTCAAACTTATTTGTACTTTATTAAAACCAGTTCAATGCAAATTAATCGCACCTAATTTTTGACACTTTTAATCAAACTCACTCTCTAAAAAAAAACAGGTTTACCATTTGGATGAGAAAATATTCAACAAATGCTATTAAAATAATATTTGTGATTTTTTTTATAATTTGTAAAATATTACAAATAAATATATAATACATTAAAGGTAAACATTCATTTAGGTTAATATTGTCTATTGGGTTTTACGAATAAAACAATGTTTAGATATGGGAAATTCTTTCACAAACCAAACACCTTTTATTAAGTAAAATTTTGTATTCGCCTGGCATTTTTTAATAAGTAAACAGATTGATTAGGATTTCATCATACATTTGTGTTTAAAATATTTAGGTTTTTTAATGTAGTGAAAACTGTAGTGTAAAATCTCATTTTAGCTTACCATGAGAAAAATTAACCATGTCGAAGTGTATAGAGATTAAAAGAAACAAATTTAGTTAAGTTAAAGGCAGCAATCATGCTGAAATGTAACAAGCAATGGCCAAACAATAACACAATATAAATTCTTATGGTAAATTCGCTTGAACAATTGCATTTAAGCCGGGAATGCAACTGCAGCTGCAATTTAGTTACTTTCAGCGGTTTGGCTGCCATCGAATGGCGGATTGTGGTGCCAAGGCCAACAATGGGCCATCTCCGAAATATATTGGGAAAAACTGGAAACCAAAAACTGAATGGCAAACACACCGAGGCGGGAGCCGTGAAAGGAGGCCCTTTTCCGGCTGCAATAAATCTGAGAAGGACGAAAGGAGGTGGGCAGGATAAGTGGTGTTGCCTTACAAGTTGCCATGACATTGTCATACATATGAAGTGCCTGTGCACGTACTACGTACTACATATGCATCTGTATGCACAACATAAATGCACACTCACACAAATGCCCAAGCACACATTGTCTGGCGGCCTTTAATTGCAGTTACAGTTGCAGCAGCAGCAGCAGCAGTTGCCGTTGCCTTGGCTTTTGGGCCGTGTTTACAAGCTGCGCCAATATCGCACAGCTATTAAATATATTTCCCACTGACCCCTGATCCTCTCTCTCACCCTTTGCCTTATCAGTGAATTTGTTGCACAATTTAAGCCGTGATTGTTTCGGCCTCGTCGCTGCCAGCGACTCATTTTAATTTAATTTCTATTTAAATTCATGTCATCTATGCGCGAACAAACTTTCCGCCAACAAATTTTACGGCCAACACTCAGCTCGCAGCTCTGGGCTTAATTACCCCTTGCTTATCAAAACATCTCGAAGAAGAAGCAGTAGATGTGGGCCAGCGCCGACGACAGTCGAGTTTCCTTAATGAATTATTTAATCTGCGCCCCTGCATCTCCGCCCCTCCGCCCACGGCCCTCCGCCCCTCCTTTGGCGTATCGTCTGCCACTTGGCGACATTTTCTCGGTTCGGCTAACCGACTTTTTTTGCGCCCGACTTGTCATCCCCATCAGCACAGTGGACAAATAAAAAAAAACAGTTTTGGAAAAACTTACATTAAGGTAATTGGCCCACCGAACTCTTATACACACTACAAAAAGCGGCTAATTACGTGAATTTACAATTTTTGAGTCTTAAGTCAAGAAATTAAAAACCAGCATTAACTACATTGTTGGAATTTACTGAAAGATAATTGATTTTGAAACATATTATTTTAAAATTTGTTTACCACACAAAGACTTTTAAAAATTATTTTGTAGAACTAAGCAATCATCTCGGTTTAAAAAAAATCCTTTAATGGCTGGTAATCTTTTTCAAACGAAGCTATTTACGAGTTTTTCGGATTGTTCTTTTGATAAGTTACTTCAGCTGTGGTTGAGTTGTTATTATGCACCAATATAGGTTCTATATTGGAATATATTGTGCATTAATATTAAAATAACTATCGAAATGCACATTCACACATATGGGATATAACACATTTGATACAATAATTAATTTATTTATTAAATCGGATTACATAGTTGAACAGAGTGCAATTGAACTATCTAATCATCCGTCGCAATTCAAGGCACTTTATCAAAATCACTAACTAATTTGTAACCTGTCCTTAAGTCAATTTAATCCTTGCCAAAGCCAATATTCCCCCTTAAAGGTGAAAGGAGAAAAATGCTGCAGCTAACGCAAATAGGCCACAGAACCTGGCCGACTTGCGGTTGGGGCTGCAGCAGCCATGAGGCTAATAAGTTAAACGACACCGTGACACAGTTACGGGGGCACATATTAATGCCAAGGCGGCATGCTGCCCGCCAAACTGAGATGCCAGGATATCGGGAGTGCTGGAGGGAATCCTTGGTTTGTTCGGCTGAGTGAGCGTATTTGTTTACCTATTTACCGCGCAAATGAAGTTGAAAATAACTGTGAAATGAAGATGAAGTGCTTTAGTCAACAGGAGCAGCAGAGGCAGCCGAGCAGAGCAGACCAGAGCAGAGCAGTGGCAGAGGCAGAAGGACATCCCAGACAGGCCGGCGCCTAAATGGAATGTAAATATTTGAGCAGCGACACAGCTACGGTAGCCTTAACGGTCCTGAGGAAAAGAGTGAAGGCTGGGGAAAAACCGAGGAGCAGCAGCTTCAGCGCTGACTTGTTGGCAACTTAAGTGTCCGTGTGTGAGTGCCACGGCACATGTACATCTATGCATGTCAGCTTAGTATGTACACGGTGAAAAACTAAAGCTATTGCAAGTTTTTGAAAATAATTCTAGAGTCAGTTCAAATAAGCCTTTTTAAGTTAGTTCGCTTAATCTTTAAAAACCGTTTGCAGTGCTTTTTCTCTCTTATCTATACCAAATTGTATTTAATGCTCATTATAAGTTATTGTCAAAAGTTTATATTTTAAAATGTTGCCTACTGTTTGTATGTTTATGATGATAATGTCTTATCAATGAGTAAAATAATTGAAATTGTTCATTTTATTTGTAAAGAAAAGTTTGATTTGTTAAGTTAGAAAATATAAGAACCATAATTAAAATCCTTAAGGAAGCAATATAAAAAAACATAACCTAAAATTCAAAACATATATAAACAATAACTAATCCTAACCGTAACTGTAGGTCTCATTAAACAACTATAGTCGAAGGCCTAATAATTAGTACTAAGCCCTTTTAAGTTATAAGGTTTATAAACTATAGTATCATTTATAGTAAATAAATAAAAATAATTTGAAAAGTTAATTTAGAAAATATATCACTTTTTTAACTTGATAATTATAGTCCAAACACAATTATCTTTAGCTGACTTTCAGATTATTGAAATCCTCTATTTTGATATATATTTATTACCATAAAGCTAAAAAAGATGCAAATAATCTTTTTCATGATTTCTCGAACATAATATTCTCCTTCCCCCGGATTCTCCACGTGTATGTGGTAATGTGTGACTGTGTTTAACTTGGCAACCGTATGTTTATTTTAGCGCTCTCCCGCCTGACAGCTTCGCTCCCCAAAAAGGCCTTAAGCGGCAAAACAATGGCCAAGTGAAGCCATTGAAGGACGACGTGCTTACCGGCTCCAAGATCAGTTTGGGTGTTGGAAATTAAAGCCAATTAAAAGACTGGAGATGTCTGTACTTATGTGTGTGTCTTTGTGTGGGTGTGAGAGAAGGAGCTGGGCAACTTTAACCATATTTTTTGGCATAAATCAAAACGAGCATCTTCTAGAAGGACTTGGTGTATGACTAAGTTCAAGGCGGAGCACTAATGCGCATGGAGGGCCCAAAAGTAGGCAACACTTTTGAGGCCAAGCAAAGGGGGTCGAGCATCCTTGCTTAAATGTGAATGGCGTCTCTAACTGAGAGTAAATGTCTGCCAAACCCTTCCAGTCAAGAACTCAATTAGTATTAAAATATTCCCTGCAAGCTAACAAACATCAAAGCGAAATGCATCAGCGCAAATTAAGAAACTATTTAAAATAGAACAAGTCTAATAGCCTAATTTTGTAGCATGGCATTTAAATTGGCACCACAGTTTTTAGGTATTGTAAAATAAGAGATTATGTCTTATTATTAATTGTAATACTAAATAGTAAGCTATTAATAATTAGAACAAATTTGTATTTATTTATTATAAATGAATGTAGAACAAATTTAATTTTGAATTTATTCAAAAGACTTAAATATTTGTTTATTTCTAAAATGTAGGAAAGCGAATTTAAATACTATATTTTTTATAATAAAAAAAATTCTTATTATTATTCTTAATAGGAAAACAAGAAAAGAAGCAAACTTTGGCTAGTATCGATTTCTATGCCTATATTATTAAAAATAATGAAGCAATGTCAATTTTGCGATGCATTTTGCCTTCGTTTCTATGCTATATGATAGTGCTGTCCGATTTTAAAGGTGTTAAAAGAACAAAAAAAATTAAAAACAACAAAGTTATAATTTTTTTGAATTTTTTTTCCGATTGCTCCTTTGGAAGCTATATGATACAGTCGCCCGATCCGGCTCTTTATGACTTATATACTACCTGCAATAGAAAGACCACTTTTGAGAAGGTTTCAAGCAGATAGCAAGCAGATAACTGAGGTACTAGCTCGCGTAGAATCAGACTGACATAGCTATTTATATTTTATAAATATATTTGATAGGTTTAGGTACAATTGTCCAACAAATGTGGATATTTAGATAAATTTTAGCCAAAAACCTACTCATTTTTGGGCATTACGTGTCCTTTGAATTACTTTCCAGCCAGGTCTTGTGAAGGAACAAATTGATGAAGACTTCAGGCTTCTTGGAGCAATCGTCCATTGACATTATGCCCGCCAACTTGCCATTGATAACCAGAGGAGAGCCCTTGTCGAACAAGCAGCTCTTTGCCCTCATTTTGACGCAAATGTTTTGCCCCGCGCATGACTTCGCATCCTGGAGTCTGACATCTAGTTTTCGTGGTACAAAGGTTGAGGTGATCGCGCATTCATCTTCCAGCATGGCCCCCCAACCGATGATGCCCCAACCGAAGGTTGTGGCTTTGGCCGTCACATCGGGCTCCTTGTCGATCACCTGGATATCCTTGATGCTGTCCGTGAGCTTCAAAGCTTCGCACAGTTTCACCACAGCCAAATTGCTGCCATAGTTCTTCTTGCCGGCCTGTGGGTGGATGGTAACTTTGCAGACCCCCACCTGAGTGCCACCCGTGCCCCGAGAGGTACTTCCCACGATGACCGTTAGGCCGGGCAGTGCCCTCTTTGCCACGCAATCGGAGGACGCGATTATGTATTTGGTGTTGAGAATAACACCGCTGCAAATGTTCCTCTTGTCAGACCGAATCGATGCCAGCCAAGGCACTTCCTTAATTCGGACCGTTTCGCCAGCGATTCCACACTGATCAAACGGTATACTTTCCGACCACGGAAGGATCACTAAAAATAGTATACAAACTTTATGGAACATTTTGTTGTATATCTAAACTCCTTTTGTATTTATAAGATCTGGAAGAAAATCGAAAGCAGGGGTGACATTCTAAATTGATTTGTGATTGGTCCCACTATTATTCAACCGGCGCGCAATGTTCTTCTTTATTCTGAGATCTTACAAGTGTACCTTAAATAACTAATATTTTGTTTAGGGAATATAAGATAAAGTGGTGATTATGAATAAGTTCCATTATGTAGTTTGATGTTAGTTTATCACTAGCTTAAGTGGCCCTTGATTACTCCTTGCTATTATCATCGAGCCATGTCTTGTGCTGGTTGAGATTCGAGTATACGTCGGGCCTCGCGGAACAGCCTGGCTTGGATAAAATGCCCACGAGCTTGTTGTCGACCACCAAAGGGTCACCCATATCATAGACGCTGGCTCCCTTGCCGGATGCCTTGGTGCAGATGGTCAGCTCGGAGATTCCGTTTACCAAAAAGAAAAACCTAAGTCCAATCTTCTTCCAGTCTGATGAGCACTGCTTTTGGTTGAGGATCTGCACTTCGGCGCTGTGCAATTGGTTAGGCAGATTAAGTGTCCAATCGGTGAACGGGTCGAAAAATCCCTCAAACGCCCTGCCTTTGTGAATATCGAACACATTGCCACTTAGAGACCCACAGCCGGTGACATTGGCTGGTGAATTGTCCTCCGGAATCTTGTCGGAGCTCTCAATTGGCTTTATTTCATCGGTGGCCACCAGTGGCTCGCAGGTCCTCAGCAGGGCAAGATTGTTGTCGACGCGCCCAGATGAATACTGGGGATGTACTTTCACCTTGCAGACTCCCACCTTAGATCCGCCCGATTTGCAGCTGCTGGTGCCCAATCTTATTTGCAGATCACTTACATCATAGTCATCCACACACCTGGCAGCTGTCAGGAAGTAGTTGTTCTTGACCAACACGCCGCCGCACTTCAGTTTAGAGTTTGCTATAAGCGAACCATACCATGGGACAACCTTAATACTTTCTGTATGGCCGCCTATGATGCGATGTTCTCCAATGACCAACCAAGGCAGAGCCACAAACTGGAGCAAGACCAGGGAGTGGAACATTTTCCCGAACTGACTTTAGCACGAAATAAGAACTGCTTTATATGGGATCCGCGTTGGATTGAGCAGGCCAACTATCAAAAAAGTCATCCATCATTTCGCTTGGAATTTGTTGCTATGTATCTTTTAATGAAAATGAAAGATTGAGGAATGTGTAATATAATATCGAAAAAATATTTAAGAATATTGGGTAAGGCAACTTACCTCAGGTAAATTCATTTAAGACAAGAAAAAGGGCAATTTCAATGGAATCAAAAATACCTACACTGTATGCAGTGGCTCAATTTTTATCGAACTTAGCTGATTTTTCAGCATTGCTAATTCATAGATCCCAAAAAAAGGCAAAGGTGCAATTTAGTCAAGAATCAAGAATGGAAGTAAACCTCGACAAGCCGGAGTTTATATACCCTAGCTGTTATTACAAAACGACTACTTTTTATACCTATAATCATTACTATAACTAAAATCATTATTATGTCGATTTTGGGCTGCATTTTGGCATCGTTTCTATGGCAGCTATTTGATATTGTTGTCCGATTCTGATAAAACTAAATGCGTAATTCTGATATAGCATATAATTACTATCTTTTTTTCATTTTTTATTTGTTTTTTATTTTTTGATTTCCCTATGGGAGCTCTATAATATAGATGTCCGATTTTTATTTAAAAATTAATAAGAAAGAAAAGCTAACTTCGGGCGGAACCGAAGTTGATATACCCTTGCAGAATATTCTATTAATTATATTCTCTAAAATTATTCATATGATTCATTCTTAATACTTATAAAAAATTCCAACTTCCTAACTTTAATAACAGTTATGGCATTTCCAATCGTTCAGTTATATGGCAGCTATATGATATAGTCGGCCGATCCTTATGAAATTTAGTTGGTTGGATTGATTGGCCAAAAATAAAACCCAATGAAAATCCCATTGAAAATCAAGCAGACTGCTTTCAAACTAAAAGAATAGTTTGCGTAGAAACGGACAGACGGACGGACAGACGGACATGGCTAGATCGTCTCCTTCACTGCGTTGCAAACTTTTAACTGAAATTATAATAACCTCTGCTAAGGTATAAGTAATAATATTTTTAATAAACTATATACCTATGTTTAAAATCAAAAACAATCTAGTGGTATTTAACAAATAATGTTTACCATTTTTATAAGCCCCCAATAATATTTCTTACATTTAGACACAACAATATGTTACAAATGCTTTTTTCATAAACCATAACTTTCTACTTGAAGCAGATAAAAAGAATACAAAAAACTTAAAAGTAACTAGCAGTTGGGTATTTTTATGTTTTTTAGTAAAATGAATAATCCAATTAAAAATCCGCTGACTTTTTCGGCCTGTAAGAGTAGAAGCAACGAACATTTATTGCTATTAATGAATTGGTTTGATTGCAATATTTGAGCTTTTATCCGTCACATAAGTCACAGGAAAGCGGATTATTTGTTTTGAATGAAGAGACACACTCAACTGTGGACTACCTGCCTCAGAGAAGAGTAAATAACCCACTTCACTTGCACTTGCCTTTGGATCCCCGGATAATCTACTTAGAATCAACTGCAGTCTGTTTGAGAATCTTTTCAATCGGCTGGAAAATCGCTTATGGACAAAACTCCTCCTCAGCTGCTCCTTCTGGCAGAGCTTTCATTTAGCTACATTTAACGTCAATTGTTTTATGACTACCAGCAGCAGGAAAAACAAAGTCGGACGAAAGCAAAAAGACTGGCATGCCGAAAAAAAACGATGATTTATTCAGCGCGAAACGGTTTAAGGAGCAAAGAAAAATCTTAAAAAAGAAACACAAACTAAAAACTTAGCACAGAGCGCAAAATTCGCTAAAGTTGCATTTTCCTTGGCTTTTCCGTTTGGCTTTCCTCCGACGCCAGTCTTTTGTGGAGTTTATCTTGCGGCTGTGGTTGTACTGCGTTCACCTGAATTGGACCATGGAGCAGGTGGCTATTCAGGTGGAGCCTGATGCTGTGGTCACGCTTTTCTAAGCGTTTTCTTATCGGCCGGGGAGGGTGTTTTGGGGGGGGGAGAGAGGGGCGTAGCGGTACGACGGCCACGTGACCGCACGCTTTTCCAGATTTTTCACTAAAAGATTTGCAGCATTTCGGCTGCGGCCTTTTGTTGCAGTCGCCTTTTAGCCTTTTCGCATAAAAACGACGCTTGGATGCGGTGCCTAATGGGAAACTGTGCGGCTGAGTGGTTTGGCTTAGCGCCGAGTCCTTGACAAGGCTCTCGCTTTGTTTGTAATTAATAACACTCGATGCTCTTTCAGTTCGGCCGCACATTTCCATAATTAAAAGGCTACAAAATCCACCTCTCGCACCCACCGAGATGCCGCTTAAAGATTTAAGATTGCAGAAGGAAAGACGGTTGCATACCAACTCGTAAAAGGGGTTTAATTTCATGCAACTCGAAAGTGGCAATAAAGACTGGGCCGGGCATTCCAACACGCACACATTGCAGGTGGAATCGAGGATTCTGCGAGTCGCAGGCCATCAAATGGCAATGAAGATGTTCAGGCATTCCGACTCCGACCCTGTGTTCGTGCAACAGTTTTGCCATAGAAATCTTTCAATTTGCCTTCAGCTGGCCTGAACGGATAATGTCCCCGAGTGTCGAGCGCAAAAAAATAAATACTCAGCCGGAGAAAAGTCGAGAAAAATCGGGGCGAGAAGGCGAAACAAAAGTGTGATGAAGGGGGGGAGGCAGCTCAATTGCAGGACAATCAGCACAATTGATTTCCCCAAAGTGCCCGCTTCCGGGCCCCTCTGGCAGCCCAGCATTAAAAGGATTTAATGCCATTTAAGCCAAACAATGTGAAGACAGTAGAAGCCGTAGTGGCAGCAGCAGAAAGCAGAAACGTCAAAAGAGTCGGCGAATCGGGGCGAATCAGCGATTCCGTCCCACCTCCCCCCTTTCTCCACCATCGCTGACTTGCTCCTTACTCACTCGACAAAAAGTTTATCAATAAAATAACTTGTCGGCGAGCGGACTCGGGAAGTCTTGAGAGCCAGAGCTTGACTCCCCGATTCCCCGTCAAGTCAAGTCGAAAATTGCAGCAACTTTCTGTCACAGAGAGCTTTCGCCCTGTCTCGTTTCCTCTTGGTCATCCCCCCCTCTCGCTCTGGCCAACGGACTGGCAGCTGGCTTGTCAACAGCCAAAGGACAATTCAAGTGCTGCAATCCTCGAGAAGTAACTTCAATTGCACTCATAGTTTCGGTCGTAGTACAAAATTGCCATATGACGTATACGCCATGTATGACAATGGCAAACCAACCTGCTGTCTCATACCAACCGAGTCTGAGCCCCTCTCGAAGCCAACTTTCTGGGTCCGGCAATTAGTGCAGCTTGTCGGGGGGCGTGGCTCACTGGGCCCGCCTTCCATGTGCCTCGATGGAAATGAGTCTTCAAATTGATTATGCATTTCGGTGAAGTAATGCGAACAGAATTGATCCTTCTCAAAGAGACACTTCTTGGGCACAGAAATACAACGAGCATCTTTGGTAACTGTAGTCAAAACATGTAAGGAACTTTAATTCAAAATCGTTTGAACAATTGTTAGGCGCAAATATCAAAATCATCGAAGATTCATTTTTAAAGAACATGTTTGATCATTTACAAGGAATAAGTTCTGTAAATTCGTGTCTCACCAGACAATTTCACATAATTTAAAAGGATAATTTTCTCTGAAGTTAAACAAGCTTTTAGGCAGAATATATTTTAGTCTTACTTAAATATAAGTACTTAAATATTTAAAATCTCGGTCTACACTTATATTATAAAATTATTCTATTTCTAAATAATATACTGTACTTTATAAGATCATTTTATTAATCTTTTTATTATTCGACTTTAATAAATAAGTTTTTGGTTAAATAATTAAATTTGTAAAATGCGTTTTAAAAGCAAAAATAGTTTTTTTTGAATCCAAATTGTTGTTATACCCGTTACTCGTAGAGTAAAAGGGTATATTGTATTCGTGCAAAAGTATGTAACAGGTAGAAGGAAGCGTTTCCGACCCTATAAAGTATATATATTCTTGTTCAGGATCACTAGCCGAGTCGATCTAGCCATGTCCGTCTGTCCGTCTGTCCGTCCGTATGAACGCTGAGATCTCGGAAACTATAAAAGCTAGAAGATTGGCATTTTGCATGCAGATTTGAGGAGTTCCTACGCAGCGCAAGTTTGTTTCAAAAAGGTGCCACGCCCCCTTTAACGCCCACAATCGCTTATATACGATTTTATTTAAATATAAATTTAAATATTTCGGAAAAGTAAAAATGCAGTTTTATTGTGTTTATCAATACCTATCGAAATGTAGAAGAAATTTTTCAAATCGGACCATTCGTTTAAAAGTTATGCGTGATCAAAGTTTCTATCTCCATCTCCCTCGCACTCCTTTTACCTGAGTAACGGGTATCTGATAGTCGGGGCACCCGACTATAGCGTTCTCTCTTGTTTTTATTTAAATAACACTAAAGTTATTTAAATCAAACGAACACCTTTTAAGCAATGTTTTCTTGCGGTAACCTTCACCCTTCCGTGGCAACAAATCTCCGTATTTCTGATGTCACACAAATCCGGGTGAAAGCGACCCAATAAATTATTTAATAAACATCCCCACGTGACTCTGTCTGTGACCTTCCGGTGTCCACTTGAGCAGAGACCAGGTGAGAATGCAAGGGCCACCAATAACAATCCGATCCCAATGCTAATGACCAATTCCGGACAAAAAGGCAAGGACGAAGCCAAGTGTTGGCCTCGGACTGGCGTTGCATTCTTGACTTTGGATTGTCTCAAGTTGCCTGTTCATTTATGCACGAGAACGTGCAACATTTTGTAGGCCTTTTGCCCAATTTGGAGGCAAAGAGCGAAGAGAAATGGGTGGAAATGGGGGAAAAGTTCGCTGGGCGTTTCGGCAATTTGCAAGTTGACTCTCCGCCGGGTAAGTGGCGAATGTGAAATTGTTTTGCTAGTGGCAATAAAAATGAAGGCAGAACAAAGGCAGCCTGACAGCCGAGAGACAGCAGACGAGATGGCTATAAATGGCTTGGCTTTGCCCCATCCTCAACCCTTCTGCCCCGGATTCCGCTCACATGGCTGACTTAAACAAATGACTTTGGGTAACGTCCTTTTGCTTGTTTATGCATAAATTCTAAATAATCCTGAAAAGTGAAATGCGCCAAAAATGCGCTGCGCTCTTTGCCACATTTTCGTAATGTTTGCCAGCCGGATTAGTTGACTCCAAGTGGGTTGAACCTCTGCATTGCTTATTTCCTCTATCCGTCTCTTTCCAGCCACGCCTCCTCCGCCCCCCGCTGATACTAAATATCCCTGGCATATGCGTAATAATGCTGCGTTATCAATTTATCCCGCTTGCCTCTTCTTTCGTTTGTTGCTCCAATGAAATTTCCATTTTTTCTCGTTTCAATTTCATTCTGTTTTTTTTTTTTTTGTTGCTATTGCAAAAAATTCAAATTACGTCAAAAATATCAAGTGAACCGCAATTTTCGTGCAACAGCCATTATCCTTATTTTGTCTGTGTGGCCTTGTTTTTGTATATTCTGCAACCCCCGTTCACGGCAAATTTTCAATCAATTGCTACTCTTTCAATTTCATGCATGAGAGCTGCCTAAAAGGTAAAATGTTAGTTGACCAGCCAGCAAGCTGCCACCCCTCTTCAATACCGAAATAAACCCGTCACCCCCTGTGCCCCATCTATTGTTGCGGCTACAATTGAGGTATTCAAAAACTTTTACGGCCCAGACGGAGATTGCCAAGCTGGCTCGGCTTGCATTCAACCAACCAAACACAACCACCCACCCACCAACCGACGCCCACTTGAATCGTTTATTGTTTTAATTTTACTCACAGGCCAGCAGCAAAGGCATTTGCACATTGTTTACCATTCTGGCATTTGGCTTAGAGCGCACATTTGATGGCTCAGAAGGGGATCCGGTGCTGTTCGCATGCCATAAGTGAAATTGACTGACGCCTGTGCGTATGCATCATGAAATTACACAACTCGATGGAAATCTCCCATTCCTCGGATTTTGTATCACTCATTTCAAAACTCCAAGGACTTTATGGGCAATGTAATTACCGACTGACTACCTGGCTATTGGCATCTTCGGAAATCTTAACGTATTTCCGAAAGGGGACTGCTATTAGTTAAATGAGGCAATAACTCACCCCAATTAGTTATTGCACACAACAGTCTCGGTTTCGAGTTACCGAAAGGAGTATTAAAAATATTCGATTTCAATTGCATTTCTTAGTAATTAGTCCCTGATCCCAGTTCTCTTTTGTTTTAATTTTGAAATGTAAGAATAAGATATGTCGGCAATTAAATGCGTTTATCCTAGTTTCCATTTAAGGAAATATAATTATTTGGAAATTACCATATAATTATCCCCTTTTGCATTTACATGCTAAGATTATACATCATATAATTTGTACCTTACATTGTTTCCTTCTCGAATTTATGCTATTAAAATTATATTTCAATATAAATTTTTGCATTCTTAAAAAGGATATTTTAATACACCTATTGATTGTTTTTTTTTTAAATCACTAAATATGGCTTTGTTTTTTATCTTTTTAACCTTTCTACTTTCATTCCCTTAAGCTGTTTACTTTCCAAAATCACACCAATTGCCTTACTCATCCTTTTCAGCTTTTGAATTAAGCATTTATTGGCCTTAAAGGCATTGGCAATCAACAATGCTTGTTGGTTAAATAGAGCCGAACGGTTGCAACTGCCACATCCCCATTGCATGCCCCTTCGGCAACGAAGCCAAGGGCAGCCAGCCGTCCAGTGGGCAACTGCTTTATTTTAGGAAATTTAGTGGCAGCCACTATGGCCAGTGCAACAATTTTTGCACTTCTCTATGGCAACGGTCAAGAAGTGGCCGACGGCAAACAAAACAAAATGGCAGTGGCTATTACAAAAAGTTGTTAATTTTTACGTAATGGGAAAAGTTTTTAATCTCGCCAGCTAACCCGAAACAAACACATGCGAGAGCCCAATAAAATCCGGCTTTATGGTATCTCTGGCAGCAAATAAAACCTCAAATAGAGCAGCGAATAAACCAAAACCGAATTCAGTTGCAGCTGCATTAACGGCAAAAACAGCAGCAACTGACGAGTTGGAAATAAAAATTAAATTTTTGTGGCCATTTCAGCCATTTACAATTAACAGACCGAGTGGAGTCGAAACTAATTTGGCCAGCAACCTCATAATTAGTTATGCATCCCAAAAATTCGATTTGCAACCCATAAATAGTTGCCGTTGTTATCGTTGTTGCCATCAATAAGTGATAAACTTCAGACAAATTTGTCAAAATTAACTGTCACAACATTTACAAATTGCGGTTGGATGTTTGTTGCAGCTGTTGCCGCAGTCGCAGTAATGTTGTTGCCGCACATGGCTGGCGGCCAGCAACATGTTGCTGGGGAAAACCATGTTGCCGTGCGGTTAGGAAGCAACATGTGGGCTAACAAAAATAATTGGGTAATAAACATTAAAGTAATTTACTAAACATTGACAGCATCACACTCGTATTTATTTCCAAAATTTAAAAAAATAATTGCTTAATTTAAATGAAAATGTAAATGTAATTGACATATACCTCCTGTTTTTCAAGCTGTAAATAATAATAGACATATATTTACAAATTTCAAAATATAAAATACAAAATAAAGGAATGAAATATTAATACTACCTTCTCTCTTTCAGCAACTTGTATACTTTCGAAGAAAGTTACAAAGTTAGAAATGTTTTAAGACTTAGATTATAAACATTTAAGTTGTAAGATACTCTTGATTAAATAAAAACCCAAGCGATTTAAGAAATCCGAATTTAACTTTTCCCAATTTTTATTATAAAATTAAAGTTAAGAATTATTTATTAGTTATTTTTAATTTGTATAATGTATGTTATAATGAAACTGTCCTAGATTAAAATACATAAAACTATTGCTATATTTTCTAAACATTTATTCTAGTTTTATCAGTAAGAACATCTGTTGTTAACCACTTCCTTTTAATAGATTTTTTGATTTTTTTCACCGCCAAACTGTCCCTATCAGTTATTCTATTTATACTTTAAAATAAAGTTATTAAACCGGTGTGATACCTTGATTAAAACTTGTTATTGGACTCTCTTCCTAAAATGATAAATCTCTGGCACGAAAATAAAAGTCATAAGCGGCCTACACTATTTACGCTTAGTGGTAATATTATTAGTGTAAAAATGTCTCTAATTGTGCAATTGCCATTTGGAATCCCTCGACATCTGTTATTCCATTGCTTCATTAGCAGCCAAACAAACTTTTTATCATATAAGCCAAAAGCGACACATATCAGCCACAAAAACTAATCAGCACGCACTGTTGAGCTCGGTTCGGTTTGAGTGCGAATTGGGGCTTGCGTTTCCCTTTTTTATTTGAAAACTTCTTGAGAGCATAAATTTCAATCCCGCGAGATATTTTCAGCAGCTGCAAAGTTGGCCAACAACAGCTCGAAATTAAGCTGTGACAGTGCCAGCGTGGCTATCACTTGTCCCGGCTTCGAGTTCTCCAAAACTGAAGTTCCAGTTCCAGTTCTCTGGAGCTCGGATCGTCCTTTGGCCCCATGGCGGGAATAGCTGGCAAAGTATTAAAAGTGTCCAAATGATGATTGTTTTGGTTATGGCCAAGCCCTCGGTTTCAGTTTCACACCCGGCTAAGACCGTCGAGTGCACTGGGAATTGCGCTGTCTGCGGTCGCTGCCTGACAAATGTCTTCCGTCTGCTTCTAGGTTGACTTTTGTTCCGGTCCTGGATTTATTTCGATTTGCAGCAATTTCAGAAGTTAAAGCCTGCTGAGCCCGCCGAGATTGTCCTGTAATTATTCTTCATATTGATTTTCATTCCCTTGGTCCAGTAGGTGCAGCCGCAAGGAGTTGTTAATCATGCACAATGCCGCGTTGCAAGGGAAATTCTCCAAGTGAGTTCATTTTCCAGTTCACGAGGGTCGCTATTGCAGTATTTACACGGGCAAACCACACTCTTAAATTCTTAAATGTATTTATTATTGTTCCCAGCATTTGTTTACTTTTCGGGTCGCAAAAAAAAAAAAATGTTGTTCAACGCATTTGAGGAATTTTTTACCAACATCCATGTTTATGGCAGCGGGGGGAGCTACCCGGGCTGTGAAGTCAACGGCATCAGAGACAAGGGAGCATATAAAAAACCCGCAGAAAGCAATTATGCTTAAATTAAAACTCATTCATTTTTTGGGGGGGAAGGGGTGAAAAAAATTGCGAAACCCATAAGAGAATCGTTTGTTATGTGAGTAATATACACAAATGCGCATATACAGATGAATGATAAATATGTGTGAACATGAAAATTCAATGCCAATGCCCAAATAAGTGAAAAATTTATGCAATTCTTTTATTTCGTTGGCGTTTTTTCTCATTTCCCCTTCCACAATTTTTTAAAATTCAACGGATGCTGTGGCTTGTCGTTGTTTGTTCTATCCCCAGCCATTGTACCCTATTAAAATGAGTCCAAAAGCGGCAGAGAAATCAATGGCTACCAAAAAACATTCGGTCGCTTGGCTTGCATGGCGTATGCTTGATTTGTCGCACATTACGCATACGCAATGACTTGCCAATTGCAGCCAATTAGATGCTGAAAAGATGCCTTAAAGTTTTCAGGTTATCCCCAACCCCAACATGTATCATACACAGAATTTTGATTTGAAGTTGGGGCCATCATTTCGCTTGCTTTTGTGTTTTGTTTGGGGTTTTCTGTTTGTTCTGCTGCTCCTACTTATTTTTTGCCTCCTTTTATTCTATTCTTTATTATGCAGTAAACTTTCTCGGCAGCCGAGCAAAGTTTTCCTCAAGAACGAGAAAAAAGGAAAATAATTTGTGAAAAAATAAAGTTTTTGGCGACCATATCCAGGAGAAAGTACGTGACGGGTACCTTAGACTAAATTCAATTCCATTGTGTTCAAAGCGGGTGGTCGAAGGGGGGTTGTAATGCATACTTTGTTGCCTGGTTACGTGAGCCTGCTGAGCCTATTTCCCCCGAACCGAATCATCGCGAAATTTCCCTAATTAAGGATGGCCAAAGGACCCTGGATCTGCAGTGTGATAACTCTACCTGCAAATAATGGGAATAAGGCAAATGGAGAGTGAGAAAAATATACAAACCTTTGGCCATGCTGACATTCTCGCTTTGGGGGCAGCATTATGGCTATCATAACTCAGTCAGTCAAGTCCTCCATCTTCATCGTGGTCTAAGCTGCACTTTGCCAGTTTCTTTCCCTCATTTTTTTTGGTACGCTCTTCTCGGCATTTTTATGGCCTTGTCAGGCGAGACTTGTTTGTTGCTGCTGCTGAACTATTTAATAATGTTGCCCACCGTGGTATGCACTCACCCCACAGGAAACCCAACAATAGACAAGGTCTGCCACCTTTCATGGGAGGCCAAAGTTCATTTGCAAGGCTATAGGATAGTGGGTAACGATAAGCTGGCTTTGGGGTATGTCCAATTTCAACCGGTTTCCGATCTGCAGCTTTTGTTGAAAGATGAAGACTTTATTTCAGATTTTTACTTATTTTAATTAATATTTCTGTTACAGTCTGCAGTAGCCGTATAGCTAAATAAATAGATAAAGTGTTATATTAAAAACAAATTACTTTCGTTATTAATATCGTTCTTACTGCTATAAAAGAGGTTTGGAAGCATATTACGAAACTCTAAAGTTTTTGTGCTATTAAGACACATTTCTTTTACGCAGATGATTTGGAAATATAACATATTGCTGCATTAATGAAATTCGATCGAACTGTATAGTTGAACTAAATGTTTCTCGCGGCTTTGAATTTTACATTTGTTAATTTTAAAAGTGTTGTTTTACTTTTGATCGGCCTATGTTTATGTTCAACAGCTTATTCAAAAATTAAAAATTAAAAAAGGCTAAAATTTACCTAATTATGCTGCATTTTTTAAGCGTCCTAAGCACTGTTTATGAAAAATATATATATTGCAAATACTGGTCTTACAGACTAAGTTAACCATGACAAAAAATAAACTTTGATTAATACAGATATATAAACGATATAAGTGACAAATTTGATTATCTGTAAAAAAAAATTTATTATAACAGTGCAGTGTTGTTTCATTCAAAAACATAAGCCTGAAGAAAATCAAATGGAATTTTCTAGAAGTCCGCTTTTCTATCCCGATAACAGAAAACTATTATATTTGAATTTTAATGCTTTCAATTCGTATTAATTAAAATCAGCTCGCAGACTTTAATTGACATAAACTCAAAGATGTCGAAAAAATGTTGAACAGATTTTTAAGCTAACGAATTTTATAACCTGCCCGTTGGTTGTGCATTGTTTTTTTTACTGGGTACATCACTAGTCTTTTTTATCCCTCCGCAGTTTTTTTCTTCACCAGGCGCTGCAGGAGCGCATCCCAACTGCAATCCACTTTTGCACTTAGCAGGGATAACGTGCGGCTTTTTGTCAGGACAGCAAAAGGGCGAGGGGCGGGGGATGTCAGTTCAGACAAAGGAGGTCTACAGGTTGTCGCAAATATCACACCAACTTGTCATGTCCAAACAGTTGATGGTCGTGTCAGACTGTCCTAGGGCCTCCACCTCCTCGCCATTGTTTTTTGTTACACAACAAAAAGTGGGAATGGGTTTTGTAACTTTTTCCAGATTATCAACAAACTTTAATTAAAAAACGATCTATATAATATTGTCCAATAACAAAGACAAATAAGTATTTACAATTTTAAATTATTTATATAGATACATTTTATTAAGAATTTTTCTCCGTGCACTCAAGAAAATTCCCATTTCAAAAGAAGAAAATACGACCAGGATGGATGGGTATTAAGTAAATTTCAATGATTTCTATGATAGCTCATATCAGTTTGGCTCTTGGCCATTTGCCATTTCGCCGCTAACAAGCGCTGCTAATTGCACTCGCACACACACACACACACACACACACACTGATGCGCACGCACACACTGCCATAATGAGGCGGTGGCCACAAAGCAAATCCAGGAAGGAGCGGGAAGACGGAGGACTACGGTGGACGCAGGACTCTGCAGGACTAATGGCTCTCCGCTTCCGATGCCGCATCAGTGCAGTGCGCAGCACAAAAATTTGCAGCTTCTTTCGGCGTTGGCAAAAATTTAATTTAGAGCCAAAAACGTAACGCAGTGTGCAGTCCCCTGTAACAGACCTCCTCCCTGGTGCACATTGCACTGGACCTAAAGGATCTGAAATGGGTCCCAGACTGCCACGCCCCCTGCCCCCCTGCCACCACCGATGGCCCGCACCGCTTGCCTTGCCGCTCTGCCGACAACGTAATTTATGGCATTCCAGGACGGCCTTTGGACACTGTAACCGCATTTCTTGTTGCCACGACTCCGGCTCCGACTCTCTGCTCTGGACCATTGCCGTGTTTAGAGTTGTCCAGCATCCAGCACCCAATCGGTAATGGCCAGGATGGGGGGGAGGGGGAAAGATCTAGGGAAAGCCAACTTGAAGGAAGGAAGGGAAGGGGAGATAGGGAGCTACGAGCTGTGCGAGTCAAGAGTCGGGAGCACCCCGAAAATGCTGTGAAATTAAAAAATGTGCTGGCCAAAATTAACGAAAATGGGCTAAGGATTTCACCGGCACCATCCAGCAATTCACCCACAAACGGGGGCCAAAAATGAGGTTTTGGGGGCAAGTGGTAACTTTTATCGCTTTTGCACGCTGAAGGTACAAATGAAAATGTTCCTCATAAATGAGAAATTGATATTAAAGGTGTTAGATGCGTGACTACGATACGATTAAAAAAATTCTAACCATTTATTACATAACATTTAATTAAGGGAAGAACTTTCTAAAGTTTTAATTCAATTTTAAGTTATAATTAATTTAATTTTGTTAAATAAGGTTCAGAAACTAACTTTCAAATAGCTTTGTAATATTAACAACTCCAAAAATGGTTAGTAAATGTAATCCAAAAAAAAAATATGTTTAGCCAATAGCTCGCTTAACAATAACTTTTGTTTGCCAACAATCAGCAAAAGATAATTGGAATTAAATCCAAACAAAATCAGAAATAAGTTTGGCACTTTAATTACAAAATGCAGCTAGGGAGCCCAAATCACATTTTTTTCAAAAACAATTCCAATTAAATCCGACGTGGAACTCAAAGGAACCACAGGGGGAGGAGAAAAGGAAGGGGGATGGGCTACATTTCACACCTCAAGTTCATAATTATGTGCATTTGATTTTCACTCACAGAGCACACGAAAGTTTCCACAGGACAGGACGCACGCATTTTCCACTTGGTTGCACTCATCTGCCCCTCGCTGCCCAGTTTTTCGCAAATGGAGAAAAAGTTTAAATGTTTATTTAGTTGTTTATTTGTTTGCTGAGCTTTGCTCGACTATTTGTTGTTCAGTTGAGTGTGCAGAATTTTCGCCCGACTAAATATTTTCCCG
This sequence comes from Drosophila fuyamai, assembly GCA_018153365.1. Taxonomy (NCBI): domain Eukaryota; kingdom Metazoa; phylum Arthropoda; class Insecta; order Diptera; family Drosophilidae; genus Drosophila; species Drosophila fuyamai. Next base: position 5,486,579 of record JAECXW010000419.1, on the reverse strand, counting down.
GTTACCTTTTCAAAGGCTGTTGGCCAACAATAGTTTTTCCCCCGGTTTCCCTAATTTTCATCTATCTTTTCTTGGCCAGCTTATTTGTTGTTGTGCAACAAGGCAAAAAACTAATTTTGAAGTCAATTAGAAATGTTTTTACATTTTTCTGGTAACGGGGGAAAGGTAAATAATGTGCATTACCGCTTAGTTGGAGTTAAGTGGGCGTAAAGGAATTTAGCCAACGGATAACAAGTAATTCTTTTGGATCAACGATCAAAGTGATGAAGTTGACATGGGTTGAAAATTGTTGCTTTTCTTTGGCCGTTGGCATGATGGGCTAAAAACATTTACTTAATTATTTAACTATTCCGTTTCCAACAATATCAGATTTAAAGCTAGCTAATGCTGTTCATATTTATTTAAGAAAATTTTAAATTGCTTATTTATATTTAGTGTCCGTACAATAAGAGCATATCTTTTAAATTTCCCATACATCTGCAAAAAAATTATTTTGAAAGATTTTATTATTTTCATATCAAACAGAAAAAAAAATAATTTCCCAGAATTTAAAGGAATTTCCTGTTTAAAAATGTATATTCATATCTCATTTGCCGCTACAGATATCTTTAGTAATCTATCAGCTGAATGGGTTGTTTCTATGATCAGTTTGAAAAGAGTGTATACCTTCCTTGAATGTGAAGTGTTATACAGCTGTACTCGCTTATTTCCTGTGCTTATTGTCGATTTCCCGGCTGCCAGCCAGCGGTACCTCTTCCGCTCATTTTTCCGCAATATTTGCCAGCAGCATCAGCCGAGTTTTTAGCGATTTATGATCCGAGAGTGTGCGCTCCCAGCCGGCAATTGCAACGGATATAAACATTTCTCGCTGAACTCATTTCATCCGCACATCGGAGGGGAGTTGGCCAAATACTGGGGCTAGGACTGGTCCAAATGCCACATCCTCGTGATATGGCACGTGTCGTTCTATGTGCGAGTTCCATATATTTGTGCGGGGCGCTTTTTATTTCGTGTGTGATGTCTGACTTGCCAAAGTCGCTGCAATCCGGCGTGCTTATGTTTCACTTTTCACAACATAAATCCCCGGGAGAAGCTCGAGGAGCTGAAGCCGCAGCGCAGGTATTCGCAGGGTTTTCCTAGATCTGGCATAGCTGAGATGTCCGCCCAACTCAGAACTCGAGACAAACTTCAGTTTGCTGAGCTATTTATTTAGATGCTTTCCCGGTCCACCGATCCACCTCCCCTTTGAGCAGCTTTGAGCTACTGTAAAGGAATCTGAGCCATGCATTATCCTTATTATTGCTGACTGGCTGCCAGGTGGGGGCAAAGGCTTATGCTAGCTTCTGCTCAGCCAGCAGATAAATATGATATGCCCCACCCACTGCCAAGTCAAACGACAAAATCATGAGTTTTGAATTTACTCATCCCCCCATGCTGAGCCAACCACTCTTTAACCCCATCCCCCATCGGAGTAAAGTATTATTTAATTCCCACCCCCCTCCCCCTACTTTCCTTTGAGTTTTTCAATTTTTTTTTTCATAGCTACAAAGTAATGGCCGCGCGGCCATATTAAAAATATTCTATATACATATTTAAGTGCATCTAGACTTGGTCAGAAGAGAGTGGGAGGGAGTGAGGTGGGGGCAACGTCAGAAACTTCGGAAATTATTACTCTGCTTTGTTTTGTTGTTGCCAGTCGACTGCCCCTGGCCGTGGCTTTGGTAGTAAAAAAGCGTTAGCGAGTAAACCAGTGCCCTACAGGCTGGCCAAGGTGAAGTCCTCAAGCACCTGCTAAATCGAGCGATATTCCTATTTGCCGGCGGAATAATTAAATCAACTTGGATCAAAATAACGAGTGGAATTAGGATTACTATCTTTTATTTTATTTTCTATTAAAAAACGCCTGCAATACCAAACATAGTCCGTACTTCGGTTAAATATCTTGAATTAATTTAAATAAAAAGGTAATTTATTATTATTTTTGATAACTTAAAATTAACTGACGTCGATCTTCAAAAATTTTAAAATAAGTTTAACAAACTTATTCAAGAACTCATTGAGAAACCAAGTGCTCATTGAGAAACTAAACAGTAATTAATCTAAATTCAATCCACTCTTTTACATAACCAAACCATTATCTTTATCTTTGGAGTCAATTTTCAAAGCTTGATCTGTATACTGAATGCTATTGTAATGTTAGTTTAATTATACTAATTAATCAAAACAATTTTACTATTAATCCAATTATATCCTATTTCTGAATTTCAAAATAATTTAATAAAATTTTAATAAGAAAACATCGGGTTACAATACCCACAACCAAGAAACCTAGTACACAATATTTCGAGTACTGCATCCGCAAATCTAAAGCAATTTTGCGCAGTAGCTCAGTTGCAGTGTCTGTGAGGGGAACCCCCTCTAGACCCCTCCGAGCCATCGCATTACAAAACCCCTTTCCACCAACCTCTATCTGTTTCTGTGGCCTGCATTTCTACTTTGCTCATTAATAACGTACCAAAAAGAAAATAAGATACTCAGCGGCCAAGCCAGAGCAAACAAGTTGCAACAGCCACGGTGGTAGCAAATAAGTTACAACTATACATATATATATATATATTTATATACAACAACAACATCATGTTGACTGGCCACAAAAAGTTGAGCGGAAAACCAAGTCAAAATTGAATTATGAATATTTAAAATGTGTTTAAGCATTGCGGCCGAGACGACCTCCTCTTATCTTCGTCTTAGGCCACTGATGAAAATCCAAAATAGATGGGAATATAAAAGCCGCCTAAAGTAGATATTTATATACAGTAGAAAATTCATAAGCAAATCAAAGATTAAATTGAAACTTATGTACCATTCTTTAATAATGTCTTAGCTATCAATTAAAAACAAAATCGGTTTATAATAATCCATCCAACAACTCTCAATTTAAACCTTTGAAACTTAAATGTATCTTATTTTATTTATGATTCGAATATATTCAAATATAAAATAGATATGATCTCATAAAACTAACCATTAGAAATACTTAATATAGATATTCGGTTTCTCTATAATGGTTATCGGACCTAAAATGAGATCCAATTGAGTAATTTAACTTGAAGTACAAAAATGGAAAACTTAAAAGGTATGTCTACTCGTTTTTTTCAGCGAAATCTGTTCAGAGCAATTAATACGAAATGCGCAGGAAAGTATGCTCTAAAAATGTTTAGGCTGAGCAAATATGCAAGGCAAAGGACAAGGCTCAAATCTCAGGGCTTAGAGAGCCTGGTGGCCAAGTAAATGTCAAGTTGGCATAAATAATTCACCGCTGCATCCAGCCTCAGCGGCTGTGGCAACATCATCAACATGCACAAACACACGCTCGTGCTGCAGGTTGCATTGTCCTTGCCGCATGCCTCATAAATTCGTGCAAATGTCTGTCAGTCGCACACTTACTCATTCAGTCATTCAGTCAGCCATTCAGCCAGTCAGTCACTCAGGCAGTGAGTCAGGTCCGCTCGAGGTGAAAATCTTAGCACTAATGGCGCTGTTTTACATAATTGCCGTGACATTGTACAAATTTATTCAACTGCAAGCTGCAACCTGCCAACAGCAGACTACCTGTGTAGCATGTGTGACCTCGAAACGGGATTTATGGATGTAGGCGATGCAGTAATACCCTTTACTTAAAGCGAAAGAAAAACAACAAACACTTTCAGAAAAAACTAGCATTTAGAATACTACATACACATTGAGGTATCATCAAGTATATAGAATAGACCGACTAGAACTAGTAGTGGTAAATAAAATAAACAGAATACATAAAAATAAAAAATTTAGCTTACAAAAATTTCATTTAAATTGAAAAATTATTATACGGTTAATTTAATTTAAAAATAATATTTTTTTGCAAAAAGTTGCTTTTTCCTTAAGTTCCATTTTTTAATAGTATTCAATTTACTTTAATACAGTTTTTAACTTACTCCAAAATATTATTATTTAATTCCATAAAAAAATAATTTTCGGTATTATCATCGAATATCTGTAAATAATCTTATCTTATAAAGAGAAATGACATATAGCACCAAATAAAACACACTTGAAACACACTAACTGACTTTGGACTTATGCTATCTTGGACACTAAAAGGGGCAAGAAGAGAAGCAACCACTACATCAGGGAAAGCAAATAGTGGGCGGAACACATCAAGAGTGAATTGCTTACTGCAACTCTGTCCACACCGCTCACCTTTGACCCCTTGCCGTTTTTGAACAATGAAAACACCGAAACGGCAACAAACAGAAGAACAGCAGGCAGTGTTCAGCTTTTGTTCTCTCTTAAAATATAATAAGTCAACAACAACAACAACATGCAACAAGGGCAAACAAACGGGGCAACAAAAGCACACAAAAGCCGGAGAAAGAGACATATACTATGACTTTCTGGCCCCGCTGCATCATTGTCACCTTGAGCTTTGGGTTATTGGGTTTTCACACACTCGTCCAGACACTTCCCACACCCCAGCCTCGGTGTCCTTTTGCAACACCCATTGCACTTCTGAGCTTCTAAGGATGCAGCAACAGCAACAACAACAACAACAACAGCAGAGGGTAAATTACTGGTTGCAGGCACAGAGCAGGAAATATGAAGTATGTTGCAAATTAAGGCGTTTACTTAGAGATATGTCTTTAAAATAGAAAGATGGATGAGATGAATCCTTGGGAATTTTAAGGGAAGGAAAGTAGAATAGCAAAGTTTTTAAAATCTATTATTCTCTTTGTATTTCCAGGGTTGACAAAATCTATTACTAAATGTGTATAGTTGTTACCATGGTAATTCAATTATAATTAACATACAAAGTAAAGCAATCAATAATATTTTTTTAAATTGTTCATTTTGAAAAAAAAATAAATTTTTTATTTTACAAAATTTTTAGATACATCAGCTTAGAAAAATCAATAATGAAAGTGATTTATATTGAAATTTTCTTGAATTACAATTACAAATATTCCAAGCGAATCTTCCAATTTTACTTTTCAATAGCTCTTGACTTTCATAAAGTAGAAAGCCAATTGCCAATGATATATTTGTATTCGAGCTTTCAAAAATGCTAGCCCTACACCAGCTAAACACACATTTTTGCAACTATCAACGTCAACTATGGTTTAAAATATGTACAATATAGTGCCCGAAAAGAGACTCCCCTTCACCTACACACCACTCAGATCCAAAGACTGCCCAAGTACTATCCGCTCATATAGTCCATATATAACTGAGCAAACAACTCTGACTTTGAATTTTCTGGCCAGCACTGACAAACACCCCCATATGAAGTCCATACTGTCGGACCATATCACTTTGCCTTGGATGCAGAGGGCCAAAGGCCAGGAGAGCACAAAAGTTGATAAATATTTGCCTTGTCAAAATATTTGTGCATACTTTCAAGAGCCCGGAAAAGCAGTGCACTATGGGGAATTTGCCCGATTTTTTGGAATAAATGTATTTTTTAAAAGTATGCCGATTAAAATTTTGTGTTTTTAAATGTATTAAGAAAACATCATGCTGTTCGGTAATATACCGCAAATGTTAACTTAAAAGTCTGGTATTTTAATACCAACTGTTAAAGTCAGCTGTTGCAACCGCACGTGGTTTGTTTACTTTTTGCTTAATTTTGAAGCTCACTTTCAAATCATTATCTCTGCAACAAAATGACGTAAAACAGTCAAATTTGAAATGATTTCTAATTCTCCAGGTATTTACTTTGTGTAAATACTTATATCTAGCTTAATATGTGCGTCCAATTCTAACAATTTGTAAATCTAGCAGGTGATGTTTTCGTTTGGGTTTTGGAAAGAAAGTTTAACTTTCAATAGAGTTTTAAAAAAATGTTTAACTTTGTTCAGGGAGTGTTTATATCCATTTTTTAGAGTCATTAATTGCCGATTCAGAAAATATATTCTCATTGTGCGCCTCGTGCGACTTTTCGAGTAATTTCATTTCTTAGGGACCAATCTCTTGACCAAAAACGCAGCCCTGCAGGAACTTTCACTTTTCCAACAGGTGTGTATAAGTATGAAGAACACTATAAAAAAAACCTCACTGAAATATGTTGCATAGTTCGCGAGTTATTAATTTATTCCAAAAAATCGGGCAAATACCCCATAGTGCAGTGGAAAGTGGGTGGAAAATCGAGGGAGGGTAGAACACTTTCACGCCTCAGTGGGGCTGGTCATTTTTGTTGTTTAGTTTTAATTGTGCCAATGAGACGGTATCCATTGCTGACTTTGGTGGCTTTGGGCCTTGTCAAAGTTTGACCTCTCACACTAAGGGATCCCTTCTCAAGGACCTTTTTCCTAAAACACACCCCCCTGCCCACCCATTCCTCCTCCCAAAAGCCACCCTTTTCATTGCCATAAGCCATGTTTGATATTAATGTGCATCTGTGTGCGTGCCAAGAAACATGATCTGGTAGTCACTTTCCCCTTCGACCCCTCCCCCCTTTTCCACTGCAGTTTGCAGTTTTTAGCCAAACTACTTGACCATGCCATTTGACAGTAACCACCTCGTGCCACGCCCCCTTGCCACAGCCGCCTCCCGAGGTATCGCGTATTTATTGTGCATGGCACATGCGGCGCTCGCATGTTACATTTTATGTTTGCCCAGACTTATTTGTGTGAACGGGATGTGTGAGCTGGATGTACGAGTGTGTGAGTGAGGAATTTATGCTGCCGACTGCACTTGCAAAAATAATGATTAAATAGGGCAATAAGAATTCAATTGAAGGAGCATCAGTGCTAGAAGCAGATAAAACGCCAATAATAGTCAAAGCGCGAAGTACCAATAGCGTTTAAATAATATATTAATAACCTAGGAAAGGGCGAGCGAGGGTTAAGAACTATAAAGTCAATTAATTTTAGGCATTTAACATTAAATCAACAATTGGTAAAACATTCGATAAAAAAAGATAAACTAATCTTTTCAATCTTTCGAAACATCATTATTATTTTATAAGATTATTTATTTGGATGGATATAGCTAGAATCCTGGGGGTATGTATATCAAAAAACATTATTTAATAGAAAATTAATAATAATTCTAAGAATAAAAGCATACATATATAATTAAAGACCAAGGGATACATCAACAACAAACAACTCTGAAACTAAAGAATTTTTATGTAAAATAAAAAGAACAAAATATGTACTTGTGCGAATGTTAATCAGAATCAGTGGACTATATTTGAATCTGATATGTTCCTGAATACAATTTTAAAGCGATCATTAACCAAAAATTTTGTAAATTAAAAAAAGATCCTTTAAGCTTAACGATGACGCAAGGCATTTCCAGCAGGACATTCGAGAGTCGATTTCCGCGCAGTGCACACCGTCTGGTGATTCGTGGTGGTCGTGTGTTTAGTTTTCGGCCACGTGCTCCGCATAATAATAAGCGGCATTCGAGTCGTTGCAGTTGCAGTTGCGATGCCACAATGCCACAAACGCTGCTCTCTGGATGCTCCTGCTGCAGGTTAAAAGCGCATTACAGCTGAACTTCATAAATTGCAGCAGTAGGGCTACAATGTTCACATGCCAAGCAGTTGGTTAAGGCTTCCCAGCCACCCATCACATACCCATTCCCCAGGCCAAGAGTCACTCTCATTGCAAATTCCAACTGAGCCTGGGTCTCAGGCCAAATGCAAAATCATGCTTACAAAAGACACGCTTGGGACCCGCAGAGCACATGTCAAAGGGCAATGACAAAAGCCAAAAGGTACCCAAAGCTCATTAGTCGAATCAGAAAGGTGGGGGTGTTGTAGGTTCGAGAGGTGGCCCCAAAGTGTAGGAATAGCATTAAGCATTAAAACAGTTGGCGCAAATTGAGTTGAGCTCGTCTGGGCCAAGACTTTAGTCGACACACAGAATCTCAAAGGTCTTAAAGGTAAATAACCATATTTGACACAAAATTATAATATTTTGTGTTAATGGGGGTTGTGCAAAAGGAACTTAAGATTTCAGTTTGCTATATAATTATAGTAAATTAAAATCGCAAAGTTTAAGCAAACCGAAAAATAACAATAGAGATTACTTATTAAAACTTTTGTAATTCACCGATGGCAAACATTTATTTATTACACATGCGAATGCAAAAAGTTGATATCAAGAGATTACCTCAACGACATAATACCTATTATTTTGATACCCTAGAGACCAAATAAAATGAGACTGGAAACTGGTAGGTAAAATTTAAAATAGCTACCCAACCCCATATATCAGTTTTTTATTTGGTAACAATTTTACCAACCAAGGCCAGTTATCATTAAAACTTTTGTAATTTAACGATAGCCAATAATGATTTATATCACATTCGAATGCGAGAAGTTTCTTACCTCTACAGCTTATTACCTCTGATTTCAAAAGCATTGAGGGCAAACCCCAATGAATAGACACCCGTTTTGACTGCCAGGTAACCACGGAAACCGTCAGTCTTCGTTTGAGAAGCTGCAGGATCGATTTCGTTGTCGGACATCCGGAGCTTACTACTCCCCGTGCTCAGACACAGGTTCTCGCAAGAATATATACACGCACATCTCGTGCTAATTGACAGCATTTCCGCATTTCAGGACCAAATCATTTCAGTTGAGGCTGCGTTCCGTCATCTATTCAGTGTCTAAAACAAAGCCTGTTCCATTGAATTTATAATCAAGTTGACATTGCACATACATACATACATATATGTATGCCTGTGCCCCAGCGACCGATGGTGAAGTGCGGTTATATGATAATTAAAACTCGAGCCCCGAAAACTACGGCCAGGAGGCCTTTTGTTTATGCTAGCCGAAACATTTTCCAGTTGAAAGAGCGCACAATTACGCGCACAATGACACGCCCTCACTCGCATAATTGCGGGCTGATAGCGAGCAGTTTGTAAATGGCGCCGGGCTAACTGCAGATTTGTTCCGACCATTTGGCATATTTCTGCAACAGAATCTGAATCTGAATTTGAATTTGAATTACCACGCAGCAGCGCGGGATGCCGTAGAATCGGTGGAATCGGTTGCAAGCGATGCGCTAATTTGAAATGCCACAAAGGCATTTTCCCAGCGTCGTCTGGCTGCCAGCCATTGATTGCAATTATTTTCAGGGCTAGGTCCGGAGGTGGACGTAATTGCGACTCAATTGAAACATTAAATCGGTAACGTAATTGATTGGGCCAGCAAAAATCGAATTAGAGTCGATTAGACATCGAGACTTGCGACTTGAGAGTTCACTCAAAGTTGATGTCCTCAAAAATCTCGAGCCAGTGATAATTGTCCTGCAGCCCTGGGTAACAAATCCAGACAGCAATTTTTGAATGTAGCAACTGCGGGATAACCATTAGTTATTGATTTATTTAAATATGAACCATATACTAAACAAGTGATAAACTGAAGAAGTGAACAAGTGCGTGAAGCAATAGATGAACAAGTGAGTGAGTAAGAAAGTGAATAAGTGAGTAAGCAAGTGAGTGAACAAGTGAGTAAACATGAAATTGAGCAATTAAGTGGAAAAGTGCTCGAACAAGTAAATCAGTGAGTAACCGAAACACTGTTTATTCAACACTAATCAATAGTCACAGAATTTTCCAGAATTTAAAAGGTTCTTAATTAAAGGTTCTTAATTTAATAAAATATGAAACGACTACCAAGCCTTTGATAAAAAATAATTTACACTAATGCACTAATAAGATGCATATTAACTTAACATGTTTGTAACTAACAAAGTCAAACATTCCAGTTGAAGCTCGTCGTCTTAGAAACGATAGGGTTTATGGTTTTATTATATTTATTATTGAATTAATATCCATTCTTTTTTTCTGCTTTATTATATTATTTTTGACTATGAGGTTTTTCTTTTTTATTTACATTTATTAAAGTAATCTTAGTATACCCCTGCAGTCTACCAGTACCGGGTATGATATTCAGGTAAAAACGGTGGGGCTTAAACCGTTGAAACCTCAAAAACCGAAACCGAAAATGCACTCTCCCACGCTCAACACACATACACTCGCAGAGAGAGAGAGAGACTCACACTAGCACGGCACCACCGTTAATTTGCCGTTACACACACAGACGACAGCGGCGCCAAAATGAATTCAATTAATTAAATTAGTGTTGAACGGGCAGTTGCAGTCGCACACCAAATTGGAAATGGTAATGGAAAAGCGATAGTGGGAAAGAGACAACTGGAATGAGCGATACTCAGCCAGAGATCCATGGAGCTTAATCGGAACTGTAACTGTACCGAATCGAAACAGTAACCCCTTTTATGCCAACGTAAACATAAACATTGCCCCAAAAGTAACATTTAAAATACCTCTAACATACATATATATTTTACAAATAAATGGAGCCCATATTCAAGACCTTGCGTAACCGGGAAGTGGTATTCCACACCCCTACCAAAAGGAAGTATAAACACAAGCAAAAGGAAACTCAGATTAAAATAGCTAAAGACAAAGAAAATGATAATATGGATACTGAAGATCCCATCATTGTATATGATTCTCGGGATCCGGTGGCACTTATCGATCTAACAGACGATAGTATTCTAGTGCCAGACAATGGATCGTCAACAGTTGGATCCAATGAAATTGCAAATAATAATGATCTAGATATCTGTCTTGTGAATGATTTAGGGGATCCAATGTTAGTCTTCGACCTAATCTACTGGCCCAATAATGCATAATGGTTATCTAACGTCACAGTATGGATCCTTAGGGTGCAAAAAAATAATCGAAAAAGTTCCATTAAATCCAGGTATAATTACATAGCTCAGCCAACTCAATTATTAACTTTCATGAATGGCGAACAAATTTTGCAAAGCGCCATCTGCTGCGGCTGCATTTACTTTTGGTGTTTTCAATTTTTATTTTTAATTCGCCTCGTCTCTCACATCATTCCCCCTGCCCTTTGCTTCGATTTTTCGCTTCCTGTAAATTGTATTAAACGTATATAATTAAGTTGGCCCAACTGGAGGTAATAAATTATGGCCCCCAGCCCGCGCGGCAACTTTTCCGATCGGCAACCGCCATTGCAGTTGCGACAGACAAATCGAATTAGCGACAAATGTGTTCATTTTTTTAATGTTTCCCATTTTAACTCATTTAAGGCCCGATGAAGGGTTTAAACGGCCGGCGGAGCCCATGTTAAATGCTAATCTCTAACAGCTGTTCCATAAGTCAAGTGAGATGTCATGCGAGTAGCGGGCAAAAAAAGGTTTTTTACAGTCGACGTTCATCATGGCATGAATTACGGGGCGTCAAACTGTCAAGCACCCAGCCCCCATCCAACTTTTTTATTTTCTACCACCCACTTCAAAGAAGACAGATGAACTAGGTCTCATTCCCCATGAAACAGGGATCCAGTGAGCCTCTATTTTCCGTGACTATTGCTATTCATAAAAATTGCTCAATTCCGCTGGCGTTTGCTGGTTTATGTTGTTTTCTTTTTTTTTTACCAGGCTTTGTTGCGTTGTATCACTGACACCCCCTCTTGAAAGCCGCGGGCAGAGATTTTTCATGCAAACAAGTGATATTTTTGTTGACAACCATCCCCTCTTCCTTTTTGAATGGTCGCGAAAAAAAAACATTTACGCCTAACATGTTGGGCTCAAAAAAGAGCAGAAAACACAACCAAAATGGGTTGAGTGGATTGTTTATACTACAGCACATCCAAAAACACGTGCACCCACCCACCGCCAACCTCCCAAAACTGCCTCTAGTTTGTTTAAAAAAAATTATAACTAAAATTATGCAATGTCATGTGTGTAGGCCCACCAAAAAGGTCCTTAAAAACATTTGAAAATTTTGCACAGTTGGCAGAAATTTCCCAGGCCATAAATTACTATTTGATTCAATTTTTAGCTAGCAAACATATGTTCGTAAGTTACAAAAAATGCCATTTAAAATAATAACAATATTTAGTTGCAGCTGCAGCAGCCATTTTGTGCAACAGTTGCAAGTTTCATCTTTGCTTTTGGCCTGCCAAACAACAATAATTAATTTCGGCAAACAGAAAAGGAAACCACAATTCGTAGAAAAATATAAAGTAAACCAAATTTGTAGGAAGAAAGTCAACAGCAAATAACTTATTTAATCATATTTTATTATTTCAGATTTTTCCTTAAGAACTATTGTTTGGAATCGGTCCATTTCAATGCATTTAATCGAGGGTAATATTATTGCTATTCCATTAATAAACAATTAATTTAAAGCTATACTAATATTTGCCTTCATTCTTAATCATTTCAGATTTTCCATTTCCCTGAATTAGTAGATTAACCCATCGGATTATATCTGTTTTCATCAATGATTAATGCGAACAAATCAGTTGTTTAATTAGTTTATTTTATGTTATTTGTCTTATTTCTCAGTTCCAAATTCAAAATTTCGATTTTCCCAACAAAACTAATTACCGTTAATTCCATCCACTTAACTTGATAAATAAGTTATAGTTGCCACATAAATTTAACAAAATTCAGCCCCACAACGAAATTGACCCCTCACCTGAGGCGCCGCAATGTGTGCAACAAGTTTATGCATCAGCACGCCAGTTGAAGCTTGTGAAGCGATCTCATAAATTATCCTAGCTAAAACCGTCAAAAAAGGAAGGCGAACCTCGCAAAACCAGAGAAAAAAGCAGCTGGCCAGAACAAACTCAGCCCGCAGAAGCCGCAAACATGCAAAGCCAAAAAAAGGGGTAACAGGGGCGTGGAAAAGGGGGCGGATGGGAGGATGGGAAGAGGAAGTGCAGCGGCGAGTGCAGCACCAACTAAGCACGTGTCAAGTGTGTGGCCCAAGTTTTAATTTGCCCGAGGCATCCACTAACATCCCCTACTCCCAAGACTCACTGAAAATAAAATAAATAAATTATTAACTTAAACAGTTTTAGATAGAAATAAAATACAAATATTTTCTAAACAAATGCCCATTGAAAAATGTAAAATTACTCAACATTTGTTGCTTAAATAAGTCCACAAAATGAATATCTTCCAGTATAGGATGTAATTATGACTCTGTTAGGATGATTTTATTTTTGTTGAATATTTTGTATACATTATTTTGACAATTATTAAAATTGTGTTTAGACTTAAACAATTATTTCAAATTTGATATGCTTTTTTTCTCCTAGTCAAAAAATTTTTTTTTTTAAATATTCCTTGAGAAGGCTTGTGAAAATGGAAACAAAAGATTAAGATAGATATCATATATTCAATTTCACAATATAAATTTTAAATTTATTTCTGTTTTTCACTGTGTAGGAGCAGAAGGATTCCGATCTCTGACGCTGAGTAACTGTCAGGCCCGTTAGTTGCTGGAGAGCCGCCTTGATGTCTGACAATGTCATCAGTTGCAGCTGACGCAGCAGCAGCTATATGGCAGATATAGCAGATGTAGCAGATATAGCAACAGTGGAAATCAGCAGTGGCAGTAGCAGTTGCAGCAGAATTGCAGGGAGTCAACTTGTGCATCGCTCGTTTTTTTAGGGGCTCTCTTAAATCGCGTTGGTAGGAAATGAATGGGTAGCGGAGGGCATGTTAGCACTTTTTAAATATTTTAAACATTTTTCGCTACGAACTGCAAAAATAGCCATTAGTCATATTGGTAAAAAAAATGTTTTTTTTTGCGTTTCAAAAAGAAATGCATTGTTATTAATCCTGATTAAAAATTATTTTTACAGTTCCTCATAAAAAATGTCCATTACATTTTTAGGACTTTATATATATTTTAATGTGTTTTAGATTTACTTGATTTTGATATTTCAATTCATTGAGACTGGTTTTTTTTTAAATCGGTTTCTTAATTGGTAATAATAGCTTTATTATTATATTTTATCTAGAAATTATAAATTATTATTAAAGAAAACTCAGTGCTTAAAAGTTCATAAGTGATGAATTCATGAATTTAAAAATACACATTAACATTATTTTTAATTCGACTTCAAATTATTTAGGAAAATTAATATAGTTATTCTTATATGATGTAATATTAAATAATAATAAATAACTTTTAAAACAATAAAATGTTTTTTTCTGTTTTCTGTTTCATAATTTAAGGTTGATATTTCATAATTACAAGTAAAAGCTTTTCCAATTAATCATTAAAATGTTTAAAGCTAACTGTTTTCATTTGGCTATAACTTTCCCGGATACTCTAAAAGTCGAGATCAGTTTACAGGATAGATGCTTCTGTGGGTTGCGTGTGTGGTGTCTATGACAAGTGGACAAGTGGGCGTGACTTTCCATCCCTCCAATTCACCGCCTTTCACCCACTCTGCCACCATCTCCGTTGTTGGCTGTGTGAAACTCTGAAGGGGCAGATAAAGCGAGGCTCGCCTGGACGCTGTCAGTTAGCCAGTCAGTCACTCAGTCAGTCAGTCAGTCCCTCAGTACTTCAGTCAGTTAGTAGGGATCCACAGAAGCCCCCCCTCCCATTCACTCCCCTCCACTCCCCTCCACCGATGTCATTTGCTGCGTGTTGAATTGTGTTTTCATTTGAATTTTGTGCGGCGCTGATTGCCGCATGCCTCAATGACATTTCATTTATTAAGTGGGCGAGTCTTTCGGCAGTTTGCCTTTCCCTCACCCGATTTTCGCAATTCAGCGCCGCACCAATTAACTATGCAACAACCTGCTGACGTCACCGGTGTAACCGATACCGATCGGCGGTAAAAAGGGGCGTCGAAAAATCCGGAGAGTCATGTCGCCCACCTTTGATTTGTTTGGCAAGACTGTGTGAATGTGTTACTTATATCCGCTACAAAAGAGCATTTGCATATCAAATGAATTGTAACGAGCATGAAACAAGCAAAAATATCATAGGGCCTGCCATTGCCCCAACCCCCCGACGGTCGATCCCTTTTAGCCAACTGAAATATAAATGTTAATCCTGGTGGCGTCAATTGCAAAACGTTCAACGTTGTTGACAACCAACGGATGCACACAACCCAAGTCCAGGTCCCGAAACAGGCACAGAATGCGGGACACAGGACACAGGACCTGGCACAGAACTCCCTTGCAAAAAGCTGCACAGCGACAAAAATCATAAAACTATTAAATTAATTTTTTTAGTCGACAAAAAATATATATTTTATTTAATATTCAAAAATACATTCGGTTTTGTGTCATTTGTATACCCTTGCAGAAGGTATTATAATTTCAGTCAAAAGTTTGCAACGCAGTAAAGGAGACCCTATAAAGTATCTATATTCTTGATAAGCATCACCAGGCGAGTCGATCTAGCCATGCCCGTCTGACCGTCCGTCCGTTTCTACGCAAACTAGTCCCTCAGTTTTAAAGCTATCTGCTTGAAAAGTTGCAGGTAGTATATAAGTCGGAACGAGCTGGTTCGGTCGACTATAAACAACGACGACAATTCAAACAAATTGGGGTTCTGTAATATTTAAATATTATGGAATTACGGTTTAAATAAATAAATTAAAATCGGACAACAATATCATATAGCTACTAGGGAAGCTATATGATATTGTTGTCCGATTTTAATTTATTTATTTAAACCGTAATTCCATAATATTTAAATTTTAGTAATATAGGCATAGAAAACGAAATGTACTCGATTTGTAATAACTGCAAGGGTATATATGGGCTTGCAAGGGCTTACAAGGGCTTGCTGAAGTTTGCTTCCTTTCTTGTTCTAAATATACATGTTTATTTGCTAAGCATTCGAGTTCAAAGTTTAATATAATTAGAGCACAAGAATTATAAGCTATTTGCAGATCTTATCTCCCATTAGCATTTACATACATTTTTTTTCTTTTTATAGAATTAAATCTTAGGTTTATTTCGTAATGTTTTGGTATCGAATGTTAATAGGGACATGCTCAAAATTAATAATTTAAAAAGCACATTTAAAAAACTCCAAAACTCCGAAACAATTAATAAACACAAAAAAACTTGAATTTCCGAATATATTTTTCCGAGTGTTTTTTCCTTGGCCCGGGCCAGTGTGTCAACGGGTTTTTAATTGATTTTCATGGCTGCAGTTTTTGATTGTGCTGATTGACGCATCAAATGAAGTGACTTCGTCCGGGCGAAAGGACAACGGGGCAGCCCGGCAAGGACCTCCGGCCATGTGTCTGGGCCATATCAGTGACGAGACAAACAGCACAGAGCCAGAGAAGAGCACTGGGCACAGAGCCCCACCGCCCAGGCAGTAATTAAATTTGTCAGCCGGACAAAACGTTCGGCACTTTGCGACCTACCAAACTGCACAACGTTGCGTATGCGTGATGCGATGAACTGCAAAGGAGTTTGTGTGAGCAGTGTGATGGGGGCACTGGCTTATTGCATTTTAATCACTGCATTCAGTAAACTCATTGTTTATCCTTACGGCCGCCTTCTTTACATATTTGTTTGCAAATATGAATAAATAAATGAATGAATCCGATGTATCAATGATTCAGCAAATGAATGCAGGCATTAATGAATGATTTTTTGTCCATCTGACATTGGCCACTAATGAGCCGCTTCTGACGTCAATGCTGTTTACTGTCCAAAGTCAGAGGTAGAATGCCGGGAAAAATCCGTGAAATCGGAGACTCAATTTAAAAATCATTATAAGCGCACATTAAGCGTAAAAAATTAATGAGCAAGTTGCGTCAACAATGAGCTAGGACCGTGCGCCAGGATATCCCTCGGCATGGATGTGTGTGTGGGTGTGCTGCAGGGAATCCAAGGTGCGTCCGCTCCTGACTGCATCAGCCTCTCTATAGCCTGGCTTCAGTTTCATAATGGTGGGAAAAAGGAAAAGCAGACGAAAAATAAACGCACCTACACACAAAAATGGCAGGAAAATGAGGAAGGAAATATCTAATGGAGGGAGCCAGACGGGGGAGCAGGGGGCTACAGGTGCCCCCGAAGGAGCAGCCGCTCTGATAGGATGTCGACTTGAATGGCCGCAATGGCATTGGGTTTCGGTTAACGGTAATAGACGTGAGGCACTCGGCCAGGTCCTTGGAAAAAGCACGCCGAAAGCAGAGACTCCCAGCTAACGGGGGAAAATGCAGAGGCAAATTCCGTGAGATGCGAAAAATGAGGAAGCTGATCTTCCTTTGAGCTATTAGGGTTTCAATTAGAAGTATATAATTTATTTTAGGAACCTGGTATACCGTGTCTAAATGGTTTTTATACTCAAATATATTTATAGCGCTTGTTGATAATGTTGGAAATATAAACAGCTACTTTTGTTTTTAAATAAAAATATTCTCGTAAAAGCCGTATTAAATTGTTTTTCAGGAGTGCCGAAAAAGGTTCTAAAATAAAAATTTCGATTGGATTTAACAAAAGGCAATTATATTTGAAAATACTTAGAGAGCTTCGTAGATTTTAAAAATTAGAGGCATTTAAAAACAATTTTCAAAAAAATTGATTAGATTATTATTTGTTGTGCGATAAACATAAAGTTGAATACATAAAAAGGGAAATAGTCGGATTCAAAAAGAAGATATGCTACTAAAAACTAGTTTTTAAAAGCAGTTTTATTAAACTAAACCCTTAAACCTTGTATTTTTTTCCACGCCGTTACACCTTTTTGCCTACGCCCCTGGCAACCTCTATTCGCTTAAAGTCTACAACATCGTTTACTTTGCCTAACAATATTTAGTTTGGCAACAAAAGTCGCAGGCTCACACCCCAAAGGACCCACACACACGTACACACACCGTGCCACAAAAAGGAATGGGAGGCTTGTGTTCCCAAGCCCCTGCCACTCACCCCCTAACAACTCATTTGGCACTCATCAGTAGGTCAGGGTATTGTTAATGCGACATATCCTTGAAATCCAGGACGAGATCCGTTTAAATTGTTGAGCTTTCCTTTGGACGAACTACGGTCCCGAACTCGGTCTGCATCTTGGTCTCCGGCTTATTCCGCATGCTTGTCACGTTGTCCGGCGCTGAAAGGAGACACCAAACGGGGGCCAGAAGTTTTTTCACTTCGTGCCCGGACAGATTGTCCTGGCAGGACCTCCGGAGATGAAGGGATAGGGATGCCCGGCTGCTGGATATCTGCGTGCGTGTCTCCTGCTCTTTGTTGGTAATTACCTCAAGTTGGTCATTTGATGATGCGCAAATCCCGTCGAGCTGGCCAGAGCATTGAGCTGTGATTGCGGACGCAGGTGGAGTTTCCACCCCCTCCAATGGAAGGACTGAATCCACAGGTGGGTGTGTGTGCCCCTGAAGCTAATTGCCGTTAAGTGCCTGGGCAATCCTCAAACGTTTGATATTTCAACATAAATAATCCCAGTCAGTTGGCCGTTTGGCTTGGGGCATGATTCTCACAGAGCTCCGAGCTTGCACAGTGACAAATTGAACGATTGGGGCTTGTGGAACGCTTAAAATAGAAATGTCTGACTTTTAAACTACATATTAGAATGGCGAATGCCTTGTGACCGTTTTGATATATTCATTTTGTAACTATTTAAAGCTTGAAGAAAAGCCATAACCAGTTTAGAAGATGTATTATACAAATTACAACTATTTTTCACTTTAAGGGAATTTTATTATTTATTATATTTATCATATCAAGAAAGATAAATATAAGTAACCTAAAGTAAGTTTTACAAAAGGAACTATTTGACTCACATTGATTAGTGTGTTTATAATATGCTTAATCAGATGAAAACCAGTAAGTAGGTGTATTTAGCAAAAGTGATGATATCTTGAAAGTCATGGATGTTCTCTGCATTTATATTCTCTGTGGAGGCAGTAAAATAGAGTTGTGGGTTTTAGACAGGCCGCCAGGGGTTTCCTTATCAACACTAATCGTTCATTTTGGAGTATTTATAGTAGTTTAAGGCTATGTTAATCCAGTTTTGTTAGCTATATTATGCTATTATTGGAGCTACTGATGAATTTATTCCCTGTGTAGAGCTGGGGGAAAACGGCGATGGAGACAGTCCGCCGGGGGTTTTCCCACCGCATGGTCAAAGTGCTTTTGGTCGCTTGGACCACTTAAGCACAGCGCTTTAGCCATGCTGACTACTACCCTTAAACCCAATCCCCCTCCTCCTTCAACCGACTTGGTGGGGTTGCTTTTTTGGCGGCAGCACGTGCAGGTGGAGCTCCGGGTGCGGCTACTGCATCACATCGTCCTGACACGGATGCGGACTAGCTGAAATGCAGCTAACGAACCGCAATTGCGGTCACATTTCATGAGAGCGGGCACGCCGCCCGCTGGACACTAAAACTCGCCCCAGGCGGACCTTTACTCGCACACGGGCGAGGAGGAAACACTGGACGACTGATTCAATTTGCAGCCAGCGACAGGCTTTTAGTGCACTCCCCAGTGCACCACCACCCATCCCACACCCACAGCCATACTCATCCTCCGACTCTCGACTGTGGATATCATCAAAAATTAGCTTGTTTGACGGGACGGCTGCTGAGGTGGGAGCAGTTCCAGTCCCACAACCCGATGAGCTCATGTGGCATTTTAAATGCATGTGCACAAACTTCCGCTGGAAAGGTCAGGTCAGGACTGGGTAAAGTTCACAGAGCAACAGGTATATGACAGTCCAATTAACTTGACTGAATTCAAAATGAACTAAATGAGCTTAATGAAGCACTTGTGAACAAAATAAAGAATGACCTAATTAAACAGAATGAAGTATAAAATTAGGACATCGTAAAAACCCGTACTATAAAATTATTTCGTTTTAATTTTCACCGAAAAGAAAACCCATTTATTTTATTTTAAAAGATGAACTGATATTATATTATTGATCAGGATAATGTAAAAAGTCAATGTCTGTCTGCTTTAATCGTTTAATTAATCGTTCAGTTAACGTCTACTCTCCACGTTATTCTGATCAATAATATATAGAAATACATTTCATACCCTTAAATACCATTTAATAATAATAACAAAATACAAAGGTCTAAAAACATTTATATCTGTAGCACAGTGAAAAGAAACTTTAAAGTAAAGATCCGCTTTTTGCCTTCTGTTTTTTATCCTAACTGCCTCATCACACTAAACTTAATGAGCAAATTAGGGGGAGCTGGTCGGTGGGAAAACTATTTGGAGGACAGCTGAGGACGACATCACATCCAAAACATGCTGCAATAATTATGCAAATTTCAATTTGGCACGTCTAGCCGGGACACGAACCCACAGCAGCAGTGACACCTTCGTTGGACAGGCGAGAAAACAAGGATGAAAACGAGGACCCAGGACCCAGGACTCAGGACTCAGGACCCAGGCAATTTGCAGGCTGAGGCAGAGTCCCAGAGAAACGTGCGAAAGGAACAGGTCGTGACCCCGCACCTCATCTGACCCCCTGAACCTCAGAACAACCCGCCACCCACACAAACGTAAGCGCATTTTAATGATCTCATTTATGCTAATCTGCAAACGCTCGAATCTGTTCACGCACACAGACAGACAAAACCACAAGGGTGTGTGGCGGAGGAGGAGGGGGGTCACTAACTGCCACCGGCTGGTAATGCTAATGAAGTCTAATTGAATTTCGGACACTTGACACGTCCCACAATCTCTGATCTCTTGTTGACACGCTGGCGCATAAAACACAGAGTACAAACCAGCAATTTAATGGGAGTGGAACAACAAATGAGGGAATCCGATATTGATACTAAAACATGTGTATCTAGATGGTTTTATAAAGTCATCACAACGGTGGTAATCACTTTTGTCGCCCTATAATTTCATAATTTTCTATATGTGTATCTATAGATTTATGAGTAGGGTGCTTTTCCTAATTAAAACAAAACAAGAGAGAACGCTATAGTCGAGTGCCTCGACTATTAGATACCCGTTAATCAGCTAAACAACTTAATATAAATATGCCTTCTTGTATGTTTTTCGCCACTTGAATTAGCTCCCGATTTTTATGTTAAAATCGGTACCCAGGGAACACCTCCAATTTGGCTAACTTGATTTGATTTGCATAGTTCTTGGGATATAGTTCGGTATTGACAAATAAAAGCCATCGCAATTTCCTTTAATAGAAATCCTTATCGAGAATTAACGTTGACTCTGTTGAGCACCTTGGCCAGCTGTTCCAAAGTCATCCGTTAGATGGCGCTATTGTATACGCCATGAAAGGCGGAAATGTAGGCGCTAGCCAGGCTTAAGTGTTTAATGGGTTTTTGGGCGTTAGAGTGGGCGTGGCAAACTTTTATTTGGCCAATCGATAGGTATTGACGAAACAAATACATATCAAAAAAAAATTTTATAATAGCATCAAAACTTTGGCCACAGCCTGTGGCTTGTGGGCGTCGGAGGGGGGGTGGCACCATTTTGAAACAAACTTGCGCTGCGTAGGAACTCCTAAAATCTACATGCAAAATGCCAATCTTTTAGCTTTTATAGTTTCCGAGATCTCAGCGTTCATACGGACAGACAGATGGACAGACAGACGGACAGACAGACGGACAGACAGACGGACAGACAGACGGACAGACAGACGGACAGACAGACGGACAGACAGACGGACAGACAGACGGACAGACAGACGGACAGACAGACGGACAGACAGACGGACAGACAGACAGACGGACAGACGGACATGGCTAGATCGACTCGGCTAGTGATCCTGAACAAGAATATATATACTTTATAGGGTCGGAAACGCTTCCTTCTACCTGTTACATACTTTTGCAAGAATATAATATACCCTTTTACTCTACGAGTAACGGGTATAATTAATTTTGCAGTCAACGGCCTATAGAGATATTTATCATCATCAACCATACTTAAAAATTTGTTTCTGCTCAATCTTAAAAATTAAAAATAAAAACAAAACGTGCGCATAAATAATGTACGAGTATATTAAGCAAACTGCCTCATTTTATGAGACCCTTCCATTGATCTTTTTGATAATTCTGTCGATAGAATCATTTCTCAGTTAAAGATGACACCTTGTACACTTAAAGTTGTTTATTGAAATTGGTTTGAGTTAACGATATTCGCGATCCAGTCGGTATGCGCCATAAGACTTGTGAAAACTTGTAATCCATTCGATGAATAACTGACGATACCCAGAAGGACGAGCCATTCCTTTTCCAAATACATAACCCCTTTTCCCAAAATGTCGCCAAGTTTTCCATAATTTTGACTTACTCCAGGCGGAGTTATTACACAAACTTGATCTGGTTTGATTGCTCTCCCAATTTCGGTTGAACATATTCGGGTATTTAAAAGTTCAACGGCGTATCGATAAATATGAACGTGCTCTTTAGTTTGCACAAAGTCAAATGTAGTAAAAGGTGAAAGCTGACTATTTTTTCTTGCAAACATACATATTGGTTTGAAGCCGTCTGCAAGACAAAAAAAAAACATTATTAAAAATTTTAGAACTGTGCAAAAAATAGTTTACCTATCTTGACGGATTGCCTCAGTTTGAGTAATGCTACATCATTTTGGAAATCATATGACTCTTGTTGCTTAAAGATCGCATCAACTGTGAATTCGTTATAGATCCGTGATGTTCCTGCCAAGCCCACATCTCTGCAAATACAAATTATTTAATTTGTATACAAATTACTTTCGATCACTTTAATACTACTTACATAAAGTCGACATCTTCTGGTAGGCCTCTGGCATTCGTGATTATAAATCCTACAAATTAAAACGGATTATTGCTGGTAAAAATATAAGCAAATTGGGGGAATCGGTTTTCATACTGTTACGAATTTTCAAAATGAAATTTTCGATTCCGCGAAATTTGATTTCAATCGTTGGAATAGATACGCACTGTCTGTGATAAACACACCATGTCCCATGAAGTTAGGTGCATAAATGTTTGCTCGTAATTTAGATTGTAGGGTATTACCACTGCAGTCATCATACAACCAAATTTTTGGACTTTCCAATGTTGCAAAAGCCTTTACGTTTGTTTTAATCCAGTCGACATAGCTTGTTACATCCGTATAAACTCCTCGCCTGGAACAGCCTATTTTGCCATGACCCACGATGACAGTTTTCACTTGATTTTTATTTCGAATAGATATGGTCAAAGGACCAGATTCGAAATCACAGCTTTGATTCATTGAGCTAACCGCACAGATCTGTTTCAAACTGGGATTCCCACGAAGAAACGAATAGCAATATGATCGATCAATCCGATTAATGGTGATGGTTTGAAGTGTTTTGCTTATCAGGTCCCAAGCAAATGCTTTTAACTTATTTGCGTTGCTTATTTGATTATTAATTGTCTCATCCAAAATAATGCAGATTGGACTTATTTGGACTGCGAAGAAAAAAAATGTAATAAATATTGTTAAGCGATCAAACTATTTACAAACCATTGTAGACCACTGGTCGCGAAAGTTTAAGCAGGCCTATATCATTCCGGTCATCGTCGGCTTCGTACGAGTTATGTATCACGGCCATGATGACTCTATACGTTTCCTTTGACAGTGATTGGTTACTTACTCCCAACGCCACAATTCTTTAATAAGTAAGATTTAAAGCACCGTTTAAGTGGATTAGAGGTAATACTTTTTGTTGTGCAAACTATTGGTTTTTATACCCATGCAGAGGGTATTATAATTTTGGTCAAAAGTGTGCAACGCAGTGAAGGAGACATCTCCGACCCTATAAAGTATATATATTCTTCATCTTTCTTTTGCACGCAGTATATAAGTCGGAACGGCCGGGATCGGCCGACTATATCCTATAGCTGCCATATAACTGATTGATCGGAAATGCCATAACTTTGGTGTTTGTAAAGTTAGGAAGTTGGGCTTTTCTATGGGTTTTATATTTGGCCAATCAATCCGACCTACCAAATTTTATAAGGATCGGCCGACTATATCCTATAGCCGCCATATAACTAATTGATCGGGAATGCCATAACTTTGGTGTTTGTAAAGTTAGGAAGTTGGGCTTTTCTATGGGTTTTATATTTGGCCAATCAATCCGACCTACCAAATTTCAT
This sequence comes from Drosophila fuyamai, assembly GCA_018153365.1. Lineage (NCBI taxonomy): Eukaryota > Metazoa > Arthropoda > Insecta > Diptera > Drosophilidae > Drosophila > Drosophila fuyamai. The sequence continues at coordinate 5,462,636 of JAECXW010000419.1, read as the reverse complement.
AAGGACTGAACGATTGGAAATGTCATAACTTCGATGTTTTTAAAGTTAGGAAGATGGGATTTTTTTATGAGTATTAAGAGTACATCATATGAATCATTTTGGAAAATATAATTTACAGAATATTCTGCAATGGTATATCAACTTTCGGCTCCGCCCGAAATTAGCTTTCCTTTCTTGTTATTCACTATTCTTGTGTGAGGTTCCAAAATCGTTAGCAAAAATTGTCGATTAAATAGTTAATTGAACAATGGTTTTTTTTTCTATTACGTGTAAATAATTCAATGTAAGGAAAAATATTTATTTTGGGAATACTTACAGGTCTCCATTATCTACCATGCAATGAGCAGGTGCCAAAACAAATTCTGAAAAACTATTTCATGTTATCAACAAATTTTTTTTGTTTACAATTCTACGAACCTTTATTAATCAGCGTCCCGCCACACAAAAAATGAGTATAATTGGTTATGGCTGCCATCCAGGGAGCGGCTTGATTAGTATTTCCACAAGGTTCCTCCAGAAACGGGACGGTATCTGCATCCGAAGCCACGTGGCTAAGGAGCAAAGTCAGCAAAGGAATCCAAGCGAATGAAGTCTGCATTTCAGGGGAATCTCGAAACGAATGAAACGTCTAGTGTGAAGACTAGTCCTTATCAGCAAATGTATTTAAAATGAAATACAGTATGATAATAAAAATGAATTTGGGAAATTGTATATATAAAAAAAATTATAAAAAGAAAGGAAGAAAACTTCGAATAGTCGAAGTTTATATACCCTTGCACTTATTACAAAACGACTACATTTCGATTTCTATGCCTATATTTCTAAAAACAATGAAGCTATGTCGATTTTGGGCTGCATTTCGCCGTAGTTTCAATGGCAGCTATATGATATTGTTGTTCGATTTTGACAAAACCAAAAGCGTAATTCCAATATAGTAATTAATTACTATATCTCAAAGGAATATTTTGATAAAAAGGCTCGGATAAAAATAAAAAGACAACCTTTGGGAAAGTTTTAAGCAGATAGCTTTAAAACGGAGGGACTAATTTGCGTAGAAACGGAAGGACGGACGGACGGACGGCCATGACTAGATCGACTCTCCTGGTGATGCTTCTCAAGAATATATCAACTTTATAGGGTCGGAAATGTCTCCTTCACTGCGTTGCAAACTTTTAACTGAAAATATAATACCCTCTGCAAGGGTATAAAAAGTTATAGATAACCGAGTAGTATAGTAGTATACATTTAAAAAACAAAAAAACCCAAATTGAGTCAATTTTGATATTGTTGTATTTATAACGCATACGTATACGTGTATACACGAACTGACTTCAATTGGAACACGACCACTCCATTCCACTCTTCCAACCAGAATGATCCACAAACAGCTTACTTGCAAACTAACATATGTTATTTAACATATAATTATCGATAACTTAAAATAGTGCAACTTTATATTAGCCTACTACGCTTTATTAATATTTAACATTTAAAAAATGTAATGTAAATAGTTCAAGAAATAATTTATATTATTTGTGGTAAATAAGTCTTGATATAGTAACTACCGATCATCGCTCAAATTAAGAGTTAATAGAAAACTTTAACTTCTCGAATCGAGCTAGCGAACTCATAATAAATACAGAAATATAAAATGGAACACAAAGGTAAGAATATTGTTTTAGTCAGATTTAAGTGAGTGGAAACTTATATTTAAAACATTTATCTGCTAATAACAAACGTCAAACCAGAGAGTCCTATTTTAAAGAGAGTACATCTTTATTTTAAGAATTTAAATGCTCCGTTTCAGAATGTTAGAATTTTTTCAAATAATTATATCTAAAAGCTAATACCGAAAATAACAGCTTATACATATACCCTAATAATTTTGATCAGAAGCTTATAACGTAGTGAAGGAGACATTTCCGAGAGACTTTTATTTTTAAAGTACTAATATTATTGTAATATTAATTTATAAACGTCTCATTAAAAACTCTTTTTCTTTACTCAAAGTCCAGTAAAATTAAACAATTTCAAAATTTAGACTAAACCACTTATTGAATAATGAAAAATGATGTTTCGAGAAAATCGTGCCTTAGATAAATGCCTAAAGATAAATAAAGAAAACTATTAACTGCCTAGTTTTTATTGTTATGTTATTATGGAAAAGCGAATAATATAAATAGTTTTTTTTATAATACATTGTATACATTGTTTATAATACATTGGGTGTGCCGCTTCAGAGCTATTAACATAAAACTTTCCCATCGTATTTGCGCAAAAGCCCCTTTAAGCCGTACTTAAAGAGCCTGGTGACACGACCCGTCGATTGCATTCCCGGTGACCAGGATCCGTATCTGAACGATGTGTGGCTGTGCCAGTATCCGTATCCGTCCGGCTTCATCTCGACGGGTTCCAGCTGCCGTCCTGCGGAGCGAACATTTGCGTTTTTGCGGCTGCGGCGGGCATAAAATTTCCTATGCATTCGACCGCATTGAAATTTTCTCGTAATATTTGATTTGATTTTTAAACAAAACGCTGCCGCACGCCTAGTTAGAGTGAGATAGTGGCACTGTCAAGTGACGAGCGTTGGTCAGGCTGACATATTGACAAGGGGATTGGGGGTGTGCATTCCGCTTTTATTAGCATGCCAGTGTACCAACAACAAATCAGACAACGCAGCTAATTTACATGAGCGTTCAAACAGGGGGTAATGGGAGTTGGAGGGATTGGACTGACAGGAGCTGATACTCGTATCTCACATCCCGACAGCCTGCGGCTTCTGTCTGCGGCTTCTTTCTGCGGCCTGGTCATGGATATGGACCGGGATCTGGGACTGGACTAAAACTGGAACTGAATCCGTCCCTGGCCTTGTTGCCAAATCGTCGAACAGCATTTTAAGTGCTCAAAAAGTTTAAACCGCTTTCGACTTGCATTCATTATACCCGTTACTCGTAGAGTAAAAGGGTATATTGTATTCGTGCAAAAGTATGTAACAGGTAGAAGGAAGCGTTTCCGACCCTATAAAGTATATATATTCTTGATCAGGGTCACTAGCCGAGTCGATATAGCCATGTCCGTCTGTCCGTCTGTCCGTCTGTCCGTCTGTCTGTCCGTATGAACGCTGAGATCTCGGAAACTATAAAAGCTAGAAGATTGGCATTTTGCATGCAGATTCTAGGAGTTCCTACGCAGCGCAAGTTTGTTTCAAAAAGGTGCCACGCCCCCTTTAACGCCCACAATCGCTTATATACGATTTTAAAAATTTAAATATTTCGGAAAAGTAAAAATGCAGTTTTATTGTGTTTATCAATACCTATCGAAATGTAAAAGAAATTTTTCAAATCGGAGCATTCGTTAAAAAGTTATGCGTGATCAAAGTTTCTATCTCCATCTCCCTCGCACTCCCTTTACCTGAGTAACGGGTATCTGATAGTCGGGGCACCCGACTATAGCGTTCTCTCTTGTTTTCATTTAATTACTTTGACGTAAAATTTCGAAACTTTATTATCGATGCGGGAGGAGTACAAGTTTGTGTTAACCCTCTGGCTGCCATTTAGTAAATTAACTTACAAATTTCGCTTTATATTTTCTTTTTAAATACTACAAATATTTGTTTGAGAAAATGGTGGCCAAATAAGGAATAACCAATACAAATAATACAATATTTAGACCCAACTTACTTAAATATAAATATATACATTTTAAACTTCAGCAATATTATTATAAACAAATTCGCTGAACTTACTACTTAGTTTCTCTGTTGTAAAAATGGGTTAAAGCGCTTAAAATATTTAATTTACAAGCGAAGATTTCAAAAGAGCAGGCAAGTCAAGGTGGGAATAATTTACAGCGAAAAGTTTTGCGTGCACATCATTTTACCGAAAAAAAACCTTCTGAGTACAAAAAAGATCAATAAATATAAATGACAACACTTGAAAAATGACTCGCCAAGTCGGGTGTTTCACCAGCTTGCATTATCTAATAGAAAGTCAAGCTTTTTTCACAATATTTTCTCTATTATTTAGCTATGAAATAAACAATAACCCCGACATGCATTTGATAATTTTTTATAAATGTTAGATTCGTCTGTATGTACATACATACATAAGTACATTTGCAGTCTGCAATGTCAAGCTCATATGTTATCTTATCAGGGTTTTCAAGGGAACGCAAAGAATTTAATGAAGAAAGAGGGGTATATAGCTCAGAAAGCATAATCAGCATCTCCATTTAGAGCTGAGAGAATAAAAGAGAGAGTGATTGGGGGAGAGAGTGCGATCAACGAAACCGTGACAAAGAAAAGCCCCACCAGACACGCGATAATAACAAAGCCTATACCTATGTACATGTCATAGGGAGTTTACACATGTCCGATATGGATCTAAGCATATATATATGTATGTAAATACATATGTATATATATATGCAAATTTGAACACCGGGAGATAGTGCTCGACGATAACAGGGCTGATTCCTATCTAAACTGTAACAGGTGCCCAGCAGACTCAAGAACCGCGATTCCCGTTGGGTCCCGAGATAAAATTGATTGATAAGGGGGGAGGGTTTTGGGTTGCGGAGGGTGGGGGGTGGTGAATAGGGGTCGGCAAGAACACAAAGCTCAAAAAAGAGAGCTTCACGCAGGAAAGCTTCAGCACACTTATTGTTATTGTTTTCGCTCTCTTTGCGGCTTGAGTTTCAATTTAGTCAATTTACCGTTACCGTTACAGTTGCACTTGATGAGCGCCGTCGAACAAACAGCCGAAGCGGACCCGTGGAGCAGCCGGAGCGGGAGCCGCAGTCGAAGCCGCAGCCGAGCCACATCAATCGGCTCATCCTGGCTGCATGACGAACTTGTAAGTTTGGGGCCTCAGTTGTGGCTGGACCGCCAGCCGCGATCGGTCTCTCTGTCCCGTTAAATGTGCTCTCTCCCGAAACTGTAACTTTCTCTCCCCACCCACGCAATGAGTTTTTGCTGTGAATGAGAGCCCCGTCAACTGTTTTTGTAACTGTTACTTTCCACTCTCTCCCTCACCGTGCGTTCTTTGTCCGTCATGTATCGAAATAATGCGGAGAGCTCTTTCTGTTTCATCAATCGCCTGAACGGGAATGCCAATGATGAACTGCAGCAACCGGGAGAGCACGAGCCCACTTCCGCTCTTTTGGACTACTGCAAACGGAAGGTGGGTGTGGGTGTGGTGCGATGACCGCTCATTGATTACTTAACACCACCCGAATCGTGGGAACTGACCAACGTCTCGCAAAACAGTTCCTCCGTCCATATGTGGCCATCCTGACGCTGGTGGGTCTCAACCCCATCTCCACGGATATGAGCAACGTCCGGGCCTGCTGCAGCTACGTCCAGGCGCTGATGGTGCTATTCGTCCTACTGGTGGGATACCTGTTGCGGTACATATGCGGCTATAGGTGAGTTTTTGGGACCACTACTAAGTACTATGATACAACTGAGACAACATTGCATTTCAATTCTATCCAAAATTATTCATGCCCAAGTCATTTACCAGACACAAGTGGTAAATATTTAAATCATTACAAAGAAAGTGAACCACTCAAAGAGAAAACCATTGTAACCAGTTTATCGCATCATGTAAGCAAAAGACATTTAAACGCGATCATATGTACCTTCATGAGTACATACGTTTTCTTATCAATTGTTTTACAAAAACGGAAAAACCTTACCAGCTTTTAAACAAAAACAGTACTAAGACACAACATAACTATTCATAACAACTATAAAAACGAACAAATATAACGATTTGTAGAAACGGATTGTATAACACAACAATAAAACAAATGTAAACAAGCCTATAACACAACGTAAACATCCCCAGAAATGTTGATTGTAATATTCTTTTTAAGATGTTTTTTTTTATGATCTCACTTTCATTCATAATTATACAAATAAAAATTTAAAAAACGTTTAAAAAAATATAGTATAACATATTTCTTTTCTCGACAATTTATCATTATTTCACATATAATATAAAAGTTATAATAAAACAAGAGAGAACGCTATAGTCGGGTGCCCCGACTATCAGATACCCGTTACTCAGGTAAAGGGAGTGCGAAGGAGATGGAGATAGAAACTTTGATCACGCATAACTTTTTAACGAATGGTCCAATTTGAAAATTTTCTTCTACATTTCGATAGGTATTGATAAACACAATAAAACTGCATTTTTACTTTTTCGAAATATTTAAATTTTTAAAATCGTATATGAGCGATTGTGGGCGTTAAAGGGGGCGTGGCACCTTTTTGAAACAAACTTGCGCTGCGTAGGTACTCCTAGAATCTGCATGCAAAATACCAATCTTCTAGCTTTTATAGTTTCCGAGATCTCAGCGTTCATACGGACAGACAGACAGACAGACGGACAGACAGACGGACAGACGGACATGGTTATATCGACTCGGCTAGTGACCCTGATCAAGAATATATATACTTTATAGGGTCGGACACGCTTCCTTCTACCTGTTACATACTTTTGCACGAATACAATATACCCTTTTACTCTACGAGTAACGGGTATAATTATTATTAGATTAAATAATAATTTGTATTTGTTTTATGAAGAATTCTGATATATTTCGGAACTATGAACATGTCTTTGTTAAATTTAATGTTAAAGCCCAAGCGAACAATCTATTTTTATACCCTTGCAGAGGGTATTATAATTTTGGTCAAAAGTGTGCAACGCAGTGAAGGAGACATCTCCGACCTTATAAAGTATATATATTCTTGATCAGGATCACCTCCTGAGTTGATATAGCCATGTCCGTCTGTCCGTCTGTCTGTTTCTACGCGAACTAGTCTCTCAGTTTTAAAGATATCGAATTGAAACTTTGCACACACCCTTCTTTCCTTTGCACGCAGTATATAAATCGGAACGGCCGGGATCGGCCGACTATATCCTATAGCTGCCATATAACTGAACGATAGAAAACGCCATAACTCTGGTGTTTGTAAAGTTAAAAAGTTGGGATTTTCTATGGCTTTTTTATTTGGCCAATCAATTCGACCTACCAAATTTCATAAGGATCGGCCGACTATATCCTATAGCTCCCATATAACTATAGGAGATACCATAACTTTGGTGTTTTTAAAGTTAGGAAGTTGGGATTTTCTATGAGTTTTATATTTGGCCAATCAATCCGACCTACCAAATTTTATAGGGATCGGCCGACTATATCCTATAGCTGCCATATAACTGAACGATTGAAAATGCCATAACTTTGGTGTTTTTAATGTTAGGAAGTTGGGAATTTTATGAGTATTTAGAATGCATAATATGAATAATTTTGGAGAATATTATTTACAGAATATTCTGCAAGGGTATATCAACTTCGGCTCCGCCCGAAGTTAGCTTTCCTTTCTTGTTTATCTAAATAACGATGTGCTTTTCAAATTATATCTTACCATTCTAAACAATTTTTATTGCAGAGGCGATCGTGGCTTCACTAGCTACCGAGATATTCGGCCCATCAACAACGGAACAGATGGCGGAGCAGTTACTCCCAACACCATAGGAGAACTACTCTTTGGGTTCATAGTGCCCAGTGGCTTCAACCTAATGGCTTTCGTATCCGCAGTGCTGGTGTGCAAGGTTATCGACCACGAGCAGCTGCAAAACCTCATCGAAAGGGTGTTCCTTATGTCCGCCAAACCGAAAAGACTCTGCCGGATGTTATGGCTCTTTCTGGGAGTGGCACTTGCCCTTCTGATTTTGCTCTTTGGCTACGCCTGTTGTGTGGTAATAATGCAGCCCACCCAGATCGTAAAGGTGTCCTGGCTGGCAAAAGCCCTAAGCGACTGGGAGACGTGGCTGCGCGTGGGCTTGCTAGCGACCATACTTCTTCAAGATCTAGTGGAGATCATCATACTGAGCAACTACTATATCGAGTGTTATTTGCTGAGGATGCATCTAGAAACGTTATCGCACAAGTTACTTATGCACTCCATCGATTCGCTAGATTGGATGAGGGAAGTTCTCGAGTTCCGCAAGCTGCTGGAGCGGCTTAATCAGCACGTATCTATCCCGGTGTGCTTCCTAATTGTAATGAATCTGGCATACGCCTTCGCGGGACTGGTGTACCTCTTCAAGGACTTTGATTTCCACTACTGCGCGCTAAAACTCGTCCTACTTAACATTGCCAATGTGATGTTGTGGCTGTTTCTGGGACTGCTGCCCTTTTTTGTGGCCTCATCAGTGACTCGTGTGTGCCAAAATGCCCAGGCGAATGGTCATCAGATACGAGTTCGACCTTTCGTTTACCACAATACCTCGGCGGAGGATCTCAACTCGACGCTATTGTTCGCCGCCTCGCTGGACATGTCCGCCAAACTCTTCCGAATGCCCATCCAGCCGAACTACCTGTGCTTTGCCATCCTCGTAGTGGTCATTGTGATCCTCACACTGGGCATGTGCCTGAATCTCAACGCCCTGGGCAAAATATAACCAAGTACAAGTACGCATTCGCATATAATAATAAACACTTATAGTATTTGTCTAGCTTACAACTTTGCGACCTGACTGACCGGCTGCTAAGCAATTTATTTACAATTTATGGCTTCCGTCTACGAATTAGCTACTTATTGGTACTCTAAAGTTTAGTCTCATTTCCGGTCTCGATTTCTCTGCCTCGAGTATGCACTTTGGTTTCAGATCGTATGTGCCTCCTCCTCACAATTCATTATTCCTTGCTGCAATCCTGCTCCCGTCACCACCCCAGCCACGGTGGATGGTTGATCTTGGAGGGCGGGATGAAGGTGAGGTTAACAGGTATGTTAATTAGGGCGTGCACCCTTTTCAGTCTGTGCAGCGTCGACCGAATGATGACTCCGTTCTTCCCGAGCAGAAAGCCGGCCGGTATGTTGGCGTCCCGTTGGGAGTTGTCATGTATCATCTCGATGTAGTGCTCAAACTCTGGCGAGCTGGGATTGTACTCGGTAATGATTGCGGCCAATGCACCCGCTGCTTCCGCGTGTAGTGTCTTTGTGACAAAGGAGCAATCCCTGTTATGTAAAAGTCAGTTAGAAATAATCAAAAATATACCTTTGGCTAAAGCACAAATTAAAATTAATATATTGAATTTATTAGTTAATATTATTTAAAACCTTTTCGATTACCTTAAAAAAAATATATATTAGACATTGAGATCTTCATAGTTAGTTTTGAAATGATTCAAGACAAAAATTTGTCCACAGTTTAGCTACAACCGTTAATTCTTGTTAAGGGTAGCTGGAATGACCAGGTCAAATGTTATGTGAACATTTAAAATCAACCACTGTAATTATTACTTTTTTCGGAAAACAGATATACAACTTTAGAAAAGCGATTTCAATAAAAGGTTAAATTAGATCAAAGAATCTTCAGATACTTCGACGGACATCTGCGAGGCACGTAACTAGATTGTTTGACTCCTCATGATAAGCAGAATGAAGAACTCTATGGAAAACGGATTGATAGCTTGACAGTTTAGGTAAAAAGCTTTCTGGGCATAAGTAGGGTAAAAAATGCTGATAATAAGTGCCTAGGTGTGCACAGGGGCACCATCTCCTAAGCTATTGCCATCACCGAAGATAAGCCCTATTAAGTTCTAGCTATTCTAGACGCTCTTACCCTCGATCGATGAGTGCGACGCCCCCATTGATGTCCCGTGCATTCCGAATCTCCTGGCAGGCGCCCGGCGGATCTGTGAGCACCAGCGGCACGCCCTCTAGCCGCTCCGAGAAGGCGGATCCGAAGTCCTTTGCTGGACGCAGCCGGTACGTGTATTCCAAGTCCGAGGGCGACAGGATTTCAAAAAACACGTCACCCGCTATTATGTCCTGCGTTGTGATCGGTATCGATATCGTGGTGCTGGCTCGGATGAAGCGGCTCAGTGTGGCGGCAAGCACTAACCAAACGATTAGCATTTTGGCCACGCACGCATAACTAATGTAAATTTTTGTTGCAAAAAAAAACAAACTAATATCTTACGGCGCTAGTGATGGACCGGCCGTCGAAGGTCCCACTCTGGCGATGCTATCGGCCGAGGCGAAACTATCCAAGGTATCGAATACTGCCCAGCAGTGAAAAAACTTTAAAAAATATATTTAATTTTTTACAAAAGTCTTGACTTTAACGCTTTGAATAATTATGTTTTAACATTTGTATACGTTAGTATTTCTGTTTTTAGGGAATACCCTTGTTACATGAACCGATTATTTGTCCTGTCGTTAGCTAATTGACTGGTAAATTTAACACGTTTTTAGAAGATATTTAAGGCATTTAATTTTCAGTTAAGAATCTAAAGATTTTAACGCTTTAAAAATACATTTTTTTGTTATATATTAGTAATTAACTTCTATTGAAGAAATCGATAATATGTTTTATTACAATAACCCTCTATTTTTTGGAATAATGTATTATTTGGTACTTGTTTTATTTTGTTTATAGCTAATATGGACATGACTAATAAATAAAAGGGGCTTTCATTTTCAACTTTTTAATATCTGCCATTTTTTATGCGCACCCCTAACGTATCAATCGGTAATCGATGCCTGTAATTTGCGAATTTCGACGAGTTGTCATTTTCAATGACAGAATCTAAATTTAAAAGTATAAACTATTTTATCTAAATCTCTTAATTTTTTACACAAACTTATTTCGATAACCTTATGGCTAGAGGTATCTCTAACGCCTGAACCGATAAGAATTTTGCCATCACCACGGGCACACTGGTTACTCATGGACAAAAAACACAAAAATGTGTCGTACCAAATTGGGTTATGTAGTGACCGCTAGGTGTCGAACATCGTCTTGTGCTGGTAGAAGCAAAATGTTTGAATGGAAAATGAAAATTTGAATTCTGTTAAATGCAGCAGGCCCAGTAGGAGTAGTAAGACCACGGCATAGTTATACCCCCTCAGTCTGTTATTTCGACACCGAATCGACGAAACCCGAACCAATGTGCACCGCGTGGAGGGCCAGTGTTGCATTTAAACGCAACCGAAGCAACTCTGACGAGTAGTCGATACCTCACCGATTTAGTACTCGCTCGCTCAGCGGCAGCCATTTTAACTTTTGGCGTCGAAAATACGGCGAGGAAATCTGAGGAAGCCGGAGATCCTGTTTGTCTGTGTGGTTTTTTCGCATCCAGCGCAAGCAGTGTGTAGTGCTCGAGGGCCCGTGGAACCAGTGAGTGTGCGAGGAAGTTGAGAAGTTGAGAAGAAACCGATCCGGAATCTAACCAAGAGCGAAGATGTCGATGTCTGCCACGTGCTACAAGTGCAACCGGCCGGGCCACTTTGCCCGGGACTGCAGTCTCGGAGGCGGCGGCGGGCCGGGCGGCGTTGGAGGTGGCGGTGGCGGCGGGGGCGGTGGCGGCGGTATGCGCGGCAGCGATGGCGGCGGCATGCGTCGCAACCGCGAGAAGTGCTACAAATGCAACCAGTTCGGGCACTTTGCACGTGCCTGCCCCGAGGAGGCCGAGCGCTGCTACCGCTGCAACGGCATCGGGCACATCTCGAAGGACTGCACCCAGGCGGACAATCCGACCTGCTATCGGTGCAATAAGACCGGACACTGGGTGCGTAACTGCCCGGAGGCTGTCAACGAGCGCGGGCCGGCTAATGTGTCGTGCTACAAGTGCAACCGCACCGGACACATCTCCAAGAACTGCCCGGAGACCTCGAAGACTTGCTACGGCTGCGGCAAGAGCGGACATCTGAGGCGCGAGTGCGACGAGAAGGGCGGACGGAACTAGGCCGTGGCACCACCTCACAAATGTAATCATCGAAGGAGGAATGAGTAATATTTCAACACACGAAGAACAACCCGAAGAAGAAGATAAAGAAAAAAACATAAAAAACGAAAAATCAATTTGCTACAACATTCACAAAAGCCAGCCGACAGCAACAACAACAAGAAGCGATAGCAGCACCCAAGTCATGATCAACCCCTCCAAAACACATCCCCCCATTAACACATGCAGATACTATAATCTAATCCAGAAAATTATCCAGTAAACCATCTCTGATTCCAAAAGCCGAGCCTGCAGCGCGGTGCCAACGTCCCGAGAACTGAGAGAAGAGAAGAAGAATTAGCTTTCCGGGGAGGAAAGCCAGAAGAATCAGTGGCCAAGAAGGAAGAAAGGCTCTTCGAGCTGTGGTACGAAGAAGAAGAAGACGATAGCCAACGGCAGCTGTGCAGCCGAGAGAGCAGATGACGCCGACGAAGAGGAAGAGGATGAAGATGAAGATGAGGAAGACACGACGACCCAATTTGTAAGATGAGACTAAACCGCAACAGCAACAAGAGAATTCACCAAGCAAACCACTTTACTATAATTATACCTATATGATTATGCTGCAAAAAGTGTTTGAATTTACTAATTACATTATAACGAATGGAATGAAACTATATAAGATTATATAAAGAAAAAAATACCTTAAAATACTATATAAATGAGCCTAGTAGGAGTTCCACAGCCAGAATCAACCGAAAAAAAGCGTAAATAAAAATGATTAAAAACCAATGAAAAAGCAAAGAAGCAGAGGCGGCGAGAAGACGTTACCACTCGACTCCATCCAGCTGCTGCCGGCGAGCCTTGGGAATTCTACAGGATGTACGACTGTCTACCCATTATCCCACCACCACCCACCCACCCCACATCCATCCATACCATACCACACACCCATTATCCAAGACGCCCGGCAAGATCTCTCGAGCGGGGTAGCTAGCTAAGTAGCGCATTGCTGTGGAGCCAAAGGGGGCAGCAAACAAGAACAGAGAAGCAGACAAAGAACAAGAAGAGAACATCAACAATGGTAGACATACGATACGACGACTATGAAAACGGAACGCAACGCTGGAGAGGATGAGCTAAGCGGTTAAAGCAGAAGAAGAACAAGCAGCACTCAGAACTCAGTGGGAAAGAAGAAGACAACAGCACACACACACCTTCAGTTCAGTTGGACGGGACACAAAAGATGCGAAACCTACGTACGATGAAGAAAATGAAAATTCAAATATCACTGTGATTGTTTTTTAATTGTAAATTAAAATGCTGGAGCTGCTGATTTGAGACAAAAAAAATAATCCTATGCCCTGTGTATTTTGTATGAGGGAGAGGGGTTACTAGTTGCCCCAATATTTTAAGCAAAAAATACATAATAACATAATCTGTTTCACCCGCTTGCCGCTTTTAACAAAATATGTGTACATAAATTCAGTGGGCCCATTAAAAGCAATATTAATACATCGTTTAATTGAATTCACTCAAGGAGTTACCCCCTGCTTTTATTTTAGTAGATCCGCCCCTGACCAGGAGATAGCGATCCATCTTTCTCCCTCCCTCTTCCAACCAGTTTACCGGCAATTGCAGCTGCGAACACATGGCGCAGGCAGCTGATGGGGCTCTCTCTCTCTCTGCCCGCAAAATCTGCCATTGTCTTCCCTGTTTGTGTGTATGTGTATGCCGCTTTCTTTGCGCTCCTGCCCTGTGTGCAATTCACATACATACACACGCGGTAAGTGAAAACATACATACATGTATATCGCCGCAAAGTACAGTCGCCGCTAATGGTGAAAACTGGCTGTGCGAAATAAGGCAGAGAGAGCAAGAGAGAGAGAGAAGGCGGGTTGGGGTGGCAACTTAAAAACTCCGCCGGTTGCACTTGGCAACAAGTCGACAATCGACTCCAATTGAGGGTCAAGGTCAGCGCTCGCGCATCAGCTGCTGCGCGCATGTGTGACGTCGAAGGCGGAGGCTTCTCGAAAGCTGCGCTCCAAGTTTCTGTTTCTGGAGCTGCAAGAAGAGCGGATCGCGAAGTGGTTTCGGCGGTTCGCAAGCCGGTTTGTCCTCTTTTTCGCGGTTCACTATATTTTATTGCGGTCCGATCACGGGCCTTATAAAATAATCGCTGCATTTACTTAGGCCTACGAGGGGAGTTGCACATGTTCTGAAAACGATTGCCAACTGTGATCGCATTTAAAAGGGAAAAACTAAGACCTCCATCAGTCAATTTTATAGATACTACTTCAAAGTACTCAAAGTATTTTAAGTTAGAGCTGAGCTAAAAATTTGAATCTTATAAATAAAACAAAATTTAATTTATATTTTCATATATTTGTAAGTTTTAAGTACTGAACTAAAGTTAGCTTGGGAATAAATGATATTTTTAACCAAAAGATAGTTTGAAAACAAATTAAATCAATAACCAGAAGAAAAATACAAATATTATTTAGGGTTGGTTTTACAATATTATTGTAAGAAACAGTATTTTTGTCAAACAGATTTTCCCTAAAATTCAATACTTTTGACAACTTTTGACTTTTCTGTACAAAATATAAATCCTAACCAAAACTGCTTCTGGAAGTATTTTCTACAAAATTTATATTTGTAAAAAAAAAATATATAAATATGCCTAATAGTAAGGGTTCTGACTGCACGTGTCGTTTGGCCAAAGAGGTGTGCCTGCTAAAAGGTATTGATTAAAAAATAAGAACCCCCTGAGGTACATTTTAATGCAGACCGCATCCATAGCTGTTGTGAATGCCCAGAGCAAGACACTCTCAAAGTTGGTCCGACAGTTGAAGGATGGATGCCGAAAGGATGAGGAGCCCAAAGAATCCACTCTGTGCGGCTTGAATCCTTGTCTGAAGTGCTTGCAACCCGACATACTTTATCACCTGGGGCTTGACACGGAGACCACCGATTTCCCCAAGGTGTTCGGCGACGTGCGGGTAAGTCAGTACCAGATTTCGACACTACCTCTTAAAAACTTAGACTCTTGATTTTTGTCTATTATTGGGACTCAGATCACTGAAATGCCTATAACATTAGAAAACTAAATAAATGATTTTAGGTACTTCTAAGATACTTAAAAAATATTATTTTTTATCAATAGTTCGTTTGCATGGGGGGTACACCGGGGCGGATGGAGAATTTTGCCTACTACTTGATGCAGGAGATCGGCCTTAAGATAAATGCAGCAACCAAGTTACGGGACATGGCTGAGGGGGGCAGGCGATTCTCCATGTTCAAGGTGGGACCTGTGCTCTGCGCCAGCCATGGAATGGGCTGTCCTTCAATCTCCATCCTGCTGCACGAACTTATCAAGACAATGCATCACGCCAAATGCCAGGATCCCGTCTTCATCCGGATTGGAACCTGCGGTGGCATCGGCGTCGATCCCGGAACCGTGGTCATCTCCTCCGAGGCGGTGGATGGTCGGCTCAATCCCGCCCACGAGATTCTGGTACAAGGAATCAGTGTCCAACATGCTAGCCAGCTGGACGAGGGTCTGGCTGAAGAAATCAAGTCGTGCCACGATCCCTGCACGGACAATTATGAAGCCATCATCGGTCGGACGCTGTGTACCCACGACTTCTACGAAGGTCAGGCTCGATTGGATGGCGCCTTTTGCGAGTACACACCCGAAGCGAAAAAGACCTACTTGGAGGAGTTGCAGAACCAGCAGGTCAAAAACATTGAAATGGAGAGCCTGGCCTTTGCCGCCCTCACCAGTCGGGCCAATATAAGAAGCGCAGTGGTCTGCGTGGCTATACTAAATCGCCTCAATGGAGATCAGGTGAGAATAAATGAGCCTTCCTGGATCAATTTAAAATACAATTATTCTGTTATATTATATTCAATTTGTTCTTTTAAGATTTGGTCAAAATTGAACATAACTATTGTCATAATTATTTAAATAATATACATATTTCCATATTTTCCGCTTAGTTGACTGAATAGATATATTTCCCTTATATACTGTATTTCTTAACTTTTTATTACCAACTTAAACCCAATGTAGATTAAAACACCACATGAGGTTTTGGCCAAATGGGAGAAGCGACCACAGGTGCTAGTTGCTCGCTACATACGGAAAATTCTTTACTTCAACGAAAATGATTCTGACTCGGAGCCACTTGAAGATGAGGAGTGTGAAGAAGCGCCAGAGAAGACTAGGGCTTCACAAGGCGGCGCTGGAGACACCCAAAAGGCGCCAGAAGAGCAGGCTGAATAATAATCCTGGATTGTGTAAACGAATAATTATTAAAATCCTTAATCCTTATTAAATCTCTATTTCCTGACAATGTCATTAATTTCAACACTGGTTTTTCAGTTCAATGGTATAGATTCTTTTATTTAATGCTCAATTACAATATCAGGAATTTATGCTACACAATTGATAGGTTTCTTCTGGTTTCATTTTTGGTTAGTACGGCTGTTGGAGAACCTTTGGGCAGAGGCTAAGAGACTCGCTTAACGCTAAACTAGTCACGAAATGAGTACCGATAGCTGCCAGGTACGTACTGTACCTGGAGCTCTTATAGAATCACAAACAAAGTACACAATGCATATGCATATATAGCTAATATTATCATATTCTGTATCGACATCCGTATTAAGTTACAATTTAAACTAAAACATGAGGTTCTGGTTCTATGGATTCTACTTCTTGTCCATCAGTACCACCTAAATCAACGTCCTGTTGAAGGTGAATGGCCGAAGATCGATGCCCCACTACTTCTCCGACTTGTTGCGCGTTTTGGCCTGACCAGTGGCAGGTCCACCCACCTGGGATCTGTCCGATTTCCGGCTGCTCGACCGGGGCAAGGTGGTGCAACTAGCAGACATGAATTTGTCCTGCAATAAATAAAGAAAGTAAAGCAAAAGGTTAAAGTTTAATTTTCACTAAACACTGTCCAAACAACATGCTGCAAATCCTTAAATCTGGGGGTTAGTAACGCAACTGTACAAAGGGGATAATGCCATATTTGGGGCCATGAAAGTTAGAGGCGGAGCTGACATCGCCCGGCGGTGAGCGAAACATAACACTGGGATGATGAGAGCTTCGATAACGGGCTTGCGGCTGGGCTTACTTCAAATCTGTGTCTCTCTGGCCGCCAGCTGCTCATCCTCCGGCCGCTGGCTGGGATTAGCTTTGTTACGCAGCACATTAGCTTTGATATGCTTGAACAGTTGGCCGATACCTGACTTGCGTTCCACGCTGCCCGTCGATGTCTGGCTAATGGTGTCCGGTTGGGGACTCAATGAGTGCCTCTTCGGTGGAAGTGGCGGAGGTGGAGCACGCCCCTTGCCATGGTTGGCCCTTGGCCGCAAGGACGGCGAAGGTGAGGCCGATGAGGAGGGCTCTGGTTCCAGCTGGGCACGGAAACTATGCTTAATCTCCTCCAGTGTGGCCCGCATTTCTCGGGGCGACATTGGTCGTGGTCGTTCGGGTAGAAAAGGATCTGGTGCGGATGCAGAAGTGCTTAAGACCAAAACAAAGGGGTCTATTGGTGGTGATACAAATGGCTTGCATTGGGGAGGTGCAGGTGCATAAGATTCAGCCGATTCATTCATATTCTGATTTTGTGACTTATTCTTAGGTACCTCCTCGAATGAATCTGTACTTTTTTTGGCATCCATTTCATCCGAAAATATTTTCTTTGGTTCTTCAAATAATGCATCTTCAAACTCTTCCTCTGTTATAGAATTTTCCTTTGGATATTGAGAAGATAACTCTTCCTGCTTTCCTTCTACAACCTCTACTTCATTAATGTCCTCTTCTATTAAAGGCAACGCCTCATAAAAGTCATCTTCTTCTGCATCATCCGTCATCTCTTCCCTCACCACATTTTTCTCATCCTGAATTGGGATTTTTTCAAAACTCTCCACAATCTTTAGTTCTTGGGCCACTGGAATCGAGTTCTCCCCTCGCACACCTTGAAAGTATAGCTGGTTTTCTAAGTAGACTTCGTCCCTCATCTCTTCCAGGAACTGCTAGCCAACACCAATCTCTAAATGGATTAAGATAGTTGCAGATGGAAAAATACACATTATGCATACCTCATTGCGTTTGGACTTGACCCGACCCTTGGAAGCATTCGTCATGGAGGAGGTTCGACTAAGACCGCTCACGGGTTCGGCACTTGAATAGCCGGAGCTGATGTCATCCTGGCTGCGAATGTTGTAGCTGTAAAAGGTGGGAAACCAATAAATAAGATAAGAATGTCAATATAAGTACCACGAGAGGAATGTCATAAGTCGAAGGTAAAATTCAGATGATTTGCTTGACTTTGCAAATGTTTAGAAAATAGAGCCCTAAATGAATCAGCGGTGTTTCACATGTTTCAATGAGAAGAAAAATTGTGATTCATGCAACTCGAAAACTGTACACAGATTGAGTCATATCCGAATTTGAGATTTTATATTTGTTATCGTGGTGCCCCTTGACATGTTTTTATGATAAAACACTCACTTGAAATCGCCAGCATTTTTGGAGGTCACATCCACCTCCGTAAAATACATTCCCGTGGAGTGACGTGTTCCGCTTCCAGATCGGCCCACAGGGGTCTGATTTCTTGGCCTTAGGAGTCGAGCCCCCGTGGGCGGTGAACGCATGACCACTGCCGACGAAGCCATCGAGGACATCATCACGTCGTCCAGCTCGTCCTGCGTGCGATGCATATCCGGTTCGCTCAGATCGCTGAGGCTGTAGCTCCGCTTGATCGTCTGCACCAGATTGCCACCGCCCTTCAATGGACCAATGGATTAAAGTGGTCGTGGTTGGTGGAGTAGAGTACAAGAGTTGGCATTTGAATAATTTAATTTTAACTAAAACTAATCGAAATCTTAGGTGTAAGCATAGCAATAATACATGTGTGGAAAAAATTAAAACTGCAAGTGGGCGACAGGGTTAAGGTGATGACGGTTGAGTGTATCGCTGAGTGTTTAAAATTCGATTGTTCGCTGAGTATCTGATGTTGGCTGTTGACCATCTTCAAAAGCCCTCCACGTCGACATCGGGCGTGGGATCGCGCAGCTTGCGACGCGAGCGGATCACATTTGTGGAACTGCCGGTGGCCTCCACATCGTTGTTTCTCTGGCCACGTTTGCCTGCCGTTTTGGCAGTGGGCGCAGCGCGACGTGGCTGAGATTTTCGGACGGGTAAATCCCGCAGCCGAGCTGCTCCGGCGTCGCCGATGGGCTGATCCTGGTGCTCTGCCTCCTCGGACACCTCCCGAATGACCAGTCGCCTGGTTTCGACCCTGGGCTCGTAGACTGTCTCCGTGTAGCTGTCGATGCTGCTTAAGGAACTGGCCCTCGGCAGCCAGTTGTCCGTGCTGTCCATCGTATCCTGACCCCGGGACAGCTCATCGGCCGAATGAGAGCCGTGCAGGCCACGTCCGTGGACCGATGGAGCCGTGGTCAGCGCATAGGTCTAGCAGTTAGCGGGTTAGTGGCAATCGAGCAGTGCAGGCAGGTGCATTTAGTTGGGATTTTTGTTTTGTTTGTTTGGTGGGTTAAATGCAAAGAAACATAAGTGAAGAAACGAAAAAGTTAATTAAAAGATAGGCAACGCAAAAGTCTCAAATTGAAATGAATTGCAGCTGGGTCAAATGAAGCACATAGACACACACACCCAAGAATTGTCTCATGCCCGGTATCTATTTATATTTATATGCCCTACCCTAGAGGCGATTCCGAATTGGAATTAGAATTGTGCAACTGGGAAGGGGACAATGGCGCTGGCCGCGTAAAATCAGTGGAATGCAAATGTGGAAACAAGGAGTGCCTGGCAGATGTCTTAGGTATAAACAGCACACAAAAGACTCTTTTATAGGACCCGAATAAGTACTTGAAAGAGTACATTAATCTTTTGTTCCAAGAGCAAACAAGTTTCTTTGTCTAGGAACAAAGAAGGGTAGCAGCTCCCTTCTCTACAAAAATTTGGATGATTTATTCGTTTAATTTGTGAAGATTAAAATATATTTAAGTTTATTAAGGTTGCATGATCAAGTAAAGTAAATCAGTCAAATCAAATCTTTAAACCCTTTAACTGTATTACAATAAAGAATCGAGTATAAAAGGTAAAAAAAAATAATAGTTAGAAAAAAAAACGTTTCGTTTAAAATACTTCTAAATGAATAACTTTGTCTGATAACAAAGAGTGAACCTTAAGTGTTCCAGGAACCGGTTGACTAACTCGGTTTCTTTGTTAAAACTTTTATTGTCAGCTAACCACCACATTGTGCAACTTAATCAATTTAATTAAATGCACTTGCACCTTGCATTTCGCTTCATTTTTGTGCAATATCTTCTCTATTCTTTGACCTACATAAACGGGCATTTATTTATCGACTGCATTAATTCATCATTGAGTTGTCTATGCCCTCTAGATTATAATCAATCCCACAAGTGTTTTGGCCCACATCTGAATTGTTTACAAACAGTTGTGAATTCCGACGGGTATTTGTGCATTGGTTTGTTCAGTTTTTGTTTTTATTACATTGTTTCAACATGTTGATTTATCTTTTAGCGTGTATCACGTATAGTATATATTGTGATCTAGCTACACAAAGAGAAACACACTACAAACTAAATCGAAACAAACACGCAAATGGCACAAAAGAGCATTCCATTTTAGACGTTTAAACTAAATAATAATAAAAGTAAATGTGAAGAGAAGGCGAGCTGATGATTAAGGCGATGATTATTCTCTTGGTGAGGAGCTCCCTGCTGCTACGGATTCGCTGACCAGTTTGGCGATGATTAAGATGAGCACGCGAGAGTGTTGCGCAAATATTTCGAATATAGAACAGCAGAAGCTGATGTTTGCTTGCTGCTCATTTTATGCAACGACGCTGGAGGCGATCGAAAATGGCCAAATGAATGTGGTTGAGCGAGTCGAATGAGTGTGTGAGATTGTGGGTGAGTGTGTCAGTGAGGGCTGTGTGTGGTTTGTGTGGGGAGGATTACCTTAATGGCCGTCTGCATGAGGACATTGGTGGCGTAGTTAACTCCCTTCGAGCCCAGCTGCAGGACCGCCGAATAGCCCCGCTCTTTGGCCTGATTCACATACTCATCGATCTCCTGCGCAAAGAGAAAAGTACGATGTACCGAGGAATAAATATAAATACATGTGTTTTCAGATCCCACCTGTTCGTGGCGTGTCAACATCGGATGCACGAATTTCCGATACAGTGTTGAACTGCCCTTTGTGGCCGGCGAGAGAAGCCAGAAGACCAGGGCCACCTTCACCTCGTAGTAGAACGGCAGCCAGGAGATAAAGATGTCCGTGAATGTTTCAATGCAAGTGAAAAATGCAAAGACAATCCAGTACATCATCCATTTTACCTAAATCATGACAAATCACACGTAAATATCTGAATATTTGCATTTAAATTATTAAATAATCTCTTTGTTAACGATCTCATTTGATCATCATAATACAGCTAAATTTCCAGTACCGTATTTAAATGAAAACTGACAAATTAATGTGATTTCGAGGTTTATTATACAAATTATATGAAATGACCATTAAATTTATTAATAGATGATTTTAAATATAGATTATAAATTATTATAGTTATATTAATTTAAGTTTAGAATATATTTATACTTACATACTCCTTTACATCCTTGGTCCTGACGGCCTTGTAGGAGGCATAGGCCGGGTACAGGGTACCGCAAAACAATCTGAAAGCGGGAAACAGTAAACTCTGGGCACAAGTACGCGGCGCTAAGAATATGACAATCAGCGAACAGATGCAGGCCGTATTAAAGGAGAGACACGGGAGAGGACAGCGCTGCAGGAGCTCCAGCATTCGACCCAGGGCATTGAGATTCTGTACCACTTTGGGAGTGGGAGCGGTGGCCAGCGGCACCTGCTGCTCCACTATGTAGGCCCCACTGTACTCATTGTCAGGGAAATCGCTGTCCAGCGAGCTCAGTGAATCGCCCAGCTGATACAACGGATATTGAGCCCGTTGCTGCGCTTGTGGGGCGTAAATAAACTTTGGATAGACGGGGATAACATCCTCCGGCTGATCCTCGAGCGAATAACTGCGACCGTAGACGGTGCCCGGCGGATGACGTAGGCGTCGAAGATTAGCTGGCCGCTGATAGAAGAGCGGCTGGGGCTGCTCCTGCTGATAGATGGGCCTCATGGCAACGGGGATGCATTGCCCGCAGCGTAGGTCGCAGATCGTTCCTGGTTGCTAGAACGCCGAGCAGAGACTGCCTGCTGGGGCATGGAGAGCGATCTGCGACCACAGATCCGGCGTCTAACGCTCATGCGGGGGTCTATTAATAAACCAACGATCGGGTCTAAAGAGAGGCAGCAATAGGAGCAGCCGCAGCAATGTTTACACAGAGGAACGTACCGCAGTTCCGAGATACAGACGCGTTAAAAAAAATAGGACATCTTTAAATCCTTCATGCTAAATAAATAAGCTTTTTTGAAAATGGTACTTATCCAAAATAGTTAATAGTCAAGAAGTATTTTACTGAATCAATATAAAATATAAAATTGATTCTCATACATATAATACATATAAGATTGAAAGCTTTATATAACTACTAAAATTATTAAAAATTTTAAAATAAAATTGGGATTAAATCTTGTTAACTTAAGATCTAACATTTTTTAAAATTAATTTACTTTTATTTCCTTTTTTTATATTGTGCCAAAAAGTCTGTTACATTAAAAAGTCTAACGCATTTAAATAAAAATGTGTAAATGAATATTTTGTTTTTATAATTATAATTATTATTATTGATATATTTTATTTGAATTTTATAAAGATTCAAGAGTGTTACACACAACGTAATATAAATAATTTGTAGTGAGAAATTTGTCGGTTACATTTGAGGAAAGTCTAAATGTAATCTTTAAACAAAAATCTAAACTCAAAATCATGGGATGTAAACAGTTCACTGTACTGGGAGGTCGTACAAAGATGGACTATCAACTTGACCGCCACTGTGGCATACACATGAACAAAGGTAACGTTGCCAATTCGACCGCGATCTATAAATATTGACAACAATAGCCGCTGTTCGCGGAGTCACAAAGAGAGTCGCCGGGTCGCCGGCAAGCTATATCCACATGTTCTGCACCCATATCGGGCGAGTCGAGTGCGTCGGCCTCGGAAACTCGGAAAGTAGCGACTCCAAATTAGGCGTTGCAATTGAGGGTTACGCACACACACAATCACACAATTGCGCACGAGTGAACGGTACTCTGCGACAGCTGATTAATAAACAAACAATCTGGCAATCAGAGAAACCACGGAAATATACAAAAATCAGAAGCGTGACGCCCACACAATTAGGAATCAAAAACGGCGACTTTCTGAGGTGCTTTTCTCGATTCTGAAGGCTGAGCTTGAACATTTTTTTTGGGGGTCAGCCAGATGCAGCGCTCTCACTCGCACTCACGATCTGCTCGCTTACAGGGGCTATGAAGTTGGAAATTACTGGTAAGCGATTACTCACATTATGAGCCGTGAAAACAAGCTGCTGATCATCTTGAAGGCCTTCGATTAGCAGTTCTAAAAGAAAAACAGGTAGTATGTATTACATTGGCCCATTCCGTTATCCTTGCTTCCTTCTCACCCTCAATTATCACCTGCTCCCACTCGTGTAATTTCCTCGACTTATCCCGTGTTTAAATGATATTTGGGAGACTTTGAAGGCAATTTCGAAATAAACTTCACTTTGTTTTATATCACTCGATTATTCCTTTTTTCTTTGTGGTTACTGCGATTGAAGGAGGAGGAGGACTTCGAAATTATTTGGCTACGCAATTTTTAGCACCGTGTTGCGTCGCCACTGGATAATTGCAACTCGCCAGCTCGGTTCCAACTACATGGTCTTGTGCAATTTAAATCGGAAGAGCCGATGGTTTGTGCTCACATTTGCGACTGCATTGCCCGCGAACAAATCGCTTTTGTTTAATTCTCAGCAAACAAAAAGAAACGCTTGCTGGACAGAGACAGACGAACAACAACAAAGCTGCTGCGCTAGCGATGTGCAGAAATTTTCGTTCTAGGGCATAAAACAACAAAAATACCAACTCGAAAAATACCATCAAGAAAATTACACGCTCAGGTCACACCATTTTTTTCACTTCATTTTTTTAAACCGGTAGTTTCACCTTATTTTTTTTTAACCAGAAGTTTTTTTTCTTAATAATACAAATATTTTCCATACTGTTGGCTTGACAATGCTGAGTTGAATTTATATCATTTAATTTATTATCCAAAACATCTGCTTAATATTATCTGAAAGTAGGAAATATTAGACACATCGAAGACTGATTTTTAAAGAAAGGTTACAGTGGAAAGAAATCTTAACTCAAAATATCAATATCTCCTAATACAGATTAGTGCACACTATGCTTTAAGCAAATTGTTTCTTGCTCATTTTGGTGAGTTCTACCATGGTGAGTTGACGCAAAGTGACCGTATGCAATGTGGCGCGCTTTTTGTTTCTCAGGGTTTTATACGTCTTTAACCTGCAGCCACACCGCTGGCTCGAATTGCGAACTGACAAACTGTATGAATTTGACGAAATAGTTGGGAAAACTAACAAAAATGGCTCAAAGTGCACCAGCCTGCAGGGACACGCAGGTAAGATGAATAGTGTCAAACTGAAATGTCAAACACTACAATGAATTCGTCACAGGATTTTCAATTTAAACTGCGCGACAAATTTGTGGCGTTCAAAAAATGCGGCGAGCCCCGCAGCAATGTGAAATTGCTGGCCATCTCAAGCAGCCGGGGATTGCTCTTCGTCGGTAGTCCAACCCTTCCGGAACTCAAGGGTAATATCGTATAAATATCATAGAAAAACTCTATTCCTTACCGGGAACTCCCTACAGTTATTATCGTTAAGGATCTGGCCAATGCCAAAAGTACAGGACAACAGCCGCAGGCGCGACTTGTCCCACTGCCCAGTGTACCGAACTACATCGCCTGCAGTTCCGATGGCAACTTGCTGGCCGTTAATCACACCCAGAACGGCACCAGCCTGCTCAGCATCTATGCGGTGCCATCGTTTATGACCCCGGAAGTTCGCCCTGTGTATAGTATACGCCTGGCGGCCGAGGACCATGTGCACGCTGTTCAGCTGCTCTGGAATCCCGTCCTGCCCAACAGCCTGGCCGTGGTTCTGAGCAATGGAGCCCTCGGGATGTATGCCCTGAAGGAGGGAGGAAACTTTGAAATGCACTCGCTGGACAAGAACCAGCAGGTGAAGTGCGGCTGCTGGTCGCCAAAGGGCAAGCAGATAGTCCTTGGCTTTCCTGGCGGCAAAGTGCAGCAGTTCAAACCGGACTTGACACCGGCCAAGACGCTAATGTGTCCACCCAATGTCCACGACGCCCCCTTCGACACCATCGCCATTCAGTGGTTATCAACGTTCCAGTTCGCGGTGATCTTCTTGCAGCACGGCGAGGACTGCAACCCGTCTCTGTACATCGTTAATGCTCCCAAGGCCGGAGCACCCAGCTACATAAACTACTATGACATCTGCTACAGCCTGAATGGACCGAGGAATCATCAATTTCTCTTCAACCATGTGCCGCAGTGGAATCTGCTGCTTGTGATATCGGCCAATGGTGTGGAGGTGGGTGTCATGGGTACCTCGGAGGCCGGTGATACGCCTGCCTGGCAGCAGTTAACTTTGCTGGATGAAGCACGCATTGAGATGCCACTGAGTGAGGCCACACAGGAGGAGACCTTCCCACTGGGCTTTGTCTACGATACGTCTACCACGCATCAACTAATAATCAACGAGCAAAAGATCCAGACCATGCCTATGGTGCATGTTTTGGGTTCGGACGGAGACCTGCTTTCTTTCGATTTTCTGAATATGCTGCCGAACGCAGTGTCTGTGTGCTCGCCACCTCCACCAGTGGCGGATACTTCGGGACAGTTCAGGCCGTTGAATACATTGCTACCCAGTGAGGAGGAGGAGCAACCGGCTGCGGCTGCTAGTCCGCCGCCCAAGACTCCTGCGGTGAGCGCTCCTTCAGACATATCGTTCGCCTTTACACCGAATACGGTTACTTCAACTCCGGCTCCTGCAAAGGATAAGCCGCCATCACTGTTTTCCGGTTTTGGAGCCGCTACAGCCAAAGCTCCAGCACCGCAGCTGTCCTTCGGAGCTGCTCAGACTCCTGCCCCGCAAGCGTTTGCAGCTTCAACTGTTGCTGCCACCAAGCCAACCACCGGATTTAGTGGATTCGGAGCACCAACAACTACTCCGGCAATTGGATCGATGTTTTCCGCTCCCGGAGCAAATGCCTTTGGCGGCATGGCTATTAACAAACAGGTCCCTGTTTCTATGGCGCCACGAATGGCTCCAGAGTCAACGGCTCCTGTAGCTGCTCCCGTTAATAAACCTCTCTACACTGTTCCTCCGACATTTACACCTGTGGCCACGAAGTCAACTGCGTCAGCGCCTCCTGTCACCGTAGTAGAAACATTCAGGCCGGATGACACAGAGCCCATCATCAAAGACATGATAGCGCTGCAAATCGAGGCCTTCAGTCAGGACATTGAAAAGCAGAAGGACCAGACCAAGGAGTTGCTTAAAGGCGTAAGAGAATACTGTCAAAATACTATTGTCTGTTTTATATCTTTGTTTTATGCATTTTTCAGATTGCAGCTCCCTCAGCTTTACGCGTGTATGCCAAGCGTTTGGATGATCTTCAAGAGCTGAACGAACAAGCCAAGGATGTGGAATTCGAGTTGGATGTTCAGGGATTACGACAGGGTCTTAATGAGGCCTATGCCATTGTAGCCGAATGCCGTGGCAAATTGGAGATTTATAGAAAACCAGAGTGGGTAGCATAAACTTTAGTTTAGAAATACATTTTAGGGAACTACTTTTTTTTTAGTATTACACGGCTGATGAACTCAAGCTCCTGTGACCCCGCTGGGCGTCGCATGCTAGCCCGTCTGCAAAGCTATGTTGCCGCCAACGAAGCCCAGCTGCGTCTCGCCCAACAGCATGTCGATGTGCAGTGGGAGCAGTTCCAGGATGTGGTACGGCGCAACTCCAAGTCTCGCATGCACATGCCCTGCCTGGAGGGCATCTACCAGCGACTAACGAGGCTGCAGAACCTCACATCTGACCAGCGAATCCTACAGAACAACATCAAAGCCAAGCTGAAGGAGCGCGGATTGCTCCAGACTGCACTGCTCGACCAGGAGAACAGTCGCACTCGCACCAACGAAGCGTAAGTAGGTCATTTTTTTCTCTGCTCAAGCTTTAACCCATAATTTTACTATAGAGTGGACACTTTGGCCGACTCCATTCTCTCGATGAGTCTTAGCCACGTAGTGGACTCTAATGCAGCCAAGCTTACGCAGCAGAGACTGCAAAAGATTCGTAAGGTGGTCCAGCTACAGAAGGTCAATATAATATGTCCCCAGCGACCAGATCGCGTGGGTCTCAAGTCGGAGGTTATTTTGGAAACAAAGCGTAGGGCGGAACAGATTAAAAAGGCGGCTGCAAAGCCCACTACGGCCAACAAATTCACTCAAGTAACAGTGTCTCCTCCTCCGGCTCCGGTTCCGGCTGCTGGCCCCATGCCTAACGCTCTCCCAACAGTGGCTTCTCAGCTGCCAAAACCAATGCCATCTAAGCCGGTCGTTGTGGAAAAGTCTGCAGTCCCTATTCTCCCTACTACGTCCGCAGCTACACCGTTCTCCTTCAGCCAGAGCAGCCCGTTCGTTAAGACATCCACTGTGACACCCACGACAAATACTGTGACACCTGGTGAAACTGCAAAACCGGCCCTCTCCATGTTCGGCGGAATGGGCAGTGTTAGTTCCAGCTTTAGTTTTGGTGGGAGTGCCAAGTCGGCGCTCTCATTTGGAGGAGGCTTGCCAGCAGCGGAAGCGGCTCCAATGCCAAAACCAAACCTTTCGGCAGGAGTTGGAAAGGATCAGCCTGCAACAGAGCCTGCTAAGCCCAAAGAGCAGAAAGCTGGCCTAGAAATTAAGCCTGTGACACCGGCAGCAGAGACTACAAAAGTACAACCGCAAACACCAAAGGCAGAGGTCGCTAACAAATCCTTCGGTTTCGGTGGCTTTACGGGAACTGGTGGGGCTGTGGGAAATGCTTCTAGCTCTCCGTTCAGCTTCGGTGGATTGGGTTCATCACTTGGCTTTGGAGGAGCAGCCCCTGCTGTCCCAAAATCTGAAGTCCCCAAACCGACAGCCACTACCGCAGCCACATCCGCTTCAGCTTCTCCATTTAGCATGTTCTCGACAGCTTTAACTAAGACAACCACCAGTGAACCCACAGTGACCAGCAGCACCACCACCACCACCGTCACCAGTAAGCCTACGCCTGCAATTGGTTCGACCATTGCGGCTGAAGATTCTTCAGAGAAAAAAGCAAGTGGAGTGACCAGCACCTCGGATCCTATCGGCGGACTTTTCAGCTCTGTAAACATTTGCAAGCCGAACACACCAGCAGGTAACTTGTGTTTTCAATACGAATATCATTATGCTTAGGGATGAAACAAAAATGTTACATATTTTATTGCACTAGACATAGTTCTAGACATTTGTAGAAAAATAATACTATACACGCTTAAACATAACAAAAATAGTATAGTTACTAAAACTAATTCGCATATGTTGTTTTACAGATCCCGCCAAACCAGTCAATATTTTTGGAAGTCTCAGCAGCGGTTCAGGCTCTGGCAGCTTTTCGTTTGGCGGTGGAGATGCCTCGAAGGGGTTATTTGGCGGAATTACCCAAGCAGCAACAACAACAACTCCTGCAGCAACTGTTGCTGATGCCACAATCAAAACTGATCCCATCACAACAACAGCAACGGCAGTTCCAATTGTGGCTACAACTTCTGCATCAAGTGCAGCCACAGTTCCTTCAGCTGCTGCACTAGCTACACCAGCCGTTCCGCCATCCACTACCGCACTAGTAACATCCAGTAATACTGTTCCCGGCAGCGCTTTCTCCTTCTCGAACGCTTTCAGCAGCCTCAGTGCAGGAGGTCCGGGTACGGCACTAAGTACAACTTCCGCTGCTCCTTTAATTGCAAGCAGCTCCACCGCATCCACCGCCAGTAACGCCTCATCTTCAGTGTTTGGAGGTGGCTTCGAAGCATCAACATCAACAGTGGCTCCGGTGGTTAGTCCATTCCAAACGGCTCCAAAGAGTTCCGCACCGAGTGGAAACATTTTTGGCACTATACCTAAGCCGGAAACCAGCGTTTTTGGAGCAGCCTCTGTTGCACCTTCAAATACACCGGCTGCACCAACAGCAGCTGCACCGCCCACGGGTCTCTTTGCATCAGCCGCCATAAGCAATCCGTCGCCATTCGGCAGTCCTCCAAGTGGAGCAGCTGCCTCCGGAGGGAATATTTTCGGACAGGCCGCAAAATCGAGTGTTTTCGGTCAACCGGCTCCAGCACCAGGACCAGCCGGCGGAGGATCTATTTTTGGAGGCGGAACCAACGCACCATTCGGATCGAGTTCTATTTTCGGTGGAAGTAACACCCAGAGCCCCGTAAGCGCTCCAAGTGCTGGAAGTGCTTCGATCTTTGGGCAAAGTGTGTTTAGTCAGTCAGCGGCAGGATCTCCGGCAGCTGGTGGAAACATTTTCTCCAATACAGTGGGCACCCCGCAGACTTCGGCCTTTGGCGGCGGAGGAAGTTCAATATTCGGATCACCTGCACCCTCTGCAGCCTCGCCTGTCTCTGGCGGATCGATCTTTGGCGGTGGCAGCAGCTCTGGTGGATTTGGATCCTTCTCCCAGACAACACCAGCTCAGGGAGGCTTTGGTGGTGGATTTGCTCAGGGCGGTGGATCAGTGGCGCAGACCGGTTTCGGATCACCGCAAACGCCACAGCAGCAACCTGCGCCGGGTGGATTTGGAGCCAAGCCCGTTTTTGGCGGATCCCCGGCCTTTGGAGCGAGTCCCACTTTTGGGGGAGGTCCCACCTTCGGCAGTCCCAAGGGATTTGGTGGATTTGGCGGGGCAACCCCTGTAGCCTCACCCCCAGCGTTCGGTGCTGCTCCAAAGCCGGCTGAAGGAAATATCTTCGAAACTCTTGGTGGCCAGGAGTCCGGCCTGTCCTTTGGAAATCTGGCACAGACTGGAAACTCGAATGCCCAGAAACCAGCCTTCGGAGGGTGAGTAATGGTAAAAAGTTTCATGACATTCCGTAGCACTAACAAACATCCTTTTTCATTTCAGATCGAGTTTTATGAATTATCGTTGAGTTATTGATTCCTATGTTCGTTCAGTGTTGGTTATATATAAGATTACCATAGCATCATTAAATTTATCAAAATACTGAGAACTTTCCTGTTCCAATGTTTCTTTTTAATTGCAAGTTAATCATAATTACTGCAATCGAAAGTGTCTAAAGGTCGATTTAAGCATCTTCATCAAGGGCTGCACCGATTTTCTTTCTTTCTTATATCGCGTAAAATGCAATGGACCCCTATATATTGGAATTAAACCAATGGACATGACTTCGCAGTTTTTTAACGTATAGGTATAGAACTCAAGTAATTAATCGTATTTTCTGAAATTTGGTTTTCAATTTATTTAACCCAAGTAAGTCGATCTAGCCATGTCTGTCTGTCTGTCCGTATGAACGCTGAGATCTCGGAAACTATAAAAGCTAGAAGATTGGCATTTTGTATGTAGATTTTAGGAGTTCCTACGCAGTGCAAGTTTGTTTCAAAATGGTGCCACGCCCCCTCTAACGCCCACAAGCCACAAGCTGTGGCCACAGTTTTGATGCTATTATGAAAATTTTAATTGATATGAATTTGTTTCGTCAATACCTATCGATTAGCCTAATAAAAGTTTTCCACGCCCACTCTAACGACCAAAAGCCCATTAAACGCTTAAGCCTGGCTAGCGCCTACATTTCCGCAATACAATATCGCCATCTAACGGATGACTTTGGAACAGCTGGCCAAGGTGCTCAACAGAGTCAACGTTAATTCTCGATAAGGATTTATATTAAAGGAAATTGCAATGGTTTTCATTTGTCAATACCGAACTATATCCCAAGAACTATGCAAATCAAATCAAGTTAGCCAAATTGGAGGTGTTCCCTGGGTACCGATTTTAACATAAAAATCGGGAGCTAATTCGAGCGGCGAAAAACATACAAGAAGGCATATTTATATTAAGTTGTTTAGCTGAGTAACGGGTATCTAATAGTCGAGGCACTCGACTATAGCGTTCTCTCTTGTTTCCTAATTAAATTAATTTATAAACAATTTTATAAATTATAAATATTTAATAAATTGCCCTTCTTGTCCATTATGAAAACAGTCATACAATGCCAGCCTACGTCAGAAATTGATTCTAATAAACTGATTTACTACTGGCTAGAATCCATTGCAGGTATTTTGTTTTTTGTTTTTAATTAATTTATTATTAAAATAAATTGAACTAATTTAAATTTCTTATGTTACAAAGAATTAGTTTTGGGAATAATTTTTGTGGTTTTAATTTGTATTCTAATTTTAATTTTTTTTGTTTATATCAACAAAAATGTTATCAATTTTTAAAAGAATTCAGAACTGCACTGTTTTTATACCCTTGCAGAGGGTATTATAATTTTGGTCAGAACTTTGTAACGCAGTGAAGGAGACGTTTCCGACCCAATAAAGTATGTATTCTTATATATATTCTTGATCAGAATCAATAGGGGAGTCAAAATAGCCTTGTCCGTCTATCAGTCTGTTTCAATTCCGTTTGCGAGCTCAGTTTAAAAGCTAGCGATCTGAAACCTTCACATCTTATGCATCATTTCAAATCTTATTTTTTATGCATACTTTGATTAGGATAAAAGCGCGTGCCGATCAGACGTCAAGATATAGACGGAGATAGCTCCCATAGGAACAATAGGGTGAAATCGGTTAAGATTTGATGTTTTTCAGGATATATCGCGCAGAGTTTAGGCTATTGACATGAATCTTTTCAAATTATATTTATGTATTTATGCATACCTTCATCATCATATTTTACCAAGACATATTTATTTACGCATACCTTAATCAGGGTAAAGGCGCTAGCCGATCGGACGTCCATATCTTATAGCTTCCATAGGAATAATTGTTAAAAGCTGTGAAAATATACCTTATTTTCTATTTTTATTTGTCTGCAAGGGTATTAAAACTTTGTCTTGTTGAAGTAAGCTTCCGTCCTCGTTTTTTTTATTAGTGACATCATTGTAGTACCAGCAACCATTTCTGCTAATGATAACGTTTCTTATAAAGTATGATTCGAGCTTATTTAGCTTCTTGACCGAGGCCTATCGCGGTTCGTGATTTATTTCTTTCCTGAATCAAGTGAAATGCATACCTATTTTTCATTCTTTGCTGTGCTCATTTTGGTTTTTGGCCACCCTGGGGCTTCCCAGTTTTTAGAGGAACCCTGTGGGGGTGGCGTAAATAGAAACAGAATAGCCAATGGACATAATGCAGGAGTAGAGGCTGCTGCCTGGATGGCAGCTATAAGTAATGCCACCCATTTCCTATGTGGTGGAACTCTGATTCACAAACGTTAGTATTTCAATAAATAGACAGAATTGATTATATAAAATTGTTTTTTTTTCAGGCTTTGTTTTAACTGCTGCTCACTGCATAAATAATATAAATATTCTGTAAGTAAATCAAATTTGGCAAGTTTACTCAATACTTGATATCAACATTAAAATTGAATGCTTATCAATTAATACAATTAAACTGTTTTTACTGATTGAAGGTTTGTGAAATTAGGAGCTTACAGAAAAAGTCAACCTACGGCTCAGTACAATGTAGAAAAAAAAATATTTCACCAATTTTACAACGAATTTAAACGCCGAAATGATGTAGGCCTGCTTAAGCTTGCGCGCAGTGTCGTCTACAATGGTAAGTGAAAGGTTTTGATTTCTCTGCAGCATTCTATATTTTAAATATCTTTCTCCGCAGAATTTATTCACCCAATCTGCATTATTCTGAATAAGACAATTAAGAGTTTGGTAAGAGCTGCTCCGAAGTTTGCAGCATTTGGCTGGGGCGAAAACGGCAATGGCCAGGAAATCGAAATACTTCAAACCATTACCCTGAACAACTTAAATCCAAACGAGTGCAACAAAACTTTGGGTGTGGTTCTCAGTTCGCAACAGATATGTGCTGGTGTCGATAATGGAGACACCTGTCTTGGCGATTCCGGCGGTCCTTTGACCATCAGAGTGATTGTTAATAAGACCAAGGATCTCGAAGTTCAGGTCGGCATCGTAAGCTTTGGCAATTCCGATTGCAATGGAACGGGAGTATATACCGACGTGACTAGCTATATGGACTGGATACAGGAAACAATAAACAAAGAAATGGTTGAGGAGTCAACCCCCGAGGTACCCCCAAGCTTTGAAAACGTTCCAGATATGTGGCTGTACAGGGAATGCGGTGGTAATACCATTGCATCGAACTTACGGGCCAACATTTATGGAATCACTTTCACTACCCAGGGCGTGCTAATCACATCCCGTACGTAAATATATAGACAATAATAAAAAGTTTTGCGATAACGGCCGTGTCCAAATTTAAAGTTAGACAGAAAAGTTTCAGTTATAATTATTATTATACTTATAAATCCAGCTATGCTGATTCTGCTAGATTGTCATGTAATCTATATGACAGCTATATGGAAGATGATTATATCTCAAGGTTTATGTTAGATTTTACCAATACTTGATTGAACATTCCTGCTGCAATTTTACCAAACTAATGTTAAATGTAAATTTAAACAGTTTTAAAAGTGAGAGACTATTTGCGTAAAAACAGACGATTTGACAAGCCGATTGACTCGACGGTTAAAGCTGATCATGAATATAAATACCTTATAGAGACTTATAAAAAAATATCTACTTTACCCTGGACTTAAATTTTAATAATTCCTGCAAGGGTATACAAATTCGCATTGAAGGTCTAACTTAAAAACTATCGTTTAAAACAGTCACTATTGATTTCCAGGTTTTGTCCTAACAAATGCAAGGTATTTACGGGGAAATGTTGCATGGATGTAAGTAATTTCAACGTGTTTGATAAAAATGATTAAATATATGAAATGTAAATTAACTATTTCACAGATATGTAGTTGTAAAGGGAATAGAGAGCTCCTATGGTGAATACGGAGTTGACGCAATCTTTGAGCACCCAAAGTTTTCAGACGAAAAATATGATATTGCTTTGCTTAGACTTAATCGATCGGTGAGGCACACAGGTAACTTAATTATTCTACAACTTTATTTATCCGATCACTGAGTTTCTCTTTTGCAGATGGTTTCAAACCGATATGCATGTTTTCGAACCTACAAATCCAACAAAGGGGAGAACTTAATTTGCCCTTGACTATATTTGACTATGTGCGAATTGAAAAACCCCTGCAAATTGATGCCGTTCTTGTTGAATCTATTGGTTTCCTCGAATGTTCAAGAATAATCCAAAAAGAAGTCGAAACTGATGAAATTTGTGTGAGAACGGAATCTCTCAGTCACCGATTCGGAAATCCTGGCGATATTTTGGGAAAAAGGATTATGGGCTCGGAAAAAGAATGGTTCGTTTTGTTTGGTATCGTCAGTTACTCACATAATGGTTGGCACGTCGTTACAAATATAATGAGACACACAAAATGGATTGCAAACACCGTTGATTTAAATAATTTGTCCGACTAAAATTTCTTTTCATAAAATATAAACAATTTTAAGTTATAGTTTTAAACCCAACCTAATTAAAGAAAAACCTTTGGCTTTTTAATGTACTTATCTTTATTTATATGTACTTAATGCGTATATTTAATTTGATTAAATACAGTGACTATGTTTCTTTGCACATATAAAATAAAACAATGCGAAAACATTCTGAATGCACGTACCTAACTGCAAAGTTTGCTTAATAATTTGTGTGATTTGTGTGGCTTTGTTTTGTTTATTGTTGTAATTGCTTTAATGTCTATGCAAAATATTTACAATTCACTATGTTGTGGATTTATGCGTTGTGCGTTTTGTGGTAAAGCTGCGCACCTGGAAACGCCGCTGCAGCAGAGCTGCTTTATGGCAAAATCGAAACTAAGGAGAGGAGGAAACGAAAGTGCACAGAAAAATATTGAATCGATGAAAATTGGATCAATTTTAGATTAATTTGAACTGTGAATAATTAATTTTCTCAAATCAATTTTTGTCAAACATTTACTTTTAAATAGAAATAGAATTTAGTTTAACAACATTGATTAGCGATGCTTATATGAAAAATATTAAATTAAACTGAAATCTAAGTTCGAAAAGACTATTTCGGTATTATCAAAAATCACACTTTAAATACAAGTGGTTGCCGCAAAAATCTCTTGGTTGAAACACCTATTAAGGTGTCCAAATATAAGCAGTAAAAATAACAAAAAAAAAGTGGAGACATCAGAATTCTGGACTCAAAATATATTGATTCTCTCTTATAGACGCCTTTCAAAATCCTAGTGATTTCTCTGGGACCCTATAGAGTTATCTTGAAAAAATAAAAATTATCTAATATCAAATATTTCTTTTTCTGTGACTTAAAACGGACGCAAAACAGATGGACGGAGTACAGATGGTAGAACTTAAAACGAGCTTTAAATAAACAGATGTGTTTTGAGCTTTAGTGCTTCGGATCCTTGTTGTAGTCCACGTAGACGCGTACTACCTCCCCGGAATACTTGCGCTGCGAGGGCATGAAGTAGAAGTCGGGCGTGTCGGATCCTCCGTTCTGCCGCGGATCATCCCGCGACCGATCGTATCCAGAGTCGCGATCGCGGTCCTGGCGGCGCCGCTCCTCCTCCCTCTCCCGCTCCCGGTCCCTATCCCGGCTTCCCTGACGAGCCGCACGCCGGTCGTGGGTGTAGTAACCCGACGGCTGCATGCTAGCCGGGCTCTGTTGGTAGTGATGCGCCTGACGGGGCAGGGAGTAAGCTCGCTCCGCATAGGAGCTGCGGGAATAGGGTGCTCCTCCGCCTGCTGCGCCAACGCTGCTCTCCTGGGTGGCTCGACCATTGGTGCGACTGCCATTTCCATTGGTGCCGTTCTTGCCCTGACCATTGGGACTCTCGTAGTACATCTGTGACTTGCTGGTCGGTGAATGCGACATCGGAAGCGTGGTCTGCTGGCTGCTCGTAGTCGACTGGTGGCGGTGGCGTCCCTTCTCCTTGGTCGATGTGCTGTTGGTATTGTTCTTCTCCTCCGTCTCGCCATAGGGATCAAAGGCGTAGTTGGTGTTAGAGGCAAACTCCTTCCAGGGCGAGTTTTGGATCAGTTTCTCCTGCAAGCACAATGAGATTTGAGTGTGATTTAGTTGAAATATCCTTGGTTTTCTTTTAAGGCGCTCAACCAGTCAGCATTTGGTGTGGAAATCTTTAGGAGTTGGGAACTAGAGAACTGTCGTTTTGTTCTATTATACGCAGACAAAATTTGATTTGAGACTTATTAGGAGATCAGAATTTCATAAATATTTTTCTGTGCCTTACTGTTCTGCAATGTACCTTGCGCCTGCGTTTA
Organism: Drosophila fuyamai; assembly: GCA_018153365.1. Lineage (NCBI taxonomy): Eukaryota > Metazoa > Arthropoda > Insecta > Diptera > Drosophilidae > Drosophila > Drosophila fuyamai. The sequence continues at coordinate 5,426,263 of JAECXW010000419.1, read as the reverse complement.
AGCCGATTCCTTTAATCCTAACCAAAATAAAATGCAGGATGATTCAGTCGGAGCAGAATTTGTGTTAATATTATTCGGTGAAGTTTTGTAAAGATGAAAGACAGCTAGAGTTCTAAAATAGGATTGGGATTTTTTGGGAATTTGTACTTAGCATATTTCAAATGCTGACTGGCCAGGAGATCCCGAACACAAATAACGTGGAATGGGAATGAATGTTATTAGAACGAACTGGAAACACAGAAAAAGGTTAAGAGACAGACAGAGAAAGAGGAGAGGATAAAGGTGTTCAGAGATTACCTTCCAGAGTGGCTAAGGTGGGTGAATTGTTTTTGGGTTAGGTGACAGGGTTAATACAACAACAGATACCACAAGAAAATATAGAGTTTTGAATTACCCATTTAGTTATTGAATTTTGATAAACGCGGCGCCTATGCAGATACAGATACAGTACAATTGTCAAGAGATTTCCGGTACTTAAACTAACTAAAAGATGGGTTCGGTTTAAAACGTAAATGCTTAAGGCAGTTGTAGCCGATGCTCGGGTTTCAGGTGTATCGGGCAGTGGGGTTTTTTATAGTATATCTGATCTGAATTTGTTTTGTAGAGTGAGTTTTATAGATCGCTAGAGGGCTGATAGTAGCGCTGGTGCTGTCGCTGTTGGTACATGCGCCACTCTTCGGGTATTACGTAAACAAGCTTTGAACGACACGGGGGGAAATATTAATAAGAGAGGAATGAAAGAAGCCGCGCCGACGCAGAGAAGTTACACCTCCAATAAATTGATTATTTTATATATATATATACTGTAGTATATAAACCTTTTTATACAATACATTCTTTTTGTATGTGTTTACATGAATTCTTTTTCTTGAATATCGATCTGTCTTCTCTGTGTTGGCTTAGCTTATGCTGACCCAATCGATCGGGTAGTTTTTTATCCACTCACCTTCGTATTCTTGCTCTTTCGTGACGTCTTCCAAATGGTGCAGATGGCCTGAATTAAGGCGATGAGGACCAGGGCCGCAATAAGGCCAAGCACGATGTACAATCGTGTCTCGGAGAGGTCGAAGAAGGAGAGCAGTGTCTCCTTGGCATTGGATTCAGAGGAGCTCTTGTCTATACGATTAATATATTTGTTAGCCCATGGAATCAAGGTAGTGATTGTTACAATTCTTACATTCCAATGCCTCGAAGTCCAAGTACTGGGGATCCACCGTTAGTGAACCCACTCGACCGGTGGCAATGTGATCCTTCAGGGCCGATTTAATTTTAGCAGCGTTCTCCAGAACTGCTGCCTCACTACTTTTATCCACCGTGTTGGTCTCTAAATCGTGTTTTTTTTCCACATCCGCCTTATCGAACATAGCCTGAACCTTAGCTACCATGGTGCTGCCCTCCCTGAAAATAATTAATTTATCATTAATATATGAAAACTCAAATTTATATCATTGAATTGGTTATGCAGTTAAATATATTTAATTTTTAACATATTATTCTAATATTTTTTAATCAAATCAAATAATTCGTTCCTAGAATTGATTTACGATCAATTTAACTATTTAAGGACTAGTCTAGTTTAACTGAAAACCTTTAATAAGTTGTCTTCCTACTTACTTTTCGAAACCGAGAATCTCCGTTTTGTAGTAACCAGTCTGGGAACTTAGAATGCCATTGAATGAATCTGATATGGTGGCCGCCAGGTTGTTGAACTCAACAGTTCCCGGCTTCGGAGCTTCATAAGATTCGCCCAGGTTCATCAGTTTTACGGCCACGGCGTAGACCAGACGGCTGGGCGCCGGAGTGCTGGTGCCCACAAAAACTGACTCTAATTCTAAAAGGTTAAATAACACAATAAGTTTAGAACTCTTACTTTTTCTTATGAATATCTTACCCTTGCCACAGGATTTGATGCAGACACGTTGAGAAGAGATTGGAGGAACTTGCTCATGCTTACGTATCTTCTTGTTGACCACATTGAAGGCACCGCCCAGAACCGGGAAGAACAAATACAGGCAGTGGTCGTCCGTGAAGGACAAATCCTGTTCGTCATTGCTAACACGCTTGCGATTGAACTCCAGAATAGTGACACCCTTCTCAATGCGTCCGGAGGCGTTGTAGATGTCCTGACGATCATCCAGCTTCGGAGAAGAGTAGCCTAGCACCCACGTGTCCATGAGGAAAGGTCTTCCACTGCGTCCGTCCACCCAGCCAATGATCGCGTCCGTCTGCGACATTCTCTGGTCTTCGCTGAAGCCAATTCCCGTCCAGGTCTGCGTGTTCGACGTCTCGATGTGCCAACGCATCTCGTCACCCTTTCCGACCGTCTCCCAGCTGGCATAGTACTCGCAGGTATGCTCCTGGGGTAAGCAGTTGGACGGATACTTCCAGTGGCCGAAACAATCGTTATCCAGGACATTGGTGCCCAGATCGTTACGGTCCGTGCTCGTGGCTGGTTTGTCTTTTTCTGTTTAAAAGTAATAGTCCGAAATGTTGCAAAATAATATTGAATAGTTCAAATGATTTAGATCTAAGAGGTTTCAAATCACTTATATTTTTTAAGGATATCTTAGTAATGCTTGTAAACTAAAATATTAAAAGAATCTTATCAGTTTACAAACTTTTTATCTTTTTGAGATAAAGATTAGAAAATGTTTTGTATTAATAATATAATGCTTCTATTTCTAGAATATAGATTACTCACCAAAGAAATTAATCTGCGTGACACCTCGTTGCATTTGGTGTCCATGGTATTTTAGTTCATCTGGCAGATAGAAGTCCTTGACGGTTGAGGACTGTGTTTCCAGACCAGAGGCTGGGACGTGTACGTAACCTTTTGGTTCCTGGCCCTTGGCCCAAATTACATGGGTCAGGGCATCATCGAGGGTATGATCGGTGGGCTCATTGGCTACCAGTTTCTTTCGGAAGATGATCGTGGTCACGCCGTTCTCCTCAAAGCCAGTACCCAAAGCAAGATTAGACTTGCCACCGAAGAATTCATCGGTGTGGGGCGTTGATCGATCACGGGAGTAGTAGTCACCCACCCGGCTGGCCATTCCTCGAGCTGCTCCTATCACGATGTCCGTGCAGTCCATTCCGTTGAAATCATGTCGTGGTGTGTACGGATTAAGTCTGTATTTGGGTGATTCTGTGGCAAAGTATAAAGAAATCGTATAAGAATTTGTTTCATTTAACCTATTTTCAAGATATTAAGAATAAAGATATTTTAAATAAATTATCCTCACCTGTATCACGGCGTTGACGATCTGCTTTGGTGCTAACACGATAAGAAACACTGGTGGAAACGGAGGAGACTCCTTGCTTTTGGGCGAAATCTCCGGCTACTCTCTTGGTCTTGTTTGTGCTTTCCGCTTCCGGTTCGCTCTTTGGCTCCGGTTCGCTCTTAGGTTCCGGTTCGCTCTTGGGTTCGGGTGCGGTTGTCGGCTCCGGTTCGCTTGTGGGCTCAGGTTCACTGATTGGTTCTGGTTCGCTGGTGGGTTCCGGTTCGCTCTTGGGCTCTGGCTCACTCTTTGGTTCCGGTTCGCTCTTGGGCTCTGGCTCACTCTTCGGTTCCGGTTCGCTCTTAGGCTCTGGCTCACTCTTCGGTTCCGGCTCACTCTTTGGTTCCGGTTCACTCGTAGGCTCCGGCTCGCTCTTCGGCTCTGGTTCACTTTTGGGCTCCGGTTCACTCTTCGGTTCGGGTTCACTCTTTGGTTCCGGCTCACTCTTGGGCTCTGGCTCGCTCTTAGTTTCCGGTGCCGCTCTTAGTTCGGCCAAGCGTTTTGGCTCCGGTTCACTCTTGGGTTCTGGTTCACTCTTAGGTTCCGGTTCACTCTTGGGTTCTGGTTCGCTCTTTGGCTCCGGTTCGCTCTTTGGTTCCGGTTCACTCTTGGGTTCGGGTTCGCTCTTGGGTTCTGGCTCGCTCTTGGGTTCGGGTTCGCTCTTCGGTTCTGGCTCGCTCTTGGGTTCCGGTTCACTCTTGGGTTCCGGTTCGCTCTTGGGCTCCGGTTCGCTTTTGGGTTCCGGTTCGCTTTTGGGTTCCGGTTCGCTCTTGGGTTCCGGCTCGCTCTTCGGTTCCGGTTCGCTTTTGGGTTCCGGCTCGCTCTTCGGTTCTGGTTCGCTCTTGGGTTCCGGAGCTGGGCCCTCTACCGTTGTGGTCAGATCTCCAATGTCTCGCACCAGCGGAAAGTTCTTGCACTCCGGAGTCATGCCACGCGGCCTCCAACCGAATCCTACCCATGAGGTGCTGTTGACCTTGAGTACCATTTCGATCTCCTTCTGCTCCTCCAGCAGTCTCCAGTAAACGTGGTAGTCGGGCGAGAGCTCCTTTTTGGCATACGAGGAGAGGTCGAGACTGGTGGTCTTGTAGGGCGATCGCTTGTTGCATCCGATTCCGAACCAGCCAAAGTTGCAGTAGCACTGCTTTCGGGGCAGCGAAGTCCCCCCAAGATCCTCGCACTTGCCCTGGACACCACAATCAGAATCGACGGAGCACTCATCCTTGTACTGGCACTGCGGGCCGTAGAAATTCTTGTCGCACTTGCACCGCGAGGGGAAGTATTTGCCATTGCCGGAACATGTTTCCTTGAAGTCCTTGCGCAATTTGATATCCACATCGGCGCAAGACCAAAAGCGGTAGCTAGTGGACCACTCATCAGCCTGACGCAGCAGCCTAAGAGTGCAGTTGAAGCACTCAAAGTCTTTCGGTATATTCACCTGGTACGATTGAGCACTATAGAAAGGAAAGTCTTTTAAGTTAGTTGTAAAAGGTATTTTGAACCATATGATAGAAAAGAAACCCCCATTTCTAGGATATGAGTCAAATTAGATATTTAAACTTACGTGACATCCGTGCTCACAAATTCCGAGTTATTCACATGTGGGGTTAGATCCAAAACAGGTCGATCGAGCGCATCCAAAAGTTGCAACCGAAAGCCGCCCTGGAAAAGTTGCGATTATGATCATGGTTGCGCCAAAACAATGACTGAGAACTTGTGACGCGATGTCGTGCAACCACAAACATGGCAATCTCTAGTCTCACAGGGCTTGACTTTGACTGCGTGCATGTGAAGCAATCGTTCGAGAATGGATTCTCGGCTAATTACCCCTCGGCGATAGGAACGCCAAAGGGGCGTGTCTGCTCCCATTGCATCAGATTCATCTTACCTTGTGCGCATAGGCCAGATGCCAGGTGACGTTGAACTGCGTTCCGGAGAGCAGAGAGGTTCGGATGGAGCCTGGAAGGAGGAAATCAGAGCGTGATCAGTGGGCCGGTGATTACTGGTGACAGTCGCCGTCGTGGCCCATCTATTTGCCCAGCTCCAGTCGCATAATTAAATCCACTCCCCCTGGATTTGGACTGGTTCTGCATTGGATGGCAACGAGTGCACCTGCGTCTGGAATACCCAACTCCCTCGGCAAATTGAGCATGACAGCCGAGGAGCTGGTGTGCACAAGGCACCCCACATACACATTCATATATGTACATTTGTACGTGCCAAGACCCAGCCCCAAACATCTTTGTGAACCTGCCCAGGCAAATTTCATACTCGTCTCTTGCATAAGAGCCATGCGGTAATCTCCGCTGAATGCCGCTGACCAGCTGTGAAAATATTACAACCTGAATGGGGCTTAGGCTGGAGGGACAGGGATGCATATGCAGCTGCACAAGCAAAAAATCCTAGTCAAGATAGTACAGAAGGCACTTCAAACTGAAAATCGAATATTTCAGGGAATTTAAAAAATCCTGTCCATCTGCAACCAATGATTATATTTAAGGATAAACTACAAGCATTATAACATTCAACAAATACTCCGAAAACCGAAATCCCCAGAGGCCCCGACTTTAGAAATTGTGACATGAATTAAATTTTTGATCGATGATTTAGCTCGCTACCAAAAATTTAAATGTTGGACGTGATTGATTTAAAGATTCAAAACGTATGAAAACTCCACATAATCCAATCATTTAAACTAATACAACTCAAAACCAGTGTCAATTTTTGGGATACCCTCTGATCAAAAAATAAATCTAAGAAATATAATCTCCCTAGCGACTCAAACACCTTGGGCAAATTCTAACGAAAGTAAGATTAATCTTGTATCAACTTAATATAATATTTGTTTTAATTAAAAAAAGAGGAGATCTCAGTTACTTATTGAACATTCTATATTGTTCATAGCAAATGAAATTCTTCATATTTTTCTCTGTGTCATGGATGGACCAGAGGCGCTATCAAGGCCCAGCTCGCACATCGTTGGCAGCCAATACTCGGCGAACGAGTCGCTAATTGAGGCCATTAAACGTTTATAGCGATGCTCGGTCTGCGAAAGCGAAAGGAGGAGTGTCACTTTCCCGATGTCCCCGCGCTTTTATTGGCAAATAAGGAAGCTGAAAATTATGATTACTGCTGGCACGAGATCGCGCAGCCAAGTTAGCCAAAGTCATAGAAGCTGGGAACATAAAAAGCGCTGACCACTTGAATCATTCGATAGCTGTTCAATGGTCGTGCAGCTGCCAGTTGGTCATCCCAATATGGTCATAAGCTGACAGTCGACGCGATGGACATGACGCCAAGTTGTTTTGAACACCCCATAAGAGGGTATATCCATTAGATGCAACTTTAGAAACCTCATCTTTACAGCTCAGTTTTCAGGGTATTCGATGGTAGTCATGATAGTTCATGATAGTCCGTTCCGAAGTCAGCTACCATCATTTGTGGGTCACTGGATGCTTGTTCTTTGCGGAAAACTCTTGATTTCTATTGCGCAACCAACAGAGGAAAATCAGAGCTCCACTCAGCTGGAAACGAAGTGGACTTCCCTGGTTGGTTTTCTGGGCCACTGGGAAATGCAAATCAGTTCGAATCGAATGCGGATCAGTGCATTCTTAACATTTGATTGCACCTGACGACCGCACAGACCTCACACAGCTTCCCATGATTTGACCAGATTTCGCTTTGTTTTGACTCGAAACGGAAAGCCGCCAAACCAGATCGAGAAATGGGTTAAGCGACTATCGGTGGATAAATCAAGCGTTCCCATTAATAAATCGAAACAACATACAAATTATGCCCGAAAAGGGGCGGCTACCATAGCGGCCCGACCTGTATCCGAATCTGAATCGCATCTGAATCCATGCACCAAATTAGCAGGTGTTTTTTCGGTCTTTTTTCCACATATTTTTTTTATGTTTCCCATGGTTCGGACCGATCGGTCGAAGTCGAAGCCAGCCCCAAGTCCAATTGGAGTTGTCTGGTTAATATTTTGTACGCTTTTCCGTGTTTCGCTTCTACTCCGTCATATTTCCCATGAGCAGGCCCGCGAAAGTTGTTCACCTTTGCGTTTTGTTTTTGGAGGCTGCTGAAATTCGTATCTGTGTGCTGGTTGAGCTTGAACTCGCCGGCGACGTCTGGCCATTTCGAAAGTCCGTCCCGCTTGCCCGCCGGATTCAAATCGGTCGGGGCCGCCTTGATTGGCCGCCTCATCTCTGGCGGAGATGCGCGTGAAATCGGTTTATAATTGATTGGAAACTTGGCTAATTTGATCGTAAGCTGAATTCCATCGATTGGCGTAGGGAGGGGTTTTAGGCGGAGTGTGATGATTGAATTATGGTGCTCTAACGCTAAAGGCATATTGATATTAAAACACTTTACTATTTTTATAACTTATAATTATCTAAATTTAAAAAAATATATATTCAAAATATTGAAATATTCTTTACCATAAGTCGGTAAGGGTATACAAATATATTTTTATTTGGGATTAACTGCAAAACCCCAAGGGGCTAACAGGTTTATTTTGCATAATATTAGTCCTTAATATTTTAATTATGTTAATTTTATGATCCCTGAAGTTATAAATAATTGAAATGAATGCATTCTTTACCACAGAAAACCAAGTCTTATCCTTTGTAAAAATCAAAGCTATTCCAAGTCCCTAAAGAACAGCAGTTCACTGACAGAGGAAACTCATCACTCTGGACATGGGTGGAAGACCCCGGTAGGCATTTTTATAATGGGTGGCATTACATCATCCTCAAGTCTGCCCCCTTCTCCCTGCAAGGCAATTTGCGGTTGTTAATAGAAGAATGTTTGCTTGCATGCATTCTAATTGCATAAAACCAACCAACTACAACATCAGCCAAATATGGTCGACGCCTCTCACGTAGCCGTAAACAAAGACTTCCGCCACACGGACCACTGTACAGGGTGCACTGCGAAAGGTTGACAAATACACTTCCAGGCAGCGTTTTCCTCGGCTAACGAAGCGTTGCGCATGCGCCGTGGAGGGCAATAAATTTCAGCATTTCTTGCCACCAAAACAGGGAAAGGGGAGTGGGGGGAGCGGCATAAGTAACGTGCCATAAAATTAATTTCGCTTTGGCAACCCTACACTAACTGCCAGTTGCCACCGTTCGACGCCACTGCCGCAAATTAACCTGACCAACTGGCTAACGTCTGGCCAGCTTTGGCAGTTCTCGATATTTGCCGTGCTTTGATGCAGTTGCACGGAAAACAAAAAACATATTTTTGGAAATTATAAAATCGATGTTTAAAACTGTTGTTATATTTCGATATATAAATTAAATCACTAAGGAATTTCCTCATTAGCTCATAAAATTTAATGAATGTCTTGGTTTCATATAAAGGTAAGATATTTGTTTGAGCTAATAAAATTATAATAATCAACTATAAGAAGTCGGTCACTCTAGACATTAAATATTTATATTATTGTTCTTATCTACTAACATAACTATCTAACTTGCATGTCACTCTCATGCTAATTCGATACTGATAAAGTATTTTCATTTATAATGGGTTTACAAATAAATAGCTTGTAGAAGACTATTCCCTGATTTGAAATTTGATTGAAAAAGAACCATACAAATTATTTTCTCGAATATTCTAATACCAATGTCTAATACCATACCATATACTATAAAATACCATGGCTTTAGAAACTAGAACTAGAAACTAAAGCTCCTAATATTTGTAAGACTTTTTTCTCTGTGTGCTATTTGCATTCCCTGTGGTGTTTGCTGCTGCTGTGGTCAAGGAGTTTCGCTTTAGTTAATTGCTCGTGACGTTGTCTTGGCCAGCCCCTTAGGGGGCCTCCGACCGATCCAATCCAATCCAATCCGATCCGATCCACCGCTCCACACTTCGCTCTTTAGTCCACTCCACTTGCCGGCTGGTATTTATGGCTTCGAATGGACTGGGATGCAGATACATTTCAATAGATGTATGTGCTTGTTCTGTGCCGTGCATGTGTTGCTGGCTACTTATGCATTCCCCAACTATATTACGTATACGTAGCGAGGTCCGTGGCGACGGCTTAAATGTCATTTATGCCCGTCGCTCTCATTGATATTCTGAATGGCTCACAATGCGACATTTCGCTACAGGATTTAGCAAAGCCAACGAAGGGGATCTCGGACTGAAATATGAGTTTAAGGCATTGGCCAAACGACTGCAGTTTCTAGTGATAAATGGCTTTTGCTTTTTGTCCCGGCAAACTGCGATGATAAATCTGCTGCCGCGCTTATTGAATATTGCTCAAGCCGGCGGCCGTAATATGGATCCCAAAGCTGCAATTGTGGCCGACTAATTGACATTTGCATTGAGATGATTGCGCTTCTAATTATCGAAACCGATGTTTTGTCAACCCCATTGGATTGCGATTGCCCAAGCTGTTGGCATCTTCCGACATGTGTCACAAGAGGCGACCACAGCTTGACCTCCATTCCAGTGTGCTCAGCACGCCAGCAGACAATTACAAGCCATGTCGAGTCTTTCGGCCATAAAAAACAACATAAAAACAAAGCCAAATCAAAACAAATCGTGTAGCAGCAGACACAGAGACAAAGGCTGTGGAAAAGAGTGTCAAACACGAACAAATTGAGATGGATTAGACGAGGCTGGAGATGTGTTGAGAGGGGTGAGCACAATGCAAACAAGATGCAAGATGCAAGATGCTGCGCAGAGGTCAGCAGTCAGTCAGTCACTTGAGTCCCCAATTCCAATGCCTGCGTTTTTGTGGCCCAGTGAACCAGTTGCAAGTTGCAGATGGAAAAAAGGGCAGCCGCATCGCAGCAGCAACAACTGCAGCCTCATTTAGCTGTCACGGTTAGATACAGATATAACGGCCCATCTGCAGACAGATCATGGGCGCAGATAGACTATGTTTTGGAATTTTAAATATACAAATATCAAAGGCAGATTTAAACATTTTTCGATGACAATCAAACCTTAAGAGACAAGCTTTGAATGGAAAATCAACTTGTTTTGGTTTTCAGAGAAAGATCAACTTTAATCTCCAGACAAAATTTAAAAACACAATTTACTATTTCCCATTGATAGGTGAACATATCTAATATCTATCTAAACGTGCACTATTAATTATATGAACTTATTCTTTGTATGTAATTTGTAGTTTACATTTTTATAATCATAACTTTAAGAAGTGGGTACCTATTTGAAAACGGTGTGTTTAAAGCACCTATTTAATATAAGATAATATAAATTGAATTGTGAGGACTTATCTAAAACGAAATTAAATCATAAGTTACTTATAAATGACCTGGGGAACTTAAATGACCAACCAGAAATCTATGCTAGTGTATTTCCAAGATCAATTGTTTTATTCAATTTGGCACATATGTACATACATATGTTGTTTTGTTGATTCCATAGTTTTCCTCCTCGAAATATATTGCTAATTCTTCCGCCAATACAAATTGATTCTGGCTACGTCCATGGATAGAGTGGTTAACATTATCGTGGTGCCGTAATCGCGGATTGTGGCCGGAATATTTAGCCCCTGCCGGCATGGGTTACCGCTCGCCAATCAACGGGCTCTGCCCCCGGCGACTTCTGTGTGCCGTAATGCACAAGTGAAAGTTTTTCACTTGCAGCATGTTGCATTCCACTTTGCCTCTCGTCGGCGCATAAATCATCATCAAGGCAGCCAGTGAGCTGGAGCAGCAGTAGCAGCAGCAGCAGCCCCAAACCGCAGTTGCAGTTGCAGTTGCCATGGCTCAGACCTGCTTTTGGCCAACTCGAGACGCGTTTGGCAAGCTGCAGCGAGCGGCAAACAGCAAACAGCAAACAGAAAACAGCAGCCGCAGGCGAAGGCAAAAGTTGTCATGCCCCAAAATGGGTTAAACGTGCCACCGTTGCCCACGTTGCGTATACGCAATGTTCGCGCGCGTATATAATTAAGAAACCAGGCAAAAACAAAGCGAAATGAAACGGCAAACGAAAATGAAAATGAAAATAAAAATATGGTCAAAAGCGCTGCGCACAAAAATGTCGCTCAACGGGTTGCACACTCAGTACATTATACGAGTGTGTGCGATACTTTATGGACATATCCATGGAAATTGATTTGGCATTTTGATGCGGCACACGTGTGCTTGTTGCCAGTTGCCAGTTGCCAATTACCAACCATCTCAAGGCAATTGTCGGCTGTGAGTGTCTATAATTGATATGCAAACAGTATCGATGGGACTATCCCACAAAAAAAAAACACTTAACCCGTCTTCAATCAGCGCAATCAAATGTCAAAACTCAAGAGCCGGCGCAAAGGTGTTATTTTTATTTATTTTCGAAAGTGCATTTTACCAGGCGCTCACAAGAGATCCAACGAATATCATAATCGTAATGCTCATAATTTGTGTGACCCAATTTCATTGGCTGTGGATCCACATCCCCATCCCCACTCACACACCTGCGAACGAACAAGTGAATGGCGGTCGAGTTGCTTCTCTCGCTCGCGATATGCAAATTAATTGGTAACACTTTGCTGCCGAGGCAACAATAACAGCGCGGCAAGTAGCATTGAGCAAGATGCCACACATAACAATAACAACGAAGCATAAGCATATGCATATTATGCAAGCGAGTGCAAAAGCAAAAGTTTTTCAGCTGCAAAATGCACGTCTCTGAATTATGAATACATTTAACCGACATGCAGTGCGTTTCACAGGTGTAAGTCATTAGCAGCCCCACTTGAATGACATAAATCGATTTTATTTCCATAAATTCAAGGTTTCGAAGTGTGAATAATGTGGCTTTTAAGACTTGAACTTCGCTAACTACAGTTTTGAAATGCAATTGTTTGTTAAACTTTTTATAAGTGTTGCAGTGGCAGTCTAACTTCTATAGCGCCAAAAATTCTATTAGGCTTACATGTGTTACCCGTAGATAATAAACCCAACTCTAAAAAATCTCTTTCAACCAAATTACAAATTACTAAAATAATTTGAATTGAGTTTCGCATAAAATCTGAGATAAAGAATTATAATGTTTTTTTTGGCAATAAATGTCGAACCTAATTGAACAATATTTTATTGGCAAATGTATTGTTCTGAGTATAAAAAAATAAAATACTTAGAATTGTCTGAAAGATTTTTATATGCTTCATATAATAATATTTGGTAAGTAAACATTTGAACAATCTGTTTTGATGAATGTATACGGTGACTCAATGTCAATAAACGCAAAGCTCAATTCGTCAGAGCTATTTTAAGTTAGGTTTAGTTTCCTGCTCTAGAAAAGCAATAAGAATGGAATCGGAAAAATTAAGACCTTTTGTTTGGCTTGTTTTTCAAAGAGAATCAAACAAAATGGGATATATTAATAATTTTAATGTTTCAAGATGGATGTTGCACATCATTTCCTATTTATCATTTAGGTATTCTCTAAGCTTATGAAACCCACTGTATTTCTATGAATGTATGTGTGAATTGAACGTGCTTGACCAATTACAGTCGGCAAACAAAGCGCATATAACCAGCCATAATAAGTCATAATATTATATTCAAAGCGTGCCTGGCAGACGAACTGAGTAAGCTAACCAAAGTTGGCCAACAATCGGCAATTGGGAAATGCAATTTCAGTAGAGCTGGGCCAACTATTGCTCCTGTTCCAGCAGCTGTATTTCCCACGAAAGAAATCAAGCTGGGGAAATGCTTTTGCACAGGGGAAAATTACCATAAGATTCATTCAAAAGATTCATCTTAGCTTTCAATGTGAAATTTTATTTGGAAATCAAAATATTTGTTATACCACTGATAAAGTGATAAATATTGAATCAAATATCTGTACCGCTCAAAATTGAGTCGCATTTCTGAATATTTAATATAATTAACACCTCGGAAGCTATTTTTAAAAATCGTTAGAAATGTGGTGCGATTAATGTCACTTTATTAGGGGTAAGAAATGTCGCCACAATAAAAATAACTTGCTAAAAAGGTTATTTTTTCCCCAAAAAGGAAACCAATTGATCGGAATTTGCTCAATACTTCTCTGTGTAGCCTTCAACCGTTTTTGGCTTGCCAAAATCCAGGTCACTTTCCCAACAAACCAGAGCCCCCAAAGAACACTCACCTTTGGGCATGCCACAAGGCGCCTTCGTCCGCGCATTGTCCAGAAAGTCCAGATCGTATTTGCGGGCAGGTGGATAGGTGAGGGCCACATGGGCCTCCGATCCGAAGTATCCGAGGTAGCAGCACCAGGCGGCGAGCACCAGCAGGGCGCTTGTGCTCCAAGCGAATCCGAATGGCGAATGTCTTGTATTGTTTATAGACATTTTGTATTTTATAATTTATTTCTTTACAATTTCTGGCGATTGTCGGGGAGTCTCCTTTCGCATTAGCACCGCTTGGCGTGTCTATTCAAGCGCTTCTCTTTCTCTTCTTTTGAGCAATTGATTTTCACGGGGATTTTGGCGGTGTTCGGAAATTATATAATTAATTTCGCCACAAATTGGACGCACATCTCAGCGGCTAACGGTTGACTCTGAAAGAAGACAATTTATAGAAATATTTATTAGCCGAGAATTGCATCATTTTTTGGGGCCTAGAGTATCTGTCAGATGGATCTGTGAAAATGATTTATTGCATTGGCCAAACAATGACAAGGAAATTTCCCACAAGTCCATTAAAGTTTCTTTTTCAGAAAGTGTCGAAAGATACGTTTCTCTTTTATTTTTTGCGGGTTTTCAGTGTGACAGGCAGATACATCGAAGCGATCCTCCCGAAGCGCGGTTCAATGCTCGATCGGAATTACTATATAGTAGTACACATGCCATGTCCAACGCCTTCGCAGCTGAGTGAAATCGAAGGTCTTGCCGCGTTCAACAAACTAATCAAAGCCAATGACAGCTGCCCCCCAACGAGTCGAAGTCCAAACTATGAGATACTTAGATACTTGGGCAATTAGACAAGTGCCTAGCCCCGAAGTCCAGTAAAAAGCTTGTCTAATGAAACGACATAAATCAGGGGCCCAAGCTACCTGCTCTGGGTTTTGGTTTTTTTTTCTGGTCTAGCCCCCGGACTAAACGACAACAAATGGCGTTGAAATGGGCGTAAAAATGTGGCACGGCCGGGTCCAATTGTTTGGATATGGAAAATGGTGCCACAGTTTTGACAAGCAAATTGCATGCTGCATGAAATCTCTGTTGTCTTGCCCCAAAGATAAATCGACGACAATTGGTGTTAGTTGGTCTCGGGGCCTGGCTGATTGGCCAAAATCTCAGCGTTTCACGCGAACGGGAACGGGCAGATACGCTTTGACCACCACTCCACTCCGCCGTGCTCCACTTTTTCCAGTGACATCCCAGGTAGGCAGCGAGCACCCAGAGCGGTAATCACCGAGTCATTGTCCAATGCCAGACCCCCAGAAATAGAAATATCTATATAAGATATATATAAACATTTTTATAAGCCATAACGGTAGCCGCAGCGACTTCCGAGGCGGCAGCTGCCGCTCTGGGTGACCGCCTCGTTTGGTTTTGATTACTCCGGCTTCGGTGCTGGTCAGCAATAGCAACTGTCTGGCATTGAGAGCAGCATTAACAATGGTAACAACATCAGCAACATCGACTGTGACGACCACATGGCTTGACATTGAAGTCGCCAAAGCAAAACAAAATCGAAAAGCATGTAAAAAATGTTAATTAAGACGGGGCACACAAACAAATGGAGTCGCATTAAACCAGTATCTGGAGCAGTCTCCGAAACTGGGTTAGAACTATGGGCTGAAATTTTAATTGCAAATTGGATTCCTCAAAAAAACCTTATTTTATATTTTTTGATCAATAATTAATGATTTTTAAAAGTTTTTTAGTATTCAAAATCAAGATTAAAGCTTTCTTACAATGTTACGATGATTCCATTTCGATTGTATTTTGCGTGCTCAGATTTAATTGGAATGTTTTTAAAGAATTTCTATATTATTTTTTTACGGAAAATGTAAAGTTAAACTTGTCAAAAGCCAATATTATAATTTCCAAACATTTTTTTGGGTACCGTAGAAAATAACATTTTATGCAGGTCGGGTTTCCAAATTTTCAGTATATTTCGATTTCAATAAATACCCACTCTATTGTCTGACTTTTTTCTGTTTATTTTCCCATGTAATTTAATCTTACAATTAAGAAATCTGTCCTTGACAAGTAAAAGTTGTTTCTAATAAAATGTTGAAAGTGATCTGCCTTTTTTGTGCAATCCAATATGCCCACATTTGGGGCAAAAACCGACCACAAGTAATCTAATGGCGCCCAGCTGGAGACGCAGTTGCCAAGAAAAGTGGGAAACTCCGGGCACGGAGCCATTCTTTGAAATAAGTCTGCGTGATGCCGAGTCAACTGGCTGGTTGGGCTGTCATGAGTTGGCCAAAACCGAGGTTCATTACCCAACTGACTAAGGGAAAACGATTCAAGTCTGGAGTGGAAGTTAGCTGACTTAAGAGGCTCAGGTGAGCAATTACTTTAATTGAATTGCCTCTCGAGTGCTTTGCATTTCCACTAATTAGAACTGAGATGTAATTAACGGACAGCCTGGCCACAGAGCAAATGCTAGAGCGAAACAGTTTCGAATGCAATTCACACGCCATTAAATTAAAGTCTTCAACTCGATTCGACGCGAAACACGTTGGATGAAAAGAACACTTGACTCGGTTTCTACGACATATCGATTATGGCCAGCCAGAGCTGCGGACATAAACATTTGGCCACGCTACTCATGTTCGATTCACGGCGACATCGAGTGGAAAAAATGCAGTCCAACTGGTTACGAAATATTCGAAAAGCTCATTCATGTTGAGCTTCAGATACGATTTTCAAAATACGCCAGCCGCGATACACATGTATCTGTATCTATATTTGTATCTGTGACTGAGTCGGCCTCAGCCTCTTTGTGTGAGTTTTTTATACCCAGGCACCGGAAACCGGTTACTGGCCCCAAAACAAAATATAGTCAACTATTAATGGATCGACTATAAATCGATGCTATCGGACCCGGGCAAAGTCGGACTCTGGGGCGGCAAGTGTATCGCCTATGGCCGCTCCCAAAAGCCCCGAAATTAGAGCCCGATCCGCGGCACACTCTTGACCAAAATACCTTACTGGAATTATGCGCGCGCGCTCCATTTTCAGCCAGCCAAATTAGAGAATAACATGGCAGGCAGCCAGCAACACGGCTTGATAAGTACAAAATTGTTAAGTAAAAGAGCTGAAATTGATTTTAAATGGGACCGAGTTGGCCATTGGCGATTGTGTAACCACTTAGCGGCTAAGGGAGAGGCTAACGAGGAAGAAAACATCGCACAGATTTGTTAAAATCGTCGGGTAAAAACAATGAGTAAAGAATTTATTAAATGCTTATAAAAACTCAACAAAGAATTGTTTTAATGCTTATAAAAACGTACAAAGACTCACACTCTTTGATAATAAAACAGGACAACAGGGGTTTGATGGAGGCTTTAAGGTTTATGTTAGTATAGACAACATTAAACCAGTAATTGCACAACATTCAGTTATTTAAGTTTAAATATATCTGAGAATAGTGTACTGCATTTCATTGATAAAATTAGATAGCTTAGAGGCAATTTTTAGGAATTTAACATTTTAATTTGTATTATATTTTAATTTAAATAAGAGATGGGCACGTTTTAGTAATCGTGACAGTAAACAGGCTTAAAAAACTTGTTTCAAAATTGTATATTGTGCGTCACATTTAGTAATTTATTGAATTTATTTATTATTCGTCTCTATTATGTGTGTTGGCCTAATATTCCATCTTAGAATGATTCCAAATGTAAGACACCTGACCTCAAAACACTTGATAGCTCTATAAAGTAGAAAGGTCGCAAAAACAAACCAATTTTTAGAAATAGAGGAAACTATCCAGAAATTGATTAACTGGCTGGTGTAGCACCCTGACTTTCTAATCGGGTCTTTTTGACGAACTGTTCGAGCCGTTCGTCTTTTCGCACCACCCGGCGTATGGGTAATGTGTGGATTTTGGCCGGCGGCTGCTAACGGTCCATGTGACTGGCTACTCGATTCAAGCCAAACAGATCTGCGTCTGATGTGTGGTGCGAAAATCAACTCGTCATGATGGTTATGCGAGTGCTGCTTTTTATGCTGTTTGACTTAAACATTTCGTGTTTGGATTTCTATTTGCGCGAAATTTCTCAACTTTAATGTCACGCACCACGAATCCGCCACCGAACTTGGACGGGGAATCGTCGATAATATGTGATTGACAAACATGTGTGCCAGTTGGCTCATTATAATTACCGCCCGGCCAAGACGTAAGTGTACAGTGAAAAAAATGATTGCATAAATTAATAAAAATATTAAAATGAGTGGTAACAAATAAAAACATTTTTTTAGATATTTGTATGATGTTTTTAGTTTATATTTGCTTAATACACCATTAATCGATTTTTTAAGTTGTTGTCTTGGTTTTATTGAGAGAAGGAGCAACCAATGTCAGCTCCCGGCTATGAAAAGTGCTAATGCTCGTTAATCAATTCCATTGGCGGAGTCCACACATCAGAGCGCCGATGACATCTTCGGTTCGCAGTGAAAGTTTCCTCGTCCGAATTGAAGTTTTTCATTGAATTGTGTTTATTTTCTATTTCACCTTCGATTTCGAGTTGGATGCCTTGGTATGCAACTGAAGAAAAGTAAACACACACAAAGTAAACAATCACTTTCGATGGTTTTCTATTAATTATGAAAATTAAGCCATCACTGAGATGACAAATGATTCCATATTTGGCTTTTTCAAATATATCTTATGCCCCCACGTTTCCGATCTATTGACATTCGGGCTAATTTCCGTTGATTTGCATAGTGGAACCGAGTGATCCCGTGGAACTGGTGCAGCCAGTTTGGCTCCAGGGGTCTTTCGCTTTCGGCAGAAGTATTTCCGAAATTAAATTAATTCGTCGTTTGGCTCTTGATTTCTTTAACTTTCACAAGAACGAGCTACACGGGTTTGGTATGGAGGGTCACCTTTGAGGTCAGGGTGAATTCAAGGGTTAAGCCTCGGCTAACAAGCGAACAAGCAAACAATCGTTTATTTGCTGTCGCTTTATGGCCGTTAAACTTGATCTCTAAACTGGCGAGAGCCATCCAAAGTACTTGTACTCGCAGCCGTAGTAAACTTTGTCTATAAGATCATATTTCATACAGACAGCATCGAGATTAAATGATGGCCGTTGCGGCTGAGTGGGCTTTTGGTATTAGAAGGCAGGCAGGTTAAGAGGAGCAGGAAAATTACTGACAGCTTCATTTTGTTTGATTTTGTTTGCCCCTCACTTAGGTGTATTTACCCATAAAGCTTGTCATATTAGAGATAATTTCCAACTCGGTAATTTAATGTTGAAAATTTCTATTATATAAAGAAAAAAATCTATTCATATTCATAAAAATAATTTATTATACTTTTATGTAAAGTATTTATTTATCAAGATACATCTTTATGAATTATATAAAAGAAATTTCTTCTTAATTTATGTTGTGATTTCTTCTTATTTAGCACTAATAAATTCTGTAATAAGAAGAGTCCATTAAATTTTCGTTTCAATTGTCAATTAAGCGATGTTCACAGTAGCGGATATCACGTTCGCGACGTTACTTTGGCTATAAAAATGTATCCGATTAAGGCGCAAATCGTATTTATAAACATTAAAACGTTCGCGGTATATTCCCCAGTACCTTATCCCGGCTCGACTTTTGTGCAAATTCATCTCAGCGATTGGCGTCAGACGATCGCAATGACATCCCCGATCACAATCGCAGTCGCATCCACCTGTTAATTTATTAATGAGTTGCAGAAACCTGTCCGAGCTTTACATAAATACCCGTATATAATCTTTACAAAATGTGCCCGAAAGTCGTTAACGGCAAATGCTTTTTAACTCTCTTTTGTTGGCCGATCGGGAGAATAACTTTCGCAAAAATGAAAATGATTTGGCAGACGCGTTTGTGTGCCATTTGGGGCGTGCTGGCCAAGCGTTTTTCGGGACCAGAGCAATTGTCCAGTGATTTCCATAAAAATCTAAGGTCAGTCCGCGGACGCCTTACGCATTCGAAGTGAGTTAAAGCAAGCTTAATGATCGATGTGTTTGTTTAGTTTTGTTTACGGTCTTTTGCGTAATCCGATGTGCGATTATGTCCATTTACACGGTTTGCCTACAAATCCGCGGCATTGAAATGAACGCTGCTCAAATGCCAATACATATGGGCCCAATACAAAAGACTTAGGCAACGAACACGCAGCATCTCGGCATGGACAGCGTAAACAGTATAATAAAAACAATCAAAAACTCAACTAACTACCATTATAAACAATTTGGCAAATGAATGCGAAATATTCGTTATAAAACTGGAATATACGTATTAGTATGGCCGAGATTGTTCAGGTTCGGTCTAAACAAGTGCACATATTACAAATTGGTTTTTGTCCGACTTTGACAGTTCAAATTACTTCTGAAGAGTCAAGATGCGCTCCAAGGTCCCCCCACCTGAGCCGTGTATATGTTACCAACCAGTTTGCTTAGCCGAGTGGACCCCATCCCCCGATCCGACCATTAGACAAACCTGCCCGACGACGACGGATCACATTCTGATTCTGGTTTCATTTGCCCTCGCGCATTCTCACTTTTTTATTTTGTTTTGGCCGATGGCTTTTTGTTTTAAGCTGTGATTTTTCGGGGCTTATTGGTATTTTTTGTTTATTAGGCGCTGGAATTCGCTGCGTGTAAGTATGTTAATAATAGAGCTTTATGTGAGTGGCAGTAAATACTTTTATAATACCCCTAAAATAATATGGGGGCTGAGGCTCAGGGAGAACCTGCGTGGTGTGGGCAGGCTGCCACAATCTCACACAGACTCGCACGAGCTCATGTGCCAGTGTTAGACGTTAGATGTTAGATGTTGGTGGATGCCATCCGGTTTTGGCCTTTGCAGCTGCCAATGCTGCTCGGCTGCATTCCGGGCATGACTAAGAGAGCCGCGATTCGCGGGAGTTATTACCCTCAAGGTCACTTCTGCCTGGGTTTCTGTTTCTGCGGCGGTCTAATCTTGGCATGACTCGTCGTTTGGTCAAATCGATAGTATTCAGAAAAATAATAAATCTGAGACTTTTGTATGCCTACATATTCCAAAAGTTGATGTATGTTGGTAATTATTTTATTATGTGATTTTTATTTAAGGTATTTATTGCCAATTAATATTCTAAGATTACAATAAGCTAGATATAATGCATTAGTCAATTTGCATACTAAAACCTTAGTCCCAACTTTAATTTGAGTGTCTTACAAAACATAAATTATTTAAAAATACAGGTGGAGCGAGTCAACATTAACATTATTTTTTTCTATGTAGGTACCTAACTTCTTGTCTGATCGGCTTAGAGGGATATCCATTAGCCGGTATCTTAGCTAAGCGGCTTAAATGGAACGGAGACAAACAGTTATCGAGGTGATGAAAACAAAGGAGAATTAATTAGATTCCGCTGCTGGATAGGGAAGACTAATGAAAGCTAAGAAGTCGCCAACGGAGTTGGTCCCCGGAATACAAGTGACTCAGAGCGAGTTCGACATTTATTTTTATTTGGCTGTGATTAATGGACTTACAGAACGCATACGCGATTTTGGCTTTTCGGCCATTCTTAGCTGATTCGCCCGGCCTCGGTTTTTAGAAGTGATCTCATCTGCCACAGCTTCGGTTCTGGCGGCCCACATCGATCTCCGGAGAACAATCCCAAAAGCAGCTGTCAGCTGCCAAACGCTAATATGCAATAAATTATGCCTGGCACTGTGTGTGCGTATCGTGTGTGTCTATAATTACAAAAGTTTCGTGGCGAATTTCACTTTTTCCCTTCTTCCGCTGCGGCATGTGCAGGGAATTCCAAAGTGAGCGCCCGTTTGCATTGCCAATTCAGCAAGCATTCCTTCTGCTTCCTTTTCTTGGTCTTCCTACATGTGCCACATATGTACATATAGTACATGGTCTTACACCCAAACAAAAATTACACAGCCAAATAATATTATTTTTCAAACAGCGATATCTAAAAATAAATAATTACTTAACGTTATTGCAATTGATAAATTTATCAATTAAAAATATGTTTTTTTAATAACATGTTTCTATATTAAAACTAATAAAGATGAATTAATTCGATTATGTCAAAAATATATATCTTATGGTGTAATTTCCCCAAAAAGAGTCAAGATACAAACGTTGTCCACCGAATTTTCAACTAGTTTCAAATATAGTACCCATATAGGGTAACGCTTTTTAAAGTAGTTTCAAAAGTCAAATATAATACTAAATTAGTAGTATCAAGTTGACACTACTTATGTGTCAGATTTGGTACCGAATTGGCAAGCTTGAAGGTTATTAAAGATTTTTAACACTTATGTATATTCGAAGCCACTCAAGACCTACTCAAAAATATATATTTTTGTTAATGTATTTAATGTTCCTCGTAGACTCACCTGAAGAAGGAGTACGAACCGCAACGACGGCGGCGAATGCCAGGGCGAGATGTGGGCGGCGATAAGTTACGAAAAACGCAGGCGCACTAGAAGATCCGAATCGGAATCCGAATCGAAATCCAAGACCGACTCCGGAGCTAATCAAAAGTTACAGCACGCACGCGCTTCGGTTAGGGGCGGGGGTAGGGGGTCGAGGGGCGGAAACCACGACACACGATCAAAGTCAAAACAATGCAGTCGCGGCACTTTCAGCGTTTCTTAACGTTCTCCGCTGATGATGCACACCGCGCAATTGCAGTTCCAGCGGATTGCACCCCACAGTTAAGTGAGTACTGGGTACTTGCAGTTTGTGTAGGAGGTGATGTGTTAATCAATCAACGAGCGCGCATCGAAAGTACAATATTTGCCACATTGATTTGGATACTTCTGGCGGTTTTTTTGGTTGTCTGTTTTTATATTTTTTGTATTTGCTGCAACGGCTGTACGTGACTGCCGCGCACTTGCACAACGACCGCAAAAATCCAGGGGATCCACGCTCCGGAAGACACGACGAAGCGACGACACCGCAATACACAACAGGAAATCGCAAGTCCAAGCGCACCACACGTCCGCACTCAAGTGCGTCTCGATCGAAACTGAAGATCGAATCGGCTTGCAGGTGAGGCGAGCTCTCTACTCACACCTGAACACTCTCCGAGAAGCTCTCTCTCGGATTGTTTTCCCTCGGATCTGGCAACGTCAAAGAGCGGCTTCAGCTTGAACAGGGCTGCCATCTGATATCGCAATTGTGGCATATATGTACATACATATACCCTATGAGACGTATTGACGATCCACGGATGGCAGCTAGCTGTGAATAAAGGTCACTGTTTTTTATAGGAGGCTTGAAGATATGTACAGTACTCAAATTTTAAACATAACCAAAAATAGAAGCTCTACAATATCAAAAAAAAAATGTACATCATATAAATTCTCCGCTTTTAGAACCTTGAAAAAGGACTAAATAATAACAAATAAGTAATGTGCAGATAATATACATTTGTTGACCATGTAATTGTTTAAAACCACAATATTTAATGTTCAATTACTTACAATAGGTTTTCAATTTAAACTACCACCTTATCTCAGTTTTTATGTTGCATAGTGTTATCTTTAAAAACACCAAGGAATTAAAAAATCTCGTTATAATTGCCCTACTTTAATAAAGTTTAAAATATCGTAAGGATAACTTTTTCCACATAGTTTAGTGAATGAATCGCCGAACCCAAAATAAGAGAGAGATGAAAACAATATCCTTTTTCAGTTAAAGTAAGCTTTAAACCATTTTTTTATTCTGACCTTTGATTAAAATTTTTGAATTCAAATGCAGTGGAAAACTGGGTATTTTCCAGTAAAAAAATCTCACAAAAATCTTCAGCTATCTGAAAAAACCAATCCATCCTGTGGGCAACCTCCTAGTATATTCTAACAAAAACTTTGAGTTCCATTCGTGGCTTAGCTCGAATCGTGTAAATAGAATGGACAACGTAATCGCCTTCCGGAACTGGCAGAATAGTTGTTAACTGATGATTCAGAAAGTGAATGGGAAGCTCCTTCACAAATATATCATGCTGAAATTACTAGGTTATTATCAAAAATCAAAGGATAATATTAAATACGTACATTATATGGACAAGAGTGGTTTAGGTTCGAATAGGAGATAAATAGTTCAACGAAAAATCGAACTGTTGGATTACGCTTTCCCTTGAAGTACTGACAAGCATCGAACGTCAAGTTAAAGAGAAATGGCATATAGCCATTTAGCCTTTTTAACACCCAAAAACTTATCTGAAATATGTCAGCAATAACTAATCGATTAATTTTTAAAAAATTTAGAAAAACTAGTTACCAATAAATCATCAAGCGGTAACTGGTGAATTTTAGTGCTGAAGGACATATATTTGTAAGATCGATTTTTTGATTTCAGAAAGCATTCATCGATATCCATAAATTTCTTGTCCAAGGACGTACAGATTATGTTGGTGAATTCGAAACTGCAGTTGACCTTGAGGAAGTGTTTTATTAAATTGTGGTTTCCATCACATCCATTTCTCCTTACTTTAAATCCAATTAAAATCACAATTAGAAGGACCAGGGATAACTTGAACACCACCATATCTTATCGAACGTTGAACTGCACAACCAATGACTCTAATAATTTTAATGTTTATATTTACATATAAGCTGGGCAATTAACTCAAACGATAATAATCAGAATATATAATAATGTATAATATATAATAATTGCAAATATGAAATACTTTTAATTGATGTATTGTGAAAGTATACTCGAATATTTTTAATATGTTTGCTGGCATTACTATGGCTTATATTAGAAAATGGAACGAACAAATAGTACGAAAATTGTATCATCTGATTTCCAATACTTTTTTTAAGCTGCAAAATTAAATTTAAATTAGGTTAAATAAATATAATTAAGGTAAACAATTTTTAGAAGCAATCACCGATAAATATCCGTAAATCCAAAGTCCATATAGGTTCAGTTTTCGATTTTAAAATTGGCTTTACACTCAGGAGGTAGGGACAAATATATACATATATCATTAGATGGACCATAAGAACATAAAATTCAACATTTTATTAGCTTACATTTTGTATCATTAAATAAGATTCAGAATAAAAAACTTGTTTTCGACCTTTAAAAACCAATTAGTTCGCTCTCCCTCGTTTAAAGTTATTGTCCTTATTAAATCCCAAACCTCGGGCTCTTTAAGTATCCAAGAGCTCAATGATCCAACGGAGAGACGGACATGACTAGATTGGATCGGCTAGTGATCTTTATCAAGAATATGTATGCTTTATAGGGTTGAAAACAATTCCTTCTACTTGGTGCATACTTCTCGATGAATACAATATTATAGATAAACAGATATTGTTTTTAAAGAAATTTACAAAAAACAAATTAATAAGCCATTAGCCCAATTTCTTAGTTCTTTTATGATGTGATGATTTTATTGTAATTATTAGCTGATAAGAATAATATATGAATAAGAGTTTTGTTTTGATCTGACCTATCATACTCTACTTTGATTAAATCTAAGTTTGCATTGAGTCAAAAGAGACACTGTAACAGTAAAAAATGTGATTTAAAATTGTTTCCCTTTAATTATGTTCCTTAATTAAGGTTGTAGGATAGTTCCAAATGTCACTATATCATATTAACTCGTTGCTTAATTTTTATTTTAAATATATCTCAGGCTCAATTTAATTCAAATGGTTTTGCCGATTAATTGGCAAGATTTTGTATTCCTGATTAACTCCGGATTTAGTTGCCCCACACAATGCTCTCGATCCAGTCTGTGAAAAGGTGTACCTTGGTGTAGACACTCGGGAGTCCTTGGGAACCACAAACCAATCCATAGGAAACGATCCCGAGCACCTGCTTAAGACACGGATAAAGCGGATGCTGCACGAAGATAGGTCCGCCGGAGTCGCCGTTGCAAGTGTCCGCTGCGCTAGTCATTGATCCTGCACAAAACTGGGTGCGCGTCTCTATGCTGAAGCGCAGGCGTTTCTGGCACACCTCGTCCGTAAACCGCTGCAGAGTGACCTTCAGAAGGTGAGAGGACTTCACGCCATCCGCAGTGAATCCCCAGCCGGCGGCTGTCACATGTTCGTTATCGTTGCCGCTGCTGGGCGGCAGGCATACGGCTGCCACATGGTCATTAAACACAGCCTCCCGATCGAGTTCCACAAGAGCAATGTCATTCTTAAAACCGCGCTCTTCGTCCTCAGTATCATAGCCCGGGTGCACTACATAGTTTACCACCCGAAAGTCCTGCACCTGGGCATCGTCTGTTGTGCTGTTATAGTCCAAATCCCCCAGTCGAACTACAAATTTGGGCGAATCGAAGTTTCGATCCAATCGTTCGGCCTTAGTTCTGAAATTCGGAGTAATTATTATGTTATCAAGTGTGTCCCTGAAAATTTTTTAATATTTTGGCTTGAAAAACTTAGGGCCACTTACTCATCCGTTTCAAGGCAATGAGCTGCAGTCAGCACAAATCTGGGATGCACTACAGCACCACCACAGTCCCAACTGGGTTCGGACTTGTTACCCCGACGGGTGCCGATCAACGCCATAAAGGGGAACTCCCGACCAGACGCCTTTGTGCCGCCCACAATAAAAGGCGTGGAGCGACAGGCTGCTCTGCCCTCGTTGTACTGCTTGCATTCTAAAACAAATTAAAAATAAAATATTTATAACAAAAGGGAATCATTCTAAAATCCGCTCACGCTTCTCAAAGGGCCTTGTCTCTTCGACTGGTTTCAGGTTTTGATGATCCAGCGGGATGGGACAACAGACAATATCGTTGAACTCGTCGCAGTACTTGATTTCAGATCTAATCAGGTGCTGGTTGTAGAATATCACTGGACAGTCGGAAGGAGTCAAGTCTTTGCACTCGCCCGTGCCATTGTCGCAATATTCGGCTACTACGCCGACTGAAACAAACACCAACAGCCACTTAACGCCGGGAAACGCATGCATTGCCGAACGCTTTGAGGGCACAACTGAGAACGGCACTCGAGGTTGACCAGATTTACCACCACAACTGAGCAGCGACGAGCTTTAAGTTCAGGCGAATTCTCAGCCAGAATCACAGACTCCACAAATGACTCATTAATATAAGCTTTTGATTGAAGAAATCAGCAGGAAGAGATGGAATAAAAGTTGTGAAGCCCACTGATAATACCATTAAAATGTAATTTTTAAAAAATGTTCTTAATTTATATCTGAGAATGGTTCACACAACACATAAAAATCAAACATACACAATTACACGACGATTAATACAATAAAGGGGTAAATTATAAGATTATACTAACTTTAAATTAAGCTTATGTTTCTATGTCTGCTTGTACTTAAATAAAAAAAGTTTAGGTCTAATTGTGTCGCATGTTTTGCATGTGCTGATGCTGTTGCTGCTGCATGTGTTGCATGTACATTTGTTGCTGCTGCTGATTGAGTTGTTGCAGGTTGCCACCGCTGCCCAATGGAACACTTGTTGTTTGTACCGCATTCACCTGCTGCTGTTGCATTTGCATTTGTTGCTGTTGTTGTTGCTGCTGCTGCTGTTGTTGCTGCTGTTGTTGTTGTTGCTGTTGTTGTTGTTGCTGTTGTTGTTGCTGCTGTTGTTGCTGCTGCTGTTGCTGCTGCTGCTGTTGTTGTTGCTGATGTTGTTGCTGCGGCTGCTGTTGGTGCTGGGATTGCAGGGGGGATTGCGTTTGACTTGTTAATGCATTGTTGTTGGCGTTGTCGGCGCTAAAATTAGATGGAGTCTGATTAATTATAAGCTCACTTTTACTTCAATTCATTCTTACATCTTCTCAGAGTGAATATCCTCCAAGTTGAGATGTGTTATAAACCTCAGGCGCATCTGTAGCAGGGGTCGTAACCGCTTAATAATAGCCTCCGATTCGTTTTTGATAATGTTACCCACATGTATATATTTAATGTGATATCTGAAAATGATAGAAAGATATTATTTTGTTCTCCATTAATTAAATTCTTTCAATTGGTTTACAGGAAATCGCATATTTGGTCCATGTACTGCAATGGTTTCGGTCCATGCTGCTTGTCCACAATTTCCAGAATCTCGTAAAGCAACACGGCAATGCCGGCCACGGCGTTCGGTTTCTCCAATTCTATTCGCTGCAGAAAGGGTCCAAATACGTGGCACAGGTACAACAATTGCTGCTCAGTTCGCACGCAGGGCTTTAGCTTCTCCTTGAGGTACCTGGTCATCGCCGCCAGCTTGAAAGCTCCCATGTGGTGAAACACCGAGTGAGCCACGGCCAACACTACGGCATACGTCTTCTCCAGCATCGCCTCGCGCACAGTCTTAAAGTTAAACAACTCGAATGCATTAAATCTGTAGGTCCAATTAAGCATATTGGGTGTGTTGAGCATATCCTGTAAGCGATCATAGATGCCACTCCAGTAAGGCTCTGGCAAAGCGGCCAATACAATGCCTACGGCATTAATGTAGCTGTGTATATCCTTCTGCGGAATGACCGCATATCCGCTGACTATTACATCAATAAGATTGTTGGCAACCAATGTGGGTGCCACGGGTAGACCCAGCAGTTCCACGCAGGTCACATAGAGCGCATGAGTTGGGGCATTTGGGAACTCATTAAAACGCCAGTCGGTAGAATAGAAAACATTCTTCCCACTGATGGCTGCAGCATAAAGGAGGTTAAATAATGGAATACATTTTACACTATACGCAAATCCAACTTACTGTCTGCCAGGCGTCTGATCAAGCTCATATAGTAACTTAATTCAGGGGTCCATAGCGAGTCTTGGTTTAGCAGGAACGCCTTATAAGGATCACTAACACTCCAGTTGGGCGGACGAATCTCGGTAAAAGCGCTAGTAATTGCACCCACCTTAAAAAAAACAGTATATTAACCAGATGAAAAATATTATTTAGAAAAACACCTACCAGTTTTTTCTTCAGTGCCGGACGATCTCGTAGAATTCGCTCATAATAATGAAGGGTGTTGTAGAGATACGTTATGGGGCGATCTACAATTCGTAAATTTTAGTTTTGAGAATCTTTAGATAAGCTTCTTACGCACCGTGGAACTTGTAGAGGATGCTCAGATGATCCAAAATAAATCCCAGTATTTGGTGAACATTCGTGATGGTAAGCTCGATAAATCTGTGCACCACCACATCCAAAACAGGCAGAAATCTTAGACAGACATTGCTGAAGTATACGGGAAGTGGGATCTGCGAAGCAGACTCGTCAAGTGCAAACTTCTCCGGATATTTTTGGTGGAAGGAGAGATGCTTGTCCTGCCTTAATAAGATAATGAAAATATATTCACTTTTTTAAAAAATGAACACTTACCAATTACTTTGCTTCCAATGATCAGGGTTGTTGTCCTTGCAAAACTCCTGAACTCGATTCCTCAGCTCGCTGGCTTTTAGCAACAGCAGCTGGATGATAAGAAAACAGACTTGGGCCTCGTTGCCTTCGTGTGTACGCAGGGCCAAGCAAAGCACAACTCTATCGATGGTCACCACGTTGAACTTCCAGATCATATTGTTTATCGTGTCAACGCACTTGTGAATAAAATCACGACCATCCGAGGAGCTTGCCACTTCGGCCACCAGATAGTCACAAAACTTGCGCAAGTGAGTAGATAAGGCTCGCGCACTAATGCCCTCCAGGATTCTAAAAGTAAACCGTTAATATCAGTATTAGCGGAAAAGATAACATCGTTATCCCTTCGTTACGCACTTGTAAGCAACTGGGCTTATGTTCTCCGTCTCCCAAATTATTTTGAAGAGCAGGCAAAGGAACAACGGGTTTGTAGTTGGTCGTAGGAAGTGCGCAATGATGTCGTTCTCATTTGTCATAGATGTCCAGGTGCGGTACTCCTCTTCCACGGCCTTCTTCAGCTGTTGCTTGTTCTCCGGCGGTTGGTTGTTCTGGGTAAAGTACTCATTTAAAGCGGGTGGGAAACAGGCCAGAGAGTGCATAGGCCACGAGTGCGGCGTGTGCTGAATAATGTTGGAGAGGAAGTCCTTGCACCACCCCTGCATTTCATCGCCGCCGCCGTGTACATGCATGGAGCGGGCGAGTGTTAGGATGAGAACACGGTTAAGTTCCTCGCTCTCATTAGACGCCACTGCTCCGGGAGACTTGTCGTTAAAGTACCGCGAAAATTGAGGCTGAAACTCCGCAGATCCGATGCTGGTTATCAGACGCAGAGCAGTAGATTCAAAGCTGGAGAGAAAATAAGTGTTAGCAAAATCTACATACCTGAAATATATAGTTATAACTCACCAAAGATTGAGCTGCATCTTGTTTGTTTGGGGCACGGAGGACAAAGAATGAAGCAGAGATAGCAGTTGTACCCTGTAGTGGGTGGGCACATGATGCAGCCGGTAGGAAAACATCTCCATCAGGGTGTGCAGCATAGCCCAGGCATGGTTTTTAAACACAGTTGGCATAAGTTGACCTGCATGGGAATATATATAACTGTGAACTCAAATAGAGTTTGACCATGATTACAGGCTAGACTCACTCAGGAATCCCTTGATGCCCAGGGACTCGATTTCAGTATAAACCAAAAGTCTGGCATAAGTCTCCAATAGCGCCGCAGCTGGAACTTGTCCTTTGGTTTGGGCTTGTTTTAGCATCTGAGTCACAAAGCTGTGGATTAGCGACATTTTGCTGTGCACTGTCAGACTGTCTAGAACTGTGACCGAGAAAGTTACAGCTGGTATCTGGGCGCCATTTGGTGACTTCGAAGAGCCATTAAGAGCATCCAGCAACAAGCCCATGGGTCGCCCAAAGTACTCCTGATTCGTAGAATATGCATTGCAGATTAGAATGATGCGAAAGTCGTTTCCCAGAGTCATGTTCATCATGGTGTTGGGCGTGACCAGGTGCTGCAAGAAGCTGTGTATAAACCAATCAATATTTGAAAAATATAATCAGGGAAGCATTGAGATATTACTCGTAATGATTTTTGAGCGCTATGGGCAGCGGTCGAGTAATGTTCATATTCTCCACTCGCGCTTTCTTCATCAGGTGGATCCACACGCAAATGGGAGCCATATGGCGAACCATAGAAGATTTGTTAATGTCTGGCAACTTGAGTGGCTCCAGCTCCGGATAGAGGAGGTCAAACAACCTGAACACGGGCAGGAAATTGGTAATCTACAACGAAAATGCATTATAAATATATACCATTTGATTAAATCCAGTAATTATTATCCTACAGGATTCTTTTGAATGCTTCCAGATATGAACTGCAAGAGGATCCACATAAGCTGGTCACGACCCTTCCTAAGCTCCAACTTTGAAAGCTATAGACAATCAAAAATCAATTAAAAGGGATCATATAAGTTTGAATTATATGGAGACTACCTTCTCGTGAAGAGCCAACACAATGTGCATAAAGCTCACAAACTGGAAGAGCACAAAGTAGATGAGCTGCGAGGAGAGGTGCAGCCAAACCCATTCGTAAGGTGTGATTTGTTCGTCTGAGGCGTTGAAGCCACTGCCCGCAGTGGCGTCATTTGCCTCAGTCATTTCCATCGCTTGGACGATAAGGTTAACAAGCTGCTCTTCGAGGGCATTATAACGCTGCTTTTGGTGCTTCTGCAGGTTCAGCATCTGTGAGACCATCTCCCTCGAGTACGGCTGCTCCAAAACGTATCGGAGCAGGGGCTTTTGCTCCTCAAGAAGCTCTGGCTCGTAGGGCAGGCTACCTTTAAAGTTGAACTTTAGGGTGTTGTGGTCCAGTCTCCAGGAATTCATCATATGATCGGCATAGCCGAAGTGCTCTACGATAGGTAGCATACTGGCGTGCCCGATGATCGAGACCATTTGTGCTGTAGTGCGGAACTCCTCCACAAAGTCGGTCATCAGCCTGTTCAGCTTCCAATGGTAGGGAAACGGACGCATAATCTCGTTGGCAATGAAATAGGCGGGTAGCAGGCAATTGTTGCGGTCGAAGATGTAGCGCAGGATATCCTCGACGGCCAGAAGTTGTGGCATGTAGGTGACGTTGACGTTGAGCGGAAACCACTGCGCCTTGTCGCGGCACACCTTCATAATCTCGCGCACGCCCTTGTAGTCCACCTGGGCGATCACGCGTTTGATCAGTCGGAAGCTTTCGATCCAGAAGGTCCGGTGCTCGAAGTCCAGTTTTTCGCACATCAACACCTTGTCGCACAGCATCCTGGCAGTGATCACGTGTACGTCCACTAGTTTTGCCAATGCTGCCATCAGCACCTTGATGTGGTAACCGGAGGCGCCGGCCGCCCGTAGCAGATATACCCGCAGTAC
Source organism: Drosophila fuyamai (assembly GCA_018153365.1). Taxonomy (NCBI): domain Eukaryota; kingdom Metazoa; phylum Arthropoda; class Insecta; order Diptera; family Drosophilidae; genus Drosophila; species Drosophila fuyamai. The sequence continues at coordinate 5,394,591 of JAECXW010000419.1, read as the reverse complement.
CTGCTCCCGGTTCTCCTGTGCCACGTTCCCAAAAACGGTAACTAAAATAGATACTTATTACTGGTTTAAATCTGAAAGAGCGGTTCACATACCCAAATCATTGGCGAAACTGGTGGCTCTTTCCTGCTCCCCGTTTGGTTTGAAAACAATGACGCTCACAAACGCCTCGTCAATGGAATCCACCTTCTGTATAAATCAAAACAAAAAGTTAATCAACAGGTGATTTTGAAAGTTTTCATATGTTCGGTGTTACCAAAAACTCATTGACTGTATCTATAACTTGCGTTTCCATATCCATTTAAATTGTTTTTCGCATTTCCGACACCGCATAAACAAAATCGCGTCTGCAATTCTTCTTCGCAGTGTTACCAGTGCGTGCACAGACACCCATCAAAATCAGTGCTGTCAGGATAAAAAAAGTAGCTATAACCTGCTGTAATTGTAGCTAAAACTGAAAAGAGTACCTAATAATAGGAAAGTATTTAAAACTTTGTTTTCTTATTACAATATTTGATACACACCATATTTTAATTATCAGCTGCTTCTTTCAAAGAGGGAACTACATAACTTTAAAAGGATACATTAATATTTGTTTTAATTCAATCCATTTTTAACTAAAATCGTTTTTCATTTTATTTGTAAAACAAATTTTTTAAAAGAAACATATAACAAACATATACATTTTAATTGTTCTATCTACAATTTTTAATATGGGAAATAGAAAAAATTAATGTTGTAGCTTAAAGCAAATTAAAGAAATAAAAGAAGTTAAATGTAGCGATTTGTTTTTTTACATAGGTAAGGTACAAACCACAACAAAATTGTATCTAAGTACGTACCTAGGTATTAATTGGGAATTTAATTCCATTAGTTTTAGACCCTAGGCAATCCATCACGCAAATCTAGAGCAAGTCCTAAATATTTTTAGGAATCTAGTTTTTTTCGGGGGTGGCAAAAAAACTTTTCAGCTGAAATTGGGTTGAAATTTGTGCAGATATAATATTTACATGTCAACCGACATTTCACCCCCTAATAATTCCCGCTAAAATTTAGCTGAAAATCTATGGGGCATTACTGCTTGACACCGGCATTTGAAACTTCTGGTCACACTTGGTGTTAAAGAAGTTAACAATAAATAGTTGGTTTATCTTTGGAATCGCACAAAACAAAATGAAAAAAGTGCTGGTCACAGGTGGAACTGGCCTTGTAGGCAAAGCCTTAGAAGCAGTAATTAAGGAGCAGGCTCCAGCTGATGAGCAATGGTACTTTGCCGGCTCGAAAGACGCCGATTTGACGTGAGTTAATAACAACCACCGAGCGACAAGAACCGTAAACAAAGGTTTCCACAGAAATCTGGCAGCCACGCAGGCACTCTTCGCCCGGGAGAAGCCTTCCCATGTTATCCACCTGGCAGCCATGGTCGGCGGTCTGTTCCACAACATGAACAATAACCTGGACTTCCTGGTTAGTTGTAAGATACAATCATAATCCGAAATCTAATTTCATTCTAATTCCGTGCAGCGCAACAACTTGCTCATAAACGACAATGTCCTACAAACGGCGCACGAACAGGGCTGCAGCAAGGTCGTATCTTGTCTGTCCACCTGTATTTTTCCGGACAAAACCAGCTATCCAATTGATGAGACCATGGTGCACAATGGGCCACCGCATCCATCTAATTATGGCTACTCATACGCGAAGCGACTGATAGACGTGCAGAACCACGCCTACCACGACAAATACGGCCGGCTTTACAGCTCCGTGATTCCGTGCAACATTTTCGGTCCGCACGACAACTACAAGCCCGAGGTAAGCCATGTGATCCCGGGCATGATCAATCGGATGTACCAGCTGATCAAGGAGCAGCCAGAAGTGCCCGAGAGCGAAAAAGTATTCACAGTCTTTGGAAGCGGAAAGCCTCTGCGTCAGTTTGTGTACTCGCTGGACTTGGCCGAGCTTATGATCTGGGTGCTCCGGGAGTATGACAGCGTAGAGCCTATCATCCTGAGCGTGGATGAGGCTCAGGAGGTCACCATCTACGAAGTGGCTCAGGCCATAGCCAAAGCATTTAATTTTAAGGTGAGCTACAAATCAGAATTGTTGGGATATACAACTTCATAACTGGTCCTATTCCAGGGAAAATTGGTCTGTGATACGAGTAAGGCGGATGGACAGTACAAGAAGACGGCGTCCAATTCCAAGCTTCGCTCTCTTCTTCCGAATTACGCATTTACTAACTTTGAAACGGCCATCGAAAAGTCGGTGAGGTGGTACAAAGACAACTACGAACAGGCCAGAAAGTAATTCCACATTGAAGCCCCCATTGTAAATAGACATCGTCTTTACACAGAACTTTATGCGCGTTTTATGTTCAACAAAATAACAATGCCTAATGTGCCAGCTCAGTCTGTCCAGGAGTCGCCGTATTGATTTTTTCTGCCAGCCGGTTCAATGCGTGCTGGCTCCACGGGTCGCTGCTGAACGGGAGCTGGTGGTTCGTAGGGCCGCGAGTAGGGACTTTGCTGGTGCTTCGAGTGTTCCTCACGGTTCCTTCGTCGCAGGTCTTCGTAAGACTGACCCGGCTTGGCTGGTTCCAAGGGCAGATCCGTGTCTAGCATCGAAGCAGCTGTTAAAAATAAGAGGTACATTTAAACACCATTTGAAGCCTAAGGTTTATATGAGCCTACAGTCCAGAGTGGGCCGATAGATGTCGTCCAGGCCGGACATGGTTGGGCGCGACTCCGTGTCCAGGTTGAGGGCAGTGCTCCTGGCCGGCTGATATGCCTCATCGCTGTACACGTCCGCCGAGCTGGGCGAGAAGGGGGCCAGTGTGAAGGCCCTGCCCAGATTCTCGTCCGGTGTTATGGAGCTTATGACGCCGCCTCCTTGCCTACGCTGACGCAGCAGTTCGCCCAAGTGAGAATTGGGCAGACGCATGATCTTTTCTGCACACTTTTGCTGGTAGCTGAATTTGCCGACAAAGTAGCCCAGAATGACGCCCATCACAACCTTTGGAACGGCTCCGTACTTGCCATGTCCTTGCAAATAGCCGTTTTTTACGCCAAAGTATGCCAAAAGGCCGAGTCCGGTGCCGAAGGGCAGACTGCGCTGAAAGAACGATTCCGTATTGCACTCACGTAACGCCTTCACTTCCTCCGCGGAGAACTGATAGTCCGCCTAAAAAGTGTAAACAAAGCTGTAGCAGGGGCTAAAGAACTCTTTCCTACTCACCAGTGGGTGAGGGGTGTGTTGCGGCGGTCGCTGAGAGTCATCATTCAGCGGCGAGTCCATGCTGACACAATTTAATCCAGAATTTGTGAAATGTATACGGACCACCGACCGGTGCAGCTTTTTTGCCAACCCTGGTCGCCGGCGATACAGCCCTGTTACCACTTTCATGCGTGTGATGGTCGATCTTTGCGATAGTTTCGTGAGTTCAAAGCAGGCAGCATTTCTGCAACGGTGACCAAATTTCGCAACTACTCTATTATTTTTGAAGTATAAAATGATTTTTATTTGTCTCTTTTGGGATTCTTTAAAGAAGGATATTCATTTTTGATCAAAGTCAGCTGTTTTAACGGCCAGAGTTTGAATGTTTATAAAGAATCAAATATCAAATTTATTTTATCAAGGATGAGATAGTGGTGATCATCACATTATCCATTATAGTCCTTGGGTCTATTCTGCTCGAGCTGATAGCAGTTATAGTGCAGACAATTTTCATCGAATATTTCCGATTCCATTTTCTGTACCCCCGTCTGAATAAAACTCTTCTTCTTTAAATTAATAATGCTAATGTGGTATCCTGAACAGTCAGTTGTAGTTACTTTATCCGTTTTATTTTAATGCATGTACTTATAAAATAAATAGCTGCTGTTGCAGAATTTGTTCGCCGTTGCAAAAACTTCGCCTATTTAAATAGGCTTTTAGCTGAAACAAGAAAGGAAGCAAACTTCGGCAAGCCGAAGATTATATACCCTTGCAGTTATTACAAATCGACTACATTTAGATTTCTATGCTTATATTACTAAAAACAATTAAGCTCTGAGGATTATGCGCTGCATTTTGACATCGTTTCTATGGCAGCTACATATGTTATTTTGTTCTCCGATTTTAATTTAATTAAAACCGTAATTTCTATGGGAGCTATAGACGCCCGATCCGGGCCGATACCTGCAATAGAAAGACGACTTTTAAAAAAGTTTCAAGCAGACAGCTTTAAAATTGAGTGACTAGTTTGCGTAGAAACGGATGGACGGACAGACGGATATGGCTAAATCGACTCTCCTGGTAATGGGGATTAAAAATATATATACTTTATGGGGTCGGAAATGTCTCCTTCAAACTTTTGACTGAAATTCTTATAACCTCTGCAAGGGTATACAAATGATTAAAATATAGCTATTTAAAGGGCCCCCTTTAAATTCATTTGAACAAAGCAGGCTAGCAAAGTTTTGTAAAATGTGTATATATATTTGCATGGGTATTTTTTTTGTACATTTTTTAATATGCCAAGTATTTAATAAAAGTATTGTCCTTTAAGACCTTCTAAACGTTTATGATGTATCCAAAGTGTATATTTTAGTATATAGAAAAACATATTCCAGTCAACCAATAACAAAAACAAGCTTCAGCCATTGACTGTGCCACTGGCAATTTTTGAGCTCTACACCAAATTGAAAATTAAATCAAGCTGAAAATCAAAGTCACCACTCAGATAGACATTTCAAAATTGGCAGTAAGAAACCACTAAGAACGCGTGCTGAGGGTGGAAAGTCGCGCACCACCAGAACCAGGGATGCAACGCGCACGACGCGACGAGATTATGACATTTTCGCTGTCAAGTAAAGTTACAGCTGTGTCGTCTGCTGGCCGCGATTCTGAGCCTGTTATTGTAATTAATTGAAATTTGTACTTTTGGCAATGTTCTCCACCACCACACACTCCGTGGTAAGTCCCGCCTGCGGCATCCCATTGATCCGCCCACCTGACTGCTCTCTCTGTTTCACTCTCCACTCACTTGCTGGCATCGGGGATTTCGGATGCGATTACAGCCCTACCTGTACCTAGGCAACTTCAGCAGAAAGCCGCACTACTACTCTGTGAATCGAACCAAGCTGCACGGGAGCGCGAGTGCGACGCGCTTCTCCAAGTCCACCCGGAGTCATGACCTCGTGCTGGACCTGAGGAACCTGCTCAGTCGCTCGGGTGCCAGCTTACAGGGCATGGTGGAGAAGGCGGCGCGACTGAACGGAATTCTCGATCGGCAGCTAGTAAATGAGGTGCTAGCTAAGGTAACGAGCATGCTGCCCGCCATAAGGGATGTCCGAGTCACGCTAGAGGAGCCGGCCACACAGATCGGTCGTGTCCAGCTGCAAAATTATCAGTTCGAAGTTTCGCTAACCGGAACAGCAGGTGGTCAGCCCACGGGCGCCAATGTGTACGTCTATTTACCTTCAATCCCTTGTAAAGGCTCTTGTTAATCTTTTTCCGTACTTTTAGCAAGATGATTCCAACCAGAACGCCAGGTCTTCTGCGTCCGCTTTTCTCCCAACATCAGCTGTGAGTGTACGGAAATAATTTACCAATTTTGTCTGAACTCAGCTCTCCCTTATAGTAAACACATACGTGGCTTTAAGACGGATCGCTCCATTGAGGCGGAACAGAAACGCAATCCGACAATGACCTCCCGGCTGAAGAATGCGCTGGCCAACTCACCCCAGCGGCTGGAGGGAGAGACACCTTTCCAGGCTGAAAAGCTGAGACGGCTGCTGGCCAAGTCCGATGATCATGGATACAATAATTCGGTATGATTGCAGTCCGACAAACTTGCCAGCTGTACTGATTATTTTCTGCTAGGAGAACCTGAAGATTGCCTTTGCCGAGGGATACCTGGCCGCCGCCAACGCCGAAGATTCTCCAAAATCAGGAAAAACAATGAAGTATCTAAAGGTACGATTTTATTTTCATTCCAAGTCTGTCCTTTAAAGTTAGAGGACCACAGAAGGCCGTTGTCTTCAGCCTTTTAAGTAATTCCTAGTAATTGTCACGCAGACTTTACAGACACTCGTCGTAGTCGTCGTTTTCCTTGGAATATTCCTGAGCTTCTTCACCACCTCCAATGGATCCGTCTTTCGGTGAGCCTCCATGTCAATTGTATTGCTCTTGGTGTGATTTGCCTTTCTTTCAGCAGCATCCAGCTGGGCAACCAGGTGGAAGTGGATCCGGAGGAGATTAACGTCACTTTTGAAGATGTCAAGGGCTGCGACGAGGCCAAGCAGGAGCTGAAGGAGGTCGTTGAGTTCCTGAAGAGCCCCGAGAAGTTCTCCAATTTGGGTGGCAAACTTCCAAAGGGAGTGCTCCTGGTTGGCCCCCCGGGCACTGGCAAAACCCTGCTGGCCCGAGCTGTCGCCGGTGAGGCAAAAGTTCCTTTCTTCCATGCCGCTGGTCCGGAGTTCGACGAAGTGCTCGTAGGCCAGGGCGCCAGACGAGTGAGAGACTTGTTTAGTAAGTGGATCTTCATATCCGTTAGAATTCAACTTAACATGAATACTATCTTACAGAGGCGGCAAAGGCCCGCGCCCCGTGTGTGATCTTCATTGATGAAATCGACTCGGTTGGCGCCAAGCGAACCAACTCTGTGTTGCATCCATATGCCAATCAGACTATCAATCAATTGCTCTCCGAAATGGATGGCTTCCATCAGAATGCCGGAGTCATCGTCCTGGGCGCCACCAACCGTCGCGACGATTTGGATCAGGCTCTGCTGCGACCTGGTCGCTTTGATGTGGAGGTAATGGTGTCTACACCCGATTTCACCGGCCGCAAAGAAATCCTGTCCCTATATCTGACGAAGATTCTGCACGACGAAATCGATTTGGATTTACTGGCGCGAGGCACCTCCGGATTTACGGGAGCAGACCTAGAAAACATGATAAACCAGGCGGCGCTAAGGTAAGAAATAACTTTCTTTTAAACTTATTTTGCATTCGAAGAACTAGAAGCGATTTTGCTCCATGTGCTCCATTCTGATTTATTTTTTTAAGGGTTTAAGCCAAGAGTCTTATAAAACAAGATTTGCCATATTTTCTTTCTTTTAATTTTAAGTTAATATTTTGACTAGAGTGAATAACGTAATTCCTTAATTTCACAATTTTTACAGGGCCGCCATTGACGGAGCCGAAACGGTGAGCATGAAACACTTGGAGACGGCACGCGACAAGGTACTTATGGGCCCCGAGAGGAAGGCTCGCCTTCCAGACGAGGAAGCCAACACCATAACCGCTTACCATGAAGGCGGTCACGCAATTGTGGCATTTTACACCAAGGAATCGCATCCTCTTCACAAGGTGACCATCATGCCTCGCGGTCCGTCACTTGGCCACACAGCGTACATACCTGAGAAGGAGCGCTACCACGTCACAAAAGCGCAGCTGCTGGCCATGATGGACACGATGATGGGCGGCCGTGCTGCTGAGGAACTTGTCTTTGGAACGGACAAAATAACATCAGGAGCCAGCAGCGATCTCAAACAGGCCACCTCGATTGCTACGCATATGGTTAGGGATTGGGGAATGTCGGACAAAGTGGGTCTCCGCACCATTGAGGCGTCGAAGGGTCTGGGCACCGGCGACACCCTGGGACCCAACACCATCGAAGCCGTGGACGCGGAGATCAAACGTATCCTCGGCGACAGCTACGAACGGGCGAAGGCCATATTGAGGAAACACACCAAGGAGCACAAGGCGCTGGCGGAGGCGCTGCTCAAGTACGAGACCCTGGATGCTGACGACATCAAGGCAATACTGAACGAAAGCCAGACGTAGTTTTCCCATCAGTGTAGATTGGCGGAGTCAAAGGATCCAGAGGGAAGACCAGGGGTGGCCTTCCATCGGACATTCAGCTGAACTGCTAAATATTTTTTAGTTACAATATATAAAAAAAAAAACAGAAAAAGAGCAAAGCAAGAGCGAGACGCAGACGGACAGTTAAGAAATAAAATGTTACACATATTTAATTATGTTTTCCATCATCCACGTTAGTATTAAATATTAGTTTGAGTAATAAATCATATTGAAATTGAAGTTAAATTTCGCGCCAACCAAAAATGTGCCCAGATCGCAGAACTTAGAAACGTTGACTTAAAACATAATATTTTAAAATAGTAATAGCCAATAGGCAATACATAATTCAAACTTAAAATCAGTTCTTGTTTATCATATAATTTTTAAAGCTTCCAAAACTGTTTATTTCGGTATTTAAAAATGAAAATAAATCAAATCAAATTTTTATTATATATTAAACCATGTTTGCCATCCTTTTACCTAAGTGAAGTAAAATTTAAATTCATAAAACATCATCCGACTTTGTGGAATGTATTTAGCCAATAGGCAACTCATAATTCAAACTTAAAATCTGTATAAGTTCAGGTTTATCATATAATTTGTAAAGCTTCCAAAACTGTTTATTTCGGTATTTAAAAATGAAAATAAATCAAATCGAATTTTTATTATATATTAAACCATGTATACCATCCTTTTACCTAAGTGAAGTAAAATTTAAATTCATAAAACATTAACATCCAACCTTGTGGAATCTATTTAGTATTTTGACGTTTCACAAATGGTATGTTTCGAGAGTTAGGTGGCTTTATTTAACGGCAGAGGTGCGGTCACACTGCTTAATTGTCGAATTCCAATTCATGTTTTATTTTTTGCTTAGTAAATTGAGATAATAATCAGAGAAAATGTGCGACTACAAGATTTCAGAGCGAGCCTATACCAAGTTGATATTCCACGCGGCCAAATACCCGCACCAGGCGGTCAACGGACTCTTGCTGGCCGAGAAGACCTCAAAGGGCACCCTGGTGGAAATCGTGGATGCGATTCCCCTTTTCCATCAGTGTCTCCATGTCACTCCCATGGCAGAAGTTGCCCTCATGCAGGTAATTGCCAATCGCCGGTCCAAAAGTACTAATCCACTCGGATTCGAGCAGCGATGTTAATGTTGAACAGTGTAGTTGCAAAGCTAATATGTCTGTTATCTCAAACATGTTTCTAGGTCCCCGTACCATAGGTCTAATTTGTAAATCTTGATGTTCTATCATTTTTAATCCATTTCAAAACTAAATAAGAAAGCTTAAGTTGCTGGTTTATCCAGCATTATAATTATTAAATGCAAGCATTTTTGTTAAAATAATGTGTTATATACTGATAGATATATGTTAACCGGTTTTAAAAAAGTAGTTTCGGAAAAAAACCGCTTGAACCTAAATAGAGCTACTTACAAATATTAGATCTTCATGAGTATTGACCCAATGAATCCCGAAATTTTGGAGTAAGGTTCTAGGCATATTTATCTAATTGATAAAATAAAAATAGGTTTTGTTCGAAATCAATTTAATTCTTTAATTTGGCTTTGTTCAATACATGTTCACCATCATCATCTAATAATGTATTTCAAAATTTTAAATTAAAAATTTAAATATTCCTGAAATGCAATATTTTTATGCCATTTTATTTGAATTGGTTAACTCTTAACCTTTTTATACCCGTTACTCGTAGAGTAAAAGGGTATATTGTATTCGTGCAAAAGTATGTAACAGGTAGAAGGAAGCGTTTCCGACCCTATAAAGTATATATATTCCTGATCAGGGTCACTAGCCGAGTCGATATAGCCATGTCCGTCTGTCCGTCTGTCCGTCTGTCTGTCTGTCCGTATGAACGCTGAGATCTCGGAAACTATAAAAGCTAGAAGATTGGCATTTTGCATGCAGATTCTAGGAGTTCCTACGCAGCGCAAGTTTGTTTCAAAAAGGTGCCACGCCCCCTTTAACGCCCACAATCGCTTATATACGATTTTAAAAATTTAAATATTTCGGAAAAGTAAAAATGCAGTTTTATTGTGTTTATCAATACCTATCGAAATGTAGAAGAAATTTTTCAAATCGGACCATTCGTTAAAAAGTTATGCGTGATCAAAGTTTCTATCTCCATCTCCCTCGCACTCCCTTTACCTGAGTAACGGGTATCTGATAGTCGGGGCACCCGACTATAGCGTTCTCTCTTGTTTACACTCTAAACCAAGATTGTGAATAACCAGAATTGAGTCAAATACAAAAAAACAAACAGAAATAAGTATTGGTAGAAAAAAACTTATATTTTACCAATTAACCAAGCTATACGAAACCTGATAATATCTGTACCGGCATTAAAAATATTATCATAGCTGAAAGATGAATCGAAACTAGAATTCTAAAGTTTGTATAGAAATAACAAAGAATTGGTCAATATGGTTTTTGACATCCCATATTCACTTCTCCTTTCAGATCGATGCGTATGCCGAGCGCGAGGGACTGGTGATCGGCGGCTACTATACTGCACCTGAGAACTTCTACGACAACCAGATCGATAAAACCCCTGCCGCCAAAATTGCAGACAAGATCCAGGAGAACTTCAAGAATGCCTGCTTCGCTGTGGTGGACAACAAGTTGATGACGTTGCAGCACGACCGAGCCGCCGTCCAGGTTTACAACTGTGTTGGAGACTCTGGCGCTCGGTGGTCAAAGGCCAAGTTCACACTGTCGCAGTCGTCTCAAACGTTGGAGGGCGTATCGTTGCTGCTGAAACGCGGCGCTATGCGCGATTTGGTGGACTTCGATAACCATCTTGACAGCCCGGAGAACGACTGGACCAACGACTTCCTGAACAAATCGCTTAACGACCTGCAGAAGATGTACTAGTCGATTGTTTTTAACGTACGTTTGTTTTAGTCTAGCAAATTCGCATTCAAGGGAACACGGCGGAATTTCAACCTTGCAATTTAATTTATTGTAATTACATTTGGATTTCAGTAATCTTTAGAATAATGCATATAAGTTAAATAACATTCAACTAATTAATAAATAATCAATTCTTTCATCATGTATGAGTCGAAAGTTGTCCACAGTCCGTGTCCGTCCGTTGGTGTAATATGTAATATCTTATGTAAGTCCTGTTCCGTTCTGTTTTTGTGTTGAGTAAACCTAAGCGCGTTACAATTATCGTTAATAAATACAGATGAATAATATGTATATAATTTTGCTCTTGGTTTGTCCGGCTTGTAAATTGAAATATTTTACAATAATATTGTAATATCGCGATTGCTGATTATACATAGGTATACATAATACGTACTTAAGTGGATATATCGGAGATCGAAAGTATCGCAAAAACGTTTATTTATATAATTTCAGTGTATTGTATATTTTCATATTATCTGATAGAACGCATAACGAACTCTTTACACCGTACACTAAATGTATAGGGGAACGGGATTGCGGAGCTCGGAACTCCAACTGGATGCCATCCTGCGCACTTTACTCATATTTGATTTGCCACTTAATTGCTTTATGCTTCTTTAGTTCTGTATATGGGGAGTATGCTTTTGTGTATAATATCATTTGCAGAGTTGAGTTATGTATTTGCTGGATAGTTTTCACCCGATGTCCGCTGGAAAGGATGGGCAGGTGTGGGTGTGGTCGAGGGCGTGGGCATGTTATGGGAATCTGTTCTACGTGGGGCGCCTTTTGATTATATCCTAGCTATACAATAGCGCCTGAACACGCAAGCATAATCAGTATGTAAGAGTATGAGGCATATTTTGCTCGGACTCTGTCCACATCGTGATATATCTGGTTTGGTGTGTCTTGTGTTCCGTCATCACATGCTATGTTAGTTGATCTATAAGAATGCAATAGAGAAGGTATGAATCAGTGGAATGCAAAGAGGAAATGGGGAGTGAAGAACACCCAAACGGAAAATGGATTGCAATTTGGAAAAGTCTAATAATGTACGATTTTACATGGGCGTGTGCTACTATCTCTGGGGTATGAGTATGTTATCTCTGGGCAGGTGTCGTGGGTACTGCGGGTCGGGAAGTATCTTTGTGTGTTTGGGATCGTATCTAAAGTTGGCCACCTCCGATATTTACCATTCCCGCGGACAGAGAGTTGATGGCATCTTCCACCGTCGGCTTGTGTCGATCGATTTTAGATGAGTTTATGGGCGAGAAGTTGTCTACGATTGCAAGCGTGAACGAATACACATATACAGATAGATATAGAAACACAAAAAGCGATTTCAAAGCAAATCTCAAGTGCCAATTACCGAGATCACCACTCGAACTGGAGTCCGTAAAACTGGGTGTGCCCTCTGTCCATGTGGGAGTGGAGCCCTCACCTGAAGCGGGCGGTGTCCAGGCCAATCCTCCGCGGGACCCGTACTGGCTGCTCGATGATGTATCCACAGCCAGCAATGTATCCAAATGAACCTCGGAGACGCTAAGGTGGTAAAAATAAATAGGTCAATTAAAGTCTAATGTCTAAAAATCTAAAAGTTAAAAATTTTAAAATGTGGGTATTGTGTTGATCACGAAATTTTTGCAATAAAAACGGTGTGTTTTCTTATTCGAAACACATTCAGCTCAAATAGAGTCTTACCTCACGATGTCCTCCTTGTAGGAGCCTCGATAGGCGGGTCCAATGTTCATCTTGCGATCCAGATAGTAAGACTGCTGGTGCTGCTGCGACTGCTGGTGATGGTGGTGATGATGATGGGACCGGCGCCCTATCGACGAGGTGCTGTTCTTGTTCGAGCTGTCCTCGGAGATGTCGTCAAAGGCGGGGGGAGGAGTCGAGCTGCATGAGGGCGTTGTGCCTAGCAATACAATGATCAGAGCAGAACATACAACGGAATGAGTGGCAGAAGTACACAGAAGTATAAATGTTGTAGAAATCTAATAAAGGGTTGTGGTTTTGTGTGGTGGAAAAAGCTAGGTGCAAGCGAGGAGCTACTCCCGTCCCAGTCCACGTCCCGTTGATCCCTGGGTGCCCTCGCTCTCTGGAATCGTGGAAGGCGCTGCCTTCGGCGCCCGTCTCTTTGCCCGCCTCGCTTGCTGTGGAGGAGGATCCTTGGCCAATTCTTCGCCTGGCAGAGGATCCGAGAGCTTGGGCAGCGGTCTTTTAGGGCGATGTGTCGCCTCCAGCTCCCGCTTCACCTCCAGAAACGCACTGACCGACTGCAGCAGATTGTCCTCCTCCTGCTGGTTGTCGCAATCATCGCCACCGAGGGCCATATCCACGTAGTGAAAGTAGCGCTTTCGCCTCTGTTGCCGCTCCAGCTTCTCCTGAGCTACACGTCTTGGCGAACGGTGGCTAGGAATACTGCCCGAGGAGCGGGAACGTCCGGTACGGTAGCTCTCCGCTCTTATTGGCGGAAAGTTCCGAACAATGGAGCCCACTGATGATCGCTCGCTGCGCGCCACAAAGCTGTTCTGCCGCTGAAATATGTCCACATGGTTGAGCAGTCGTGGCGGTTGTCGCCGGAAGCTGCTCTCCGATCGAGCCGTGGAGTAGGCGGAGTGCAGGGAATCCCGGCGCCTCAGCGAGGAGCTCCTAAGCAGCGCAACTGTCGGCTCTGGTGGAGGAGCAGTTGGAGCACGTAAAGCATTATCCGGAGCATCGAAAAGATCGTGCAGTTCCAGCCAATCCTGGACGTTGCTGGGCGAACGACGATCTCCGAATCGAGGCATGACCTCATTCGTTGGTACCTGAAGGGTGTGGATGTGTGCTGGTGCCAGACTGGGATTATCTGTGTGCGGTTCTGTACCTGGTGTCGTCCGATCCTGGGCATCCTTGCGCCGAGGAGAGCCGCGCGGTGGTACTGGCGGTGGCACCCGTGTCTTCAGATTGCTGGCCGCCGGAGTCCGCTGCTTGACGGGCGGAGGTGCCCGCTCGCTAGTGGCACTGCCAGTAGTTGGGCCATGGGCAGCTACTCCTCCTCCGGCTCCTCCTGCTGCTCCCGCTGGCGTTGGCTCCGTGGTGGGCGGCTTAGATGGCTGGTGAATCTTGCCACTGCTATGGGAGTGCGAGGCATGAACCGCTGAGAATAAAGCAAGGGTATAGCCATAATCGCATTAAAAATCAATTTGATAATTCTTAAACTTGATACGAAAAGTCTAAATTAGAAGAGTAAAAAAAAAAATAGTTAACTGTGTGAAATAAAACTTACGCCTCGTGACCACCTCGTTGTCGCTGTCGATGGAGCGCTGTATAGCCTTGGAAAGGCTTTTTCTCTTCGAAGGCGAATGCTTAAGCGCTGCAAAAGTCAGGCGAAATTGGGAATTAGTTACAGATGGTTCAAGAAGTTGCAATAGGAAAATAGGGTTCAAAAAGCATAGCACTTCCAAAGCAACTATGCGAAGAAGCCAAGAGCAGTACGGTTGCGCCGGGATGCCAGGGATGCCGGGGATGTGAGGACTACTAACGTGAGATTGAGAGGCATGCTTTGGCGTCCGTTTCGAAATCATATTAAACCAAGTGGTGAATACAAAATATCGTTATTAAACTCCATAAAATACTCATTAAAGAAGGTGTAAGTAAAATTTAAGTGAGAGATAATCAAAAAATAAGAGACATCGATCATTAGTTTGTTTACCTATGTAGCTGGTTACCAAGGTACGAAATTTTCTGTGATTCCCTTTGATCTCTGGGAGATCCACTATATGCGTACGTAAGTGTGGGGTGATTGCATTCGAGACATGGTCAAAAAGAAAGCAGAGAACAGAGCGGTTGGTGGTAATTGATTCGATATCGAGAGATCTCTTTGGATCGGCGTCTACTCAGGCCAAGTGTACCATATTGCATTTTTGCTGCACATCAATTGATCAACCAAAATTAGCAAGCTACGAGTGTCTAATGGTGTTCGGTGTGTGAATGTAAACGGTGTGTATGTGTTTTTGGCTAAGTATCTACGCAAAAATGTCTGGAACCGGAACTGAGTGCTTGCATAACTCGGCCAACTGCACACAAAAATGCCTTACAGTACGAGTACTTAGCCCGACTTCCACGCCCGGCCCACTTACGGGAGGGTATCTTGCGGAACACGGTCTTGGCCATGAAGTTTTGGAATCTTTGAGCATAGAACGAGGGCCGGCAGACCGATACGGTTTCCTGAAAGTTGTAATATTGGGGCATATCAGCTAAGTTTATGTATACAGAGCAATAATTCTAAAAATATTTAAATTTGAAATTGACTAAAATTAAATATATAAATTAATAACTTCTTATTATTATAAGAAACGTTGATCTACTAATCTTACCCCATCGTGTATGATGCTTTTGAAAGTGTGCTCCAGTTTCTTTTTCAGCCTGTAGGATTGCAGAATGTCGATAATTCCGATGTAGAGCAGCAGGCGTTCGCCTTTCTCACTCCTCGCAGGAATTCCACCGGGTCTGGAATTGGGTTGATTGATGATATCAGATCACAAGAAAATTTATAAGGGAAACAGTGATACTCACGGCACATCCTCCTCGTCGTCGATGGGTTCGCTCTCCGCCTGAATGCTCTCCATGGCCGTGGAATGGGCCACCAATCGCTGACGATTCACGGACCTATATGCCGCACTGGGTTAGCTCTTTAGATTTCTTCTATATTACCCGAATGTTAAGATACTCACTTATTTCTGCTGATGCCCGTGGCCGCATCGCGATCCTTGCCGTCGACATCCAGCGCGTCCAATGGATCGTCCACATCCACGTCGGAGTCCTCGGCCAGCGGAGCTCTCAGCGGCTTCCTTTGCTCGCTCTGCTTCTCCCTTAGTGCCACGTCCAGGTTGTGAACGCCAAGGAGCAGGGAGTAGTCCATGATCTTGAAGGACTCCAGTACCGTACAGTCGCGCTGAATGGTCTTGATCAGTGCGGAGTAGGTCTCAGCCTCCAGGAATATGCCATTCGGATGCTGCTCCATGAAATCGAGGTCCTTATACGTAGGCGACTTCTTGGCACGCTCCGCCTTGTTGGCCTTGCGCTTGAACGTGGAGCCCTTTAAGTCGTATTTCAGGTGCATCCTTACGGATGAGGGCAGCAGATTGTTCATGACCACCAGGCGAATGTTTTTGGCGTTGCTTGTCTGCAGGCAGTACAATCCGAAGAACTTTGGCAATAGAGTGCGCGGATTTTGATTAAGATTCATATAGTAACTGCAATAGGGATAACATTTTATTAATTTTTGCAGTAAAGATGGTAAGAAAATCAAACCCACCCAGGCAGTAGTTTCTGTAAGAATTCGCCCTCTTTATGTTGCACCGTTTTGATGATGAACTCGTCATCGGTCGTCAGGTAGAATATAGAGCCGGAAGCACCAGGATTGGACAGTTCCCGAAGTGGGCACGTGCACATGGACATCTGCAATGGTTATCCATTAGTTTCTGCATATTTTCATTACGATATTTGCATACCATAAAATCATCTGGCTGGATGCCAAACAGATCCCGAAAGTAGCGAAAAGCAATAGGCGCGTAGATCTTGTATCTGAACTCGCTGTAGTGGTGGGCAGGTGTAAGGCTAGAACCCTCTGGCGGAAAGGTGATGCTCTCGATTTCCCAGAAGTCCATCATAAGAAGATCACGCTTGGGCTTCGAGGCTAGGCTGCCGACCTGCGGGGGATATGTAATGATTGAATGAAGATTATGTAAGGAAATCTACCTAATAAGAAACAATTAGTCTTGAGAGTATTGGGTATTGCGATTTTCTATTAAATCTCAGTTCCTCGCCTTTTATTGGTTAAACTTATGATTTAAACATAAAGAGGCAATCAATAATCAATCGTTTAAAAATATTTCACTATCTTTATTATTTAAGTTTACTTGAAGCAGTATCCATTATGAAATTTTTGTTAGAGCTAAGATAAATAGTACATATTTTGTAAAAGAATTAATTTTTTGAAATCTATGCCCTATTTTTTTTAATCTGAAGAGGCTTAGATAAATAATCATTGTTGTTTCAGTTTTTCTGACACCCATGATAACTCCATAATTATAGGTCCTAAAAATCGAAGATGGCATGAAAACCAAAAGTATTGTCAATCACCTGATTATAAAATCAACATATTGAATCCAAAATGAAGAAAATAAATACTTTAAAAGTGTTTTCTTATTTGTTTTTAAATTAAATATCCCACCTAAAAGGGTGCTAAAATGTATGGGCTTCTTACTCAAAATATTTTAAAGGAAACTTTTTCAGACAATTCGTATCTCTTGCGATTTTTTTGGCACTTCCAAATAATTATCCATAATATTTGCTAAATCTTACAGTGTGCTGGATTCCCAGTTGAATAGAGCCCATGATCTGCGACGTTTGTATCTTCTTGTATGTAATCTCGCCGCCTTCGCCGACGCGTCTGTGGCCAATCTTGCGCTCCTTGTCCGCCTTGCTGGCCGCTCGCATCGGTCTGTTGCCCAGCTGGTTGATTGGGAGGGATTAATTGATTGACCCGATTAGTTTGGATTGGAGTGACCTCGGGGGCATGCCGGATGTACTTACCTCGGGCGATGAGTTTCCCACATGGTCGGTGGAGGCTAAGGAAAAGCGGGCAGAGTTTATTATTAGGAGTCATGTTTAATTCAGGCCATGACGCAGTCGCCTGGTCAATCACCGCAACTTGAACTTGGACAGGCCCCAGGCCGCCCAGCCCCGACTTTCTTT
Organism: Drosophila fuyamai; assembly: GCA_018153365.1. Taxonomy (NCBI): domain Eukaryota; kingdom Metazoa; phylum Arthropoda; class Insecta; order Diptera; family Drosophilidae; genus Drosophila; species Drosophila fuyamai. The sequence continues at coordinate 5,377,070 of JAECXW010000419.1, read as the reverse complement.
TGTTATCAATCCGAAAATATAAATATGAACCGATGGAAGTCCGTCGTCTGACAAGTGCGGGGGTGGATTCACATTCACGCTTCTTCCCTCACGCGAGACACATGCGCCAGGGGCACTTCCATTTGCCAGTCATTGATTTTTTTTTATTTGGGCGCTGGGGAAAATGAGGTGACAGTGGCTATAGCTATAGTTACCATTGCTGGGCTCAGCCAGTTTGGCCTGCGACGCGGAGGAGCTGTCCATGTCGATGGTGTTGATGGTGTCGCCATCGCCGGAGGCCATCGTGCTCCTCCAGGTGTCCTTCTCGCTTCGCACCCGTCGAGGGGTTCACTAGGACATGCTGCCTGGCGGGGATTTTTAGCTATTTCAGCGCTGTTCTCAAGTTTGGCGATCTGCTGGGATTATCCAATCAATTGGGCTAACTGGGGAGCAGGAACCTTGGCTTTCGTCTGGCGCTGGCGTCAACGTTTTCGCTGTCTACGATGATGTGTTGATGGCTCCTCTGCCACTGCTGTCATTTTCACTGCATACTCATAGGCTCACTGGAAGGCCTGGAAAATTTGGCTGCTGGAAGCGTGTGCGCAGGAACGCGCCCAGGGTTGCATTCACAGCCAGTCTCGATTGCGGAGTATCCGCAATATATTTAGACCTCCGAAAATACAATCTACAGGGTATCTTTACTCAATTACGATAATTTTGATAAGATATCAAAAAAGATTCATAACAATAATAACAAAATTTAAATTCAATCTTTAGTACTATTATTATTAGATTTTACTCATTTTACATATTCCGATTAAAAGAGGTAAGCCTTGGGTTTCAGTCTTTTTATGTAAGACTTATTTACGATCTCATAGATTGCGCCATATTTGGTGGATTTATTGCATATCCAACATCAACTTATATTTTCCGATTAGTTCATAAAAACCATTACATATTATTTGGCATACTAATGGAATAGTCAAATACAAACAAAATAAAATCACACAGTGACCGATATAAAGGACATTATTTGAACAAAAGTGTGTTAACCATTTTCGAATTGTTTTAAAAAAAATTCCAATATTTGCTGTACAAAATAAGTTGTTTTGAACTTATTTCATTTGAATCAACCCAGAATGCCAGAAAACTACAACAATTGGTCCTGCTATGATTTATTTATTACGTAATTGAATTCAGGTTTAAGTTCGTAATTTTACAATAAAAATACAATTTTTAAATTTTAATTTATTAGCAAAGAAAAACAACGACGAAGGCGGTTCGTTTAATGCACTTTTAATGTTTCATTTTTTGTTTTATTAGCGTTTCTGTACTCAATTAGACCTATACATTATATATAACTATAATATATATTTTATTTATGTGGTAAATATATGAATACAAGAATTTCTTGTTATGTGAGTTACTGTTGTCTTTTTGTTCTTGTTTTTATGGGTTCGTTTGCTTACGCATTGTGGTGTTTGTTTTTGTTTTGTATTTTGTTATCCTTACAATTACATGCATGTACAAAATAAGCGCTTTTTTTTAAAAATACCGCAAAAAATTACGTTTATCCGTTAAAAGTCTATTAAAAATTAAAGATTATCAAAGTTTCTAGACCAAACTTAAAGACAAATGTTGCCTACATCGAAGGACACTACCAAACTAACTGCTTAGAGCTAAGGATGCGATGGACATGACTACGGCGACCGTTGTCCATTTGCGTTGTATAGTTGAGGCCTTATCTGTGAATAGATTAAATATCACAAATTTAGTCAATTTTGATAGTTTTATAAAATACATTTATCTATAAAACCGGGCTATAGATTTATTAATGGAGATGAAAATTGGCTGTTATATTATAAAAACGGATTCCCCAATGCTAGTTATAATTTATCAAAGTATAGAAGCCAACGAATTGTATTAAACAAAAATCTTTGTAATTTAAAAGTTTTAGTATACAATTTTTAGACAAAATTTAATAAGGAATTATATGTTTACTTGTTATATTAAGCATGATACTGACCAATGTATAAATATTTGAAATAGTAACTACATTTGATATTTGAAATGTAAACGGGTACTTAATTTTTAGTAGGCAAGAACTTTTATAACGAGGGGTTCGAATCTTTAAAATGATTATTTCGTTGATGCACGGATAATTTGTTATTTAGATAAAGTCATAAAGCCATACTATCCTGAACTTACCATAGAAAATAGTCTCCCGGCGCTTGGTGTAGTTGGTACCAATCAAAATGAACGCACAGGTGATCGGGGTGGGGGATTCGAGTTGATCTCTAGGAATGCGGGTGCGTACGGTCATGCTGTAGAGCCCACTGGGGTCCTGGTCCAACTGCGTCAGCACCGAGTCCAGTATGTGGGTGTCAAACCTGTAGATAGAACGATGAAATTATGGGGTTATTCAATTTCACCGGCCACAATGGTCGTGCTCATCTTACATGACCGACAGCATGGGCTGCGGAAAGACGTGCTGGACTGCACACATTACGTCCACATCCAGACGCGAGCCGCTCATCCGCGCTTCCAGCATGAAATCCGACTCAGGAACTATGAGCCGGCAGACAGGAGCCAAAAAAACAAAAGGTCGTGAGAATTAATCAAGTGTCAAACTAAACAACGAAACAAAACAAAACAAAACCGTGTCCCAAAGAAAAGCACAAAACAGCGCAAACAAGCGGCGGTTCCGGACACCGCAGAGACTGCCACATGACACGCATGCAAATATGAAAGCGAATCACACGTGCCCAACAGACAGGGCCCAACACACCTGCACCGGAAGAAAAGAGTCAACCCCCGGGTCAAAAGGATTTAACTCAATTGAGCATGCCTTAACTCGACACGCTAAACATGAGCAATTGACCTACAACACCTGAACGACATCGAAAACTATCTCACAGCCTGATTCTTCACTTATAAACCAAAATAAAAAAATGTTTAACTATGGATATATCTCAATTGTACTGAAAAAAGTGTGATGTAGTATAATTTCTTAAAGTGTCTGATGGTTGAATTACATGCTATACTAGAGAAGTGCTTATTTTAAATGTTTTTAAAAAATACACAAAATTATATTTCATTTATAAAAATAACACTCTTATTTTTTCTATGCTATAAAAAGAGATAATGTGCAAGTAAAAAAAATACAAGGTAATACTAACTTCTAGTCCTTTGTATTGTATGTTTTAAGTCCTATCAGATAACTCATTAGACTGCCTTTAAAGAATATAAAAACGGGCCACCCAAATAATTTAAAAAAGAAAGAGGCTTAACTGTATCAACAGGCTAATGGTGAAAAATAATAAAAGAGAGCTTTTTTATGCAATGCTTTCTTGACTTTTGTAAATGGCTTTAGAGTACATAAATCATAATTTTGTCTCCCTGTGTAAACACCGACCCAAACACCTATGCAAACACACGGGCCCAAGTCAAGATGGGGGAGGGCAAGTGGGCAGGTGGTTAGGTAGGCAGGTGGGTAGGTGGTAGGTGGGTGGGCAGGTCACCCGCCGAAGCCACCACCTTAGACCTCTCACCCTCCCCAATCTCCCACCCGTCGCCGCACATCTTTCACCGCCGATCCTTTTAGCTGCGGTCGTGACACCCACCGATTATTTGCAAGCGGGCACTCCGCTTATCCGTAGACTCGAAGGTCTGCACCGCACACGTATACTCCCCCGTCATGTTCCAGTCGGGATTCTTTATCGATATAACACCGGGACTGCCCTCCATAGTGAATATTTTGGTGTCTATCTTCGACTTCATGAAGCCCTACAATCGCAAGAACAAGACAAAGACACCACTCGATTAATGTTAATTAATTTGCTGCCCCCTGAGTGACTCACCATGGCGAACCCCTTGACCGAGGGTATCCATTGGTAGATGGAGTGGTTGTTGAACAGCCACTTAAGGACGAATCCCTGCTCCCGTGGCCCGATCTCCACCTCGCAATCGAGGACCAGAGGATCGGGTTCGTGGTCACGCAACAGCGTGTAGGTGCGCGGCACCCGCAGGTTGGTGATGCGCACGGAGTGGGTGACTGCGGGGGGAATACGGATAGGGGATAACTTTGGGCTCCCATCGGACTATTTCTGGGAAGAGCTCACCCGAGAGTAGCGTCAGCACCGCCAGCAGCGTCGCACACAGACCGCGTCCTCGCCAGCCCGCCATGAGGGCTGTCTTCTTTGCGACCTGGTCCGGAAACTCCGGGTCCTGCTCCTCCGGTTCGCTGAGGTTGATTCAACCGTCTCCGTGGTGCGTGGCTCTTAATACTTATCTGGTTGGTTGGACGTAAATGCTTATCGTTGTTTTTACGGGCTTAAATGGAGACATGGGGGCCTTTGGTCGCACTCATTATCACCAATCTCATCACAGCAGCAGCAGGGGGATGGTTTTTCGTTTTAGGATACGGGCACTGACTGGTACAAAACTTTTCTCGCCTCGATGAACTCAGCACCTGGGCAGCAGCATCTCCGTGGCGGAGTGGCAGGACATCTCGCGCTGCCAGTTGCAACTATGGCAATCTTCTTTTATGACCCGGGCCATTTAAAGTTTTGCCCACATACAGCACTTTTTGTTAGCGAAAAATCGACTTTTTGCAGCCATACATATACTTGCGATAGTGTGTGCTGTGGGGTCCTTGCAACTTTAGTCCGCGGGGGCGAACTGTGCCAAAAAGGAGTTCGTACTCTCGGCGTAGCGCGTGAGTTCTGCCGTTCGGATACCAATAGTTAGTGTTGGTATCTTCTACGGCACTCTGTTGCCCCGCTTCCAAGCGCAGCTTTTAATGTTTTAACACTGGAAGACATCGACGCGTCCCGAGAGCCGAGCTTTTTTGGTAGAGCTATCCTTCATCGGGCACTTCGACTTGCGCCATATCAACTGAGTGGCGTCCAGTGCGCAGGCGCTAGAGCTGAACTGATTTCCAAGCACTGTTGCTATGTCTTTTGGGCGCCAGGTTTAAATAGCAAGAGCTTTTTTGTCACACAGGAAAAATAAAAATGTATATTTTCCGCATTAAATAAATAATAACTAAAAAATAAAAACTAAACATTAATTCAACTTAAAAATGTAGTCTTTTAAAATTAAGATAACTTTGCCATAAAAATAATACATACTGCAAAACACCTTTACAATTGTTATTTAATTTATACAGATTTGTAAAATAACTCTTATATCTAAGGTTTTTTATATATTAACACCGAATAAATTAAGAAAAAATTGATCGTTTTTTCCTTTTTCTGTCGGAAATTGGTTTAAAAAAGTAGAATTACCTTTAACAATCTCACATCCAATACATTTTGCCTTAAATAAGTACTTACCATTTAATTAAAATCGCTTTTTATGGAACATCCTTCCTAATCATTGTAAACTATTGTTATGTTGTTGTTTATTCAATTTTCAATAACATCAGCAAAATTCTTAGTCTAATTTATAGTTAATAGTGTTCCTCTTGCTTGGATGTGTTACAGTTACACGCACACACACGCACACTTACACATGAATAGTACTTGTATGGTAGATATAGGCCTAGGATCTAGATCTCTAGAATTCACGTTAAAAGTATGCTATAAATGTGCAATGCATCAGATTTACATAGATATACGCGCCGATATATATGTAAAGTACGTAAGTGGACTGGCAACTATAGCGTTGGCTTTGATTTGGTCGCATTTAAAAACTCGCGTGCTGGCTCCTACATCCTACAGATACACCTACTGATCACTACTTGCTGCTCGGATTGGATTCGTGGGGGTGGAGTGTTAAAACGTGCTTAGATCGAAACTGAAATCACCGTTCGATGGACTGTACACAAGCCAATCGGTTTTGGGGGAAGCTCTGGATGGGTTGGTCGAATCCCACCTAGTCGCTGGCCTCCTCCTGGCTGGCGCCGTGATGCAGGTGGTGGCCAATCAGCGTCTCGATGCGGAAGTCCTTGGCGCTGGTCTGCTTGCTGGTCCTCAGGACCAGCGGCTCACTTTCGAACCGTCTCCTTGGACTGGAGACGATTCCCATTCCCGGTGGGGAGCTGTTGGATGCCTCCGCTGGCTCAAAGATCAGTGCATCCGGCGGTGCATCCAGACGATTCGTACAGGCGCTATCCACCGAATCCGAGATGTGTGAGTCCTCCTGCTCATTGCCGCTCTCCACGTCGATCTTGTCCTCGCAGGAGTCGTCATCTCCCTCGGCTTCCGCATCTGCCTCTGTGTCCGCATCGTCGTTGTACACATTGAGATCCATGTAACCACCGCCCGAAACCCGATGTGCGTAATCCCTGTGACTGGAAATTCCCGCAGCACTGGCCACAGTCGCCACATCGAAGGCGTAGGGGCTTTTGTACTTGGTGGGGCGGCTGCCCTCTGATCCACCACTACCTCCTCCTCCACCGCCGGAACCACTGCTATGCGGCAATGCATCCAGAGCATCCACGCCTCGTCCGCGATTGATGAAGGACAGCCGGTCGAACTTGTCACCCGACTGACTTCCCTGGTAAAATGAAGCCTCCGCATTTGCAAAGAAGTTAAACTTCTTATCCGCCCGCAGAGCTGAATCAAAGACATCCGCCGGGTTGTGGACCACATCGAAATCCCTGCTTCCATTGAAGTTCGGCACATTGAAGTGCACCGGAACGAGGGGCACAGGTTTACGGATCCAAAAGGGAGAAAGTGTTCCGAAAACCGCCGGAAAGGAGAAGCGTTGCATGGTGGGAGCTCGTTTGTAGCGCTTGCGGCGCCGCAGGAAGCTCCCGTTATCGAACATGTCCTCCGCCAGCGGGTCCAGAGTCCAGAAGTTGCCCTTGCCCGGATTTCCGGGCTCACGGGGCACCTTTATGAAGCAGTCGTTCAGGCTGAGATTGTGCCGGATCGAGTTCTGCCAGGCTGGAAATTTATCCTTGTAGTAAGGAAACCTACAAATGAATTAATAATCAATTAAAATTATTTCTTCTTCATTTATGCATAGTATTATTTTGAGGTCTTTGTATTGAAATAAACTCAATCAAAATAACCAAATACATATTTGTTAAGTCCGAAAACTGAATATCAACGCCGACAAGTAGGCTCTACATTTCTAATGGAATTGGGAGAAACTTTTCTAAAAGTTCTCATAAGTCTTCAAAATTCTTTAAAAATATTATTAATTCTTCAATTCTGCCCAATTTTACGTTTTTATATCTCAGACCATATGTTTTTAACCATAAAGAGAAATTTATATTCCTTGACTGCAAGACTTGTTTATGTTCAAGCTTTTGTATGTTTCATTTGTATTTATTTGACTTGCAAAAATGGCATTACCACTTTTTAATTTACTTTTCTTGCCAAATAATCAACAAATAAGTTTTATAACATTGCATATGTGCAATCCTGAAGTCTATTTTTTAAAGCTTACTGACGATTAATCTTGCAAATAGAAAACTTTAAAAAAAAATGTCTAAGGTATAAAATGTCTATGAAAAACCAGATAGTTTACAATGAACTATATTTATTCAAATAAATCACAAGGTCTTAATCATAGATACATATTGTGGCCTACTAAACTAATAAGTCACAACGGCTAAGCAACCTTAATGCCAAACTTTGTAACCAAGAGATTAAGGATTTTAGGGATCACTCACCGCGACATGATGAAGTCACAGATCCCGCTGAGCGTGAGCTTCTTATGTGGCGATTGCAGAATGGCCATGGTGATGAGGGCGATGTAGGAGTAAGGTGGTTTCACCAGCGGACCGCCGCTAGATCCAGAGCCATCTCCGCCGCCGGCACCACTTCCACCGATGGCCGACGGCTCAATGTCGCTGTCGTCACATCCCATGGACATGGCATCTGCGGCGGCGGCTCGCGAAGATGCACTGCATCCTATTCCACCGCCGACGGCGGATCCGCCTCTCGAGCTCTTGAGCAGCGGCGGCGAAAGGGAGACACTGTCGTGCAGAGTGTGCATAGGATCTGTGCTGGTGTGCATGTTTGCAGGGAATCACTGTAGTCTGTTTGAGTTGAAGTACTGGATTTACTTAATTTATTATAGGACGCAACACTGTTATTTTTGGTTTGACTAGTTTGCTCAGGAACTGTGTTCGTTTTGGCGTTTCTTCACTAGCTTCACTTGGCATTTGCACTGGCATTTAAACATGAATTTCTCGCTTCCGCTACCGTTATCCTTCACCGTTAACCGTTCACTGTCACCGTTTCCGCTTGGGTCCTGGGGATAACTGTACATATGGCCAGCAGTGGAGTGGAAAGTTGGCTAGCGCGTCCGTCGTCGTGTCCGTTGAAGGCGGAATCCGCTGGCCAAATGTTAACTGAATCGCAACGAAAACGAAAATCTTCTCGCCCAAAATGTTTTTCTACATAACTCAAACATTTATTTATGAAAAACCGCTGCCATTGCCGCTGCCGCCGACGTTTCCCTGAGCTTTTGTGTCGCCGCTGCTGTGTTTTCGTATCTCGAATAACTGTGATTCTACTGCCGACGTCGCCGTCGACGCAGGCAGCATCCGGGCAGAGAGAGAGAGAAAGAGAGCGCAGCCAGGCCTCTCTTTCTGGCGGGGGATGGGACGATATCCTGTGAACCAATCTATGGCGCCCTCGCTCTTGCCATCCCACTCTTTCGCACTGCCCTTGTGTGGCACAAAATGGTGGAGTGCCTCCTGTAAATGTGATATTTGTGTTTTCCTCTCCAAGCGACGGCAAATTGGCAGCGACTGCAGAAGCCAAGCTCGCGGGGTGGGGGGGGATAAACATTTTGCGCAAATTTAGATACCTTTTGCCGCTTTGACGTCGTGGCTCTTAATAATGTTTCATTATGTCAGCCACATGGAGGCAGGCGTCCTTCCCCTCTCCACCACTTTATTCTGCTCCCTCTTTTTCTCCCTTCCCCGCCCCAAATGTTATGCTTCAAATGTTAGCATTTTTATGTGCGAATGTTTTTCTAACCGTATGTCGACGTTTCTTGGTTTCTCTCGGTTTCGCATTCTCATTCCCGCTTTCTCTCCCTATGCACAGAAAGAAAACTTAGATTTTGATCAAATATTAGTTAATGGATGCTTTAAAAATAAATAATCAATTATCACTAACGAATATTTCGCTTCTGCGGCCCTATAATTCCCAACTAGTTCCAGTTGCGCAGTCAATTAAACCCCTTCTAATGCTAAGTAAAGTCAATCCAATAGTGCTGAAGATCGAGACTATCTCGTGGAAATAAAGTCCTCTTTGAAAGCAGCTTATTAAGCTGAAAAAATGAATTTCCATTTGAACTAACCAAGTGGCAATCTTCAGTAAAAAATTGTATATATGTCTTCCATATTAAACATTTATATGTTTTTACTTTCTGTGTACTTTTTGGATGTTAGAGTGAGAGGGAATTGAATGCGCCATTTTTGCCAACATCCTCTAAACACAAAAGGGGATACAAAAGCGAGAAAGGGTAAGGGGTAGTGTGTACATGTGTTTGCTGCATTTGTACTTGTATCCAAGTGAGTTTTGTATTATTTCTCTTTTTCATTTTCGCTGTTTTTGTTCTCCAGTTGTTAGACATTGCTGTTGTTGTTGCTGTTGTTCGGCATTCAGTGTTTGGAGCCTTCCCTTTTCAAATTAAACATTCAGTAGTCACTTTTATTTGTTGTACTTTGTTCAAATTAGTTTTCCAGTTCTGCGGAAGTTACCCACACAAAGCCACACACACACATAGACACGAGAACAGACACAAACACAATAATGGCCGCCATCTTCGCATTCAGGACAATATTGATATCGCTTCTTTCACTCTTGGCATCGTTTTCATTATTCTATTTTAGCTTTGCCACCACAATCCCCAATCCCCTATACCCTCGCCCCCTTTTCCACACTGTTACACTTACGAATCAATGATTTTTTGGCCAGATTTTTAGGGGCGTGGCATCGGCATTCGGTATGTATCTTTATCCCGGCTTAGTAGTGTTGGCAAGGGGGATAAATAGAAGGGGATACATATATGGGGACTTTTCGGATCTGTCCGTCGAGCAATTTAGATGCGGAAAATTTATTGCGACTTTCCTTTGTCTTTTTTATGAGCAAACAGAAAATTTTATGGCTTTTAACCGAAGTAGTTCAGCTAAAAATGTAATAAACTTCCCCCGAGCACACAGAAAATATACAAATATATTTTCAGGTAAATCGTTTCAGCCTAATGGTCAGTAATATATTTAAGCGTTAGTTTAAGTTAGTTATATTTCTAGTAATGATTCTTGTTTCTATAAAATACAAGTAAGAATGTTGCAAATCTAGTAATAAATTTGGGGATGATAATATGAAAGAAGTAATAAGTGCAAATTTAAATGAATTTGATATTATTCGTTTTCCAATTTATTAAGGGTACAGTAACTATTTCATATATTCATATATTTTGTAGTTATATGAACTGGTGCTATTAAAAATAGTAATTTTTCGGTAAAACAACCCCACTGTCAATCCTTTTTGGGATCCAAGATACGATTCGTTTTTACATTTTTATAGTGTCAGAAATTATAAATAATCTTGCCGGTATCGAGGATAATCTATCGATTCTCACCAGTCATTTTTCCTTTTTTCTCTTCTTATCTGCCCACTTAATCCCCTCAGAAGTTTCTATATATCAAAAATATTTGCTCTTTCAATCCACTTTTCATTACTTATCCGGATGCTCAATAGTTTCCATGGCAATTAAACGTTTCCAACTATGTGCACCTCCACTCCCCCAATTCGCCAATCCGTGGTCATAGCCGTATCCATGTCCCCTGTCAGACTACGGTTAATCAGCGCTTAAGCACAGCATGAGTCCGGTCGAAGGACTCTGACGGCCAGTTGAGCGTAAGAATGTGGTGCACTGAAGCTTTCGCAGGGGAACAATTAACTTATGGCCAAACAATAACGCCGAGGAATGCACGCTGACAGGAACCAGCCACCAGGAGCACATCCTGCTCAGCTCCAGCTTCAGGTCTATGAAAATATATCCTCCGTTCTCATACTGAGCTGCAGCAACAGCGGCATGATCCAGCAATAATCCCTCTTTTGTCAGCAAATTTATTGCACACAAACAAACGACCAAAGGATATGCCAAGCGGATGAAGCGGAGCGCTGAAACGGGGAGGGTGGTGCTCTGACTACGGATTCGGATTTGGGATTGGTCTTTGGCTTGGATGAGCGCAGACTTTTGACAATACAAATTTTTATTGCGAAATCTGCAAAAGGCAAATAAAAGATTTGACACTTGAATTGCTTTGACTGCAAGGATTCGGCAAGGACAATCACTTCTTTCGACCCAAACAAAGGCGACAGTTGCCAGCCCCAAACGATGTCCCGCCTTCGACGCGGTACACTGAGAAAAAAATATTTAAAAACAGATTTTAAATTATTAACTTATTTATTAACTTACAATTTTAAGGAAATCTTTAATAAATATACATATGAATATTAATAATTATTGTCGGTATTTCTTTAAAAAGTATGTAACAGGTAGAAGGAAGCGGTTACGACACTATAAAGTATGTACATTCATGATCAGGATCAAAGGCCAATTCGATCTAGCCATGCTCTTCTGTCTGTCCGTGTCAATGTAGAGATCTCAAAAGCTATAGAGTCGCAATTAAGCATGTATATTCTTGTGATAAGTTTATTTAAAAGTTGGCCAAGTCCACTTTACAATAACGCCCAGAAGCCGTGAAGATCTGTGGAAACATTATAGAGAATATTTATCAGCGCTAGTTTTTAAATAAACCTTACCGCCAGATGGCTAAGGAATATGAAATAATTGTTTACTTTACCAAGAAACTTTATGAAGAACCAAGCGCTTTTTGAAAAGATTCTTCTTCCGCACATTTTCGTTGCATTTTTTACTGTATCAACGATTGAACTTACCACAAAGGTGCTATGTTTAGGTAGGATTTTGTATATGCATTTAGTTGTTTCTTACTTCAAAGTAGAATTGTGTACGTATTTTTAGTTGTTATACTTGCGGTAACCACGGTATTTTAGATAAAAAGATTTTCATCTGTTTTTATCGCTTCCAGCACCTAAACTACCTATTTTTTCTAAAATGATAATCAGTATGTAATTTAAACTGCTACATTTAACAATGATTCCAGTTTTCTTTCGTTAAATTCAAACAACATTTTCAAACAATTTTTGTTTATTTTTTTAATTGTCTGGATATCAATCCAAATCAAAATCTGACTCAAAAAAAATTATTTAAAATGGCGATCACAATAATATCTAAGTACTTAAATAGTAAGTTTATCATAAGACGAATTTATTATGTTTGCTATACGTGAGAACTCTTTTTAAGAATTTAAATCGATCTGCGTCTTAAAAAAAAACCATTATTCAATCGCCAAATTGAGTATTTATAAGGAAAGTTCTTTATAACAATATTATTTAATTTATTATTTATTTTCCAAGTGTACATCAATGAAATGGGAGCTCCCACTAATTTGTGCAGGAGAAGCCGCATCCTGGATCGATGCACGGTGGCACCTGCTAGATGGCAAAGGCAAACACTTGAGGCCGTATAAGAAGTTCGGGCCGAGGGATGGCAGGTTTAATAGCTTCACTTCTTATATGTCATTATTAAATCTTTGAAGTATCTGAAGCGCAGAAAACAAGGCAGGACTCCGGTCGGGAGAGATACACATACAGGCACTTGAATACTTGAGTGACGCTCAATTTGATGGACAAGGACGTCGAGAATCAGCGAGCAAACCACCCCAGGACTGCCAGGACAATGGGAAAAATCACAGCAGGCACCGAACGAATTGCACAACTGCAGCCGCAAATTTTGTTTCAGGATCTCCAACCTGCCAACAAGTGGCAAGCACAACAATGGATTTAACCATCCTCCCTCCCCTCCGAATCCCAAATCCTCATGAACGAGCTGGAATATTTCACGCTCGATTTATCCCGGTTTTTTTTTCAGAGGGTTGGGACAAACAGCAAGTGCCACACACCAATGTTTCGTGGCTCATTTCATTCAGTTTTGTTCATTTGATGTGGATTCGGATGATGATGGTGGTGGTGGTAGTGGTGCTGATGCCTTTCCCTAAGCCCCTTGTTTGGCGGCAATAAAAATCGAGAACCGTGTGCCTAAGCCTCCTCAGCAACCCACTCCCCTCCCCGCACTCAGGATGTCAATTTCTCAATTCATAAATAAAACCCAAAGCCCTTTCAATGTGTCAGCACAAGTGTGGAAATTACTGGGCGGGTGGAAATGTGGAAAAGTGGGCATCGCTGGCTGAGTGTGTTATTGTTGTTTATTTGCTGCTGGAACTGCCTGAGCCACCTATAACCGCAGCCCAAGGACTTCCACCCATCACCCCCTCATCCCCGCGTTTTTTCTCCATTTTGAATTGCTCTGCATCGTCGAGGAACTCAACTGGGTACTTGGATCGCATTAAGTTGATTTATTATGCAGCGCAGAATTCAATTAAGTGGGATGATTGTCACTTGTCCGTATGCCACGAAAGCAAAACTCTCTGAATACGGGATTGGTTTCCCACTTTGCCTTTTGCTCTCTTAACTGTTGGGGCGTGGCGGCAATTTGGACAGTTGGTAATAACTATATCGGGTACTGATCCGCTGCCTTCCCGTGGCTTCCCCTTTTCATCGTCACGCACAAGCCGTGAAAGATAATCGTTTATTTGTTTTGGTTTCGAGGATTATGAAGTCAAAATGAGAAGGGATTTTTTTAAATTGTTTGGGATGATTTAACTCATCATTGTATTTAAGCTAAATTAAATCTTTGTGGATTCTGGAACATCTGCCACTGGTTTTTAAACGGAAAAAATATGGGTTTTTAAAGGCTATGTGTGTTAATAAGCAATCTTATCTACAAAATAGTTTCGCGTTAAAAATATGTATCTTTTTACCAATATATGTATATATTGTTGATCAGCATCACCAGGCTAGTCGATCTGTCCGTCCGTCGGTCTGTCCGTTTCAACACCACTTTTAAGGGAACCTCGAAATTCTACTAGGAACAATCGGAAAAATAAAATTATAAATTCGATGTCTCATAACATATACCAATATACTCCGATTTATAGTAATTTTAAATCATTTCAGAATTAGGGTTAAACTTTTTTAAAAATCGGGCGACTATTATTTAAATCGAAAAATTTATCGGAAAATCGAACTAGCTTCATTGTTTTGCTGCAAGGTTATATCAACTTTGGCTTTTAAAAGTTTTCTTTCTTTTATGTTCAATATGAACCAGTTGGAGAATTTGTATGTCAACAGGACGTATGAGCAATCATTCAGAGCTAGCTGATTTCAATAACCCTCCTTAAAATCGTGGGATATCTTCATTAGTTGCTCAACCGTAAGCTTCACAACAATCCACAAAAGGAATAGCATATCACACCGACCAACTTTTGAGCGAAACAAATTAAAATCAAACCAAAATGAATCAAACTGTGAAAAGTTTTAAAAAGGAAATTGAAGGATGGTGCAAGACACGCCTAATAAGTTGTCAGTGGGCACGTGTGCCACATGGATGTGCCCTTGGTAGAAGTGGGTGTCGGGTAATTCACACTTCCTGCCAGGACATTGTGTGAGGGTGGGAAAGAGGAGTGCCGCTTGTGGAATTTCATTAAATAATCGTTAGTGTAAATCAATTTGTTAGATCAAAGCAATGTGGGCGACATGGCGACAAATGAAAAGAAAATAGCGGATACAATGCCCGGATATGGACACGGCTACTCCCGACTCCCAACTTTCGACGGATGCTGGCCGTAGATATTACCAATTTGCGCTGCAAATAAAATGCGAACAATAAATATTTGCCTGCACTGATGAGGATATCACAAACAAGTTAACACGTGGCCGAAGGACCGCGAAGTGCGAACACGTGCGCAATGGTGTCGAGGGCTATCAGTGTCCAAAATCAACAATATTGAATGTGCAATCATCTTGGCCAGGAGCTGTAGGGCTGGGGAAATAGAATGTGTGACTATATTGCATAGAGAATGTTTGCCATAATTTCCTTATAAATAAGATCGTGAAATTTTTAAAGTTTAAAAGTCTTTCAAAAAAAAAATCAAATGCGAATTAAATATTTCTTTTCGGTTTTAATATTAATATGTACCATAACATTTAACTACTATAGAAGAAATTAAAATTAACATGACAGGGCTGATATGCATATATAAAATATGTTGTTTATAAAATAAATTAAGCATAAAATATGATATGGAATAAGTTGTTGATCCCAAAATCAATATTTTTTTAATCACGTCAGATTTATTAGGTTATTTTCACATCAACTATTTTAGTAATGTCTTTGAATTATAAAAAATCAGATTACTTTGAAATCGTTTTGGAGTAGATAATATCAAAGCCATCTAAATATTTGTAGAATTAAATGTTCCTTAATAGGTAAGCATTTTATAGCTGCCTAGATTTCAGAAACAAAATCTTTTAAACCGCTATGGCCCAAAAAAAAAGCTTTCCTTTTTTCACTTTTTTATACCCTGGCCTGTCTCCATATGGAGCCGGCAAATCTTTATTCCCATAATCGCATTAGGTCGCCAGCCGGATGAGCACTAAATCAAAATCGTCAGCCACTACCCACTCAATCCTGCCCAGGCGAAAGCACCCATTCAGCCATTTGATTGTCATTGTCCTTCAGCTGGAGTACAAGCGTTTGAAATTTAATTTAACGCATTTACATGCAGCTTAAGATCTCCGGCTCGGCCTCAGGCCATGGTAAACAAATCAAATGTATTTAGAGGAGTGAACCGAGCCCAACTCAAACAAAGGGAAGCGAATGAAATTTCGAGTCCGAGGAGGAGGAATCCTTCGGCGACCCTGCGCACATCCACGGATCGGATCGGAGGGTGGTTCGCCCGCTTCGAGCGAGTTGAAAAACTCAATATTTGAATAACTTACTACCGTGTGGAGAGCAAACTTTCAAGTGAAGACCGAGGACACTGGCGGGTCGCAAAAGGACAATTATTTGCTCACGCGTTGTCATTCAAATTGAGTTTTAATGTTGGGCGGCGCGCATAATCCCGTAAATCCCGTTCCCGGATCTCAGATGCAAGTGAACGAAGTCCTGGCGGCCATGTGGGCACCATTATTTGCTCTATCACGTTCACGTACTAAAAGTTATGAGGACATTATATGTACAGCCGTAGTAAACACAAATATCTATAATCCCCGCCCCCTGCGGGCATTCCGTGCGTCATTCCGGCCGAGTTGGAAGTTCGGAGTTCGAACTCGAGCTGAGTACACATGTACGGGCGTAATTGTTTGTAGATGTCCTTAAATGTCGTGAGAATATTCAGTTGGTTTTCCTCTCCTGTCGGATGGCCCCGTTTTGTTTTGTGTATCTTAACGAGAGGAGAACGCCTGTTGCTCCTCTCAATGTCGATTATAAGTTTAAATTTCAAAATACATGAGAATTCAGTGAGTTATGCATCTTAGAGATGATCTGTTCACTATTACAACGATAGTAACATTTTTCCACAGAAAATAAACTTATTTAACTATGAAATTCTGGTCAAATATAGTCTCGTATAACAGGACAAGTAATGCCCAGAAAAATTATTTTAAAATAGTTTTTTAGCTAAATAATACGCTTCCGATCATAAAAAGTAAATTTATTCCTAATCAGCATTAGCAGCCAGGTCGAGACTTGAAATATAAAAACACCATCATTTTTGGTTTTAATGTATATATATTAAAGTTTTTTTCGAAACATTTTTCGATCGTTTATATAGTCTTTCGATGTTCATAAAATCAAAAATCTTTTTTTAAAATAGCTAAAAATGCGTTATAAAAAAACATGAAATTTATGTAATTTTCATATTGTTTTTCTAAACATTTCCTGATTTGAATATTCACCCAGTATCGGAGTATATGTTAAAAAAATAAAGGTTTAATTTTTTTATAAAATTTATTTGTCCAATGTCTGTTTCGAATTAAATGTATATACTTCCTGCAATAGAAAAAAGAGTTTTTTGAATTTAAAATAAATTCGATTACTTACATTTTTATTTAAAATAATTAGTGACAATTTCAATCAATGGTACTTTAATTTGATCTTTCGAGTAAAACATTAATACAAAATTACAAATTTTGAAAACTATACAATGGTGCGATCATATCAAAAATGAAATCATTCCATTTATGTCAATTTATGGGTCTAGCTCCCTAAAAATAAAATTAAACGTAGAGAAGATGACGAAGTATGAGAAAAATTGTTGACTTTAAAAGAGCTTTCAATTAATATTACCAACAATTCTGCTCCAACCGGTGATGGAAGAGAGAGGCTTACCCCGGTTCCAGGTAATACTTTGTCACTTGAGTTTGGTGGTTTTCTGAATTGCCCAGTCCCTTACCCGTCGCCGTCCCCGGGACCTGAACACTTTCCATATTAATCCAAATCCGAACCATTGCCTCAAGTGTTTTTGCGCAGAAAACTGTAATTTTTATTCATTTCCAGGACGCAGTCTGAAGTGCCTGCTAAACGATTATTAGCAATTTGATATAACTGCATGTAAGTACAACACGAGAACAAGTCAACAACGGATTCGCCCACACATACATGCACGTGTGGCCACTTACATAAGAGCCTGCCCGTGTGTCTGTGTGTGTGCGACAGCAAACAGTAGAAAATCACTTCAGTTAACTAAATCCTCGCAACAACCATGCGCCGACTGCGACGCAACAGCGCAGCTTCTGCAGGAAGACAAAGAGAGTGAAAGAGAGAGTGAGAGAGGGACATCTGAAAAGGACACCACAGACAGCAGCCATTGCAGGGGGCGTGGCTGCGGCTAGAGAGCCAATCGGAGAGGCGAGGTCCTGCGAGCAGAGGCGCAGGCAGCGGCAGAGGCTGCAAAAGGACGAAACGGGGAGGGGGAGGCAACGGAGAGTTAAGCTCATTGCCATATTTTCGCTCTGCTCTCTTTTGAATTTACTTTACTAACAAAACATGACTGTTGGGAGGCAAAAAGGAAATTGTTTTATCAAATGGGTTTCCTTACGCTTTTTTATTATGAAATTAATTTCCAACATCGTTTCGCAGTCGTTGACGTTCCACCTCCCCCTTCTGGTGGCCATTTTCCAGTTTCACTCGTCCTGCCCCCAATTTTCCTCCCGCCTTTGAGCATGTGTTTACTCTAGTTTTCCTTTGGAGCTGCCTTAGCCTTCCTCCTTTCGTTTCATTTCGTTCGAGCATTTAATGGAAATGTTTGCATAGCCATCTTCCTTTTCCCCCCTTTTCTATTCGCTTCCCCATTTTCTTTTTTTCCGCTTCTTCTGGCAAAGGCATTAAAATGCAAATCTTGATTATGAATTTAAGCTTGGCAGACAAATTAAATTCATTCGCCACTTGAAACCCTGATACTTTTATTTGATTACCTTAAACTTTGTCTTCTGCTAAAACTCCAAATGAATCCTTGTAAAAACACAATTTTTTAATATGAATCAAAAAGTGTTGCATACTTGTTGGGGCATAAAATGTTGATTATTAGCCTGGTACAATTATTTACCAATATTTTATCCTAAATAATATATTGTAATTTTAAGCACGAAGAACAAAAATTGAAATTTTAACTGAAATTTTAATACCATTGCAGATATAATGCAGAATCGACTAGATTTTTAATACATTAGCTATAGGTATTCCGATTCTATGTGTTGGCGACTGGTTTTTTATATACATAGAAATTGTCTCGGTCCCAAAAATCGTGATCAATGTTGTTTAGAAAGAGTTGAGTGCTCTTTCAACTAGATAATCATTTCGTATTATGATATTGTTTCTTTTTTATAAACACTACATGTTCTAATATTAGGAAACCTTTTTAAATTTGAAAAATATATTTTTTCTTCTGAAAATATTATAAATCATTAACAGATATATATAATTAAGCTCCTATAAATGTATCCAACTTGTAAGATATATTTTCAAACATATTAAATGTAAAATGTTAACTAAATTTGTCGCACAGGTAAGTGTATGACATATGTTATTTAGTTGTAAGTGCAATGAAGGAAAAAGATAAAATCGATGGGCATTGCTGGTCAACACTTGTCGGGCTTCTTCTAGCGGAGTGTTGAGTTCAGTATTGGCGAAATCGTATAAACAAATTAATATGGGCAATAAAGACTCTTCATTGATTTTTCTTTCTCGCCTCTATATTCGCGATTGTAACCCATATTATGACCGTCTTGGGAAAGCTATGTATTATGTGAGTGGTGTCATAACAGACAGTGAAAGTTACTCAATGCAGTGGAAGTACCTCCGCCAAATCGATAGCACTGTACTGCATACAAAAAAATATATTTCTGTTTGAACCTATTTCAACAAATATAAAAGTTAAAGGTTATGTTTAAAATTTGATAACAGAAAAAGTTTTAGTTTACGCGTGAATTCGTCCTGTAATATCCGTTGTTATACCCGTTACTCGTAGAGTAAAAGGGTATATTGTATTCGTGCAAAAGTATGTAACAGGTAGAAGGAAGCGTTTCCGACCCTATAAAGTATATATATTCTTGTTCAGGATCACTAGCCGAGTCGATCTAGCCATGTCCGTCTGTCCGTCTGTCCGTCTGTCCGTCTGTCCGTCTGTCCGTCCGTATGAACGCTGAGATCTCGGAAACTATAAAAGCTAGAAGATTGGCATTTTGCATGCAGATTTTAGGAGTTCCTACGCAGCGCAAGTTTGTTTCAAAAAGGTGCCACGCCCCCTTTAACGCCCACAATCGCTTATATACGATTTTATTTAAATATAAATTTAAATATTTCGGAAAAGTAAAAATGCAGTTTTATTGTGTTTATCAATACCTATCGAAATGTAGAAGAAATTTTTCAAATCGGACCATTCGTTTAAAAGTTATGCGTGATCAAAGTTTCTATCTCCATCTCCCTCGCACTCCTTTTACCTGAGTAACGGGTATCTGATAGTCGGGGCACCCGACTATAGCGTTCTCTCTTGTTTTTTTTATAGAATTGGCATTATTGTCATCATTCTTACGTATGAGCATCATTGAAACGCATTTTTAAATACAATTTTAATTTATGTTGTTATTAGAAGCAGTTTTTATTGCCATGTAAATATATAATGACTAGTTTCTTTTCTTTGTTCTGGGGCGAATTTTGCAGACCAGTGCAATCGATACGAAAATCATACTCAAAATAGAATGGCCACTAAGTCAGTTAGCAAGAATGTTCGCCCGCTAATTGTAAAATCAGTTTAGGCGCACTTTTCAATGGACTCAAATCGGGCGCTGCCAACGCGGAATATTCACGACTAATTAATAATAAAAATTAAGTTATTATAGACATTGCTTAAAATTAATTTGGTGCGTTTAATGTCCGGTCAGTGAGTCGCGAGTTTGGATTGGATTACAAAGCAGTCGATCCCAACCAGCGAGGATGGTTCAGTTCCTGGGAAATCCGGGCGCCGCTGGTGGTCAGTGTCCATTGAGTGGTTTCATGACCAACTGCTAATCAAATTTGCAGCTAATCCAGGGAGAACTTGACCTTGGTGGGACCACCCATATGGGGTTTTATGTGCTATAGAAAACTTAATTGGTGGTTATTAATTGGCATTTTTATGATTCCGAAATGACATTATAATTATAAAAAAAGATTTTCGAGTTATACATGCTCCACCGTACAACTTAATTAATTTTTTGTACACTCTAGAGATTGTTGATTTTATATTTTATTTAGTTGTTTTTAATTTGGCCATTCTCTAAAGAATTCGCGGTTGTGTTCTTTTTTTATTTTTTGTTCAGGAAACCCAACACAAACGTTCAATAATTCGCAAATTCTTTAGAATAAGATTGTTTAACATGACAAGAAATCGCCGTTTAATAACACTATGATACAAGAAATGTCTTCTTTATAGTAGGATGGCACAAATTCAACAGAGGACTCAGATATATAATATGATTATTCGTAAAGCAGAGCCTAAGAAAACAGTGTACCGCAGTGTTCAGTTACAATATAGGAAATATACAAATTAAAAATCACTTACTACTCTTGGTACAAATTAAGTGGATTGAGCATACTAAATATAATTAAATTAATATCATACTCAAAATAGAATGGCCAGTAACACAGTTAGCGAGAATGATGTCATTATAATTGAGAGTATAGAAGTAAAAACTGGGGAATCTAAAAATTTGCCTGTTTGCCTTAGCCCCTGCTAAGGAATGTATGACACTTTTTATATATTATATTTTATTATATTTTTTGTTAAAGTATATATATTCTAAATCAGCAGGCAATTCGAACCAGTCCGAATGTCCGCCCGTCTGTCCGTTTGTCTGTTCCTACGCAAACTATAGACTATAGTCTCTCAGTTTTAAAGCTATTTGGATAAACTTTTGCCAAAATGCGTCTTTCTGTTACAGGAAGAATTTAAATCGGAACGAGCCGATCCGACCTACTTTATCACATAACTCTAATGAGAACCATCGGGAATAAGGGAAATAAAATTTAAATTTGCTGTTTTTTCACATCAAGATTCTGTATTTTTGAGCAATTTCAGAAATATGTTATTAATTTTATAGGTATTATATTAATCGGAACGAGCGCCATCGACTTACTATATCAAATGGCAAAATCAGACGACTGTATCATATAGCTGCCATAGGAACGATCGGAAAATCAACCCTGCTTGATTGTTTTTCAATTCTTAAAAAAATTAATTCCGAAAACGAATAATACAAAATTTTATTTAAACCTCATATAGTTTACATTAACATTATAATTATAAGACGTTTAATTCGATGTTTTCAAAATTCCATATTTTCTAAGTGAACTTACAAAAAAATCGAATCAATTTAATGTGTCACAATAAAATGAAGTACGCACTCGCAAATTTTTATTGTTCCAAAAAGTACATACAGTAAATAACTTTTAGCAATATTTTTTCAACAATAAGCGCGCATGTTTTACGAAAAATTCCCTAAAAATTGAGCCGTGTATATATCTATTAAGTCGCATGATCAGGTACAAAGGACAAACATATTTTTTGATGCTTCTATGATTAGTCTTTTAATGCGTTATTAATTTTTGGAAAAACTGTTCTCTGATAACATAGAAAGAAATCCATAGGCTTCATAATCGTGATTTCCTTTAAATATAAACTTTTCGCAGAGCTTATTCACATGGTGACCCTGGACAAGACGGGCAAAAAGTCCTTTGGCATTTGCATAGTGCGAGGTGAGGTTAAGGATTCGCCAAACACAAAGACCACCGGCATCTTCATCAAGGGCATTGTGCCCGAAAGTCCGGCGCACCTGTGTGGTCGCTTAAAGGTGGGCGATCGTATCCTCTCGCTAAATGGAAAGGATGTTCGTAACTCCACCGAACAGGCGGTCATCGATCTCATCAAGGAGGCCGATTTCAAGATCGACTTGGAGATTCAGACCTTCGACAAGAGCGATGAGCAACAGGCAAAGGCAGATCCGCGAAGCAATGGCTACATGCAGGCCAAAAACAAGTTCAACCAGGAGCAGACCCCCAACAACAACGCCGGCGGAGGTCAGGGAATGGGAATGGGGATGGGTCAAGGTCAGGGTCAGGGTCAGGGCCAGGGAATGGGCCAAGGAACGGGTGGCATGAATCGCCAGCAAACGATGCAGAAACGAAACACCACATTCACGGCCTCAATGCGACAAAAACATAGCAACTACGCTGATGAGGATGACGAGGACACCCGAGACATGACCGGTCGCATTCGAACGGAGTCGGGCTTTGAGGTGGGTAAACACTGATACTTTGGCGGCAAAAGTTTCCAAATAACCGTGGTTTTAAATCACCCCTTTAAGATTGATCGCGCCTCGGCCGGTAACTGCAAGCTCAACAAGCAGGAGAAGGATCGGGACAAGGAACAGGAGGATGACTTTGGCTACACGATGGGTAAGGGTCCCCGAGCCATTAAATCTTTATCACAGTTCTGGAATCCATCGCAGCTAAGATCAACAAGCGGTACAACATGATGAAGGACCTCCGAAGGATCGAGGTCCAGAGGGACGCCAGCAAGCCACTAGGAATCGCTCTCGCTGGGCACAAGGACCGCCAGAAGATGGCCTGCTTCGTAGCAGGTGTAGATCCAAATGGAGTATTGGCCAGTGTGGATATCAAGCCGGGTGACGAGATCGTCGAGGTCAACGGCAATGTGCTGAAGAATCGCTGCCACTTGAACGCCTCTGCCGTGTTCAAGAACGTGGATGGAGATAAGCTGGTGCTGATCACCTCGCGGCGCAAACCCAACGATGAGGGCATGTGCGTAAAGCCCATCAAGAAGTTCCCCTCCTCATCCGATGAGGTATGTTATTGCAACATATTGTTTAATAGTAAACAATTAGCTTTTTTGTTGCCCAATATCAGAATTGTTTTATCTTAACAAAATATAAATACAATAATTTTAAATAAAGAATTCGCATCACTTTGTTAAGGTCGAAAGCAAAACAATTTAGTAACAAGTTAATGGAACTAAACTAGCTACTGAAGAAGTCCCAAACAATATATTACTCATTGATAAGATTGATCCATTTTATTAGGGTCATAACAAGTTTTCTTAAGGGTTAGAGCATAGACGTTCTCTCTTTTTGTTTTATATTTATTAAGAAAATAAAAACCACAAAAATAAATATATCAATGAAAGGGATGATTGCTACATAAGCTACAGTTAATGTTATAACAATGATATGTTCCTAGTCTTCTAGAACTAAAGTAAAAATCTACAAGCACTTCTACGATCAAATGTTCTTAATGTTTTGCCAGACCAAGTTCCTCTTCGACCAGTTCCCGAAGGCGCGCACAGTGAAAGTGCGCAAGGAGGGTTTCCTGGGCATCATGGTAATCTATGGAAAGCACGCCGAAGTGGGCAACGGCATCTTCATCTCAGATCTGAGGGAGGGCTCGAATGCCGAGTTAGCGGGCGTGAAAGTGGGTGATATGCTGCTGGCCGTGAATCAAGATGTTACCCTGGAATCCAACTATGATGATGTGATTATTAATAAAACCAACCAGACGATTTGTTTGCAAACCATTTCTTCTTGACCTTAGGCAACTGGACTGCTAAAACGTGCCGAGGGCGTTGTGACTATGATTCTTTTGACTCTCAAGAGTGAGGAGTCGATAAAAGCGGACAAGGAGGCGGAGGAGAAAAAGAAGGAGGGTAAGCTTGGACTTTAAACACAGTCATCAGTCAACCACTATGAACTTGATTACCCACAGAGGCCAAGAAGGAGGAGGAGAAGCCACAAGAACCCGCCACAGCCGAAATCAAGCCCAACAAGAAGATACTCATCGAGTTGAAGGTGGAGAAGAAGCCACTTGGCGTCATTGTCTGCGGCGGCAAGAACAACCATGTCACGGTGGGCTATCTCCAGCTAGTATAAGTACAAATAATACCATAACTCTCTCCTGGCAGACTGGCTGTGTGATCACACACATTTATCCCGAGGGCGTCGTGGCTGCCGACAAGCGTCTGAAGATCTTTGATCACATTTGCGATGTGAATGGTTCAGCAACCCATGTGGGAACCATGACGACATTAAAGGTCCATCAGCTATTCCACACCACGTACGAAAAGACGGTCAACTTAACAGTCTATCGCGCCGATCCACCGGAACTGGAAAAGTTCAATGTAGACTTCATGAAGAAACCGGGCAAGGAGCTGGGTCTCTCCCTATCACCCAACGAACTTGGATGCACCATCGCAGAAGTAGTACGTTTATAACATAGACTAGTGGTGAAAGGTGCATCTCTAAAATACATTTCCATCCGCAGATACAAGGCCAGTACCCAGAGATCGACAACAAGCTTCAGCGCGGAGATATCATTACCAAATTCAATGGCGATGCCCTGGAGGGCCTCCCGTTCCAGGTGTGCTATGCTTTGTTCAAGGGAGCCAACGGCAAGATATCGATGGAGGTGACTCGACCCAAGCCCACTCTGCGCACCGAGGCACCCAAGGCTTAGAGGCGATCCTCCGGTACCGAAGCAGGGCAGCATTCAATAAAAGATCCGACAATTCTAATTCAAAACAATCTGTTTTCCGTTGTGGGTTTATTTGAAAAGGAAACTCCTTAGGCTATAGAGCTTGCATTGGATGCGATACGGGGCCACAGATCAGCGCATTCCTTGGCCACGGGCCCAGTGATGGCCGAGCCCTTCATTTCGCCCTTGTTGTTCACTATTACCCCGGCATTGTCCTCGAAGTATATAAACACCCCGTCCCTCCTCCTGAACGGTTTACGCTGCCTAATCACCACGGCCGGCATAACCTGAAAATAGATAAAGGAAACAATTAGTAAAGTAAGTAAAGTTTCAGTGGAATTTATAAAATATTATTTGGGAAATACTGGTTCGGGAAATTTGAAAGGCACTGATAAGTTGGAAGGTCTGATATTGATAAAATAGTGTATTAAATAAACTATACTATTGATTTGATCAAAACTCAAATTTTAAGCCTTCAATTGCAATGTTTCAGTAGAAACTTTCTTTTCCTAGGATTTTTGATTAAAGCCAGTTTTAAGTTTAACTTTCAGTCAAGCACATTTACACTAAACAACAAATGAAATTTAAAACCGACAAACGTTAAATCTGAATATAACAAATAGAAGAATTGTGTTATTCGAGTAATATGCAAACTAATTAAATATATTCTGCGGTAACTTTAAATAATCTTAATAATGATCATTAAAATAAACAATTGAGGGTTTAATTTACATCGAAGAAATAAACAAAAACCAATAGAAAAAAACGTGCTCTAAAGCGATATGTTATCTCTACCGGCATTTTATACTAGACAAGTTATTGGTAAAGTTTAATGAATGAATGCATTTTTATGATTCTATTAAATTTTTACTGGCAAATTTTATTTTGTAGGAAAACAAAATTAAAATACAATAAACGTAATATAAAGAAAACAGATATCCATGTTTTAAAGTATGGCTGTTGGGTTATAAAGCCAATAGAAATATAATTAAATGGAATTGGTTTCATTTACAAACACCACTTCATTCAAAGAATTCATACAAAAACAAAGTAATGGAAAAACGTGTTCACTGGGGGCAGCAGGTAGTTAAATGATACCCCCAACAGCAAAAGCAGGGAATGAAATAAAACTGCCTGTTTGAAATCCCCGGAAGCACACTCACCTTCTTCCTGAGCTCAGGCTTTCCCTTCTTCACGGTGGCCACGAACATGTCACCGACGCCAGCGGCGGGCAGACGGTTCAGACGACCGCGAATTCCGTGCACGGCGATCACGTACAGGTTCTTGGCTCCGGTGTTGTCGGCACAGTTCATCACGGCGCCCACGGGCAAACCGAGGGAGATGCGGAACTTGCCTCCCGCGGTACCTCCACGTCCTAAATTAAGCGGAAACACAGAGAATTAGTTGGGGCACTTCGGCATTCTCCACACACACACACGGCGGCGTCACATGCTCGCAATTTAACGCTTTAACCGCACACTTCAATCGGATTTTTACCTCTCTTCGACATTTTGCTGCTCGCGGGCTGGTTATTCCAAGATTATTCGCTAGTTGGCCAATGAGATGATTGAATTATTAGCAAAAAGAAAAACGTGGAGATTTTTTCTACTTACTTCGCCGGAAACGAAAACGAAAAGGAGGGAAATACGGTGTGACCGCCGGTCTACCGTCAAAATATACCACGAAATATCGAAAACAATACCTAAATATTACCAAGAATTTGTATGGAATGGAGAAGAACTTAGATAGAAATTTAGCGAGGGCTCAAACCAAGCAATGTTGCTAACAGAAATATTCCGAATGCTTGTCTAATTGGAAGCATATAAAAACCAAGTTGGCACTACTGGTCGGTCTTTTGGAGGGTTCAAACCCCAAACAGTTACTCTTTCTCTTAAAAAATACTACGTGCATTTACAATGGAATCCCTATGAAGCTCTCGGCATAAATTATATTTTTTATATAACTAGAGCCCCAGTGGCGTAATAACAGAAAATGTCTCCAAAAACTCGATATTTTTGTAATAATCGATTATTCGCCCATTTTTTTTCTATTCTCCAACACTAGCACAAAAAAAACAGCTGTTCTAAGAAAATCGAAAAAAGGCGGGAAAAGTTATAAAAAGTCATAGAGAAGAGTCCATAAATTTCACCATAATTTCTGCATGATGATCCAACGCAAATAGAGAAGTAA
The DNA here is from genome assembly GCA_018153365.1 of Drosophila fuyamai. Lineage (NCBI taxonomy): Eukaryota > Metazoa > Arthropoda > Insecta > Diptera > Drosophilidae > Drosophila > Drosophila fuyamai. Next base: position 5,349,917 of record JAECXW010000419.1, on the reverse strand, counting down.
ATCATATTTGTTCATATATTTTGATTGATTTTAAGACAATTGTTAACTTCATTTTGGCCTTCGTTTCACACTCCAAAACAAAAACAGCTGATGCATAACTGCAGCTCTGAACTTTGGCGAGCACAAAAGAGAATTTGCAAAAAACGGTAAAAAGGCCAGAAAAGAACTGAAAGTAGGCATTTTCGATCAAGTGCAAACAGCATCGGAAAGGAAAACGAGGCGACTAAAAAGTGAAATTGCCATTAAAGCAGCATTTTAGGATACACACTACACGGAAGTTGAGACACCAAAGTTCTGACCATGTCTGGCATTGCAGTCACGCGGTTGGGAGAGGAGCGAAAAGCTTGGCGCAAGGATCACCCCTTCGGATTTGTCGCCCGTCCCGCCAAGAACACAGACGGCACCCTCAACCTGATGATCTGGGAATGCGGCATTCCCGGCAAGAAGTCCACCCCCTGGGAGGGCGGTCTTTACAAACTGCGCATGATATTCAAGGACGACTACCCCACCTCGCCGCCCAAGTGCAAGTTCGAGCCGCCGCTGTTCCATCCGAACGTTTATCCCTCGGGCACTGTCTGCCTGTCGCTGCTCGACGAGGAGAAGGACTGGCGCCCGGCCATCACCATCAAGCAGATCCTGCTGGGCATCCAGGACCTGCTTAACGAGCCGAACATCAAGGACCCGGCCCAGGCGGAGGCCTACACCATCTACTGCCAGAACCGCCTGGAGTACGAGAAACGTGTTCGCGCCCAGGCCCGCTCCATGGCGGCCACCGAGTAATGCGATCCCTGCAAGAGGATTCTTTGTAGACATAAGCAAACACACATTTAGGGGGTACGCGTTTTCGTAAATGCTCCCCACATCTATTTAGTTTTACTAAGTTTACTTATGTACATATCTAAACGGAACTCTACTGCGCACATAAACTACATTTTTGTAAACCGCTAAATGCAATTGATATTACCCATTTTGTACTACTTCATCTAAATAAAGCACAAAAAGTTCTGTTAGGATTTCTAATTTTTTTTTCTTTGTACGGGTTGCTTACAATTTTAGGCGCTTTTACTTAAGAACAAATATTTAATATTAAAATATTGAATTGCCAGCACATAATGATGAATTTAAATTTGGTCATAGGAGAATATCGATGAAAAATCATCACAAATCATCACCACGATTGGCAGACTGATGAGTGACGAATTGAAGGGAATCGAGGAACTGCAGCGTGGTTCATTAGTGCCAACGTTCACTGTATGTGGAACTAGTTGAACCACAGATAAGGTTCCGGGGAAGAGGAAGCAGATTCAGCTGTTTTCCTATTATCAACTGTTGATTGCATTACACTGTATTGCATTGTTCTCATTCGGAGGCGAAACAAAGGGATGTGAAAAGGCCCGTAGAACATTCCAAAAACTCCGCTACGATGCATTCCGCCCAGGCGCAGGCTCAAGCCCGTGACAAGATCTTCAAGAGCTGGTCGGGGATCAGTGAGGTGACCATCATCAAGGAGGTGGCCACCAAGGGCGAGCACATCGACCTGTGCTTGGAGTACTGGGCGAAGAAGCGAAAGATCCCCATTCCGGAGTACCGTCACTACTTCTACGACGTGGTGCAGGCCTATGTGCAGCGCCTGCTCTCCGAGAGACTCGTCTGCAAGGCGGAGGACGTGATCCGTAATGTGGACAGGGATGTGAAGTGCTTCTTTTTTCAGTTCGCCTGCGAGTGCCAGGACGAGGAATTGAGTGAGTTTGTCCTGGATCACCTGCGCAACCGGGAGCCATTGATGTACGAGCAGGAGGAACCAGTGCTGGCGTATCACTGGTCCTTGGTCCAGCAACTCCGGGAGTGTGGTGCCCTCGTGGCCAAGCACCAGGTGCAGCTGCCACGTGTCCACATAGAAGCCTTGATGACCCTAGCCGAGGAGGCACTGCAGTTGCTCCTCGTAGAACTGTACTTCGCCAATGGAAATGAATCTCTGCTGGGATCTCTCTCCAAGGAACTGGTCTGGCAGCACCTGGTGGATAGCAATCAACAGACAAAGCTCCAACGCTGGTGCCGTTGCCAGGAACAGGGTGTGGAAGCCCAGGAAACGCTCTCTCCCTTGGAACAGGGTTTTGCCGCCTGGAAAATAGATGACAACATGTACGAATACGCCCTGGAGCAACTGAAGCAGCCCAGCGAAGTGCTGCGAAACTTCTTCGCCCGCGCGGGCTACTTTTTCAAGGATGAATCTGGCGATATTCCCACTCTGCTGCGTCGTCTTTGCACAATGGAGTGTCTGGGCAAGCATGCGGATCTCCTCAGCCGCCAGCCCCTGGCCAAATATCTGCTAGATCGTGGTCATCACTCACTGCTCCTTATGGACTGCATCCCCGTTGCCTCGTTGGAGCAGCTGGCAAGCAGTGAGACCCATCAGGAAGCCCTGATCAACCTAATCGTCGATCTGAAAACAAATTCCTTAACCGAGAACGAAGGATTCGAGTTGGTAAGTCAGGATATAAAACTTCAGATTATACTAGTAATACTAGTATTATTCGTAATTCACTTAGTCAATAAAATATAATATATAAAAGATTAGTCATTTTTTATTGTATGTTATAACTAACTTAATAATTAAATAACTAAGCAATATACTTTTATTTTTATTGACTCGAACATAAATTGAGGTTTATATATCAATTCAATTCCGTTGAAAAAATTATGCAAACAATATAGAAATTATTACAAACAATTTATATTTTAAATATTTAAAATTTGATCAATGTATTTAAATTAATAATTACCTAATTTGTACTTCATTTTTTTAGATCTCCAAGAGCGTTCAGGCATACTTAGAGAAAACTCACGATTCCGCCGACTCATTTGAAGGCCACCCCTTGCTCACCTTCTACGACTTTCTGGGTCAGGAGCCAAGTGTACGCTCCCTGGAAGGATTTCTCACTAGCACCAGCTTGGGTCGGGTGCCCTATCTTAAATCGCTGACAGCTCGTTTCGACCACGGACCGACGAGCAGTAGTTCCGGCCTGCCCACTGCTCAAGATCTCTTTCTGAAGTTTAAGCAGGTGAATTTGCCGCTCCTGGCCACCGTTGGACATGGTGAACCGATTAGCTTCTCAAATACGCGTCTCTGTCAGCGTTATGCCAGGAAATCTCAGCTGAATTACACCCACTACCTGAAGCAACAGAGGAGCGCCTACGCAGTTTATTACCTAATCACAGAGCAACTTCAGCTTTATGGCCAGATCACGAAGACGCAGCTTTTCCACGCCTGTGAGACGGTCACCCAGATGGCATTGCAGCACGCTAGCGATGAAGAGCTGGTAACCCATTGCGTGGCCTGCTGCGAAATGCTGGGCTTCGATACTCAGCCACTGAGGAGCTTCCTGCTGCTCCAGCGGAAGCTACCAAAGCGCCAGAGCGGAGAAAGTTACTCGGAATTGCTGGCTGGGTGGGATCGGGATTTGGTTCAGCAATTAGAAGCGAATCCCACGGAATTTCCTTTGGAACTATATCAATCCCTAATGCGTCTGGCTGTTAGGGATACTCCTGGAAAACTTCCAGTGGCTTTGCTTGAACACTACGCCTCCAAAAATGACTGGTGGCACTTGCTACTCATCTTCCAGTACTTCGATCTTCCATTAAGTGAGCTAAAGAAGCTCTTGCCGCATTTCAAGTCCTCGCCACTCGGTGTCCATCTGCTGCGCGCATTAAGCTACGAATCCTCTGGCGATCGCCATCATAAAAGGAGCTTCCAAAGACCTCCCCGTCGTAGCGGGGAAACCCAAACAAACTCGTCGCAAGAAACGATGACCAACTCTTCCCACAGTTCAAATCAAGATTCCAGTTTGCAGCAACTTCAGAGGAACACGGATCAATCCCTGTGCACTTTGCTAACCCACACCGCTCGACAGGATATCTTTGCCATCATACTGTGCAGCACCAATAGACAGCCAGATGAGATTATTCCGACCATAGCAAAGTTTCTGGAGATGATGGTTGGGAATACTCAGTACTGCAGCAGTATCAATCTCTTAAGGCACTGCATCCGGCAGGAGCTGCCTGTCCTGGCTGTGCTGGCAGCCACACTCAGCGAACAGAACCGAGATTGGTGCTGGCTTGTTTGGCTCTCGGTGGCCAGCGGTCAGTGGAGCCACCAGCTGCAGGAGGCTTCTAAGGTGCGCGAAGATAATCGATCGGAGTGGGTGTGGTCTCTTATCCGAGAAGCTGTCGCAGGTGGACATGTAAATGCGCTTCTGCACAGTTTAGAAATTTTCCAACCGGTGAGTATATATAATTGTAAAAATAATTCATTTGTTAAATAAATTTATATTCCAGGATTGCAAATTCACACATCTGTGTCGTTTCCTTCAACTTACAGCACACCAGGAGGATTTTAGCGATGCCACGATTGTGGAACTACGCCAGTTCTTTTTCAGCTGGAGCCAGGACTCAGTAACTCTGCCCCTTTGTGGTAGCCTACCTCGCCAACAAGTGTTGCATCGCTCTATCAGCCTTCTGCTCATCCAACTACAGTCCAATTTTGACTGCATTCTGCTGCAGCAGCGATTCCTCGACTGCATCTGCCGCTCGGATGTGGGTGATATATGTGAACTGCCGGATTTCTGTCTTCTACATAAAGTTTTCGGAGTAGCAGCCACCTGGCTGCGGAAACTGAGTATTGATCTGGAGCAGCTGGTGAAAAGGGATAGCTCGGAGTACAGACGACTGGTTGATGCCCTAACTGAGGCACGAGCTTATGAGGAAGCTCTTCAATTGGCCACCTTGCTGCAGCTGCCATTGGGTGATATTGTCTATGGGAAATGGATGGCGGAGCTGGAGGCCGGAGAAATAAGACCCCACCAGGAGTATGAGAAAGAGATCCAACAGCATGCCTTGGCACCCGCCATTCTGGTGAGCTTCCTGCTACAGGCAGCCTCCTCCGTTGGCCAAGTGGGTCTCCGCCGATATGAACTGCTTCAGAGCACGCTGGGCGTGATCAAACAACACCACCTGTTCCCTAACGAATCCTTTGACCGCGATCAGATTGAGTACGATATGGTTTTGTGCTACCTGCAGCTGCCGGAGGATCAGCTCTCTCTGCTAACCATTTACCACTCGGAGTACTACGAGCAAATCATGCTTCAAGAGCGCTGTGTGCTCTATAAATCGTTCTCGGAACTCAAGGAACTAGCCGGAATCGATGACCTCAGCATTGCTGATAAAACAAAGCTAACCTCGGAGATGGAAACCAGACTGAATACTTTACTAAACACGCTTTTGGACGAGGGCGACATTGTGGAGGCACTTCGGCTTCAGGAACTTTTTGAATTCCGACCGAATGACCTGCGTTTTATAGTTTTTGCGATGGCATTGGCCGAAGGCATGACCAGCATTAGTAATCTGTCGAGCAAGGAACGCCAGCTACTCGGTGAAATTGAGAAGAGTGCGTTTCCAAAGTTCAATCGAATCACTCTAAACCAGAATGTAATGAATCGTTGCGATAGTGATCTTTCCGATAGCTGTTCGGATAGTGTGGCGATGGAGTTCGAAGAGATTCCTTCTAAGGAAAAACAGCAAACGCTGGACACATTGCTGGGCATTGGATCGAAGTTGAAGTTTGGCGTGGAGCTCGGCAGGCGAATTGTTCTTGCCTATAGGGCTGCCATGTATCTGGACAAGGAGTATCTGGATGTGCTGCGGACCAAGGATGCTAGTATTCTTTTGAAGAGTGCCGCTGCTGAGGATTGCCTGCAGCGTCTTTTGGTGGTCAGTGATATTCAAATATCCACGCGGATGACCCCTGAAGAAGTGAGTGTCTCTAATCTTTTTGTGTTACAATCGGATTACATTTCATTTAAAATTCTTACAGATTGCCGAGTGCTTGGCATTAGAGCTGACCACCTGCATCTTACGACCCCGGTTCTACATCTTCCATGCCAGGGAGCAGCCAAGAAGCGCTTTGAAGAACGCTGATCTCTGGGGCCACAGCATCGATAAGGATTTCCACTTGTTCCTTGATCTGGCTCCGAATTCAACCATGTTGGGTAATTGTCTGTTGGAGTACTGTGATGCCTTGAAGGCCTATCGCCGCTACCAGGTGGGCAAGGTTTTTGAGAAAACTGAAGCCTTCGATAATCTGTCCAAGATTATTACACTATATGGATTGCCTACGCCCTCCCCTACGGGAACATTGTCAGGAATTCCCCAAGTGCTGTCGCACAAGAAGCTGAATCAAATTTATGTGGAGCTCTTGATCAAAGCGCATCTGTGTTTTGTTCACGAGTGCTCCATGGAAGGAATTGTAAGCGTCCTCCAGAAAGCCAAAGTCCTTAACGGACAACTGGCCCAAGCGAAATCCTGGTCACTGATTGTCCGGATGTTGATTGGAATAGCACGTTACCGCGAGATGTTCTATTGCTTTGATTCACTGATTGAGAACGAGCAGTTTGAGTCTTTGTTGGGGCAGTTCGACGAGGATCAGAAAGGCGGACTTCGCCAGGCAATCCTTAGCTACCTAAGGGAATATCAACCAAAGAATGGAAAGGAGTTGCTGCGTCTGGCGGCCCTGCATTTCCTCATGTACAAGGAGTTGGCGGAGATGTGGACAGAGGAAGCCCAGGAGTTAGTAAACAAGATTCAAACTATTGCCGAGCAGTCCAACAAGCTGAAGTGCTCTCCGGAGGCTCAAGCACTACTTCAGCAGGCCTTGGAAAATTATACACATGCTACGGAGAACTATCTGTTGGACAACAAGCTTCTGCTGGCCCAGCATAGTGTTTCCCGGGCGGAGCTGATGGCCATGCAGTTGGATCTCTTCAACAAGGCTCTGGAAAAACGGCAAATGTGTGTGAGCGTTATTGGAGTGCGGACAAGGGAGCAGTTTCGGGAACTGGTCAACACCCATCTGAGGTAAATCATTTCCCAGCAAGAGAATGGCTGATTATACCTTTAAACATTTTGTGCTTAAATTGTAATGTTCGTAATTTCAGCGTACCACAATCACTGATATTAAGTCGAGCCTATGGATACGACATTAACTGGAGTGAGGCCATCTTGTCCCAATTTGTAGTGCTTCAGGTAGCGAACTATCTTCAGGAGTATTTGTGCCATCAACGCATCAATGACGATGTGATTGAACAGGTAGTCAAGAGGTAAGAATGTTAAGCATTTTACTTAACTTTCTTATTAATAAATATCGTTTATTTTTTAGTTACTTGCTGTATTGTGAAAGTAATGCCACGAATTATAAACAGCAGAAGTCGCTAGCTCAGCTGGTGGAACTGATTAAATCAGTGATCCTCAAATACAAGTTGGCTTCTATTTTGGGGCTCAAATCCATCGTGATCTCCCTGATAAACGATTCCTCAGTTTACTATCTAAGGGACACAAACTTCGGTCGTACCGATTTCCACTCGGAAGGAGAGACGTGACATAAATACCATTGTGATTTTAATCTGATTTTATACAACAACATTATTGCTAAATACGTTATTAAAAATATACATTTACAAATAATTAAATTTTTCGAAGGATAGTATTTCCTCGGGCGCCTTGGCAGACACTTCTATTTTTGGTGTCGCTTCCATTGCGGCATTTTTGGATTGGGAATCATTCCATGACTGGACAGTCATTTGACCAAAGATCACATAAAACAAGTTTCCCAAGAACAAAATCACAGAGATTCCAAGGAAAACAGAACGCCACTGCGTGCGATCCGACTGAAATGAAAGTCCAGTAGAATAGTGTGGTGTAAAATATATTAGAAAACTTATAAATTGATAATCATGTTTAATTAAATTGCTTTTGCTTATTTAAATATAAGAACTTGTCATAGTTACTCACCTCGTTGGTAACCGTTAGTCCAATAACGATGGGCGATATCACCCCAGCCGCAGACATCAATGTGTTGCTGATCCCAAAAAGGAGTCCAGCGAAATTCGGCGACAAGTCCACGTGGTTAAGTGAACTGCCAATAGCCTGTCCGGAAATGGCAGCTGTTGCTACCACCAGGCAACACATACTGCCCACCACGTTTCGATCGCTGAGGTAGGATAGAATCACCAAGGACACAGCCGGAGTCCACGTGGCAAATGAATTGATGGTCTTCCGGAGGATGGGCAGGGAAATGTCCCGATGTTGGGTCAAATAGTCAGACAGGAAAATAAAGCCGTACGAGGACATTAGCATGACGACGAAGGGCAGAGCGGAGAGCAGTGCATTCACCGCGATGCTGTAGTGGAAGATGCCGTGGATATATCGTGGAATCTGTTGCATCAGCGTGTAGAAGCTGCATGCCTGGCTCATCTTACAAAAAGCCAAAACAATAAAGGGACGTGAGGTGAGTATTTGAAGCCAGGGCACTGGAGGAATTTCACTCCGAACAACCTGATTCTGCTCCAGAGCCAGTTGAATATGTTTTCGCTCCGCCAGTGAAATAAATCTGGATTCGGACGGGCAGTTGGCCCCATAACGTAGAAAAAGAAGGCACCACGCTATTCCCAAGTATCCTACGATTATAAATAATTCTTGGTAAGTATTGCGCTTAAATTAGGTTAGCATTGGAATAAAATATGTTAAGCTTTTTAAACTATGATTTCATAGTTTACACCTTCCATTTTTAATTCTTTTAATAAAAAAAATTGTTTATTAGTATTCTTTTCAATTTGATTTTCCCTATTTTATTTTAAAAGTCACAGTAAAAATCATAATTTATGAACAGGAAAAAAAATCAAATAAAATTATTTACTTTTTTGAAATTGATTTCCGCATCATTATCCATCCATGTGATTAAAAAACTAACTAAAAAATGATTTGCTTAGAATACCAGAGTATAGTATGAAACAAGAGAGAACGCTATAGACGAGTGCCTCGACTGTTAGATACCCGTTACTCAGGTAAACAACTTAATATAAATATGCCTTCTTGTATATTTTTCGCCACTCGAATTAGCTCCCGATTTTTATGTTAAAATCGGTACCCAGGGAACACCTCCAATTTGGCTAACTTGATTTGATTTGCATAGTTCTTGGGATATAGTTCGGTATTGACAAATGAAAGCCATCGCAATTTCCTTTAATAGAAATCCTTTTCGAGAATTAACGTTGACTCTGTTGAGCACCTTGGCCAGCTGTTAAATCTGTACTTAATAGGGTCGAAAACACCTCCTTCACTGGTTTGCAAACTTTTGACAAAACATATAGTACCCTCTGTAAGGGTATACAAATCATTCAAAATTTAAGTATTCTTTTAATTGTTTAGAAATTTTTAGGAGCATTTTTCATTCAACAAATGTTTTATCACTGAAATAGTATTGTGTTAAAAACAAAAAAGATGTACATATGACGAGTATTTAAAGTCACTATGGAGTATAAATTAAAGTCAACCAGCACTCAGAGGATATTATGAAATAACCCGTAGTAGTGTTAAATTATGGTTTATTTTATTGTTTGGCTTGTAATTACACTTCACTATACAATGTAACAATTGGTAATAGATAATTGTCAAGATACTAACAATAGAAGGTATATTATTTTTAATTTGTGGGTTTATTGCTTGCTTTATTGCCACCAAAAGTTTTTTGTGAATCGTTAAGTTTTTTGTGAAAAAGGGTACAACTTATTTCTCTTAAAAGAGAGCAGACAGCCATAATATTTTGGACATCCTATATTTACATTTCGATTTCTATGCCCATATTAATAAAACTATGTCGATTTTGCGCTGCTTTTTACCATCACTTCAACAAAACTAAAAGAGAAATTCTGATATACAAGTAGTTACTATATCTTAAAGGAATATTTTGATAAATAGAAAAACATCAAAATTAATTTTTTAGTTTTTATGTTTTTAATTTTTTGAGTTTTCTATGGAAGCTTTTTATATAGATGTCCGATTTTAATTTAACTAAAACTGTAATTCCATAGTATTTAAATATTACCAAATCCCAAAGAACAAACAAAAAATTAAAAACAACAAAGTCTTACTCTTTTATTGTTTCTATGGGAGCTAAATGGTATAGTCGCCTGATCCGGCTTGTTCCGATTTATTTACTACCTGCAATAGAAAGACAATTTTTTTAAAGATAGCTTTAAAACTGACTACTTTGCGCTGAAACGGACGGACGGCCAGACGGACAGATGGAGATGGCTAGATCGACTCTCCTGGTGATGCTGATCAAGAATATATACTTATAGGTTCAGAAATGTCTCCTTTACTGCGTTGCTAACTGCAATTATAATACCCTCTGCAAGGGTATAAAAAAACAAGCCTCACAAACTATTAAACGGAAGTAACTATTAAGTTCAAGAAGAAATTGGGATTGATAGGATTAGGGATACTAAACGTACCTGGCACATAGAAGGAGCTGGGCCAGCCAAGTGGCGAGGCAGAGAGTGCGCCACTCAAAGCGAATCCTATTATTGTGCCGCAATCCAAACCCGTGGTCATCACTCCGCCCAGGCGATTGGCCTCCTTCTTGGGGCACCACTTGGCCAGATGGGTGTACAGACAGGGCCACATGCCCCCCATCGCAAGTCCCTGGATTATTCGCACCCAGAATAACAGCTGCCATCCGCCCCAAGCCAATACGAAGGGCGTGGCAATGCTGATTAGAGCGGTCACAAACATGATGGCCAGCAGCAGAATCTTGGCTCCAAAGCGACTCGAGAGATAGCCACTCATCAGTTGGGTGCAACAGGAACCCCAAAAGGGACTGCTGAGGATATACGCCTTCTGCTGCTCCGTCAACCGATATTCCGGGAAATTTGGGTGACTGCTGTTGGCATTTGTGAAGGCCACAATGGCCACGCTCATGTTGAACCGTTGCGCCACGGTCAAAGTGGAGCATATGAAAAGGAACAGCACCTGCAGGTGTCGCATGCCCCATTTGGGACCTGCAAAAACGAAAGACTTTGACAGCGAACTTGACAAATACACCACAAAGGCGAGCTCACCCTTTGCCACCAAATCGAACGATCTTATCGTCATTGCGAGGCGCAACAACCACTTCGTCCAACGCGAATCACCGAACTGGCAAAACTAAAGATTGGCAATGCAAGTAAATAAGTAGCTTCGAAACTAGTTTACCCGGCAAATAGGCAAACAAGCCTCACCGAAACTTGAATTCTGACCGCGTGCCGCTAACAACGGTGTTTCAAGTTCTAGAAATATATATATATATATATAAATTGCATTAAAGTGATCTGCATGAAAAGTGAATCCAGATACCAGAGGACATACAAATAAAAGATCGTCACATAGTGACAGCTAATCAGTGGGTTTTAAAAAAAAGGCAACACTTTTCTATCTATGGACAGGATAAAAGATTGTAATATTTTACACGAAAATAGTTTCATTAAACATGCATATCTGTAAAAGACATCTGCATGGCCTTAAGCGCAACATATTTTACAATTAATGAATTCGAATTGAATTCAGTTGAGTAAGTTCACTTCTCACAATTAAACGAATATTCACCAATATAGGTTTATTTTTAATCTTTATAAATGTAATAAACTTTACTTTATTTTAATTATATTTTTTACCTATGTGTAAAAGGCATTGGAAAGGTTCGAGAAAAACCCTAACCACTCGACTCGATACTTTAGAAGACGGAATTAAAAACGTAAAAAAATTTCCGTTTTCAATTTGTTGATCTTTTTTAAATAAGAAAACATTATGATAAATATTTAATACTAATTACAATTTTTACAATAAAAATCGGAATTGGTTATATCACGTATACTACCCTAGGCAATTTATTAATTGGCAAACTTTAAAAATATTTTAGCATATATTTATTTTTTTTTCTTCATTGCTACTACAATTTTAAGAATGTCGTATATAGTTCGAAAGATTTAAGAGGGAACACAAATCATCTCTGAACAGAACACGTAATGAGTGCCCTTAAAGATCCTCATCTCATAAGCAGTAGTCAATCATTTCGCTTATAGACAGTTTAATAACCGAGCGGGGGACTATCACACACCCACTTCTTGCCTCCATAACTCACAGTCTCGTGGCATCTGGGTATAAAAGCAAACAATAACAATGACAGGTGCAAATTGTTCTTTCAGCAGTAGCGGGCGGTAAATTCTTATCAGAGAGCAAATATAGCGCCGGCAGTCAGCCAGGCACTTTATATCAATTGCCGGAGCTAATTACAATCACTTTGGTTACGGGCACTATACTGCTTTTTTTATCAAATGAAAAAGCGATCGTTAAGCGATAATTACTGCTGAATTAGCCGCTGATAAGATAAGGCCGAGAGACCTTACTCAACTTAAAAGTAGGCTGGTCTCAGAAAGGGATTCCACGCTCTTTAATAGTCATAGATCATAACCATTGTTAACAAAGATCCATTTGATGGGAATCCAAATTATTACGGTTAGTTGACATATAGAATTTGTAGACCAACTTAAATTCCAGCAATCAACACGTGTGCACGAAAATCAAATTACAAATAAACATTGAGGCTTATCATAAGTAGAAATCTGTATTAAACTATAAATCCAAAGCCCTAAAACTCATACTTCAGCCAGAAGTGGTTAGTGAAAATAGAGCAAAGTCCACAGATGTGCAGATACCATTTAAAAGGCAGTTTGGTCTGATAGAAAATCAAAAACATGTGACAAAACATAGATTTTACTTAACCAAGATCCCATTCCCAGCCACGACCTGCTAGTTCAAATAAAGCAAAGTACAAAGAGCGGAGAAACAAGTCAACAGTTTATTTCTAAGTATCACAATTTTTATATATTCACAAACAGCTGTGGCAAATGTTTTTCAATCCGTCGAGAGGGGCAGTGCAAACCACTCAGCTCCAGCTCCAGCCATTGACAATTGGTCGCATGAGCCTCAATCCAAAATAAATATGGTACTTATATACATTTATAAGATAAATTAACAGATTAGATTGCGCTGGCCGATCGGGCTCTTCCTCGATTCGAGTGCCAAAATCACGAGCGATTGGTAACAGAACAAAGCGATTCAATAGAAAATAATTTACTTAAGCCTCGCGATACGGTCACGCCTTATAAATAGAATAAATATAAATTACAGCCTACTTATGGTTAATACTGATTAACAAAATCAATTGTTCTGGGCCGCCACTTCCGCCACAAATCACTCGATGGCTTTTGCCGTGTACCTCTCCGGCCAACTGATTTGCTGCTCTAAAACAGGATCGATGGGTGGTGCGATCTCTGCCGGTGGACTTTTCTGCTTTTCGCTGGCGGATTCCGCATCCTTCGGTTTCAGGAAGTCATCTGCATCCCAGGGCTGCGCCTTGGCGGTTCCCCAAATGATGAAAATCACATTGCCCACAAAGAAAATGACAGCTGCCAGTCCAAAAACGATCTGCCATTGCCCGCGATTGTGCTGTGAAATTGGGAAATATTTATTATTGTTATTGATTTGGGTTTTTCCTTATTTTTTCGAGGGCTGACTCACCTTATCGGCTACGATCTCTCCGGCAATCAGTGGTGTGAGGATGGGAATAACATTCGCCACCGTGTTGCTCAAGCCAATCAATATACCAGCGTGATTGGGTGACAGATCGATGGAGTTCAGGGAACTACCTATCGTTGCTCCACTATTCACGCCCACCGACACAGTCATCAGTATGATGGCCAGGTTCTTGTTCTCCTCGCCGAGGAATCCGATGCCAATCAGGGCTGCAGCGGGAATCCAGAAGGATAGCGTGTTGAACACCTTTCTCACGGTAGTCAGGGACAGGATCTTCTTCTTGAGCAGCACATCGGCAGCAATCAGATAGACGTAGGACAGCAGCCACATGGCCAAAAAGGGTAACGATGAGAACACCGCGTTGCTCTGGATCTCCATGTTGAGCACTCCGTTCATGTAGGAGGGTATTTCCGCCTGGAGGGTGCTCAGTCCATAGGTTTCCGCACAGCGGGTCACCAGAAGGGCCAGGAAGGGCACCGAAGTCCAGATGGCCTTCCAGGGAATGGGTATCGTGCGATCGTGGAAGTCCTCATTGTGCTCCAGCGAGGACTCGATGTACTTGCACTCGGCCTCGCCAACGAATCGGGATTCAGTGGCATTGTTGGAGGCGAATATCAGCCAGAGGAAGCACCAGGCAGCGCAGAGAGATCCGGAGACATAGGATATGCCCGGCCAGCCCATCGCTCCCTTGGCAATCATGCCACTAATGAACATGGCCAACACAGTGCCGCAATCCGTGCCCGTGTAGCTGAAGGCGCCCAGGCGATTCCTCTCCTCCGGCGGTGACCACATGGCCAAGTGCTCCGTGACGCAGGGGAAGATCACACCCTGGAATAAGCCCTGAAGGATGCGGATCGCACAAAACACTTGCCATCCTCCCCAGGTGAGGCACCAGGGCGTCATCAGGCTGAACACGGCCGTGCCACAGCTGGCCACAAATAGGACCACTTTGGCGCCGTAGCGGCGACACAGGAAACTGCCAGGACAAAGGGTCAGGATGTAGCCCCAGTAAAAACTGGAGAGTATATACGACTTCTGTTTCTCCGACCATTCGAATTCCTGCGGGAAAGCAGCCACGTCAGCGCGAATGTTCGGCTAATGATATCACTTGAAACTCACCGGAAAATTGGGATTCGTGGTGGCCGCGTTGGTCATGGCCACTATGGCTACACTGACATTCAGACGGGCTATGTGCATTACGGTCAGGCCCAGAAAGAGCAGGAACGACTGCAAGTGCCGAACGCCCAGACGAGGGCCCTTCGATGGTTTATGGGTCATGATCACAGAGAAAAACCAGGAAGCTAGTCAGTCCACTAGAAACACCTTTTTTCCAGTTAACCCGAGGTCTGCACTGCCAAATTGGTAGAATGGTTCTAAGCCCAATCGCCATTGCATTGCCAACATTTATACGACGACAGAAAGCTTTGAGAGCTTCGGCCGGGCCCCTCAGCGATATCATTCACTTATTTTTATTTGTCCGGGGACTCGTAGGTAAGTGCCCAAAGAGATGTTTCAGAAATAAACAACATCGGTTTTACTTTGACGCAACTCCTCGTTCCAGAAGTCGACTGACGTATCCGATCTATTGTTCTATTCGCAAGCGGGTTGAGAAAGCATATGCATATGTTTCTACGTAGTATCAGTAAATATTGATGGATTTACACAAAGTTTAAGTGGTAGCTAAAAAAAAGCACACCCACTCAACACCAGAGACGTTTTTATTTGGCCAAAAGATTTATGGCACTATTATCAACTAACGTTTTTGTTCAGCAGACCTAAAGCCGCGGTGAAAATAAATCCGATCCGCTAAAAGCTCGGAACGGAAAGCGGAAAGAGGCAAACTTAATATACCACTTGAACAAACCAGACCATCCATAAATTAATGATTTTATTTATTTTTTGGAATATTATTCTTTATGGCGTTGTGGAACGCTACTGATAAGCGATGCTACCAGTTAAATAAATAATAAAGTAATCGATAATGTACCGAGCACACGGCCAAAGTATTTATGTTGTTTCTATCAATTTATTGACCTTTATTAAGTTAAAGAAAACTGAGATTAGCCAAACTGATTTCTTGGCGGTAGGAATTTGAGTGATTCCCCCTGCCACTCAGTATGTTATGAGCTAAAGCTTAATGGATTCGAGATTAGATTACCAAAAAAGCTGTAATTATCTTCTCAGGGATTCGAGCTTTCTCAGATTTTTAGGGATCGTAGTAAAATAATCAAACTAGTGGTTTCATTCGCCAAACCGGGGCGGTTATAAAATAGATTGATAGTTCTGGCCGATCATTAAAAAAAAAATCATTCTATAGAATTACACAACTCGCAATTTCCTTTAAAATCAACTGACAAACTGTGTCCTCAGAGATCAATTTTTAACCAAAATCAACTTAATATTAATTGAAAATGCATAGTGCTGACATATGTGTCCTTTTATTTTATAACTCACACCTAATCTAAAACTAATTTCTTATATAAATATTAAACAACTTAATGCATTTATTATCTGCTGGTATTTTCGTTGATTTTAAAGGAAGATTCTTCTTTAGGTTTATTTTGGCTATTTGAACCATTGGCAAGCTCAGGTTCCTTTGTCTGCAGAAAATCCTCGGCATCCCAGGGTTGTGTTACAGCTGTGCCAAAGATCAAATAGACTAAGTTGCCCACAAAAAAGAAGACGGAGGCGATGATAAAGACGATCTGCCACTCTGTCCGATCAGACTGAAAAAAGGATTTGAAGCACAAGTAAAGGAACTGTGTAACAATATACATACGACAATACTCACATTATCCTCGACAATCCATCCAACTACCAAAGGAGTGGCTATTGGCACAAAATTCGCTGCTGTATTTACAATTCCCATTAGAATGCTGGCATGATTTTCCGACAAATCAATGGTGTTCAAAACACTTCCAATGGTCTGTCCACTATTCACGCCCACACTGATGGTCATCAAGGCAATCGCGTAGTTCTTCTGATCCTTACCCAGGAATCCAATTCCAACCAAGGTGACAGCAGGTATCCAGAAGGCTATCGTGTTGTAGGTTTTTCTCAACACCGTCAATGTGACTGACTTCTTACTCATTATGACATCTGCTGTGACCAGATAAATATACGACATGATCCACATGGCCAGGAATGGAAGTGCCGAGAAGAAGGCATTGCTCTTCATGTCCATGTCGAGGACTCCGTTCATGTAGGATGGGATCTCGGCCTGCAGAGTGCTCAGTCCCCAATTCTCTGAGCATCGTACTACGAGCAGGGCCAGGAATGGAGCTGAAGTCCAAATCGCCTTCCAGGGGATTGGTATGATGGTCTTGTGGTACTTTTCATTATGTTTGAGAGATGACTCAATAAAATGAAGTTCTTCTTTTCCAATGAAGCGAGATTCTGTGGGATTGTTGGCTGCAAAGCCGAACCACATTGCACACCAGAAGAAGGCACATCCAGCCGAGACATACGATATTCCGGGCCATCCCAAGGAGCTCTTGGCTATCATTCCACTGAAGAACATGGCACTCACGTTGCCACACTCGATTCCAGTATGAGCCAAGGCCCCCAAGCGATTCCTCTCGCCCGGAGGAGACCATTTGGCCAAGTGCTGATGGATGCAGGGGAAAACCACTCCCTGCGCCAGTCCCATCAGCACTCGAATGCCGCAGTAGGCCTGCCATTCGCCGAATCCGATGAACAGCGGTGTCAATGCGCTGCAGACACCGGATCCGAAGACACCCCAGAACATGACTCTCTTGACTCCATACCGTTTGCACAGATATCCGCCCAGGAACTGGGTGAAGATGTAACCCCAAAAGAAGCTGGATAGTATATACGATTTCTCCGCCTCCGTCCAGTCGTATTCCTATGGAGGTTGTAAGGATTAGGTATATTTCTTTGAAATAAACTGAATTCTTACGGGAAAGTCCGGGTTGGTGGTTTCCGCATTGGTCATTGCCACCACAGACACGCCCACATTCAGCCGGCCTATGAACATAACAGTTATGTTGAGGAAGATCAGTAGGGCCTGGACATGCCGCATGCCCACTACGGGTCCTGAAACCATTATCAAAAGTAACTATCAGTATTGCGATCACTTCCTGCCTGCAAGCAGTCAGCAAATAAATCTGAATTGCTCTTGAGACATCGTTATCGGCGCCATAATTGGAGTGATTTATGACCACTTAATTGGCGTGCGAAAACCCCGATCATTTCGTTGAGCGTAGTGCAAGGTCTCACTTCTGAATTATGTCAAGATCATCGAATGTCACTCCATTCACAAAACCGAAGCGAAGGATTTTTTTTTCCACACACCTTTGTTAATTTCTGCCGACATCGTCGTTCTGATCGACGAAATTACGATTCCAATACTTTTAATCAACCGATCCGCAGCACTGTAGGAAATTAAGTGAATGTTTGCAGTAACATTGGGTTGACTTAAATCCAAATCGAATAAGCCGATAAGATTTAATTGGCTTATCTGAATTTGATAAGGTCAAATCGCGGTCGAATTTTAACATGAACACGCGACTTAAAAAATTTGTACTTTTAACTAATTTACCAATTAAGATATTAATACTTAAACACACTATCAAAATTTAAGCCTTTAATTACTATTATATTACATTTAACCAACTTGTTACTACACTAGACATTAATGATTGTGAAAAACAGGTATTATCTATCCAGGGGATCCAACGTATTATTAGGCATTTCATTCACAGCCAGCTCAGGTTCTTTCAATTGAAGATAGTCCTCAGCATCCCAGGGCTGCGAAACAGCAGTGCCAAAGAATAAAAATACACAGTTTCCGAAAAAGAAGAGTACTGATGCGATTAGAAACACGATCTGCCACTCTGAGCGATTTGCCTGAAACATAAATGGAATTAGTTGGGATCAAATTAGGAACATGTACAGTCCAAGACTTACCTCTTCCTCAACGATCAACCCGACAACCAGGGGAGTCACTATTGGCACCACATTCGCAGCCGTATTAATAATTCCCATTAGGATACTGGCATGATTTGGTGATAGATCGATTGTGTTTAGGGAGGTTCCAATGGTTGCACCACTGTTCACGCCCACACTAATGGTCATCAGAACAATGGCCAAGTTCTTCTGGTCCTGGTCCAGGAATCCGATTCCGATCAAAGTCGCACAAGGGATCCAGAAGGCTATTGAATTGATGGTCTTTCTGAGGGCCGTCAAACTTAGTCTGTTTCCAGCGAGCAGAACATCGGCGGTTATCAGGTAAACGTACGACATAAACCACATGGCCAAAAAGGGTAGCGCCGAAAAGAATGCATTACTTTTCATGTCCATGTCGAGAACGCCGTTCATATAGGTTGGAATTTCGGCCTGTAGGGTACTCAGACCCCAGGTCTCGCAGCAGCGGGCCACCAAAAGAGCCAGGAACGGAGCCGAGGTCCAAATGGCCCTCCAGGGAATGGGAATAATGGTCTTGTGATAGTCCTCATTGTGCTTCAGGGATGATTCAATGTAGTGCAGCTCTGTCTGTCCTATGTATCGAGATTCCACTGCATTGTTGGCCGCGAAAAAGAACCAGAAAATGCACCAGGCAAAGGCCAATCCCGCGGACACATATGATATTCCTGGCCAACCTATTCCACTTTTGGCTATCATTCCGCTGAAGAACATGGCGCACACATTGCCACACTCGATTCCCGTGTGACTGACGGCTCCCAAGCGATTCCGCTCCGCCGGAGGAGACCATCTGGCCAGGTGCTGGTGAATGCAGGGAAAGATTAGACCCTGAGCTAAGCCCATCAGCACCCGAATTCCGCAGTAGCCTTGCCATCCGCCAAAGCCGATGAAGAGTGGTGTCGCAGCACTGAAGACACCGGATGCAAAGGATCCCCAGAGCATGACACTCTTGACTCCATACCGCTTGCACAGATATCCGCCCAGGAACTGGGTGAAGATGTAACCCCAATAGAAGCTGGATAATATATACGACTTCTGCGTCAAGGTCCAATCATATTCCTATTATAAAAACAAATTATGAGCGAAAGGTAGATGATTGAATTGAAACTCTTACTGGGAAATCCGGATTAGTGGACTCTGCATTTGTCATGGCTACCACGGATACACCCACATTTAATCGTCCGATATACAAACACGTTATGTTGAGGAAAATCAGCAGGGTCTGAACGTGTCGCATTCCCAGAAGGGGTCCTGTAATGACAGTGTCAAAATTGTTATTATGGTGGGCACTTTATGAATCGGAGGGTTAGTATTCAACAGATAGATCTTAAATACACTTAAGATATTGGTATCATAATTACACCAATTGGACTATTTATGTGGTGTGCCAAATAGTGCTACGGTTAATCAGTCAAGTATATTGACGATCGATTAAAGTCCATAAGTATTTTTAAATCAGCTCTTTCTGTTTGCAATATTAGGTAATACGTTTTCTTCCTACCTTTATTTATTTAGTCCATTTATTTGATCAAAACAAAAGAAAAAGTATAACTTTTTTTTACCTTTATTTATTTCAGCTGTCATTTTTGAAGTACTGATCGCAAATTGACCCTTCTGCGTCCAAAATCGTACAATTAATAAACTTGAGTGAACCGTAGAAGTACCACACCCTGCAACGATTTTAATCGTACGAGTTATAATAAACTTTTCACTTCGCCAGCTAGATTATCTCGTGATAAGGTTTAAACGCGTGCGATTTAACGCAAAGAGTTCCTGTCATGAGTTAAGAGAACAAGGCACGCAATTAGGATCATAAACGCTTCAAAACAAGAATGTCGGTGATTATACAGACTGTTAACTTAAGTTTCAGATAGAGCAAATCTAATACTAATATAATCAGTTCTTTACATTTTTGCAAAACTGACCTAAGATAATCTGGGACCCTCAGCTTGATTGGCTAGTATCTTTAGCCAAATCTGCAACGAAACAACTCAAAGGTCAGATCCGTTTTGAAGTGCTTAATAGTATTTAAGGCAATATTATCTCTGGTCACAAAATTCCCACGTATGTATCTTAACTAAACTGGTTACGCCTTCTGCTCTTATCAAATTTCAATTTGTTGGTAGTTAAAACACATGTCAAATTAATTGAAGGACCAATCGATCATATTTCCACATGTCACATACGTCAATTGCTTGCTTATTTACGATCAGTACTCCCACTGGTTTTTATAGTAATCAGTGTTCATTGATAATGAATTGACAGGTAGCACCTGAGCCTATTTCCGAAAGGTAGCTCAACAAGGTCGTGGATTATTTAAGTTCCAGTTTTTATATTTACATCTTAAATTACTCATTGGGACAACATTTGACTTAATTTTATTTATTCTATAAAATAACTCTTGATAAAAAAGAGTTACGGACCAGCCGTGAGTAAAAATCTATGGTTGGTTTCGAGTTATAGATAGATTGACATTCCCAGGAACTCAAAGTTCGTTCTTGTTAAGATCCTCCTCAGTTGCATCCTTTTTCGCAGCTCCATTGCTTTCTAATCCAGCTTCACTTTCCTTACGTTTCGCCTCGTCCAAATAGTCGATTTGCTTTGTTTTCATAGCCTTAGCATTTCCATCCTCTTGTAGATTTAAGGATCTTTGCTTATCCATAAAGTCGGGTGCATCCCAAGGCTGATTAACCATCTGACCAAAGGCCAGATAGATTATGTTGCCCACAATGAAGATGACGGCGGATATGATGAACACAATTTGCCACTGCTCACGATCATGCTATTAAAGATAGGAATAGGGAAATAAAGTTAAATATGTTTTTAGTCTGCGGAATATAGTTTATACTTACATCATCTTTTACGATAATTCCAACAAGGAGGGGCGTTAAAATGGGCACAACGTTAGCCGCCGTATTAATAATTCCCATAAGAATGCCAGCATGATTCGGTGACAAATCGATTGTGTTAATGGTACTACCAATTGTAGACCCAGCATTGATTCCCACATTTGCGCACATTAGCACCACGGCCAGAGTCTTCTGATTACTGTCCAAAAAGCTGATGCCGATCAGTGCAAGAGCGGGCACAAAGAATGCCAACGAGTTCACAGATTTCCGAATGCCAGTGATGGTCATGACTCCCCTGGTCAGCAGGATATCCGCGATGATCAGGTAGACGAAGGCCATAATCCAGGAAGTCAAATAGGGCAAAGCCGAGTAAAGTGCATTGCTCTTCATGTCCATCAACAGGACTCCGTTCATGTAGGCGGGCATCTCGGTCTGGAGGGTCGAATATCCCCATGACTGACAGCATCTGGTGATCATTAGAGCCCAGAAAGGTACCGAGGTCCAAATGGCTTTCCAGGGAACCGGAATCGGACCAGTAGCCTTCTGCTCTGCCTCCTCCGCTTTGCGACTGGAGTTGATCGACGTTTCAATATAGTTAAGTTCCGCCTCACTAATGAACTTTGATTCCCTCGGGGTGTTGGCTCCAAAAATCAACCAGATGATGCACCAGAAAATGCCTACAGCACAGGACACGTAAAAGATTCCGGGCCAACCGATGCTCGAGGCTGCCAGTAGTCCACTGGCAAACATGGCCACCAGAGTTCCACAGTCGATACCAGTGTTGGCCAGGGCTCCCAATCGGTTTCTCTCATTCACCGGACACCAGTTTGCCAGATGGGCGTGGATGCAGGGGAATAGGAAGCCCTGGAACAGGCCCATTGACATCCGGATGGCGCAATACGCCTGCCAGCCTCCCCAAGATACACACCAGGGTGGGAGCAAGGCCAGAAGAGCTGATCCAATGGTGGACACAAACATGGTAATCCTGGCTCCATAGCGCCTGCAGAGCCAACCGCCCAGGAATTGTGTCAATATGTAGCCCCAAAAGAAGCTGGATAATATGTAGGAGCGCTCCATTTCATTCCAGTCGTACTCCTAATAAATTTCAGGCATTTAATTGAATGACTTCAAAGGAAACCTCCAAAACTTACTGGGAAATTCGGGTTAGTATTCTCGGCATTCGTCATTGCCACAACCGCCACACCAGCATTAAACTTGGCCATGTAGTTGACCACAATCGACAGAAAGAGCAGAAAGGCCTGCATATGACGCTGGCCAATCATCGGACCTATTAAATCAGAAATAAATCCCATAAGTAACACACTTAAGTGGGTCTGGGAATGCCTATTGTAAAATGTTTCCTAATCCTTATCGGTTGTTAATATATCGCTTCCTCTATATATTTCTCTAGAGGAAGGTTGTTCAAGTTTTTAGAATCCACTTAAATCAAAGGTGTGGGTTACTTTATGATCAGTTAAAGCGATTTAAAGACTTAAACGGCAGACAGGTTGGTTTTTTTAAGTGATTTTAAATTATAAACAGTTGCCACGTAGTAAGTTGAAAAACTTAAGTAGTTAGAAAGGTTTTGATAAAAGTAAATTACAATTATTAACCACAATTTTTTAAAACAAACTTCACTCAATGGTTTCATCGGGAAACAATTGATTTTATCCTTCTGTTCAAAGGTCTGATAAATCCATTACTACTTTTTTCCTGAGTGTCTTTAACCTTGAGGAGCTACTTAAGTAGGATCCTTTCAGGACTCCTAACTAACCCGTATTCGTAACAGCCGTCATATCCGCACCACTTAAATTCGAACCACACACTCTAAAGATCGAAATTGAACTCAACTCTTAACTTGCAGCCAGTTTGCTTTAGACCTTTAATTTCATTGGAGAGCTAATCGAACCCATCGCCAATTTTGAAGTGATACCCGCTTAATGGACACCAAATCAGGGCACTTCACAAACACGATATTGATAAGGAAAAAGCAACAATGAAACCGCGGGAATGTACTCGTAAATCGGAGCGATAGCGGTTCCACAGACGAGAAACGGACAAACCGACAGGCGGACAACGGACACCGGACAACGGACAACTGATAGCGTCAAAAGTGGTGGGAGGTACGGCGCCTGTAATCCGGATGCGATAATGATGAAAAGGGAAAGGCCCTGTTGAAGCAGTCGTACAACTTTGGAAACGTCATTGATTTTTCACGGACGACGGTTGTCCGTCAAAATCTTTATATCTATTAAGCCTCTTCAGAGGCGGTGACTTGATTTTAATCTTATCGGTTGTCAATGGCAAATATCTGCATCATGCATAGTCATCGGATCCTGCAAACCCCGTGCTCCCAGAATTCCCCAAGATAAAGTGTGAAGCACTTCGACTGATAGCCAGGCACGAGCGACTTATCGAAAACCTTTTTATATTGTACTTTATTTGACTATATAACGGCTTAAAATACCCTAAACTATAAATATTGCTCGACCGGTTCTCTCAGCGGCTCTCCTCCTCCTCCTGCAGGCGTAATATATCCGCTTTGTTGATGAAGTAATAGCTTGGCTGTCGTCCTTTTAAGTCCTTAGCGGTCCTCTTAGCCCCGTTCTGAATCAAAATTCGGCTAACGCTCTCCAGCGCGTTGGTTCCCATTGCATAGTGCAGTACAGTGCGTTCCAGCTGTGAATTTGATATGTTAAACGTAGAGATCAAGATATTAGCGACCTTACTCACATTATCTGGGATTTTCAAAGCCTCAGGACAGATTTTCACCATATGCTGAACCATTTCCTCTGACTCCTTCAACACCGCTATGTGCAAGGCGGTTCGACCTGAAATTCGGAATCGTAAAATCAAGATAATTTCTTCAAGAAAGATAAACGTTTCGTACCATAATAATTCTTGGTCCTAATTAACCACTTGGCATTGGCAACATCGGTCAGCTCCATTACTCGCTCCATGTTGTTTTCCCTGACCATCTGATGGAGTTCTTCACGAGTCTCCTCCAAGCCACGAAGATTGTTCAGGAATTGGCTGAGAGTTTCGTTCTGTCGGGACTGTACCACATCGATAATGGACTGACCGCTTTCATCCTCGACGTCTAGAATGTGATCATAGCCCTGCAGAGCAAGTTGTTCGAAGGGTTCCACGTCGCCTTTTAAAGTAGATATATTATATTAATACCCTAAAGAATAATCTATTAAAGTTAGCTTACCGATAACAGCCTGGGCCAGGACATATCGATCGATCTCGGCTGCGTTGTTGGGCTGATTCGCTTGGAGCGAGACGTCCCGAGCCGTGCGATACAACTCATCCCGGTAGGTGATGTCAATGCCCGACTCCTCAATAAGAGTGTAGAGGGCTCCCCTCCGATGGGAGCGGGCACAGGCGAAGTGCAGCATACTTTGGCCGTGCTCATCTCGCTCCTCCATATGCTGCACCGCCAAAGCTCCCTCCGCATCCTCCTCGACCAGGGATCTAGCGTCCAGTTCGATGAGATCCGCATTGGTGGGACCAGGACCATTTCGAGTCGTGACCATCCTTTGGTTTGAGCTGGCATTCGATTTGGCCATTGCCAGGGTGGAGGTGGAACTGGTGCTTGCCTTGCTGCTCCCCGAGTGGACCTGCACCTCGGTCATTGGCTTGCGATCCCCCATGAAGTGCTGGAGGTAGTTCGTCAGATAGGCCACGGGGTCTTTGGGTCTTCTGTTGGCTATTTCAGTGAGGGCCTTAATCAAAGGATCGGCGAGAGCTAACGCAAAGAAAAGAGAGTTCTTTTATTAAGCTACTAATATGGGAAGCCTATTACATATCTACATATATACTTATTATATTTCTGGAGTCATAACTTACATTTGACATATTTTACTTAAATTATAAATTCTCTTTAAGGCCACCCAATATAGACTTTTAAGCTATAATTATTTTTATGATAATGCCATTCTTTTGTTGTTAGTGTGTTTCTTATCTAAAATTAATTTTCTAAAAAATTTCGTTACATTTTTGTCACGCAACCTTAAAAGTAAAGGTATAGTTCGTTTACATTTTCTACACTATTAAATCAAAGCTCAAAAGTTTCTAGATACTTACAATCAGCCAGATATTTGCCCTGCTCCGTCTTGAAGATGGGGTTGGCCTGAAAGGACACCGGCTGCGCCTGACCTGTGTGGAAAACAAGCTGCATTAGTCACACCAAAGGCCCACGATATCATCAGTCACACTCAGTGGGTCGAGTCCCAGAAATCTATGTACACAAAGCGAGAGGGGGAGCATTTTTCGGAGCGGGAAGGAGGTAAACAAACAAAGATGAGGATGCCGATGGTGGAACTCAAGAGACGTTGCAAATCATATTGAAATCGTGACAAGATCACAGTCATCGGGCAAGACACAGGTACGGATACAGCTATGTAGGTGTAACTCAAAGCGGAACTTACGATTGCAGATTAACTTTAAACGCAGCGAAAGCGGAGGAGATTTTAGATGAGGAGACGAGGCAGGTATCAATCGAGTAAGGTATCTATTGTTTTAGTACTTAAGATTTACTGTGCTGAGGTATTCTTTGCTTTTCTATGTATGTACATTAGGGTTGGATTTATATCTTTTTCTTCTAGTTACGATCCACGATGCTGTTTTTCTTGCGTTTGAAGATCTTCACCAGCATGGTGGCAATGTGTTTGGAGTTTGTAAGCGACATATCCTTTTCCAGTGACAGGATATTAGTGACTGCAGTGCAGTAATCCTGAAAAAGCACGTATTCCACCACACCCATGCTTTGCATATTTACAAGGCGCACGGTCAACTTTGAAAGGCGATTTGTCACCATACTCAAGCCCCTCACGGAACACAAATGTCGCAGGTTGTCCATCTCCTTCATCAGATTGGGCAACTTTACAATGGTGGTCATCTTGAGGCCGGTGCCCAAATAACTGGGCCTGGATTGGAGGTATCCCAGGAGGTAGCTCTCCTTGAAGTGCAGTTGGCTTTCCAGATAGGATATGGCCCTTCCCACTCTCGTGTAGGCAGCTCCCATATCCGCAGGCTCTTTGCTGCTGGTTGTGGATATTATTCTCAAGTGCTCCTGGCAATTAAGCCACACTGCCAAATTGTTGGCTGAATTAACAAACACTCCCCTGCCATAAGGCCAAAGAGCTCCGTTGAAGGCTGTGCACTCGGCAGCCTGCACCATATCCTGGGTGTCCAGTAGGGGTATCATCAGTCCCAGACTGCTCAGCATCATAGTGACCTCGGAATCGGTTTCCAGGAGCTCGGTCATCGTGTAATAGTTTCCCGAGTCCGTTTCGCCAATGGCATCCGCAAAGTTGGTGGTGAAAATCTTGCTCATCATTAGGCGCTCCGCTTGCTCTAGTTGGCCAATGGTGAGATTTAAGGGTAGCTCCAACTGATCCAGGTTCCTAGAGACCTCCACCAAGCAACGGGTGACCAGAAGTGACTCATCGTCAAAGACAAAAGCCGCCGTGTTGAGCCTTTCGCCGTTGTCCATTGGAAAGTAAGCCAGACGCGGTTGGGGCTTGAAATCAGCATCGATACTCAGGCAATGCATATCCTTCAGCAACGGCACCAGGAACTCCTGGAACACCACAAACACATCAAAATCTGGGGCTATAATCCCGCAATTGATGTCCTCCTCCAGGTGGCGAGCCTTCGAGGTTTTTCGCATGGCAGGCCACAGGACATCGAAGAGATTGTGGTCGAGTCGGGTTTGCCGACGCTTGATTTTCTCGTAGACGGCTCGCTTTAGGAAGCGACTCAGATAGCTGGTAACCGAAAGCTGCAGCGAAGATGCACTCAGGGGCTTTCGATGGGACAGGGCCGATGCCGTAGTCCCGCTCAACAGCTTGCCCGATTCCGAAATGACACTGTAGCAGCGCTCCAAGGTCCTCGAGATTTCGCCATCCTGCAGCTCCCGCCGGGCACTGTGTAGATCGTCGGGGACTGCTCATGGATTCCGGAGCGGCATAGGTTATAATTTTTGGGTTGGACGGTTATCAGTTTGCACACACAGACACACCAAAGCGAAGACAAAGGCACAGAGTTACGGACGGGTACGAACAACGACACCATGACAGATACGGATGAAAGGACTGCTGGGTGGGTGCTCAAGAAAAAGGCGCAGGTGCTGGGGCGCGATGGTGCTGTTCGCTTACATACCGAATATTTCGTCAATATTGCCAATGATTTCATTGAAAAATTCATTGCGATTTCCCTCCATTTTTGCAGGACAACCGACTACTAAGTATCCAGCACGTATACGCAGTGTGTGGCCACGGAGCGAAGGACACGGTGTGCTGCACGGTGCGACCGAAAATCGATGACTGACTTGGCCAAAGCTTCGGCCGAGCTCAGTTAACCCCTACGGTGGCTACAGTTTATAGTTTATAGCCCGTGGATTGGCCCGCCCCCTCGGCACAGTCGGATGTTTGACTTGGCAAACAAATGTATTTAATTATTTCGGTTCACCCGCGGCACGCGTGTGTGTTCGTGTGTGGGCAGCGAAAGCGAGTGTGAAAACAAAAACGCCACTAAAGCCACAGACAAAGCAAAGCGGCATGGCCTAGCACTATCTGCCGAATGGGTGGATCGGGTGACCTCAATGTGGGGTTCATGTGGGTGTGGCTGGTGGGTGCTGGTTGGTAGTGGTGGGGTGCCTGGTGAACGGTCAAGCTGGAACAGCTGCCCCGTTTCCTTACCCTGGTCGTTGAGCAACTGGTTCTCCAGTTCCTCGGCACCGAAAATGTTGAGCAGTTCGGTGTAGTTGAGAATGTTTTTCGCCTTGTCCTTGTCCAGGTATAACTCGGCCGAGTGGCCCAGCTGCGTGCGTTTGGTTATTGAATTTTAAATCAAACTCTGTACATTATTTATTTCGGGCTAATCACAAATTTATGGCATATTGATTACCACCGCAGCAGACATTTGAAAGTCAAGAGAGACAGCGTATCGAAAGACCCTTGACCCGATTTTGATTTCAGTTTAGGGTGAGTAATTTAAAAACTATTTTGAACAATTCTGTCATTTGTCAATTGGTCGATCAGTTATTCTCTAAGAACTCGGAAAGGATTCTTTTCTTAGCCATGTAACTCTTTCTGTAGTATTATAATCTCAAATTGGGGAAATTAATTTGAGTCAAAAGTTTGCAATGCAAAGTGGAGGGCACATTTCCGATCCTATATATATATTTTTAATCAGCATAACCAGGCAATCTAGTTTCTATGCAAACTAGTCCTCCAGTTGTAAAGCTATTTGGATGGCACTTAACTACAAGTCTTATTTCTGTTGCAGGTATATAGTATATAAGTGGAAACGGTCCGAACTCATAGGAACAGTTGGAAAATATATACAAGTCAAATTATAACTTCGTTATTTCGCAAAATAGAACCAAATACTCCGAGGTATAGCTATTCTTAACGATTTCAGATTAACGATTTACAACGATTTATCATAAGCTGCCTTAGGATCGATAGATAAATGTATTGGAAAATCTTCAGATCTTCATTGTTTTTAAGCGTCGAAATCGAAATACAGAATATTTAACATTTGTAACAGCTTCCGGGTATATATATAGTTTGCTTTTCTTTTGTTAAAACAAAATAAATTTCAAAGTACTAAAAAAAACTTCGACTTTTGCCATAAACTTAAAACAAGCTGATGCATTCCATAAATATATTATTGCATACTTTTACCTTAACAAGTGCATTTCAATAACTTTGGATTGTAAGAGCAATCCGATAATATTTTCAGTGAGTTACGTTTTCTTCCCTGCCTCACTTACCTTGTCCAGTGCTTTGGGATTGGCGCCCAACTGCAGGAGCATGTTGTAGAAGTGGCCGTTGTCCCTAATTGTGGCTGCGTAATGAAGCGCCGTGCGTCCGTCATTATCCGTAATGGTCATGGTCTCCGGAAAACGCGACGCCAAGTACCGAACGATGTCTGGCCCGAGAAAGAGGAAAACCAATCATACAAATATTATTCGGTTTGGGGGGGGAGACCTACCCGTGTGGCCGAAGAGCACGGCCACGTGCAAAGGCGTGGAGCCATTGGGCGATATGTCGTTCTTGGCAATGGCAAACTTCCGGCGATCCAGGGCCTGCTGCAGTGCCAGCAGTCCTCCGTCACGTGCCGCGTCATGCACGCGATGTATTTTCTCCTGCCGATGGGAAACATGATGCATGCCGTAATTAGTGCGCCAGAAAGTGGCTCTTCCTTCCTGGCTTTCGGCTCGCTTACCATATAGCTGGGCACGTTGTTGAGAAAGGCCTGTATTTCCGGTTCCTGGGACTTCAGACCCACCAGGCTGCCGCCCTCGCCATTCAGCACGATCTCGGCCAGCTGCTCCAGGTCCCCGGACTCCACAATCCGCTTGATGCGATCGTTCTACGGAAAACAGGAAGGCGACAACTCCAATGAAATGGTGGTGATGGCAAGACCGCAAAACGAAGTAGTGCACGATTGAAAGCGCTAAGGGTGATGATGATTTGGGGTTTAGTAGAACTCGATGGTTTGCATTATGAGTGACGTAGGTGCGAACCCAAAAACAAGCCAGGTGAGCCAGCAACAAAGGGCGATAGGTAGACAGAGAAGAAACGGATAGCTTTGTATACTTCATCAATTGCAGTTTGAGACTGAACTGTAAAATCCTCGGGTGCACCTTGCACAAAGCCCTCAATGGCCATTGCCGATGTCAGGGACTCGTTGCCATCGTCCTCCGGTGAGTCCTGTCCCGGCCGCTGATCCTCCTGTGGATTTCCTCCTTTGCTGTCCGAAGCTATTACATCCTGTTCAAATTTATTTGACCACTTAAGAAATTATGTTTATTTGGTTGGGAAGTGATCTGGACATGGCTACAGAGTGCAAAGTCACATAAATACATTAAACAGGATACATTTACTTTTTTTACAAGGACTAAGTGCTGCTACAGGTGACAATGCCAGTTCTGAACCCATTACATATACCTAAAATTAATAATTTAGCACATAATAAAGTAAAAAGCGTTTATTTCCACTGGCTATAAATTAATGGGACTGTCAAGCAATTAAGCACTCAATCTAAAGGCAAATTAACTTGTTTGAAAGCCCACATCGCGTATACGCAATATCACGCATACGCCTAGTTTTTTACAGTTTCTGTTGAAATGCAGCTAGAAATAGTCGTTATTACTGCCATAAGCACCGCCCACCACTGCATTTGATTATCCCTAACAAATGACTCGACGGACTGCAACCATTTGAGGCGCATTTCATACATGGTATATTTGCCATATATCAAATATCATATATCTAATGCCTGCAACTGTTTTGACGTTTGCATGTTCAGTTCCCATTCGGACCCACCAACAACTGGATGCCTCTGACAGTTGAGAACCGACTCCGCACCCGACTCAACCTCAGTCTCAGTCTCCGTCCCAGTCCGATTTTCCGTACCCCAGTCGAAATGTCAGGCGGACGAAAGTGAAAACGCCCAAGTCGCCCATCTATATGCATACGTTTGCCGGATCGGAGTGAGTGCATTATTATAAAGTCTATCTGTGGGTAAACAGCTGCTGATTTCAGCCAATCGATAAGCTCAAATTGGGGGCAGACACTGGCATTGATTCGATCTAAGGCAATAACACACAGAAGTGAAACTGAAAGGGAAACGGATGCGGAAATGGAAAAGGAAAAGGAAACAAACACACGGATTGTTGGGCAGGTCTCGGGTGCATTAGAAAAACGATAAACAAAAGACACAAGTTGCAGGTTTTGCATTCCATTTTTAATTGGTTACTGGTAATGGCTACGGCTAAATATATTGTTATTCAAACTGTATTTCGAAAGAGGAGAACATAACACTGGCTTTACAAAATATATATATATAGAGATTTATAAAGGATTTCACTAGGCTTGGTTATTTCGTTATCAAAGCGAGCGTATGTTGAAGTTGATTGCTAAAGTTTCGCATTTTGCTGCTGATTGGGTTGCGGCTGAAGTTGCTGCTGTTGCTGTGGCTCTTGCAGTGGTAAAACAAATTGATATGAATGGAATTTGAGTGCCTGCTGCAACTGATTGATATATAGTTTTTGTTTTTCTAGTATTTTTTGATTTTTTTTGGTACGTTTCATTTTACAGTTTCACATTGAAGAGGGGGGTAAATGGGTTGAGCGAACGGCACACACAAAACGTGAATAAACTACAAAACGTTCGAGGACACTTAGAGCACGCCCATCTGTACCTCATCGTCGTCATCGTTTTCGTTTTCGTTCTCCGACTCGGCCTCCTTCTCCTCAACGGACATGGCGGCCACGTCCGGCTCCTCTCCATCCTCGGCGGTACTTTCCGGCCCATTCGCTACCTCCTCCGCAGCATCATTCTCCTTCTCCACTTCAGTCTTTATGTTTCCTTCAGGCTCACTCTCAGTGGCATCCTCCTCTGGTTGCTCTGGCTGCTCCGCCACCTCCGCCACTTCCGCCTCCACCTCCACGACCTCGGGCTCAGCTGCCTGATCCTCCTGCTCTTCCGGCTCCTGCTCATGATCTCCGCCATTCTGGATGACCGCCGCCTCTCCATCTCCTCCTCCATCCTGCCCAACTCCGTCTCCTTCAGCCTCTCCGCCTCCATCCGCGCTTACAGCTCTTGCAATATTCTGTAAAAGTAAACAATTGTCGACTGATTTGCTTTCCAAGTGATTCAACAGTTTCCCACTACGGTCCTTCGATCTCAGTCTATGTACAGCGGTACAGGGATTGGGACTTTAAACAAAAAGCGCAGAGTGCCGAGAGAAAGGTGAAAGGGAAAAGCGAGAGCCGACAATGGCTTACTTTCACAGACTTTCCGCATCCCCAGAAGGTAATTAAATTGCAAAACACCGAAAGCCATTTTCGAAACGTGCAAGCAAGCAGCTAACCATCGAAAGCCAAAGAAAATAGGGAAAATAAAATGAAAAGGCGGTGGACTTACCTCGGGCTCGCTGTCATCGCCATCGACTTCGCCATCGCCATCGCCATCGCCATCGCCATTGATCGTGTTGAAAGTGGCCGGCGTTTCCGGTCGGCGCTGCAATGGCGAGCCGGCTTCCGCTTCCGGCTCCGCATCCGCCTTGGACAGATCCTCATCGTCGTCATTGGCACTCGTACTGCGATTTCAAAATGCAAAAAATTCTCTCTCAAAGCCATGCCCCAAAAAACACACCAAACACAAATCAAAAGGGAGCGATTGCATTTCGCCAGCAAAAGGCAGCCAAATTTAAGCCAAATCTGGGGTCTAGGACCCACCAACCCCCCAAACACAGCAACAAACCAGCTACCCACTCACCCATCGTTGGTGTCCAGCTCCGAGGTATTCTCAAGGCTGTCGTCCAGCGATTTGCGGCCATTCACCGACGGCGGCACCTTGATGTCCAGTTTCTGGGTGGGAGAAAAGGGGAGGGAACGGAGAGCAGGGAGGAGGAGGAAACAGGTTGGAGGAGCACCAGTCAGGGGAAAGGCCAAACCACTCACCTTGGAGCCGGCATCCCCGCCCGCACCGCTGTCCACTCCACTGTCATCGCTCAAGGCCTCCCAATCGGTGGCGCTGTCGGGGGAGACGCGCGGCGCATCCGGCACATAAACCAGGAAGGCGCGCTCGATTTCGTGCGGCTTGTGGCGATAGTACGAGGGTGTCTTCATTTTCTGAAATTGCCCCAATGAATCATTTTAATTGCTGCCCTACCATAAAAAAAAAAAAATAACCATCTAAGCCTGCACGAACTTTAACAAATTCAATTACACAATTTTGTAAAAGTTAGTCCTAAAAATTGTCTTTTTACCTTCACAGATACCTTTTTTAAGTTTTCTGTAAAAGATATTGAAAAATAAAAATCCCTTCATTTAAGACCATCACCAATAAAAGACCACTCACTATCTTCTTCACATCCCAATTGACTTTCTTATTCTAGCCTAAACAAATAAATTCTTTTGAGTCTATAAAATCTTTATCCTTGCGAATTTGCTATCTTACTTCCAATAAACCTACTTAAAAATCATTTCTAAGTTAACATATTTCTGTAAGCAATATTGCCATGTTGCAAAATCCTCATATTAAATATATAATCTTTAAATTTCAAAAAAATATTATGTAAAGAGAAGTGTGCACTTTTTTGTGCTTTACCCCATAAAGGACCTGCACTTTCGGGCTCCCAGAGTATTTATCTTTGAACTAGGAGTATGTTATAGTTTACGTTAGCCCAAGAATACCCCAAAGATAGCTACGAATTCAATGGAACTCCGTCACCCACTCACATAATCGACGGCCTCCTCATCGCAACCCGCTTGGGTGAGCAGGGTGTAGCATCGCATGTTGTTCTTGGCACTGGCGGCCCAGTGGAGCGGCGTCTTCCCGGTGATGTCCGTCTCGTGGGCTCCCTCTGGCCAAATGCCCACCAGATACTCCAGGATCTTGGTGTGACCCAGCCCGGCGGCCTTGTGGATGATATTGAGGCCATTGCCGTCCTTGCAGGTGACCAAAGCACTGGGAACCGGTGGCTCCAGCTGCGCCTGCACGGTCTCCAGGCTGTTGTCGATGACGGCCTGGTGCAGATCCTTGATCGCGTTCTGTGCGGAGAGCGGAAATGGGGTTTCACCTGAATGGGAAAAGAGGATAAGAGGACTCCCTCACCATGACATGGGGAACGGCGGCCAGGAAGCGCTTCACACGCCCATTGTTGCTGGCCTGCTGGCTGAGGCGGTTGCCCTGGCCCGCCCACAAAATGCGCGTCAGCTTGCCGATGTCCTTCTCATGAATCCAGATCCGAATGGTGGATAACTTCACCGAGAAATCTATTTGCCGAGAAATGGAAATTGAAAACGTGGAAATTAATTTTCCTAGACCCAATCCCACCCACGA
Organism: Drosophila fuyamai; assembly: GCA_018153365.1. Taxonomy (NCBI): domain Eukaryota; kingdom Metazoa; phylum Arthropoda; class Insecta; order Diptera; family Drosophilidae; genus Drosophila; species Drosophila fuyamai. The sequence goes on along the minus strand of JAECXW010000419.1, from coordinate 5,315,794 downwards.
CCCGATTGCGATTTCCAATTCATTTTCGCCCTTGTTCGTGTTTGCATGCAATTTGCCGAAAAAAGAGCCAAGAAGCCGAAACTGAAACTGAAAACTAAATTAAAACGAAAATAAATGCAATGAATGTTCAAGTTTGTGACTCCGGCTCGCTTAAAGTGGCATTAGTGGAAACTTGAGACAATTTCCGCCGGCGAAACTTTGCCAACTTGAAATGCTTCAAGGTCGGCGCCAAACTTTTTCGCAGTGCAAAAGTGGGTAACGCCCCCCTCCCCGGTGGTCGTATCAACATATTAAATCGCCCGCCAACCCACTGAATCATTTAGTGGAGCAATTGGAAAGCCAACACCTGGATGCGGAAATGCACCACCACATACACCGACCATTCAAATACGCACCTTCATTGTCGCGGCGCTTGCGTCCATTTTGTCCACCCGTCTGTCCATTCATCGGCATGACTGCAATGGGAGCAAACATCTTCGCTTAGACTCGGCTGTTCGGCTTATTAAAATGTATAACGAAATATGTGACAATATAATGAAGGAACAATCCATTGCCTACTTTCCTTTCGATTGCTTCTCTAGTACCTGCCCTTTTTTTTTGCGTCTGGCTAGCTTGAGCCGCGTTGGCAAACTAATTCTTGGCCTGGTCGAAAGGTGTTGAATTCGGGTCTCTGTGTTGTGGTCAAAAGCCAGCGGTCGCAAGGAGGAATAATTGCGTCCTGTTCGCGCACTTTCAACTTCTGACATGAATAAATAACTCTTGGCTGTGTGTGTGACGGTGTGTTATATAAAGCGAAAGAGTCAACATTTTCATTAGAGTTACCCCAAAACAAATATGTGGAAATAGAATTTCCATTTGGCTGATTCAAACTTGATTAGCATTCCTTGGGGGAAGAATTCTAAACAATTTCGATGGTTTCCCCTACAAAATACTCTATACTGCTTGGGGGAAAATTCTCACTCAGACCAATACAAATTCTTTGTTGGACCTTAAATTCACATACCTAATGTGTCAAGTTATTTTTTAGATAGCTTTTCTTCGCTGGAAAGTTCTTAGAAATTTATAGAGCACACTTTTAGGAATCTTTGTGAAATACTGCCAACTACTCTGCCAAAAATGTCTTCTTGCATGTGAAAATGTAGAGGTCATCTATTAGCATTCTTTGGAAAACAAATTCTAAGCAATTTCCTTAGCATACTTTAAGCTTTCTCGAGGAAACTATCTCTACTGCCTTGGAATATGCTTCCTCTTGCTGGGGAAATTGTTGGCCAGTACATTTCCATTTCGTTTTTCGGCCTTTACACCCACATAGCTTATGTGTCAAGGTTTAATTCTCAATCTATTTTGGGCCTAACACCTTGAGGAATTTCTTGACTTCCTTTCGAGCAGTGACATGTAAATTAGTTGGCCGCGGTGAATCATTAAATTTCCATTCCATTTCCCAGGACCCCTTTACACACACGATTGAGTGGCAATAAAAACTGCTCGAAAGTGCCACGGAAATGGCGCATTAGTGTTTGCCACTTAATGTGGCAATCAACCCGCACCCGCGAATCCCCTGGCATTGTAACTTGTTGAGCTGACACCCTTAACGGCACGCAATATGCAAATTTTGGCCACAAAAAAGCGCCTTTCCTTGGCGTGTTGTCACCACAATTTCCCTCAATTAGGATGAATGAATATGAATATGTATTCACTGCGAACTCACCTTTGGGCGGCGATGAATGGTAGTAGAGCCCCTGGAATCTTCTTCGTCGCTTGGGAGGCATAGTTGTGTATATTTGGGTATATTTCGTTTAGCTTAAGATACAGGATTACTAGAGTCCTCGACTCTGCACATCGCTCCAGTCGCGATTCATGGATTATATTTGTTCACTTGGCACTGGAAAAGGACGATTTGAAAATTCCGAAATCCCAGCGATGAATGAACCGTTGTCCTGGCAAGTTCAACGACGTCTGAATTGACAATTGCACCTGCTCAGCTGCTCAACTGGACAACTGCTCAACTGGACAACTGAACAACTGGTCAGGTCCTTGCGTGTATGCATACTCAATGGAAAATGCGGGAAAATGTGGGAAATGTGGAGCTTGGGGGCGTACTGAGAGTCACAACCAGTGTTCACTGCTGAGCCCCACACATGTGATTTTTATGTTTTATTTATTTATTTCACAATTTGCCAGGACCTTAATGCGCTCCGCTTGTTTTGCACTATGACAGGACACTGCCCGCTGCACTGGACTAGTCCCCAAAAAAACAAAAAGGAACGCGTTGAAAACAAACCAATTAGCTGCGAATCGATTTTTCGAATTCGAATGGGCATTTTATCGGAATGGGCACACAAAAGCTGGCCAAGTTTCGGAAGGAGGTACAGGTCAAAGCGTCCTGCCCCAAGGTCCTTAAGAAAGAAAGACAGCACGTGCTCCTCGAACACTATTGATGAGTAATTCCACTACAATATGTAGTACGCACTTGCGTGTGGTCAAAATTTTAAGACCAACTTGACACAGTTTCCCAGGAGAGCTGCGTGAGTAGCCTCCAAGGTTTTTCGTCACTCCTGCCCCGAAAAAAATAAACCGAAATGTGCTGACCCAAATTTTAATAGTTCCCCAAAGGGCTAGAAAATGTCACTGGCAATTAGTATGAGGTTAAAACTCATTGTCTGGTTATATTTGTCTTCAATTAAATAGTTTTGATTGCGCATGACTTTATAGACGATCTATGCATTATTCATAAGTTAGAAGTGCTCGCATTGTTTGCATGAAGTGCACACTGAACAGGTGCATTGAACTTGACAGGATGTGGCCCGAAGTATACGTATTAACCCTGCAGCTGTTCAAAAAGCTTCATCAACTCAGCAACACAAGTCACAAATCACGGCGTTGCATACACTTCACTTTTCCGACTAATTTTCCGTCGCTTTCCGCGTTTCCTTTTTCCACTTTTTTCGGGTTTTTGGGGCTTTGTGCTCGTTTCGATTCGATTTGCACGGCGCGCGCTTTCCTTGCAGACTGTGGCATATTCAGCGATTCGTAGGTGTTTTATCTAATTTTTTCCTTCACGCACACCACTGGCAGTTATTGTGTTTGTGTGTGAGAATGTTTGGCTGATTGCTGTTACCCTTTTTGGTATTGAGTATTGGTAATTGCTGCCATCGTTTGCATGCGAACGCCAAAAAACCTACACAAATATTACCGAAGGAAAATCGCTGGTGGGAGGTGGGTAGTTGAAGTGTAGCCAATATTGAAAAGGCGGGTCCCCGCAAACGAATTTTCAATTTCACTATCATTATCTGCCAATATTTTTTGCATTGCAATTAAATAACCTTTTGTTTGTGGTCCTGAAAAAAGGTAATAGTTAAAGTCATAGATTTCTGATTTTTGTATACGGCTTCGGCACTTTTATAAAAATGTAATTAATTTTATAACATTTATAAAATGAGGTCAATCCCCACAACCTAATTTTCCATTTTAGTATCCACCTAATAACCCCTAATGTACCCGGAAAAAAGTACCAACTAAATGTTCAATGATTTCTGATTTTTGTATACACTTTACCCCTATTACACAAATTTTGATAATCTATTAAACTGAATTGCGGAAGTAAATCCAATATTGAAAAATGAAAGTTAACATTTCGTGGTCCCAAAAAGGGCAAGACTGATTTCTGATGTATAACATTTTTACCAATTTAAAATACTATTTCAATTTTACGTGAATTTCATTTTTCAAGATGGAATACTTAGTAAATCATAACATGAAGCTAACGAAAAATAAAAGGATTCAATGTTTTTAATCGTTTATTATTTCATGTATATTTCTTAGGCAGTTTGTTGGGCAGCCTTGAACTTAAGCTAGAACTTAGAACTTAATCGACTAAGGGAATTGTGGCCAGGAAGCTATTGGGCTATCGGCTTTTGCTACTCAGTTCGTCTGCGGAGACGTGAATGGGTTTTGTGAATTCGATGTTGTCGGCGGAGACATCTGCTGAAATCAAATATTACAAATAATAGAAGAAGTACTATCAATTACCATTTACTCACCTGAAAGTTTAAGGTTCTCAGTGGCATTTATCTCCGTTATGTTTAGTAAATCATTGAAATCCAGACTTCTTTTCCGCCGCGTCCTCAGCTGACCCAAGCTGATGTGGGTCTTCTCCAGCGGCAGATCGTCATCGCCGAATTCCAGGCACCTGCCGTATACGCAGTATCGTTTGCCCACCGGCGAACAGCGAGTGCCAGGTGGGAAGTGTCCATTGCGGCCGTTTACCAGGTAGTACCGGTACTTGATGAACTCGTCCTGGCATCCCACGCGGCAGCTGCGGTCCGGCTCATCGATGCTGGCCGAGATCTGGGCCCCATGGCCGGACAATCCGCGCACCTTCTGGCGATAGCGGGCGCAGGTCTGCTCCGCATACTCCGCCGCCGTCTCCAAACGCTCGCAGGGTTGAATGCGGTACGAGCAGAGCTGGATGCTCTCCACACCAGTCAGCCGGGAGGTCACCCCCTGGACGCCCTTCGAGTCGGTTATGCAGTTGGAGTGGCAACCCGGTTGCACCACCCACTCCGATTCCGTGGACGAGCTGCGATCGAGGGCAATCAGCGAGGCGGAAGCTGGTGGAGGGGGTCGAGATATCTCCGGCGAATAGGGCTTGTGGTAGGTCCTCCTCTTATACGGCACTGGTCCTGCACTGATGTGGTTGCCTTGGCCATAAGGAGGACGTTTTGCCACCTCTGCGGGGGTAAGTAAAAAAAAATTAGCTTCTTTTGGTTAAAGAAATCAAGTCGTTCTTACCATTCTCGTAGTGATTTTTGTGCTTAATCCCCTCCTGCCGCTCCGCATACCGCTGGTTGGTGGACTGCGGCCTGCTCTCCTGATCCGAGGAATCCCTCGTCGGGCGCACTGATCTCGCCTGGCAGAAGCTGCTGTCCATCTTGAAGAAGTTGGAGGTGGAGTTATCGCAGGAGAAGCGCTCACATCGTCCGGAAATGCAGTAGGTAATGTCCTCGGGATTGTGCTGCTTCGACTGGCAGGTGGTGCCATCTGGGAATGTCCACCGGCGGGACTTGGTGCCGTTGCTCTTGGTGCGGCAGAAGATCTTGCAGGAGGCGTCCAGCGTGGTGCTCAGCTGCTGACCCTCGCCGGTGAGATCCGGATCCGACTTCCTCGCCTGCATGCACACTTGGCTGGCAAAGTCACCAATCGTCTGCACCGGCACCTTGTGGCACTGGGGCGTGTTGCAAGTCACGAATCGCCGATCCCTGCCCATGCAACGGGAAGGGAAGTTCAAGCAGCTCCTGTTGAAGGTGCGAAGTCCCGTGCTGCCCTCCAGAAGGCGTCGGGATTGTCCGTACAGGCAGCCGGACTCACAGGCACTCGGCTCGCTCCATTCACCCCAATTCGAGGACGATCCAGGCAGCTCGTTTCCCAGCGGATTGTAGTCGTGTTGCAATGGTGGAATCCTGTTGGGCTCGTGTCTAACGATCTTTTCGTGGGTGGCTTCCGGTACGTTTTCAGGTGGCCAGGATTTGAGGGCTGAATAACTGCCCTGCTTGGAGGAACGCGCCTCACAGGAGCCACCACGGCACCACTAAAGGGGGAAAATATCATGATAAATAAGATGTTTAAGAGTCTATACAAAGGACAATAATAGTACATTTTCTAAGAGCCGTACAACATTTTCCACGAACTGCATAGTTTGTGGCATAGTAATTAAATTAAGAATATTATTTTTTCTATTCATTTGTATAATATAGTCTTAAGAATGGTCAATCAAATGTACTATGTGTTTTTCAAAGTTACATGGGCCTTCTGAATGCTCGTCTATGATTAGTGTTCTTTTTTTAACCAGTTCATAAAATATAAGCATTTTATATCTTAAATCCAAAGAAAATTATAAAATCTCAACATTTAGAAAGCGTTTAAAAATAAAATGATTTTCTTTTTTGATTTTTACTTATGTATTTTGTAATATAGTGCCAAGCCTATCACTATTATAAACTTTATCTGCATTTAACCTAGGTTTTCAAGAAATATAAAACAGTTTTCTAAAAAAGATAGAATGTTTACGTTTGCCAACAAACCTTCTATCTTTGATCTGTTTATTAAGGATATATTGAGCCATACCATATTAGCGCCACACTCGGTGCCTTCCAGAGCCGGGTGAGAGGTCCAGGGCAGTCCATTCTGTCGGCAGTGAAGATCCCGACAGATTTCCATCTTGCTCTGGGTGCTGGCCTGCATGTAGTTCTTTCCGAAGCGGAGCATGCACTGCTGGTTGGCATTGAAGCGCTCGCCGGGAAGACGGCCACCCGCCATGTGATCCCAAGGACCCACAAACTGGTCACGATCGAAGAGGCACTCGGCCTGAGGATCCCTGGAAAAATAATACAAAGCCAGCCCTTGTGAATGAAGGTATAATTTATTGGTGTCCTGAATTTAAATTTCGAAACATTAACAATATAGCTAAAGGCAACTCCTGTGCTCTTTTGTATGTATCTGTATCTGTATTTCTGTATTTATCTGTATTTGTAAAAGAAGTGTTAAAACTACCTAATTTTCCAAATATTCTTTTTAGAAAACATAGTTTGGGAAATGGTGTAGTCGTACTTGCCAAAAGCGGTCTCTATAATATTGTTTGGAATAAAATTTTCGAAAAGTGACCAAGAGTTGTACTTAGCCATGTTTTAAAAATTAAAGATAAATCAAAAGTCCGTTTGGTAGTTATTGAAGTTCAAAATGATAAAAAACGCTTGATTGTAATTAGAATCTGCGCACCAAAGTCTCTTCTCTGGTTTATTTTTAAAAAATTAGTACGTATTTCTCTTCAACTTACATCAAGAAATCCTCAAGGTAGGTGCGTGAACACTTGGACCAGGTGACCTTGCCACTTCCCAGCTTGGGAGACATGATGTGCATGGTGGGATCACAGCTAATCTCCTTGGCGTCGTGCCTCATTCCCAGGCTGAAAGATGAGCAGCAGTTAAGTGACATCCACCACATCAACGATCCACTTACTTGTGTCCGATCTCGTGGGCCACCACAAAGACGCTCTCGAAGTGCTTGGCCTCGTTGATCGTGCACGAGTATATGGAGGTGCACATTCCCTTGACCGTGGCCATGCCCACCACCTGGCTATTGGCCTTGCCCTTTTCATAGGTGACCAGGTCGAGACCGGTCAGGACCAAGGCGTGGTCGTAGTGCAGGGGATCGGCATCGGAGAAGGGGTTCAGTTTCTCCTGCCACTTGCAGAAGCTGTTCAGGTAGTTCTCCACATCCCTGGAGCGAACCAGGCCGTGAGGATCCCAGGACTTCCAGATTTCCAGCCGCTTCAGCACAAAGTTGATCCGACGACCCAGCGTGGGATGATGATACAGCAACTGGACGCCATTGATCATGGCCAGCAGAAAGCTGACCACCTGGCTCTCCGTGTTCGTGGGAAAGTTCCGCTGCATATGGGCATACAGATCGCTGTCCACGAAGATGGCCGTTTCGATGAAGAGCTCGTCCGGAATGTCTGACCAGCGGTTGCGCGGTGGGTTTCCAATGTAGCGACGCCTCCTGCGATGCCGCTGCTGGTCATGATGATGGTGATGGCGTGGCTGGAACCGCAATCTCAGCGGCGACTGGGCCCGCAGTCGCCTCCTCGGCTCATTGAACTCCTCCGCATCGGGCTCGAACTGCAGCTGGCTGTCCAACGGTGGCGCCGTTCGCCTTGACGACGTCCCACTGTACCCCATCTTGTCCACCCTCGCTTGGTAGAGCACATGCGTCCCGGTGCCGAAGCGCGAGGGTAGCGGATGGATCACCAGGTCACTGCCATTCTGCTGGAAAACGCCGCGCTGCGGGGATCGAGGCGTGAAAAATTAATAAGCGTCGGGGATAAACAAAGTGCCGCAGAAGAAAACACAAAGCACATGAAAGAGTTAAAAAAGCAATCCAACTATTAAGCAAAAATATTTAGAAAATGTGGTTCCTAAAATAAACAGCACTTATGCATAGCTCCAATAAATTCAACTTTCTGTGCTATATTAAAGAACATTTTACTTATTTATAAAATGATTTATTATTAAAGTATTTCGATTTTTCAGAGAAATACTTTAATAATAAAACATTTTATAAATAAACTAAGTCAAGCAGAAGAAAACACAAAGCACATGAAAGAGTTAAAAAAGCAATCAAACTACTATGCAAAAATATTTAGAAAATGTGGTTTCTAAAATAAACAGCACTTATGCATAGCTCCAATAAATTCAACTTTCTGTGATTTATTTCTTTAAAAATATTTGAAAAAAATTTTTTACATAATATGTTTTATTGTTCAAGTATTTCTCTGAAAAATTGAAATACTTTTAAATGCAATTGTGATTTCCCAAGAAGTCAGAGTATACATATATAAATTTATATAACCATTAAATATTTGTTCTTCGAAATTTATTATTTAAAGGTATTATTAAAAAAAAAAAAATTATCACCCTTTTTTTCGGATTCATAAGCTAAAACAGTTGAGTACTAATATCAAATATTAAAAAAAAAGTAAATTGAAAAAAATCTCTGACAAAGTTCAAAACGTTTTATTAGTTGGGGTCAAATCAATTTAAGATGAATAGAATTTAAAAATTGTTTGTAACTTCGAGATTTAAGTTTTCGTCCAACATTTAATGCCTTTTCTTGGAAACCCCCGAAAATGGGGCTTAATTTCGTTATAAATTTTACATTTTCAGCCTTAGAACTGAAAACAAATACAAAACTGAATGCCTTTTCATGGAAACCTCAGAAAGTGATGTTTCATTTCGTTATAAATGTTACATTTTCAGCCTTAGAACTAGAATTAAATATTAATTCGAGTGCACCTACCACGTTGCCGGGCTCGCAGAGATCGAGAGCAGCCGCTAGACTCCGGTAGAAGCATCGTTCCAGGCGTTTGAGGAGCTGCGGGGAGTGCTCCACGAACTGCGTTCCATTTTCGGTGCGGCGGATGAAGATGAAGGCGTCGTCGATGAGCTGCGGCGACTGCTGCAGCTGCAGCCTCGCCTCCACTGCCTCCCCCGCCTCTCCGCCCCCCGGTGGAGGCACCTCCCCTTCCCCCCCGCCGGCATCGCGGTGCTCGTCATCTGCCGAATGCATTTGAATTAATTAAACTGTTCGCATAATGACCGCAACTGGAGCAGCACGAGCTGCTCTCTGGATTTCGATTTGGATTCGGTATGGGGACTTGGGCTATTTCATTCACCTTGTGCTGGCACACTGCGGCGCTGACGTCGCTTTCGGGGATCCCCCTCATCCGCCACCTGTGCGCCATCCTCGTCTTGGGATAGTCCCTCCTGCTGCTCCTCCTCCTGTTGTTGTTGTGCCAAGTGCACGAGTTTGAATTCGGGCGCTGCCAGGTAAACAAACAACATAAATGCCTGCCATGAATCAATGCCAACAACTGTGCAGATTTCCACGCCCCTTAAATATAACCCACCTACCCACCCCCCTGCACCACCTTTAAGTTGGCCGTATAAGTTTTGCATTCATTGATTGCAGCTGTTGATTTTTGGACTCACAGCTTAATGAAATGTTGCAGTTGGTTATGGGTCATGGCTAAAAGACTTGACCCACTCAGAAAAATGATTTGCTAAACGTATTGTCAAAAGTACATCTTAAAGTTTGGAATATTTTATGCCTTTCAATGGGAAAGTTAGAATAATAATGTCTTAAGGCGATACATAAACAATTTTAAATGCTGGCTAAAACTGGTTAAGAATATTAGCAACAAAGTGGCATAATTTTTAAAATATATTATATGTATCAATTTACAAAAATTTAATGAATGTCAGCCATTAGCTGAATAAAAATTTAGATAAAATTCGAATCTAATATTATTGCTCTGCTTCTTTGTTATTTAAAGTTTTCGATCCAGAGAACATCTTTTATTGTTTTTGCTTGTGTGCAAGATGCTGATTTACAGATGCAAATAATAGTAATAAATCATTTATGTTCCCGATTGGTGAAGGTTGGGTTTGAGACCCCAATTCGGAACAACTACCGCCTTTTAAAATAAAACAAATACCAGTACTAATACTTTCTAAGCTCTGGCACTACTACTACTAATAGTAAGTATATGGGTCAGAGTTAGGAATCTTTTCGAGCCAGTGCCCGGGGCCAACACTTACCCTCTTCCGGAGATCGTGAGCCGAAGATCAGGGCCCGTTCATGTTCCCTCAGATGGGCCACCAGAGTGTTCTCGTCCAGCTGCAGAGGAATGAAAAAAAAGAGAAAGAGCAGTGGATGATGTTTAATATGCAAAGCGGAAAGTGTAACATCGCCAGCAAAGCGTTAAACAGACCAAAACAGATGCGAGCACCCACGGAGAAGGGTTTTCTCAAGTCCCCCCGCCCCCCCCAAAAAAAAAAAATACTTTCACTCTGACAATGGAAAATTTGTAGGTACCTCAAAGAAAACCCCAATTAGACCATCCGAACAGCTGTGTTGGGGTCACCAGATCATCGGGTGAAAAGGTTAGGGCAATGGTAAAAATTTATTTATACATACGAGTTGGCTCGTTATACATTCGCTACATATTTCTTGTCCGATTTTGTGGTGCGTGCTTCTGTTTGCCCGATTATTTAATTTAATTTGTTGTAACAGTTTTCATTCGGCTTTATTTGGCTTTTGTGGAAAAGTGCTGTGCCACCGGCGAAGCGTGAAGAGCGCTTCGGCTCTTCGGATCGAAACTCCGCCTCCAGCCGCCAGAAGGTGTTACAAATTGCCGTTGTGGCGAATGTTTATTATCAACATTGTAATGCTGTGACCAGGGGGCGTGGCTGGGTATCAACCGCCCAGGAATAACAGAGATAAAAGGCAAAAGAATTTTTCCGTTTTGGATAATTTTAAATCATTTAAATATGCATTTTCATGGTTTGGTATAATATTATATAAGTGGTTCTAAAAAAATCAATATTTATATTATTGCGTAATTGTTTTTTTTTTTTTTTTTTTTTTTTCTTATTCAACAATTGTTTTAATAACAATTTACTGAGATTTAACTTATCCTAAGCAAATAAGAAACCCAACATAATATTATATTTAAAAATATTTATTTGTGACTAAAAAATAACTAAGTTATCACATGGCCACAGTTATAACAAGAGAGAACGCTATAGTCGGGTGCCCCGACTATCAGATACCCGTTACTCAGGTAAAGGGAGTGCGAGGGAGATGGAGATAGAAACTTTGATCACGCATAACTTTTTAACGAATGGTCCGATTTGAAAAATTTCTTCTACATTTCGATAGGTATTAATAACACAATAAAACTGCATTTTTACTTTTCCGAAATATTTAAATTTTTAAAATCGTATATAAGCGATTGTGGGCGTTAAAGGGGGCGTGGCACCTTTTTGAAACAAACTTGCGCTGCGTAGGAAATCCTAGAATCTGCATGCAAAATGCCAATCTTCTAGCTTTTATAGTTTCCGAGATCTCAGCGTTCATACGGACAGACAGACAGACGGACAGACGGACATGGCTATATCGACTCGGCTAGTGACCCTGATCAAGAATATATATACTTTATAGAGTCGGAAACGCTTCCTTCTACCTGTTACATACTTTTGCACGAATACAATATACCCTTTTACTCTACGAGTAACGGGTATAAAAATTAAAATGAACTTAAATAGGCAAAACAAAAGAAATACCATATAATTTTATATGGTCATAAAATAGTGTTTGTCTTATTAATATATTTCGCAAATGAAAGTTAAGATAAATTATTTTATTTAAATTTACAGAATACAGAATAATGTTCTTCGATATGTTATTGAAATCATGCAAAGAAAGTGGTATTAAGACAGTAGCAAATTGTTTTATTTCTTTACAAGCCAACTAAACTTGTGTTATGACTAAGGCCATATATTAGTATTAAAATTTATTGCTTAATTAAATGTATTCAAAATGCTAAGCTACTCCCTTCTCTAATTAAAATAAATATTTTTGCAAAATTAAAATTGGTCTGCAGTAATGGAAATGTTACTATTTGCAGACAACCTCTTTGAAAAGCTAAACCCTTCTTCCACCTCCGGTCTTACCACACTTTCTGAAAATCTTTCCGCTGAACTTTACCAAACGCAAACAATATTCAATGAAATGGACACTAATTGGCTGCAAGGGCAACAGCATAATAAGACCAAATCAACTGAAAGAGTCGGCGATTGCCGGAAAAGCCCCAAACAAACAGCAACAATAACCGATGACAAAACCGAAAGAGAGGAGGGAAAAGCGGAAAATGCAGGTACGCTCGCTGTAATCGCCGCCAAACTGATTATGTGATGAAATTTTGCGTGACCCATGGGCACAATGAGCAAAAAAGAGTAGAAGAGCGGAAAATGAGAGTACAAGAAAAATAAGGGTAAAATGGCGAAAAGTAGAAACCAACATGTGAAAATTATATCACAGAAAATTGTCTTCGGGCCAATTTCGGAGGGTAAGGGAGTGCGAATGGAAAAGTACATACAAAGTGGGGGAAAATCACGTAATCAACAGCGTAACCAAGCGAAAGATTCTAAAGTGTGACTTCAGAGGGTCAATAACTTGGCTAAAAAAACAGAACGAGCCAAACGCCTGTCACTCTGTTTTTCTTTTTGTTGTTTTTTCAAAGTCTGGAAAATGAGCGAGAATTTTTTGTGATTCCGCGGCAGCTGCAATTGCCAGCTGCTTGCAAGATTGTTTGCAATTCCCTGTAATCGTGCGATGCATTCCCCAAAAAGCTGCAGGAGACCCTGAGACGCCCGTCAAAGCTCGAATTAAAGAAATACCGAGTGTGGGAAAAGTGGCGGAAACGAGGGAAACGGGGAAAAGTGGGGCAGCACACGAGTCATGTGCCAATCGACAAGTTGTCGCCTTGTTCGCCATCACCTAATGTTTATTGGGTTAGGGCTCTCAAATTACCAAAACATTTTTCAACGCCCATTTCTGCAGGGGTCATTCAACGCCCCGTCTTTGTGGCAGTATGTCTCATGCCCCCCCCTCCCCTCCCCTCCCTATTTTCCCCCTAGAACTCCCCAACACTTTTCGCTTAGCTTTTCAAACTCGAGTTGAGTCAGACAATATCTTTTTTTTGGTTTTTTTTTCGTGTCCATGTTCTGTCTATATGGCGATTTTTTATGCTCTTTATTGGTCACTTGACGCATACGTAGATGGATGATCACCTGTTCTTTTAAATGGGTTAATCGTATGACATTCAAGCACGCTTACACTTGAAAAATATCACTTCTTGCTTCTGTCATGGCTATTAAATTAACGACTTATTTATCGTAGCTGGAAATATGCAACGTAGCAATTAAAATCGAAAGATTACATACTTACATAGTATGTAGGTATATTTTTATTAAACTGGAAATTGTTATTTTTTTAGCTTAAAAATGTAGTTGTTAGTTTAATAATTTGTCATTATTTTTAAAAAGATTTATGCTTATTTATCCTTTACAGACACATTTTGTATTAATAGGTTGATAAGCTTAATATAACTCCCTGTCATGTAAATCAGTGTTCTAAGACCAAAAAAGTTCTTATTTTTAAAATTTATATGTAGATGAAGAACATATGCAAAAATATTCCTCTATTTTCATTTACCCCAAAATCTTAGAATCTGAAAACTTACATAGACTCATCGCATATCACTTGACAATGAGGCCATGACCAAGTTTTGATTGATATCCTGACTCACCTCAAGCATAAACTTTGAACAATAATGTCTTTTTAATTATGATGATGAGTCGAATCCCCCAGAGTTCTTTACATTTTAGAGACATTTTTTTTTAATGACTTATAAATAAAATTGAATTTTAATTTTTAATTTCTGAGTTATCGTGACATTGTGGCTTAAATTGATTTGATATCGGGACCCACCTGAATGCCATTGTAGTGCAAGCTCCTCTTGCGACGCAACTCAATGCTGACGGATTTGGGGGCGGAGGAGGGGGTGGCATCGATTAGCAGCCACAAGGTGGTCAAAACAATTAAAGCCAAACGACGGTGCCGATTAGATCCAATTGCTGAGACAGTCATAACGATGCGTTGATGATGACGGCCGAGGCGCTGTTTTTTCTGGGACTTTTGGCTTTTAGCTCGCTATTGTAATGCTTCGAGTACACTAATCGCTCTTTGTTGGTGCAACAACCAGGCGACGAATGTTGCATAAATTGCAAATATATTATTCCTCTGGCTGCGGGCCGATTTCGGTACTTTGCGTCATAATTTGAGGCTCGGAGTTACATTTTCCAGCTGCGAAAATCGAGGGTGGAAAACTTAGAGCCCGATTTCTCGAGAGAAAAGTGAAGGCACGAGCGTGTGTGCGGCTCCAACTTTTACGGCGGTTAATTTAACTGTTTATGCACTAATTAATTGCCCAGGCATTGCATTACGAGTCATTTGTTGTGGGCCACTTTTCGCACTCTATCTTATTTGCTTTTCATTTCTACATTACCACTTTAGTTTGTTGCTTAAGTTCTTCCTTATTGATCGCCCCTCCACTCGAGATAACCCGAAATGGTGCTTAGAAACTATTTTATTGGCCGTTCTGGATTGCCAATATATAAAGCCAGTCTTTTGTTTTCGCATTTAAACGCACTTATTTTTATTTAAACGCCAGCGCACAATTAAGCAGCCAGCAACAAACACACACGGCACCCATATAGATCATCGTCTCTGGAGCATAACGATCTTCTGGTTTATGTCCATAGCCGAAATGAATTTTATTTTTTTAACGCTCGTAGAGTCAGGCAAATCGGTAAATCACTTCAAAAACAGAGCGTTTTGGGGGACAACTGCAGAGAGGCCGAAAGAGACGGAGAGAGCGAGGCGAAGCAACCACTCGCGACGACGGCACTTTTGCGAATGAAATGTGAAAATCACGGAAAACTTGAACACACGATCGGCGGTTGGCGCTCCGTTCTCGTTCGGCTTTTCGTTTTCGGCTGGAGTTCGCGAAGCAAACTCAAAACTTAGCACAAACAGACTCATAAATATATGCTAATGAGCCAGAGCGCCGGAAGAAGAGAAGAAGAATGCTCCAACCGTTAAGACAGAGCAAAGGGCCAAACAAAAAAAAGAGTTTGCGAATAAAAAAAACAGAAGCAAAAATGTGAGGCGATTGTTTTGTGGTCAAGTGCTTGAAAATGATGGAGCAGACGAAAACTTGACACTGATCATCAGCAAAAAAGGCTGCGGAGAGGCAAGAATTATGCTGCATTTCCGCCGAGCAGTTTCGATGTTCTGCGGCCTGTGGCAGCAGGAAATCTTAAATCAGCGAATGCAAATCAGGGAGGCGCAAAAACAAACCGAACACAGCCAATTGAAGTGATCAACTTTTAATTGATGCAATCAATGGCTGTTGCAATGCCCAAAGTGACGAGTGGTAGTCAAAGCAAAGACTTAATTTAAATGGAAAAACCATACACATCAAAAACCTTAAGAATACAAAATGACAAATAACATGTTTTCACTTTTCATGGGACTTTATTCAAATCGTAACGTAAAAATCGTGGAAAACAAACGTTTGTCAAATAAGTTAACGATTTTAAATTTGAATTTGAATGTGATGGGCATCATTGTTTAGATTTTTTGTTATCGATAGGCGATTATTCAAGTGTGGTATTTATTAAACTAAGATGTTTAGATGTGGACACACTGTAAATATCGGTATTTTTGTTTTATATATTTTACATACATATTTTATTTACCTATGTTTTTACATCTTGAAAGTAAGTATTAATGTAAATATAACGAGATTAATACCACTGAAATGTAGCTATTTATTACGAAATATATAAATTAAAATACCAACGAAATTCCAATTTCTCGTCGTAACATTAATTTGCACTATTTTATATTTCAGCAATTACTTTTGCAATCAACTTAAATATAAACGAGTAATAACAATTTAATAGACGGGAATATATTAACAATTACCAACAATGCCATAAGATAAGCAGTATATACCACCACGAACAATTTTTGGTTATCGATCGCATGCACTTTGTTATTTTTAGGTAATTGCGCTACGGTCACATTAGCTCAATCTCGCTTCACATTTTCAAATTCAAACTGCAGCTTGGCTTCTCTTCGCGCAGAGCTCGACTAGGTTTTCGGAGAATTGACATAAATCTCAGCAACATTCGACTTACAAATTGTATATTACCATTATCGATTCAAGTATTCGGACAAAAATTATATTTCTAAACTAAAAAGAGCGTTCAGTTCAAAAGAAACGCGATCAAAAAACACAAAAAGCGATCAAATAGTCAAGCGTCTGCTCTTTCCGTGTTACTTGTGTCTGTATAAATACAAATATATAATCAAAATGGTGGGCACGACACTGAAAATGCGCGGCGACGAGGTGAGTTTTCCTAATATTATAATATTAACCAATATCGGTAATAAAGATCATAGACAAATTCTGAAAGTAGCGGGTTCATCGCGACGCCATTGCAGCGTGGGCAAGTATAGTGATGGGAAGGGGAGAGAGAGAGAGAGAGTGCAAAGAGAGCGTTTAAAAGAGGGGGTGAAAAAGTGCCGTTTGTCCTAGAACTTTATTGTCGTTGCTGTAATTCCTTGAGTCAAAATTTGGCGCAATTTTGTAGTTTCGGTACTTGTACCGCTAACTATTATGCTCCACTCCTTGTTTTCGCATAAATGAAAAAAGAGATTTAGTGATAACTCTTGCGGTTCTTTTCAGAAAATGGCCGTTTTGAAAAAAGTGCATTTCATGGTTGTTAAAGATTAATTGTAATACGGATGAACAATAACAAATTTTTGTGGCTTTGTATTAATTTAACTATAAAACCTGTTTCCATATATAAACACTAAAACACAAATTTATAAAAATAATTAAAAAAAAACTGATTTATAAAAAAAATTAACATTTCAAAATTATAAGAAAGCAACGTACAATTCTTTTGTAACATTTTTTGGGCAAAAAAAGCGATTTTCCGAGCTTTGATTCAAAATATCCAATTTAGCACTGCATTTTTATTTTTCAGGACTTATTGAAAATTCTATAGCCACGTTTTTTAGTTTACAAAGTACTATTTAAAATAAAATTTCGCAATAAATTGTTATAGGCTTTTAAAATTAATTTTATTTTATTTGCTACTTTTAGTGTAAAATCTAAATACTTCATTTATTTATCTGATTCCTCAATTTTTTCAGAACGCTTCGGAGAATTTCAAGCAAGTGCAACTGAAGAAATTGACGGTGCCTTCGCAGGAGGCAACAACAAAACGCGCTGCTTTGGGAGATTTGCAAAATCGCGGCTTAAGTCGCCCCATCGCTGCGAAAGATGCGGCGCAGAAAGAGTGAGTACAACAACTTTTTGTTGCCGCACTTGCTGCATCATAGTTGTATTATATTTGTCATAGGTCCAAGGATCTCAAGCTAACAGATGCCCTGCGCAATGCCAAGGCTCGAGTGGATACCCACTGGAAGAAACAGGTACTGGGAACGACCACCAATGGCAATACCGCCGTACCGCCCAAGGCCAACGAAGGGGGCGTGTCGGCCTTTTTGCGCTCGAATTCGGTACGCAATCGCATTCCGACCAAGACGACTGTGGAACCCACTAAGCGTAAGTAATTCACACAAACCTAAAAATACTAAACTTAACTTTCCTTGGTATCTAAAAAATAATTAAATTTTTGATTATTTATGTATTTTTATTTAAATGTATCTAAAAAGACTTCTACGGTTTAGGGAATTTTTTAAAACAAGAAATTTGGCTATAAATATTAACCTAAGAACCTTTCTTATACTTTACTTTTTAAAGTAGCCATTTTCAATAATTATTATCATATTTATTATTTTTAAAGTAACAGCAAAGTCAAATTCCAACGAAAATGTTACAGAGCCCGCCTTAAAACGCGAAGACAGCAATCTGTCCAAAAAATCACTGACCAAGTTGAGAGCGGCATTGGCCAAACCCGTGATGGGGGTTTCTGGGATTCGTCGGGAACCAGTGGCTCTGGCTCGTAAGGAGGCAGAGACCAAGAAGGACGTGCAGGAGGTCAAGAAGGAAATCCTGGAAGCCAAGAAAGAAGTGTCCAGGATGCCCCTTATTAAAGCCAGCAGTAACATCGCTTTAACCACCTCCACGATGCCAACCACCATGTCCCTTTCCAGCAAGCGCTTGGCTGGAATCGAGGACATCGATGCCAATGACAAGGAGAACCTGGTCCTGGTCTCCGAATATGTAAACGACATCTACGACTATTTGTACCAGGTGGAATTGCAACAACCCATTCACAAGGATCACCTGGCCGGGCAGAAGGAGGTGTCCCACAAGATGCGATCCGTACTGATCGATTGGATCAACGAGGTCCATCTGCAGTTTCACCTGGCTGCAGAAACTTTCCAGCTGGCGGTTGCCATTATCGATCGTTATCTACAAGTGGTTAAGGATACCAAGCGAACCTATTTGCAATTGGTCGGGGTTACTGCTCTCTTTATAGCTACCAAGTACGAGGAGCTGTTTCCGCCAGCCATTGGGGATTTTGTTTTCATCACGGATGATACCTACACTGCCCGACAGATCCGTCAGATGGAGCTGCAAATCTTCAAAGCCATCGACTGTAATCTCTCGCGTCCACTGCCGATTCACTTCTTGCGGCGTTACTCCAAGGCTGCCGGCGCGGAGGATGAGCACCATGCCATGTCCAAATATTTCATTGAGCTAGCTTCCGTGGATTACGATATGGCCACCTACAGGCCTTCAGAGGTGGGTTCTGACAAATTATTATGGCAATCACAGGCTACAATAGAATACTATACTAAAATATTTAATATGTTAATATCATTTTCAAGGAGCTTCAAAATACCCTTAGATTGCTTTTTATTCAACCTTCCATTCCTATATTTAATTTATGAAGTATAGTTTCACCCAAACCTTTATTTTTTCTTTGCAGATTGCAGCAGCTTCTCTGTTTCTTTCGCTTCACTTGATTAATGGCAACTACCGGGCTGGCACAGGATTCAACGACCGCCACTGGACCCCCACATTGACCTTCTACTCGCGGTATTCGGCCGCCCACTTGCGACCCATTACACGGCTGATTGCGAAGCTGGCCCGTGATGCTCCCCAGGCCAAGCTGAAGGCCGTCTATAACAAGTACCAGGGCAGCAAATTCCAGAAGATTGCGCTCCGAACGGAGCTGAGCGGTGCCCTGATGGACTCCATCGTGGGCCAGAGCCTAAGGAAGTAGTTGGGCGGAAAGCAGGACAATGAATTATATAGTTTAGTTTAATTTGTTTTCATTTTTTAAATTTGTAGCGTATTCAATATTTTGTTCGTTTTGTGTTCGTTGCAAAATGCGTATAAACCCGTATATGTATATCTAACCCCTCATCATTATCATGATCATCAAAAGCAATCCACACGTGCTTGAGTCCCTTAAGCAGTTGTTGCCCACTTCCAAGAGCTGGTTCCGGCACCTTTGCCTCTGGAGCACAAGTTGCCCGCGAGCCGGCTATTGGGAGTGAGTTGACTGGACTAAACTGGAGCCCGCATGCTCCTCCCGCTGGGTCATCTTCTCAGTGGGGAACGAGCGGCGGAGCGGTGGACACCGAGAGAGAGTGGGCAACGAGTTCATTTGCTGGCCGAACACATCGGCGTTGTCTCTCCAAGAACTACATTTTATCAGCACTTGTATTTAGTTTTTAGAATCGATGGGAAATTGTTCGTTCTGTGCATTAAGAATAAGTTCAAAAAACTTGTGCAAAAATAATCACCATACCTCCCAAAAATTAATTGAGACTTAGACTATTTGTAATTTATATTATGTATTTCACACATTCATACAAAAAAGCCCCTAATCTAGTTTTATTGTTTACTTACAAATAAGCAAATATAAGAAGCGTTTTATTTAACCTTGATGTTTCTGAAAGTGTCTCTGAACAAATACATAGTCAATAAAGTTTTGTGTAATTTTATGCTAACTGTCTTTTTATCATTTCGTGATTGGACTTAAATCGCTTTGACATCATTAACGGATTTTAAAAAAATTGTCGGGAAACAAACTTGCTAGTTATAATTTCTAATTTATCAATTTAAAATATTTTTTGGAACTTGGAGCTTTTTCTTTTAAGATGAAGTTGTCTTTATATTAATTTTTGTTGTATTTATATTAATTAGTTTACTTTTTTGATTTTGACAGCTGATGAGTGTGAGAAATATTCCACACCCCGAAAAAATCGGGGACGAGACAGCCAGAAATGTACATATATAAAGACCTTTGCCAAGGACAGAGTTCTTTTTGTCCTGCATTCTTATCAATCCTGAATACACAAACAAATACACGATTATACCTGAGGGAAGGTCACCTTCCCGATCGCAGGTCAGTTACTTCTCCAGGTCTCTCCCTCTTTCCCATTTTCATGCTCGTCTTTTGGGTTTAGTGTTCCCTGTTCCATGGAACATGGGCAACAGTAATTGCCGAGCACATTGCTCGCACATGGCTGGGAGTGTGTGTGTGTGTCGCTGTATGATTTTTGTGTGTGTGTGTGGGTGTCTGTCTCACTTTCCTCTTGTACAGTGCCAACTAGATACAAAGTATAATACAAAATTTAAAATGAATGATAATAATTCATTATTATTTGTATAAGCATTTATGAAAAATATTAGTGTGTTTAATCATTTTCAATGAAGATTTGTTGAACAGCAACACCAATAAATCAAATTCTTCAAGCTCTTTATATTTATTGATTCATTTGGAACTTACCAAATATGTGTCTTTATTTTTAACCTATTTATAATTAAGAGTTTTTTTCCCGTTTAAGTAAAAAAAATCTTACGATTTAGAAAGGTTATTTTATCTAAATCGACCGATTATCGAAATATTTCCATTATTTTTAATTTATACTTTTCTCCCCATTGAAATTATTATAATAATATTATTATAATATATTATAATGGGTAGCAAAGTATAAATTGAGTAACATTATCCCTCAATAATGTTTATAATTTATACTTTAATCATAGAATGTTTGCTTTTTAGAGCGTCCACTGTATTTGGTCTGCTGTGTTTGCTGTGCGCCTGTTCGAAATTTAAGTTTGACGGTTTTATGGCTCTCATTAATTTTGGTTTACGGTCAAACAAATGTAATAAAAAGAAAGTAATTTTTCTTTCCGCCCCCCTGCTCCACTCTTTTGGCATATTTTATGTTGGTTGCCAGTGGCAATGGGCGTCGTAAAAACTTCAGGCCGTATAAATCGAGTTTACAGTTTTTGGGTCTTGGGCCGCTGTTTTTTTGGGACTTCTTGCTTTCGTTTCTGGCTTGCTGTTAACGAAATATGCACAGCACGAACCACTCCGAACCACCGAGTCCTTTATTTAATGCTGTTCCTTGGAGTGCAGACAGTCGCTCAGGTAGCTCAGCAAGGGGTGGCTAATTTGCACAGGGGTCAGGGGGTTACGCTTACCCAAAAGGACGAGGTGAGAGGACATCTGCCCGTTGGCGGATCAGCTGAGCGCAAGGACCAGGATTAGTTCGGGAAACCCCTGTTGCGAACGGGATTTTTATTAAGACCAAGATTATCTAAGTTCTTAATTACTAACTACCAAAATATTCGGAAAATCGTCCTTAGAAAAATGACAAAGACCTCATGGTCATGGTATCATTCGATTAAATAATAAAATCTTTTAAAGGTCCTTTATTTGGCATCATCGTCCAATTTCAAATAAAATATTTAATTTAGTTATTTCAAATCATAACGAGAATGGAAGATTATGTAGCAAAAGACAGTTATGCAAAACATTTTTAGACATGGTTACATTTGAGAAAGCTTAAGATTTATTCCATCAAATAAAGGACCAGAGTGAAATGAAATACTCTTAATATCCGACTCGACTATTGCTTCATTTGTGGTACAGAAACAATAACAGGCAACAAGACCATTACTTGTTGATCCGACAATACAGCAAGTTTAGAAAAGAATGTCTGGGTAACGTTTTTTTAAATACAAAATATTGCCGATTATCAATGCTCAGACTTTAAATTAAATTTGAGATAGAATAAGTATTAACAAAATTCATTGCCCAACATAAGAGACACAAATAAAAACACCTAGGTCGTGTAGAGTATAATTTAGTATCGTTTTTAATTCATCATCGTTTCACAATCATCCTCAGACAGTATTTCGACTATTCTCGATTACAATATTTAAAATATTGATTACACTTTTATGGTAGAAGAACAACGGGGGATTATCTATCGTTTAGGAGGTTGGACGAACCGCACGGATATTTCGCTGAAATTCGAAACTGCATCTGGCTAGGGAACACTATCCAGTCCGCATCCTGCGCCTGCTCTCTCTCTCCCAAGATTTTGCGGCATGACGGTGCAGGACAACGGAACAGAAGCATTCCCGTCGGGATACATAGGAAAACATGAATGTGTAAAGGAGTTTTCTCTTGTGTTTTTTTTAGTTATTATTTCTGTTTATCTTAAGCTTTAGGTTGTTATTTTTTTCTTGATGACGCGCAAAGATGGCAGCATTATTCGAACCATCTACGATGTTAATTGCACGCGGCTGCTCTTCTTTTCTTCGCTCTGCTGATGCTTAACCCTGGAAGGTGGACAAGAACTTGGAAACAACATCCTTCAGCTTGGCATCGGACGCCTCAGAGATACCACCCTCCTTGGCGATGGTGTCGAGCAGAGCCTGCTCGGAGGTCTTGATGTGCTGCAAGAACTCCTTCTCGAACTTGGTGATCTTGGCGGGATCCATCTTATCCAGATGACCGCGCACACCGCAGTAGATGACAGCAACCTGGGAAATTGGATACAGTATTAAAATTTGGTCGCTTAATAGGAATTAGGTAAATGTCAGATATCTGGTGACCTATTTTTTGGAGAATTATATTTGGTCAGGAAATTGAGTGAATTATTAGAATCTGGTTACTGAACAGGGATTTCATAAATGTCCGATATCCGTTATTCTATTTTTTGAGTGAACTGTTAGACGGTATCCCTTACCATATTTTATTAAATATATTTTTAAACGAGTCATTTGGATACCCGACATTTACCCGAACTCTCTCCAGATACGCACCTGATCCTCAATGGCCATGGGCACATACTGACCCTGCTTGAGCAGCTCAGTAAGGCGCACACCACGGTTCAGCAGCTGCTGGGTGGCGGCATCCAGATCAGAACCGAACTGGGCGAAGGCGGCGACCTCACGGTACTGGGCCAACTCCAGCTTCATGGAACCGGCCACCTGCTTCATGGCCTTGGTCTGGGCAGCAGAACCCACACGGGACACGGACAGACCGACGTTAATGGCAGGGCGGATACCCTTGTAGAACAACTCGGTCTCCAAGAAGATCTGTCCATCGGTAATCGAGATGACGTTGGTTGGAATGTAGGCGGACACATCTCCAGCCTGGGTCTCGATCACGGGCAGGGCAGTCAGGGAGCCACCTCCCATGGCAGGGGACATCTTGGCGGCACGCTCCAGCAGACGCGAATGCAGGTAGAACACATCGCCGGGGTAGGCCTCACGACCTGGGGGACGACGCAGCAGCAGGGACATCTGACGGTAGGCCACAGCCTGCTTGGACAAATCATCGTAGATGATCAGGGCGTGCTTGCCCTTGTCGCGGAAGTACTCTCCCATGGCGCAGCCGGAGTAGGGAGCCAGGTACTGCAGGGGAGCAGCATCTGAGGCGGTGGCCGACACAATCACGGTGTAGCCCATGGCGCCGGAATCAGTCAGACGCTTCACGATCTGGGCGACGGTGGAACGCTTCTGGCCAATGGCGACGTAGATGCAGAACAGTTTCTTGGATTCGTCCTGGGCCTCGTTGAAGCGCTTCTGGTTGATGATGGTATCAATGGCCAGAGCAGTCTTACTGCAAATTAAATACAAAATTGTTGGTTAGCTATGGTTGGAAAATGTAGTTATGTACTTAAAGAATTACTTTTTTGTAGTATCACTAGTTTTTTTGTTCCCATTTAATAAAAGTTTTAAGATTATAAAAAAGCGTTCCTTTGCACCAACATAACCAAAAAAAAAAACAAATAATTAAACCATTTACCTCCAGTTGGGTTGAATCAAAATAAAAAAAATTCTATTCAAATGTAATTTTTTAACTGTTGTTTTGTTTAACTACAATTAACTTATCATACATATATCTCACGATTTTCACGAGGATTCCAATAAGGCATGATTGTGCCTTGTAAATTTAATTGTTTTCAGACTGCTATGCAATTAAAATTTTTTATTTTTTATGCAAATGATTTCAATGTTTTAGTTCTTTTTAGGTCTTTATAATACCTAGATTTGAATAAAGGTTGACCTTTAACAGGCTACGTTAAATGATTATATATGACACCTAAATCGACATCTTATTTTTATGGCTACATTTTTTTTTTTTTTTAGCTATTAAGAGTTTTGCAAGGACATCTCTGCCCTCACTTAAAACGTCTTATTGGTCTTACCCAGTCTGACGATCGCCGATGATCAGCTCACGCTGACCACGGCCGATGGGCACCAGCGAGTCGACGGCCTTAATGCCGGTCTGCATGGGCTCCCTCACGGACACACGGGGGATGATGCCGGGGGCCTTGATGCCCACACGGAAACGGTCCTTGGTGTTGATGGCGCCCTTGCCGTCGATGGCATTGCCGAGGGCATCCACGACGCGACCCAGCAGCTCATCACCGACGGGCACATCCACGATGGCACCGGTACGCTTGACGATATCGCCCTGCTTGATCAGCTTGTCGTTACCGAAGACCACCACACCGACGTTGTCGGGCTCCAAGTTGAGGGCCATGCCCTTCAGGCCAGAGGAGAACTCCACCATCTCGTCGGCCTGGATGTTGTTCAGACCGTACACACGGGCGATACCATCACCAATGCTCAGCACACGACCGGTCTCCTCCAGATCAGCCTTGGGGGCGACGCCAAGGATGCGCTCCTCCAGGATGTTGGAGATCTCGGCGCTGCGCTGCGAGCTGGCCACATGGAATTTGCGGGCAGCGAGACTGGCGGCGGGATAGGCGGCTTTGCAGGCGGCCTGTTGAAAAAAAGATAATCTATTATTATGCGAGATTATGTAAGGTGGTGTAGGTGAGCCCGTCACATTGGATAATCACAGGGTAGCAACATCCTAAGCCTCTCTCCGGAAATTCTTGGATCTCAAACCATAATATACTCTTTTTAAAGGGTATCCGGCTGTCGGTTCTCCAACACTTTGCCTCTATCCACCTTCACCACTTGCCTGACAGCCGCACCTAACCTCAAACTTTTCTTCCACCGCATCTCCCACAACATCATAATTATGTAATCTGACCACAAAAACAAAAACTATTTAGAACTTTTCACTCACTATTATTTGCTTAATAACCAATAACATACATTTTCTTCGCCGATTTTTAGCCCGCACTGATTATGTAACCCTGACAACCCACAAATTTCTGCTAACGCTTTGTAATTTACCGCATTGCGTAACACTAAATTCTCTGCTAAAGGGCAGGAAAATCCAATTTGAAGACTTCCTATGGGTCCGGGAAATCATGATTTGTTTGTTTGTAAAATCTTTGAAGCACAAGAAGCACCAATTTTTGCAAATACCCCATCGATTCGGTTATGTATGACATTTTTTTTTTCCAACTTTTTTCGGGCGTATTTTTGGCCAGAATTTGTAGTTAATACCTGTGTGGCAGCCTTGGGCAGGTTACGGGCGACCGAGGACGCCAGGCGGGCGGAAATCATCGACATTTTGTATGCTTTTTAACTTTTCGCCGCAGAAGTAATTGTACAATTCCTACACCAACTCCTCTCCACACTCGTAGTACTTTTCACAAGATGGTTGCTGTGCCGACGTTCGGTGTGGCAGTGCTGGTAAAGGCTCAAAGGTCGGCCATATGCGCGTTGCGCAGTGCAGCCACACTGGCATAGGTTTTGAAACTGTTTACGGTCACCCTTAGTGATGGAAAATAAAAAGTTTTATTTACGAGTCTTTCCAAACAATGGAAAGCAAACAAATCCACTTCCCAAATAATAAATCTTTCTTAAAACGGATTGGTATCTATATGTATTTATTGATTTTAATACGGTAATGACAACAGCTGGCCAATAGTTGAGTCTGTGCCTACCAAGTAAATAAGAGCTAATATCACTCAAATCGAATTTGTATAATTTTGTATGTTGAACTAGAAAAAAATATTATATTTAAGTATGATTTGTGGTCACCCTTAGCGATGACACTATAAGTAGCGGATAGATGATGTTTTGTCGCTCCAATTATTTTAGACAACAAGGGTACTCCCTCAAACTGCTGCGTTGTTGAACATTTAAAAAAGAGTTGTGACCTTAAGTTTTTTTCATTTATTAAAAAATAAAATTTTTTAATAAGATAATACACAATTTTCGGAACCTATATATTTAAAAGTTATACCAGTTTTTTTTATATCTATTAAAAATACAATATCCCTACAATATATATATTAAATTTTAATAAGAATTGTCCGGCTTTGATTTTGATTTATCTATTACTTTATTTTCGTTAATGTAAACATTCATAACTCGACAATCTATAACAATAACTGACAGGAGCTTGCAAAATATTTTTTTAATTATGAGTTGTAATGACAGTGAGTTTAAAATGGTTGGTTTTAACTAAACTAAAGTGTATACATATATACAGTTGTAGTTTTGGTAATATATGTAATTCACTGTCGCGAATGAAAATCTACTGGACAAATGTGTAACGAAGTAAAAAATTAACTAATCATTGGGGAGATATGTACATAGATACATATGTAGTTCGAAAGGTTAGTGCTTCTAATCACATTTATATTGTAATTTATCACGAAAGGTGTAAATTTATTTATAATTTTGCCTACAAATATGATTATTTGAATACTGTGGTGCATGGTCTATTGAAGAAAGACGTTATATTTTCCACAGCTTACTTTTGGACACCTTTATATAGGTTGTTTCAAACCTCTAGAAATTTCAGAGAAATTTTTTTTCAGAACACTTTCAAAAGATGGCACCTCTGACTGGCCGAGTTATTAAAACGGTCTGTTCATTTTGGAGACTTTCGAGCATTTCATTGTTGCGCCGCCTCGCTCTCTCGCTGGCTTTCACTGGCATGATGGCGTGGAGAGTGAGTTTGTGTTTTGGAGTGGGAGAGTGGGTAACGGGGGGCTGGAAAGCGCCTGAACGAGCTTGCACGACGAGAGCGGAAAAAGAGAGCGGCGAGAAAGTCTACACTTCAAAGAAGAAGAGGAAGCACAGGAAGCTGTGCGCGCGAGCAAACGAAAGCAAAAAGGACCTTTTTTTAAATAAAGCGTGAAAGCATCCAGCCGCTCGCTCACGCAGCTTCACTTGGTCGCTTCAGTCTGAGCTTGTGCGGTCCTGTGAACACAACACGTCGGTACAACGGTTGAAAACGGTATAACGGTACAGCGGGAGAAAGCTGGGCGCTAGGTGCCAAATGTAGGGGAAAATTGCATGTGCCATTAATGTGAATTGTGCGAAAAACTCGGGGGACTTTCATCTCCGGCAAGCCAGCTGCTATTAGCGGGGCCAGAAAAAAAAGAACGAATTTCTGGCCACGTGTTAACCTCCGGTTCGATGTGATTTTCGTAAATCAACGTCTATTATGCAAATTAACACAAAAACAAAGACTGGGGACAAAAGTATCCAATCTCCAAAAAACCAATAAAAAAGAAAACTCTGAAACTGGAAGAACTCCTTGGCGATTCTTCCTGGTTTTTTGTCGTTATTGGTTGCTGCCCCTGCTGCTGCACACAGACAATGAGAGAAATTTGTCATTACACACACTTACGCGCGGAGAGCGTAGAACAAAGGCAAAAAGATAAATAAGCGAAGAAGAAGAAGAAGGGAGTGCGAGTGAATGTGGGAGCAGGATTGTCATCCATCTCACTCACGCACTTGACTGAACATTAGTTTTTTTTGCAAAAATGGAGATTTTGAAGGCCTGGTCCCGTTATTCTTGCCGGCAGCCGCATATCGTCGGCATCAACATGCTCCCCATCCAGATGTAAAATCCGCATTCGCAATTTTTGACAGCTGTCAGCGTGTATGTGCGTGTGTGCTGGCACAGTTATTTCCACTTGGCGGCAAGGTCAGCGCGACATGCAAATTGAAAAGCGCCGCACGGGCAAAACAAAGGCCAAAGGATGCCCAGCAACAACAACAACGACATCTACGGTAGCAACAACAACAAGAACCACATCAACTAACAAAAATGTTTGAGAAATATGTCGCCACATATGTGCGCGCGTGTGAGCAAGTGAAATTAAAATTCCCGCATGCCTAATGAATTCGCCCGCTTGTTCGCCGTCCCTTTCCCACAACAGTTATGCGTGTGTGTGCCAGTGTGTGTGCCAGTGTGTGTGCGTGTGTGTCGCTGACTTCGGAATGACAAAAAAAACAACAAGAATAGCAGCTACAACTAAAACAATGGCTTGCTAAGCTGTCTGATTGTGTGAAAAAAAGAAGGAGAGCCAAAGAGATAGAGAGAGCGAAAGAGAGGTGGAGAACGAACGAAAGCAAAAGTGAAACTTGCAACGAAGGTGAGTGAAAACTTTATGAGGCCCCAAAAAGTATGCTAAAAATATCAATTTAACTATAAATTTGTAATCTCAATTAATAAACATCCTTCCATTATAAAAAAAATAAAATGTTTACCATAGTATGTTTTTTTAGAAACGAAACTCTTAAGGTATATTAAATTTCTTGTTTTGAACTGATAAATTACATTGACTTGTATTTGGATAATTATTTAGTTATGCCAGTTGCAACAGCTTAAGTAAAACATTTATAAAAATAGTACAAATTGGTATTTTTCAGTATTATTATTAAATTGCGAGTTTCGGCCAATTATATAACATTGAGAAATAGTCCAGTTCACATAATTGCGGTAGTTCGTCTTCCCACCTTCTATCTGACATCAACTGCTTTCCCATTCATCAAAACCAAAAGATGCAAGTGCAAACCCACAAACAACACATACACATTTATGCAAATTTAGCCAAATCAAATTGCAATTGCGGCTGCAACACAAACTCACACACAAAACTTTTATAAGCTGAACAAATGTTGTAGCATACGAACATATCTTAGTGATGAGTTGCTTTGTACACTATTTGTTGATATTAAACTCATGACGTTTTAAAGCTAATCGAAATCTTTATGACAAAATAAAACAACATTGCAAATAGAGATAAAAACTATACTATACATTCCTTCAAAATAAATTTTTTGAATAAGCCTCTTAAATCTTAAGGAAAAATTGAGTATAGCCCAACAATTCACATTTTTTTATTAGAAAGTCTCAAAACAATACTAATTTATACATTTTAGTTTAATTTACTTTCGAATCGCTCGACGAAATTTGAA
This sequence comes from Drosophila fuyamai, assembly GCA_018153365.1. Lineage (NCBI taxonomy): Eukaryota > Metazoa > Arthropoda > Insecta > Diptera > Drosophilidae > Drosophila > Drosophila fuyamai. Next base: position 5,286,381 of record JAECXW010000419.1, on the reverse strand, counting down.
GTAATACACAGTTGATGTGCGCTGATGTTGATAAATTTACTTGTCCAAGACATAAACTTTGTCGATTACAAGTTATGGTCCTATGGTTTTCAAACTCACTGAATATACAATATATAGAAATAAAGTCATTACCATCTGGGGTCGAGGGTCTCCCCAAAAAGGAAAACCAATTAAAATTATTTGTGGCGTCAAAGGCAAATGGCAAAGAATGCGGCGAGGCGAAATGGAAACGAAGCGAAATGGAAACGAAACGAACAGAACAGAAATGAAATGAAATGGCGAGATGTGAATGGGCCCTCAGCTTCCTCGTAAATAATGCGGGCATTAGAAAGGACTCAACTCCTGCCACCCACTCGTCACCCGCTGCCTCGTCCCCCGTTTTGTGAGCCAACTTCTTGTTGGTCCATTGCAGCGGGGCATAAAAATGTTAATTTATGTTCGCTGCGCCTCACAGTTTGCATACCTTTTTTTTTTGAATGCTTCTGGTTCTGGTGCTCATTTTCGTTTTGGGGAACATTTTTCGTTGAACACATAAAAAAGATTTCTGTGCTCATCGTTTTTTATTTGTTGTTTTTTATTTTTTGTTTGCTGTTCTCGGCAGATAAACTGTTTTTGTGTTGTTGCCACTGCTGCTTTGAATGAAACGTGACTGTGTCCCGAAATATGCGAAACAGTTTCCAATCCCCCAGTTTTTCGCATTCCCCCTTAGTCGAGTCGAGTTCCAGAGCCATAGAGACGGATTTTAGATGCAGCACAATTAACAAGCTGGCATTAATGTGGAAAAAAGGATTCCGCCGATTTCATGCGATTCTCGGGGGCAAGATTGCAAGGCATGCGTGCGTGAACATTTAATTAAAGCAACTTATTAAGTATGTAAATTTCCGCAAATGATTAATTTGCATATTTATGAGACTAAAATGAGCAGGATAGGGTGTGTCAGACAACTAAAACAACAGCAACAGAAGACGTCGGCAACTGTCAATAATAATCAGGCGGGAGCGTGAAGGGGATGCTGAGATGGAATAATGGGTCGGACAGAGGGATGGCAAAACAACGACGGCTGTAATAACAATTTGAAATTGAAATTATAAATTTAACATGACAGCAAACGATGCGCGCAAGTTTTATGGCTTTTAACTGCAGCTTAAGGAGTTTACTTACGCCGGCTAATTATGCGTAAGACGAAACGCGACAAACGCCAAGAAAACAGGGATGTGAGGCTGTATTCTCTTGGGAGGTTGTTTGGTAACGTTGGCAAAGCTCAGACAGCAGCTGCTCCAGTTATGAGGAACATACCTCACGCTACATTAAATAAAAACTGTGCTCATTAAACCTTGAGTTTGAAAAAAACTCCACAATTATGGCGCACAAAAGAAACATGATCTAAATTAATTCTAAATTGATTTCTGACTATTTTAGTTTAAAAGTGCAAAAAACTTTCCAAAATGTATCAATCATTTTATGGGACAGTTTCGGTCTTGACACCCAAAAGTCCTTGCCCGTGCAACCTCTTTTGTGGCCACTAATTAATCATAGAGCAATGGCGACGCACTTGCGCTACCCTCCTCGTCGTATTCCAATTAAGTGCATTTCTTCGTTTCCACCTGTATCTGTGTACGTGTGCACAAAGAAAAAATGCCATGCATTTCAACAATATTGACCATTGACAATACAATAGGTAATTGGAATTAAAATATAATAGTTGTAATTTAATGTTTGTAAAACTTTAAAGAAAAATAAAAATGTTTGAAATAAATAAAAACTAAATAATTAAATGGTTTTGATAAGCAAATTTAGCTATTGCTATTGAATATTTTGTACAGTGCAGAAGTGTGTTACGACGTGCTCCAATTAGCGTGGATGGCCATGTTGAAGCCTGCCCGCCATCTTCATCTCTTCCATCAGCCACTGAAAAGCCGGTTCTCAACGCCCTGGCCCTTTTGCCCGATTTCTCCATGTCCGGGCCAAAAATTTCACGGACCCGTGAAATACACACACGTATGTACACTTACTCACCTGAAAGCGTGGCCGCTTTTTGTGTCAATCAATGGCAATAACGAAAAACAGCAACAACTGTTTCATTTTGATGCTCCTGTTGGCCACTAATTCTTATTGGACGTCACACTTGACAGCATTTCACATTTTGCCAGCAGCTTTTCCTCCATTTTCGCACTTTAAGCCTCTTACGCAACCTTTCGCTTTGTCAGTGTGTGTGTGTGTGTGTGTGGGGCCGCCTAATTAAAATTCTCCCAACCTCACTTTCCGGTTCCTCCTCCAACGTCCTCGTCATCATTCTGCAATTCTGTAGAAGTCAACAATTTTTAATTTGCCAAACAAACTGTATATAATTAATTAAAGTTTAACGTGGGCGTCACAAATGAAAAAGTAGCCTTATAAGTGCCCAAGCCCCTCGCCACCCCGCTATCCTTTCTCCACATCTTTTAGCAATGTTCCCGTTTTGTTGTTACCCGCTTCTGCATTCTCATTTTGTTTTAATATGCAAAGTCAACAACATTCTGTGTCAGCCAAAGGGCAAAATCAACACAACTATACTGTATATACGGAAAGCCAGAGAGAGATGGAGGATGGACGAACCAGTTGACTGCCCAGTTGCCGCATTAGCCAAAGGAGACGAAACGAGACTCGTGAGGACGGATGTCAACTGGCCAACTGACCAGTCTAATGGACCAGATGCGTCGGTGGACGCACTCAGAGAAACAATTTCGTATGGCCTACCATTTATGTTTGCAATGTACATTTCTTTAAAGAAAACAAGAAACAAGATATAGTTGTTTATTAAATCTTAACATGTTTTATGGTAGGCATAACTTTTAGTATTATTTACACACTACTTTTCCTTTCCTGTAAAAATGTTAATATTTAAGGAAACTTATTTTAGATAACAATTTATATTTCGATTGAATATTCTTGAATGACAACAGTGCTTTTATTTTGTTGATTGTTTTCCATTTGCTTGAGGTATTGTAGTACAAACACCTCTCAAAATAATTTTATTGAAATTTCTGTAAAAAATTACAATAAAGTAATAAAGCCTTATAATTTGCATCCCTAAAATACCATGGACAATCTCGAAATATGTTTAAAAAACAGATTTAAAAATTGTAATTTTTCTCAGTGCTCTTGTGTGCGTAGAATGGGTAGAAATATGGGTAAAGGTTTGTGGGCAGATGCAATTGGCAAATAATGGCCAGCAGCAACTTTGAAGTACCGTCAATAACTGGGCTCTTACACAATGCACACAGGTGTAAACAGGCATGATAACATTCCTTCAGCCAATGGACAAATGCAATGCAATTACTGGTTTAAGCTTCAGTAAAATTTGAACTTCTGCTATTTGTCATCACTTAAATATTAGCACCCATATTGTCTGACTGCATTAAAAATTATTAAGAAATACTTTATTTGTTTTGGACATATGTATGTAGTTATTATAAGTTATTAAAGTATTAAGTTTTTAAATATTTAGATGCGGGCGTTGACTCAATTATTTTAAATTTGGTTGTAATACACGGATTAAGTACGTTTTAATACGTTAATATCCTTTTAACTAATTAACATTATATACTGAGGAAGAAGTATTTATACATCATAAACTCTGCTACCCGTTACGTAACCAGACTCCTTTCATATACCTTGTCCATACCTATAAACAGAAGAAGACTAAAAAGATTGCACCTATACTTTTACACTGCCTAGGACCATTATGTAATTACAACTACTTAAACATTTTTAATTTGGTTTGTACTATAACAAAATATTTATAATAATTTGGTAATTTTGTCTTCTTGGGAATACCTGACCACAATTGAGATACTTTCAAAAACAACTTGTTTGGGAAATTGCATTTTGTTGACGCCTTTTGCTGCTCAAGTGATTTGCTTTCATTCAATTGCGTTGAATTGAAAATTGAATTTACCGCAATATTTGCTTAATCTTAGAATCACACACATTCGTGCACGCACACCCACAACTGGCAAATGCAATTGCCTACGAATGTGGCTGTGGGATGGGTGGTTTTCCTGGGCGGATTCGGTGGGTGGCCATAGCATTTGCCTCTGCATTTGCGTGGGGTTCGTGCCATTGACAGTTTGCCGTCAATCAGTTGTCGTTGTCATGGTTGTTTTTGCTGTTGTTGCTGATTCCCCAGCGATGCATCCACATATATACATATATGTGTAATCGCATTCGATTGTGGGTCATGTATTTGTATCTTCAACTGCATTATGACAAAGACAATATGTAAATATGCTTTTAATTGGTTTGTAATTATTATTGCTGTGGCTGCTGTCCTGCTGTTGTTGATTTCGAGTGGTTGGAGGTGTGTCAACCGCCTCGATTGCCCTTCGATGTTGGTTTAATAATTTGTGCATTAATTGCACTTAGCTGAATAATGCAACAATTGTGGAAAAAATATATTTTTTTCCCATTGACAATGTATATGGTCAGCCAAATTTTAGATTTGATTACCCTTTTGGATTTTAAATGCTTAATATTGTACAATCGCAAATATGTAATAGTTGTTTGACTTTGTGCAAAGCTTAGTTAAATCAGAAATATCAATTCAGTGTTATTCAGTATCAGTGCTATTCAGTTATTCAGTTATAAAGATATTTTGGTTTTTTAATATCCCAATTAAAAAGAAAATAATAAATAACTAAAAATTATGAGGACAGAAGTACTATCATTATTATGATTCTAATTAATAACTCTGTTAATTAATCTATATGTAGTTATAGTCGATTAAATGTGTCCAAAATATGATAGACTGCAGCGATAAAATAATATATGTTTAAAAATATATAATTATACATAAAAGGTTCAATATGGACAAATATGCTTTAAAAATTTATAAACCATATATTTAAGTTTATCGATAATTTCAGCGTTAATTAATGGTACAACAATGTTCTTGTGCCAATGGTGGGGTGTATTTTTCGAAAGCTCGTTACGCAGTTTCGGTCATTAATTTCTCTCCACGCACACACGCATAAATTTGCAATTAAATGGCACAGCAGCCAACAGCTCAGGAAGCAATGAAAAAAATCGTTGCCTACTTCTGCGGGCACTTATCAGCTTTGGCTTTTAGCTCAGATCTCAATTCGTTTTGCGACATTTACCATTCGCCATTCGCCTTTTGCCATTTGAATTTGTTTGCGGTCGACGTGAGGCTCGTAAAAAGCAAAAACGCATAAAATGCAAAAAGCAAAAGCTGCGTAAAATTGAGTTCCAAACAGAGGGGAAACAAATCAAATAACGTGCAGTTGAAAGTTTGAAAACTCGGCACACAGATGTGGATGTACATAGATAGAGAACGAAAACTCTGTTTCTCTGCTTTTTTGCTTTTTCGACTTTCCAACTCTCCGTCTGTGTGACGCACCACATCTCGAGGCTCTGAACTGGTTTGTTGGCCTCAATGCAATCACAATAAAAACCGCACGCATACGCACAATTTTCATTATAATAAAACTGCGCATAAATATCTAAATGAGCAATAAAAGTGTTTTATGAGCAATGCGACGGCGACGATTCTACGACTCTACGACATCGACATCTCGACACCGCCGATGAAGTGGGAGAAAAGCATAAAAGCAGCAGCTGCTGGATCTACAGAAAAAGGATATGGGAGATAGGAAAGGACCCCCACTCAAAGAAACCACACTCGCACCGTTGTGATTGGCAGACGGTTTCCAGATATCGAAATATAACACAAAACTTGACCTTACTCCAGCTTTGACTCTGACACTTTTCACTCGATATGCTTTTGGCAATTTACTACACACATTTCAATAGGCATTAGGGTGTCCTTGGCTGTGAAACCAATTTAAATAAATGTAAATGTTTAACAATATTTAAGGTTCTTTGTTTTTTAAATGCCGAGATTTTAGTAAAATACATTTTACTTTGAAAGCATTTTATACATTTTCGAATTTTAAGAGGTAATAAAAAATAAAGGCTTTAACAAATATGCGCGTGGTATACAAATCGTATGAGTAACGGAGTTTTATGACTATTTTAGTACTTTAAAAAATCTCAAAGGATTTTGCATGACTTACTGGTTCACCCTTACTCACGTATTTACATGAAAATACCAAAAAATTGCACAAGTGCCGTAAAGTTTTTAAAAGCAATGACAGCCAGAGCTAACTGACAGAAGCAGATCCGGGTATCGATGGGAATACTGGGGCATTACATATGCTTGAAATATTTAAAAGCATCTGCGTGTAGTATAATAAAAACAAAATATAAAAAAATCGAAAAATGTTTTCTTTTAGCTGATAGAAATTTATATGTTTGGAGTGCGCATATTTATATCGAAACGATAAAATGGGAGTCGAACTGCCCGAAAGAAAATTGACAGGCCAACGATGAAATTGATGCGAAAAGGTGTTCTGAATTATGTAAGAAACATGCCAACAGGAAATGCTGTACATAACCTTTAAAGATATTCAAATTTTAGCTGGCATATGCATAGTTTTTTAACATTCATTTACTCAATTTTGCCATTTCCCTAAAATTGATTTTACAAATAGCATTAAATTATCTCATTCCTTTGTGAATATTTGTTGGAATGTATAAATATGTGTTGCTGCATCATGATGCATCAGTTGAAATTTTTGCGAACGCTTAATTTCCCAGCAAGCCCGTGAACGAAGTAAATTGCCAGACAGTTGATTAATGCATTTTATGGACAGGTGCCTCGCAGCAGCCTCGAATGAAACAGATTACTTAATGAGTGCGCGGCCGACTGGGCGTATACGCAATGTTAATGAAATTTCGCCCAAGTGCATGTGTGTGTGTGTGCTCTGGAAAAAATGTTAATTTGCGTTGCAATAAGAAACTTGTAAGCTCGGAAGCAAACTGCACAACAATACCAACAAATTGAAATGTCAGGCGAGAAAGGGGGGTAATGGTTGGGCAGGAGAGACGCGAAGGATGTACTATAAAAACAATTTGCTCTTTGAGAGAAGCGAGGAAGCGAGGGGGTCGGTGGACGGCCGGTGGACAGACTGCTGCGAGGCGCGCTAAATAACTGAAGAAAATGCTGGCCTATGGCAGTCGTCATAGGCAGTGCGACCTGTCAGTTTCAGGCGGCTTGTTGGCGCAGTTGTTGTTGCCTGGCGGCCATGTAAAAATATGGCACACGTTGCGTATACGTCACATACACGTTCGAAGAAGAGTGAGCAAACAAACATATATTCATACACGGAAAAATCAATATACTTATATGCAGATATGAAAACGTTTAAGCGATATTTTAAAAAAGTAAAAAACCAACATATTCTAAGTTGTTTCCCATTTATAATTTATAATTAGAAATACGTTTTATCTTTAAGGCAAACTTATCATGTTAAAAATGAATGCAAAGTACTAAAAATTTGTATTACTTCTTGCTAATATTTTAAGTTTTTCTCTGTGTAAGAACAGCAGAGATGTGAAAAATGTTGGCAGCTCCGAGGGAAATTGAGAAACTGACGGGGGAACGAGCCTAGAGAATGAAAATGGAAAACAGGAGCAGCAGCAGAAGAGGAATTGTCGTGAGTGAATGAGTCCGTTTGGGGGGTGTGTGTGTGTGCGTGCGTGTATGCTTAAGTGTGCATGTGTTTGCGTGTTTGAGGAGAGTAGGCGGGGTGTGGTGAAGGTGGAGGCGTAGGTGGGCCAACGACATGAGCCGTGACGTTAGGCTCATTTATTTATTATTTCCTCAGATTGAAGCACTATCAATAACCAAGTGCAAACAAGGCGAGAAGAAAGAACCACACACACCAAATTTGTGGGGAGCATCTGGCTGGCGGACGTATTTTGGGGTTTGGTTTTATCAACTTTACAGCTTCTCTGCTTGGGCTTGTTTATAGATCCATTCCGAGCAAATCTGAGAGCATCTGGAGACACATAAATATGGATACTCACTTTACAACTTGATTGAGTTCCGTTTGCTTAAGGATCGAGATACTGGGTTTAAAGCTGGGTATACATTTTGAGAGTATATTTATACCGCGTATAATCTGTATTAATTAGTTCATGCACATGATGCGGTCTTTTAGAATATTTATAGTAGTTTTCGCCAGTGATTTTAGGGACTGATAATATAATTTTGTATCAAAGCAATGTTTGCATCTGAACTACTTAGATAATACTTAAGCTTACTGTTCCAAACTGTTTGAATGGATAAATAAATTCATTTTCATCTTCAAAAAATCTAAAATTTTGTAGCATCCAATTCTTAACATTTTCTTCTTATAGTCTGTCAAGTCGGGTATACTTTTATTTTGTCTTCTCAACGTCTTAAAAACGATATTTCATTGAATAATCAAAGTATGTAAAAGAATTCCAAAAATGTACTTAATTTCCGTTGGTAGATGTTGACACAGAAAACTCAAACTCAGAATATCATTACTAAATTAAGTTATAAGTAAGATTAATTTAGCAATGATCTTTTTTCTTTTGTGTCAACAGCTGCCAACGGGAATTAAGTGAATTATTCGAGTTCTCTTAAATACGTTGTTATTTCAATGAAGTATGGATTTTAAAAAGGTAACAATTTCTTAAATCTAAGTTATATATAATATGATTAGATTAAAGGAATTGGTACCTTTTGAATCCCGCTGTTTTATAAGTGTACTTTGACGACCTACACATACTAGCGGAAATAAATTGAGATTAATTCTCATTCTAGAGATCGCAGCACCGGATTTCCCCTTTCAAACTGGGTAATTTTCAGCACAACTCTTTTTTGTTATCTCCGTGAACTGTTTGCATAAATCAAAACTCTTTACATTTTTCCGCCCTGCTATTGTGTATACTGTTTCCCATGTGTGCCATTCATTTAGTTGTGCATTCAGTTTTTGTCGTATTTTTTTTTGGATGGCCGGAATCATGATTTAGTGCCGCCACTAGCTGGTCTGGGCTTAATGATGTCAATCGGCGCGTGCTTTGGCTTTAAACTAAGGCCGCATATTTGCCAAGTTTATTTGGCCAGAAAAACAGAAGAGGGGCCCGCACACTCATCATAAATGTGAATGAGATACGAGCGCACGGGGCAGGGGAAGGGGAAGGGCTTGGGGGAAAGGTAACATGGAAAAGCAATCGCAGGGCAAGGGACGCATATTTCATGACCGACCCATCTCCAAAAAAGGTTCACAAGTGCGCTGATATGCGAAGAGATGCTTGCCAAAAAATTACATGGACCATTGGTCAACAGCAGCAACAACAGAAATGGGCCAACAGCATCATGGCCCGCAGCAACCCTTAAACAACATGCTCCCCACATCACCCCTACCACCACTCACCGCCCGTCAGCCTGCTGCCCCGCCCACTTTGTCGCCCGCACACACTCGTATATTCAAAAAGAAAAAAACACCTTTGATGTATGTAATTTTGTTACCATTTTTTATGCCTCTCATTCCAATGTTTTGTGTCGTCCACTTTTTGGCCATAATGTAGAGTGGTATTGTGTGTGTGTGAACAACTGGGGTCAAAATAATAGTATAAACTTTAAATGCGGTATTATGCTTTATTTTATTAACATATGAACATTTCAGGAAAGTTTTAATGTTATTATAGTTGATTTATTAAAAATAAATACTTTGTACATTCCCTCATTATTAATAATTATAAACTTGTTGTAAATAGTTAAGATAATTGTTAGATAGTTTAAGCTCGAATTTAAAAGCTTTGACTTAAAATCAAATTAAAACTATTATACAACTTTATCAACAATTTGCATATAAGCGATTCATGCCTTCCACTAATGTTTCCACCCCAGTTGTATGTGTGTGTGAGCCCCACTGCTAGTGTGTGTGACACAGAAAGCCAGTTGTGCGAGGTGCGAAGCTGTGACGTAAGCAGAGAGCCAAAGCGACGGAGCACTGGCCATCAAATTGGGTTACCCCCCCAAAAAAAAAAACAAAAAATTAGGCGAGGAAAAGGGCGGAGGAATGATACATTTTTTTCAGTGGCTTCTGCCGCCACAAGGGAAATGAGATTTGCGCCTCAGAGCAGCAGCGTGTCAGTTTCAAAAGCGGAGGAAAAAATAAGGATTGAGCAGTTGCGCGTTAGCTGGGGAACTAGATATCAGATGGAAATACACACAAATATTACAAGAAAAGCCCTGGTAATGCCTTAAAGGTAGTAAGGCGTCCGAAATTCATATTCCGCTAAAAAATTCTTTAGAAGACTGATTGCAATTCGTAGCAACTAATTGGCCATCAACAGAAAAGAAAGTTGAAAACTTTGTCGCCCAGAGGAAACTTCTCAGTAAGATGAAGTTGTTTATTGACTTTTCCCACAGATAGGCAGAGAATTTACTTGAGACTAATTGAATTACTGGAAAATTGTCATCGACTAAAGTGTGTTGTGCAGTCATCGTATAATTATCTCGCAATAGAAAAATTTGAAGCAGGAGACAGTCTGTGACCTTCGCTCCCAAGGAGCGGAAGCTTAATTACATTGAACTAAATTGTGAAGAGCACACAGTTCACTTAATAAGTATTTGCTGGGAGACAGCAGCAGCGACAGCGATTGGCACAATTCCCACAAGCTGACAAACTCATCAAAAATTTCACAGCCACTTGGGAAGGCAGAAAAGCGCAAAATTTTTATTGTGTTTTCATTAGAAGCGCGCAAATGGTCAAAAGGCAGCACTTAAAACATAAACCAGAAAATGTTCCGTTGAATATACAAAATAAAGATGATTTATTGAACAATTATTTTTGTGAAAATTACAAATTTTTTTTTTAATTTTAAAATAAGGTTAGTTTTTAAGAAATTCATTTTTTAAACAACCAGCTATTGTATATTAAATAGGAGAAATATATTTTTTGATTAATATTAAGTTAAAAGTTGACAACAACTTGACAAAGCCGACGAAAAAATGTTATTATCGATTATTTAATTGACTTTGTGCAAACTTTCAGTCGGTTTCCTACTTTTACCTTTAAACTAAACTGAGTGCTCAGCCCTTACATGGCCATTTATGTCTTTGAAATATGAGCTTGATACGTCTTGGCCTTATGTACTAGTTTTAAAGTGCCAGGTGAAAGTTTTTGTCAGTGTATCGACTGAAGCAAAGCAAGACGCCGTCGCCTAGGACACTTTTTAGAGGCGTGACCGGGCGGTGAACAGAGTGGCTGGGGAAACTTTTAACAACTTTGACCAAACAGACACGCGCGAGAAATTTGCAGAAGATGCTGAGAAGGACGGCGCAAAGGAACCTAATGAACAAATGAACAACGCACAGATACAGATATGTACATCAGTTTTGCATATATACTGTATACATAGTTATATACAGATGGTCGAACACTTTTTGGGGGGAAATACTTTAATCTCAAGGGCACGTTTCCGGAAATAAATAAATAAAGCTCCTTGGCAGAAAGCAAAACAAGACAAAATTATGTTTTGCCCGTAAAGCAAAAACGGAAGAGAAAAGCTTTTCGGCATAGAAAATCTTGACATGAGCTAGGGAAAAGAAATTCTTTAAAATTTTAATGATATCAAATATTTGCACAAGGAATTCAAATTATTTTCACCGACAATTTTAATTTTCCTGAAGTTGGGTGTTTTGAGGACCAAGCACTTGATTTTTTAATTTAAACCAAAAAAAATCATTTGATTGTCTGCCGACTTTGAGGGGGAATTAGACTTGAGCTTAATTGGCCAACTTGAAATTAAATTAAATTAACGCAACAAAGACAGAGTTGAAATAAACAGAACGAAAGGAAAAGAAGATATGCATATTTTGTTTAATTAAAAAAATCTGGGAGTATCAAATATACACATTTTTTCTTTTGCTTAAACTCATAATTGATAGTTTCTATAAGCGAATAAAATAAATATTGTTTTAATTCTTCTTAATTTTACAAAACTAAAATGTCTTCGATACTTAGATTCATTGGTGTACAACTCCAGTTAATTAATTCCCCGTTTTATTTACTATTTAATGATTTTGTTTATTAACACCGGAAATTAAAAGATACGCTTCTAAATCGTTTTTTAATTTTTGATTACCTAAAGTTTTATTAGGGATAAATTGTAAAAATTAAAGGTTTAGTTAATCAAATCACAATAATCGTAATTATAAAATGTTCTCTTTTTTTGTATGATTTTCAAAATAAATAAAAATAATAATATTTGAATCTCAAACGGTATCTGCCACAGATATGTATATATCGAGGCCAGAAAAAGTTGTTTTTTACACCTTGAGTTATATAAGGTAAAATTTCAGTAAGATTTTTGAGCTTAAAAACACAATGAAAAACACCTTTTTTGCATAAGGAAGGACAAGTTCTTGCAGAGTCTTTAATTAAAAAGAAAACTTTTTGTTTTGCCAAGTCATCGATAAATCAAAGTGAAACAAGAGCTGAACCCCGCTTTTCTTCTAATTTTGCTTATCCGCAGAACCAAATCGCAGCTCGACAGCTGACGACAGCTGATTGATGATCCGCAAAATTACAAATTACACACAAATGTTATCCGAGCCAGGAATTTGGCAGATAAAAATCGAACCCCCCAACAAACACACGCCATCTAATTCACTTAAGGCGTTGCACCTTATTTGCTTTCACCCAAATGAATGAAACTGATTGATTATGTTTCATCAACAAAAATGAACGGATCCCAATTAAAACAGAGAAACGATTAATGTGGTCATAATGACAAAATTTTGAACTGTTTCTGGAAGTTCTAGCATCAGAAAAAGTTTTCAGATTGGCTCGAGTCGTGGGAAATAGAACAGCAGTTGTTACGCACATTTCTTTTTGTTTTGCCAGGACAAACGAAACAAATTCCTTTTAAAAATATCAAATTTCCGCATGCATTGAATTCAGAATTCAATGCCTGTCAGAATGTGAAAATGCTTAGAAAATCGACTTGTAAATGGAAAAGTTTGTAAATGATAAGCAATGTGAAGCTAGATATAGCAAAACATCGCGTTGTCGTTCATTGCATCATTTTGATTGGTGGTGTTGAAAAAGTAAATAGTAAGTTACTTAAGAATTAGATACAAGATTTGAGTGATTTTTTTATTAACATTTAAAATTAAATAATTTATAACAATTTTTTAGTTCTCTCAATCCAATTGTTGTTAATTGTTTAAAGCAAATCCCCAAATTTGTCGATCGATTTTGTAGCGCCTTTAAAACTCCTTCAACCTAAAAAGATTCATTAATCTCTTGAATCGTCCTTACCAATGCCACCTATAAGAGCAGGTGTTAGAACAACAGGAATTAGAGTCTTATTTCCTAAAATTTGTTAGATAACAAATATTTCAAATTGTCTAGAACAGCATATTTTTTAAGTTAAACATTTGTAGGTAATTACCTAAAAGTACAAAATGTAGCACTATATTCCCATTTTTTTATGTAAAGCGTAACTCGATTGACTGTCACGCGGAAGGACTGTGGCTAATTTTTTAGCGGATTTATGAGAATTGCATATAAAAACTAAAATTTATACTAGTTTGTAAAAAAAATTTTTGAAAATACAGTTTTAGCCATTTTATTGCAGTTTTATTCTGGGCGTGAATAATATATAATATAATATAAATGACATCAAATTATTAATGTACATTTTGATAGTTCATTATTAATTATAATTTTATTAATTTAATTATAGTGTTCAAGGTCAAAATTATGTGTTGTAATCATAGGTATGTGGCTCGAGTTCGTAACGCTTAAGGCGCTCGTAGTACTGGCCAAAAAAAAAACCTTCCAACTGATAAGTTTTGTAGATTCGATAGTGGCCTTCGCTCAAGTACCGATTATTGAAAGCCCATATGCAATGGTTGGGGAAAGCGAACACATAGCTCTGCGTGCCCCTCGAGTCCATGTCGCAAGGGGTGTGCTTCGTGGGCAGATCCATGGGCATTTCGGGAATTTCCCTTGACATACGCCTGATATGCAATGGTTGTATAATCGGAGGAGAATTGGCTATCTGCGGTTCATCGGACTTTATGACTTGCACGGATCTCGTCATTATTTTGACCGGCATCTTAGGATTTTTGAAGATTTCTTTACATTATTACCACTTTAAGTATGTTTTTCATTTACCTGGATACCGCAGAGAACAAACAAAAATATCGAATGTATGGTTAACTTCATCTTTGATTTTGTGGTGCGTAGTGTCCCGAATTTTTTAAATATGTGGGTAATGTATGAAGTTGATGTTTTGAGCAAAGCCGACTATACTGTATTTTATTTTTAAGAACTAGGCGAGTACTGCGTTTGAGAAAAAAAATTGTGCATTACATATTTTTTTGTGTGGATCGTATTTCCACGTTATGTTTGAAATCTAAAAATCCTTGGCGCAAAGAGGACAAAAGGGAATGGACATACGCTGACAGCTAAAAGGATGTCGGGATATTAGAGAGGGACGCGCAAGGACCTGCAGCATGTAAAGTGACAGCAGAGTGTCACATAATAGCCAGCGCTGATAATGACCAAGAGCCGATGCCAGATCGATTCATAGGGCGATGATATGATGATATACGAGTCAAGTCGGGCAGCATTTCAAGTGTGAAAATAATATGACAGCAGTAATCAAGGCGTTGATGGCTGAACTAACCTCTCACACATTCTCCCCATATTGATTTCAAGTTGAAAGGCTGCAGGAAATGGGCAAAAATATCTGGCGGTAATGTTGAACGAAACAGGGAGGATGTCACCAGGACGAAGGGAGTTGGAGGGTCTGGCTGTTAACACATGTCAGTGGGCCGTAATTGCAAGGGGGTTAAACAGAGGAGTGATTTCAACTTCCAGCTAAAGCCCAAGCAAAATGGATGACAATTGTTTTGATACGTATGTTTTGGCATGCAGAAAGAGACAGTGATGGGGACAGGAAACTGACACGGTCATATGCTCAAAACCAGAGCAAGAAATAGGCTTTCTGTTTCTGAGACAACTTAATTGAATTTTGAATACGCATTTCGAGTTAAACTTGTGTGATAATCATGTAAGCGCAGATCCTTTTCCTAATTGCCCATAGGTACTTTGCGTTGTTCGTATAATGGAGATGGAATTTTTAGCCAGACTTGCTCATATGTAAGGAAATGATTATTAAAAAAAGCTAATTTTCATTACCAAATAGAAATTTGAAAATGACCTTAAGAATACTTCAGTTGGGAAAACTTTAACTCACAACATTTTTATCAGTTATTAAATTTTCAAAAGTTTTAAGAAACGAAGAAAACCGGGTTCAAATGCATGAAAAAAACATTCAGTTATATGTTAACCAATTTTTCTAAGGCCAGAATGAAATTTCTGAAACGTTGGTTAACGCGTGAATCCTGTTTCCTGTCTGTCTTGTGGCTTTTGGCTAACCAGAGTCAGTCGACGATGACGACACCTGAGCCACACACGCTACCACCATCCTGGCAACGCTAAATGCTTTAACTGTTAATTTTGCATCCAATTAAGCTCGGCAATTTTCGAGGGTCCAAGAAGCGATTTCTGCTTATGACATCTCAAAAGCCATCTTAAACTCGACCTCAACCCCAAGCCGAAGATTTCCGAGCAACGGGAACGTTTAGAGGCTGAGTGGATACGTGGAATGCAAATATTTCCTCTGCGAATTGTGTGTACATGCTGCAGATGCAATTTCTGAGCAAATGGGACGCTTAATTAAAGCCAAGCACAAGGGGCCTAAAGGTTGGTATGAGAGCCTGTCAGTCACTCAAAGGCAGAAGCGAAGGACGCCCGAAAGATTGACGATTGCTGAGGTGCACAGGTAGCTGATGAATGCGTCTGGCTGGCACTCTCGCAATGGCAATTCCCATGGATATAGTCGTGGTCAAGGCAATAGCACCGAGTAGTCTTATTTTTAAACCATAACATTTGTTAGTTCATTACAAAGTAGTTATGAAATAGCTCATTGTGCAACGCTTAGTTCCATATAAACGAAGTCAAATAATAAATGAATATCTAAATTAAGCAAACATAATCAAAAAATGTTAGTGAGACTACAAATTAAGGCAGAAATTCATTGTTAATATTGATATTGTATGATATAATGGGCTATTAAGCCATGCTAGTGGAATGCATCTTTAGTGCTATAACTTTGAGCCCAAATGTATGCGAAGCAAATGCTTTTGGCCAGGGTAAGTTCGGTGTTTCGTTGGCGATAAACCACGATACCGGCTGAAGTTGAATACCGGCGTGGCAATAACTTGTCGCTGGCACTTCCCTCCTGTGTCCCGGTTGCGACCATAAGCGCATTCCATCTTCGACTTTGCCAATAAAGTGAAATATCCTTGCACAATCTCTTCTTTCCCGATGGCACACCACCTCACAATTTCACTGCTTTATACTGCTTCGTCGCTGCTGTGCTGGCACATATTTTCGCCTGCTGTGCCAGCAAATTTGTTGCAGAACCCCGTTGCAACAAAAGCTACATCTGCAGCCACACTGAGAAAATAAAGAACGTATTTTTGTACAATAATTAGCTTGTAGATTCACTTCCTCTTTAAAGTCTACCTGAACTTTCCGAACGGATCTTAAATCTCATTATATGTTTTAAATTACAATTCTTTTCTACGATACTTTACATTCAAGTTTTTATATATTGGTTTATTTATTGTTTCCTAATACATTTTATTACACACTTTCAGACAAATGAACTGTTATTTTTGTTCGGTGCAAAACAATAACTTCCATTAAAGGCGTAGCTTTAGCTGAAGCTGCAACTGAATGTGGAGCCACACACAAGCCTGGCATTTCTGTTCCCTTTCTTAACTCCAAGTTGTTTTTCATTTTCATTTAGTTTTTCCTTTTTCCGCTGTTCGCACGGAACGCCGCGACCCTTTTGTTTATTTGCGCTCTGTCGAATCACAAAAACTGTAGCGCCATCAGTGTTGGTTTGGGTGTTGGATACCAGAGGGTTGGATAAAGATTTGAGGGACGAACGGGAAGGGAAACACTGGATGTGGGCACCTTGCACAAAGGCGAAGGCAGCAGCATTGGTATGAGCTAAAGCGCAGCTAACAAAATGTTTTTGGGCCACAGGGTCTCCACCGGAGATGCGAATGTACTAGTTTTTCGTATGCAAGGTACAAGATAATAATAATAAACTTAGATAAAACGTTTAAAGTGGATTTAAATTACATCTTGGGAAAGGTATTCCATTGACTACAATATTAAAGGTACATCTTAATGTTAATTTGAAACTTTATCAATAAAAAGATATTTTAGTACCGATGTAAGTTGAAAAGTACCTAGATATGTTGCAAGATTAAACTGCCGCAGCTCGCAATGCAAAGAGGTGGAAGTTTGGTCGTAGAGGGTGGTTCAATGGGTGGTGCCGCTGGCTTACTGCTCACGTATGTGCAGTTATAAATTGCAGTTCGTGCGCCACGTTTGCCCGGTTACAAAGATGCAGGGAAAGATCCACTGCGCTCACAAATAGAAGGTGGATCCGCGTTGTTGTTGGTGGCGTTTTAGCCCAAAGACAAAAGGGTTAAGAGGGAGTGCAAAAGTTTTAGAAAAGGGGCGAAACAAAATACTGTGGTAATAGAATTACTAAAACACCAAAAAGCTTGGCTACAAATAAATATTTGAGCGCGCACACATTACCAACAATAAAACTATGCAAAAACTATGCCCATTTGAAAATGGCTAAATTTCGTATTAAATTGCTCAATTATACGTTTTGCGGCAACAAGGGAGTCCGCCGATAATTGCAACAATAAAACGCACACAACGAGGAGAAAAAAATTTAAATTGATATAAGATTAAAGCGCAATAATAACAGGCAAATAAAAATAAAAGAAATAACCCAATAAAAGCGGCGTTGGTAGAGGAGCAGCGAATGCAGCTGCATTAATTTGCATGGCAAATGTGGCAACGAGTCGAGTCTGAAATAATTGCACAAAAGGGGTTCCATTGAGATGGGGATGGTCGGTGTAATATCGATATCCCAAACGGGGTGGAGCAGAGTTTAGTTCAATGCAAATGGGGAATTATTGGCAAGTATTATTTACTTATGCATTAAATGCAATTTTCAACTTTATTTAACCTCGCTACATGTGTATCAGTTTTGATATGTTGCGTTACACAGCACGTTAGTGCTTGACTTGTTTTGTTCTCGGATGATTTGTAAATGATAAACAGGATATTCTTTGATTATTTTGCCATTACACTGTAAATTTGATTTGATGAGAGCATATCGCCTTACTGTGCAGGGTTAAATCCTACCCATTAAAATAGCCAAATGAATTAAGTTTCCGACAGTTATTATAAATGTATTATTTTGCTTATAACCTACGTGTAAGATTTAAAACCGTTAAAAAAAAGACAGACCAGCGCCATATTTTCTAAATTATTAGACGTTAGCACTGCACTCAGTATTCAAATTTCTCCCACCTTCGTCATTTAATTAGCGCCTTAGTCATCAGGGAAAATGGAGCTTCCTCTCTGTGAATGAGTTTCGGTGCCATTAGTATTTTCCCATGGAAGTGTGCAATTAGGGGCGTCAATTGTGGCCAGCGTTCTCGTGGAAGGAGATCGCGTTCCATCAACTTGACCATGGCAACTTGTCAGCGTTTCCGTCGCATCACCCACATCATTTGCCTCGTCCTTTTCATCCTTTTCATCCTCGATGCTGTCACATTCGTGTGACAAATGCGAACTTGGCTTAATCAGATGCTATATTCCCTTCCAAAGGGTATAATCACATTCAGAATCAGCATGGGAAATTTTCTAGCGAGGCTTCATAGAGTAGTTTCCTTTTTGTTTTGGCGCAGAATCGCGACTCTTGGCTCTAATTAGTAACCTTTTTTTGCCAGTCCCCGTACTTTATCCTGCAAATGTTTTTGGGCGAGCGCGAGATTGATGGCGATTCATTTTTTATACACAAAGCTGTCTGTCTTTTGCAATGTGAGCTGGACAAATGAATGGGGTGTCAGTGGGTTCCCGTTCTTGGGGATTATTTCAAGAGGGTTGTATTAATTAGCTAAAAACAAAAGCTTGTTATTTCGTGCTGGTTCAGCTCAAATCGCACAAAAGGACATTAAATGCTGTCAGCCTTGGCAAAAACCATTTTGACACGAAAATTGGATTCGTATTTGCGCAGATATGTATATGCAATTTCAACTGTATTTACCCACAAGTATATATTATATTTATAAAGTCTATATGCATAACAGATGCGGTTGTAACAATATTGGCTAAAATTCCAATGGGAGCAAGCGAATTGAGAATAGTGTGAAAATTGTTTTCCACCTTCTATAGCAGGGAATTACCATATTTTCACAGCAAACGAGGAAGAGAAAGTGGCATGTGAGGTGGTGAAAGGACAGAAGAAATGCAATTTTTACTCCACATTTTGGGTTACTTTGCAGCCAAAGCTCGAAAAGATGCTAAAAATTGCAACGGAATTGCAAATGCTGTTGACACTTGCACAATGCAAACAATTGCCCGAGATCTCCAAGCCCCCTGCTATCAGCTTTTCCTCCGTTTTCTTTCTTTTTTCCTGTCATAAAATGTTCTCTCTTTTTGGGATTTGAAAGTTTTTAGTTTGGGTTTCCCTGGCAATTTTCATGTTTACGTAGATTTTGGCAACACTTGATTGCTCTTTGGGTTTTGCCAAGGAAAAGAGAATACTGGATAGATGTAAGGAAATTAGCCTATTTTTACCTAGCCCTTAGTGGAGTAGAGCAGAAAAATTGAATATGTGATCCTAAGGCCAATTATCTTCGATGACTTGGTAAAGAAAATATTTCCAGCACAGAATCACTTAAATTAATGTTCGTAAAATAAATTAACCTCAGTTTTACTACCATTCTTCAAGTGAATAAAAATAATTAATTAATTTGTTTTAAAATTAATTCAAGAATTCTTAATATTCTTAGAAATTGATATTGATTCAAAATCAACTTAAATATTCTAAGGCTTCAAGTTTCATCCACGGTTTATGATATCAAATTATTGGACGTTAGCTCGAAAATTCGATATGATAAACATTATTTAATTATACAAGTTAAATAGTGTCAATAATGTCTATATACTTATTTAGGATGATTTTAGGGCATTTAACCAAGGTATTTCCACAAAATAATAGAAAACAAGAGAGAACGCTATAGTCGGGTGCCCCGACTATCAGATACCCGTTACTCAGGTAAAGGGAGTGCGAGGGAGATGGAGATAGAAACTTTGATCACGCATAACTTTTAAACGAATGGTCCGATTTGAAAAATTTCTTCTACATTTCGATAGGTATTGATAAACACAATAAAACTGCATTTTTACTTTTCCGATATATTTAAATTTTAAAAATAGTATATAAGCGATTTTGGGCGTTAAAGGGGGCGTGGCACCTTTTTGAAACAAACTTGCGCTGCGTAAGAACTCCTAGAATCTGCATGCAAAATGCCAATCTTCTAGCTTTTATAGTTTCCGAGATCTCAGCGTTCATACGGACAGACAGACAGACGGACAGACGGACAGACGGACAGACGGACAGACGGACATGGCTATATCGACTCGGCTAGTGACCCTGATCAAGAATATACATATATACTTTATAGGGTCGGAAACGCTTCCTTCTACCTGTTACATACTTTTGCACGAATACAATATACCCTTTTACTCTACGAGTAACGGGTATAATCATGTATATTTTTGTTTTTGCAGCAATGACAATTTAGAAATGTTTAAACAGCAAGAAAAAGTAAAAGAACATTTGAAGTCTTATTAACTTTGCAGACTTACTAATTGCATTGTGATGCCAGAAAAGAACAAAATGAAAAGAAACCAAAAAATATTTTTTCTTTGTAAATATGTTTTTTTGTGAGAATTATCGTTCACCAAAAGTAGAGAAAACTGAACTAACGTGCCGTAAATAGTAAATTTGTGAGTATAGTAAACGTGAATATATACTTAATTTGTGTGGGAATTTAAGTATATCTCTTCATATTGTAAACTGTGTATAAACAGTCTTAATAATGGAGAATTCGATTTCCGACTAAACTCGTTTTTAATTTTTTTTTGTAGCTGAATATTATGAAAAACATTTATAGAGATAAAGAGAATAATAGAAACATCCGCTGCACATTGGATTTTTTAGCATTAGCCCGAAAATAACAAAAGCCTTTTTAATTTGTAAACTATAAAAATTTTTTTACTATTACCTATCCGCATGTGGGAGTGGTGCAATCAGCAGGAATTTTTGTTTACTTGTTACCTATATAAAATCATTGGCTGACTTTCGGCAAAAAAGGAAAGAAAATCTGGCGCATAGTGCTGGCCAATAATGTTGATCGTCTTTCTATAATCATGGGACTGGAGCATTGGAACCGGATGTGAAATAAGTCAAACAGAAGTTCTTACACATCTCTCCATATCCGATTTTTCTCGTTTGTGTTTGTGCAACATCTGCAGTTAGTCCTTTCCACATGCGATTGGCTTGCAGGCTGCGGCTCATAAATCATATTTGTATTTGGATCTCGTTTCCCCTTCCCTTCCCAATTTTCTGTGAGTTTTTCCGCAGCGACGACAACATTCAATCAAAATGCTGCAAAATCCCACAAATTTGTTATTCGTCACGTATCCGAAAGGAAAGTTGAATGTGTGTAACTGTGCTCTTTTTTCCCAAGTGTGTGTGGGGTATTACGTATACGCCCAGTCAAAAGGCATTTACGAAAAGAGTTTAAAGCCAGCGGAGGCATTTAAAGTGGCATAATATGTAAATATCGGAATAGAATAATATGCATTACCCATTCTGCTCACAGCGACGCCCTACGCAGCCAACATATGCCGTACATTTGCCGGAGAGACAACTTATCAAGTTTACACTCAACTGAATATTTAGAGTCGCTGTTGAGTTGAGTTCCCCGTCCTCCCCATTTCATTCGAGTTTCTCGCACTCCCCTTCTCCGCATTGCTTATTAAATATTAAAACGATAAGGAAAAGGCAAAGGAAGGGTCTTCTTTTTTGGTTTTCGGTATGTATGCATTGGGGTTTAAGTATGCCTGTCTTCGTGTCTATCATTTGCTTTGCGCCTGTTTTTTTTAGTCTAAGCGGCTTTAGTCTGAAATCCCGAATAAAAAACAAAATGTCATAGAGAATCTAGTGCTTTTAGTCGGTTGCTTGCTCTGACATATTTTACTAGGCCTCATTAGATTACAATTGGCCAAATTTTTTAAAAAACAAAAAGGAAAGCGAACTTCGGCCAGCCGAAGATTATATACTCTTGCAATTATTACAAAACGACTACATTTCAACATTTTTAGAGACTTAAAGAAGTGAATGAAGTATTATAATTCTAATATTCACTTAATTTAGTTACCAACAAAACTAATATAACTTTTTGAATGCTTTGTATATAGCATTATTATATATCTTAATTTATATATATGTCTTAATTCATGTTTTTACTAACTAGATCCATTACATATAACAAATAGTAGAAGAAAGAATTTTTTGGATATTCATGTAATAACCCAAACGGGTTACAACTTTTTCTGCGATGTCTGTAATGTCCTTTATTTATGATATGAATGTGTCCCCCGCAGAGTCGATTACGGAAAAAAAGGTTTAAGGTCCCGTAAATGGCTATTTTACTTTAATATTATTTGTTAGATTCGATTTTTTTGCTTCTTATAGAAAAAACAATAATATTAGCTGTATTTGTGAGTTTTGTTTCGATTCAATGTATCTGACCTTACGCTTCTTGTTTATTTATTACCATTTCGATTGACGTTAACATCGAGGCTAAACGCTCTTTTCAAGGGGTTTTAGTTTCATGCTTAAGCCATTAATCGCAGCGCCATTACTCTATCCCCTTCGTATGCTAATATTTTCATTCATATTTTCCATGTCGCAATCATTTTGTGCGATGTTCTTTCTCTTCGTTCTGGTTTTTTGTGTGTTGTTTTGTGGCATTTCTTTAGCCTTGATTGCAAGCATTTGCATAATTTAAGAAGCACCCCGTCTGCGTCGTTGTCTTGAGCTGGCAAAGCATGAAAATGAAAATTCCAAGCCTTCCCCCTCCGTCGTCGTCGTTGTGCTTCCCTCTGTGTTGCTGTACAGAAATTATCATATCTTTTGAAGCTGTGTTCTAAATTATTAACGAAATAAATAGCGAAGGCAGCCGAGGCGCCCGAACGCCATGGGAATATTGAAAAAGTTTCGCATTTCCATTTAACATTTTTCCGTCTTCCATTGCCATTGCAGGAGTAAACGTGGAGAGCACTGGGTGCAGGGAGCAGGGATCGGCGGCCAAGCAACGGCAATCGGGGGCATGTCCACAGCCAAAAGGCTGGTGCTCTCGCTACGTGGACGCAAGAATTCGCAGGGCAACTCGGCGACCTCCTCCACCCGCCTGGTATCCGCCGGCACCTCGCCCGGCCATGAGCTGGACGAAATAGCCGTGGTCTCCGGCACCGGATCCAGCAGTCACCACTTCTCCTATGGCGGCTGCATCGCCACCGGCGATGCGCCTCTGCCGCACTACTCCACAGGTGAGTGCCTCCAACTTCGACCTCCAAGAGCGAGAATCTAGCACCTGAACTGCTGTTACGCAAAGTCACCAAAATGTAGTCCCACCACCAACCACCACCACCTGCAACACTACTGTGACCCTTGTGAAAACCCCTAATGAACCTGCCCTGCATGCCGGTAGAAGTGTTCGATTCATCTCATTTATACTGAGGGCAAAAATATATTTAGAAGTATTACTGAGCCTTTTAAAAAAATTATATGTTTAATTACATTCTTAAAGCCTTCTCAAAAAATCAATGAAAATTACTTGGTTATACTTCCTAATAATTTAAAAAATTCTTTGAGCCCCCTGAATAGGAAAACCAAATTTTTATGAAAGAAATTAAATTTTTTTAACTTGGATAGTATTCTTCATGGTTCTGGGAAAGGACTTTTTAATTTTTTCATCTCAAAACCGGATGTTAAAATGTGACTTGAAATCCAGTTCTGATTTCTAATAAACATATATCAGGATAGTATGTTAGATATAGTCGCGCTTTTTTCGGACTTAAAAAAAATGTATACTTTAATATATCCATAAAAGTACTAATTTCAAAAATCAAATTCTTAATAATAAAAAATTGAAATTTAAAAATTTCTGTTATAATCAAAATGTCTAAGCCTTTTTTGGATCTGCATAGATCGCAATTGGATTGCCCGAAAAAGCTTCTTCGTGAAGATCCGATCCACCAAGACTTACAAGAAAATGTAGATTTAGTGTTTGGGCCCTGTTAAATTATGGAAATCTGGGGTCTAATGAAAGCGATGAAGACTTGATTTGACAAAAGCGCCTTAGCAGAAGGCCCCGGTAGGAACAGAGAGGCAAATGCGAAGGCAAAAGCAAACAAATAACAAACAATCTTGGCCAACCTAATGGCAGCTGTTGTTGGCCCTGCAGAATAAATCAATCAAATGACAAATATGCTTAGGCAATTGTCAAGCCAAGTGGCTGCCTGGGTTTTTGGCCTAATTTCATTCAGAGGCTGCGGTCGCTAGTTTGCCTGTGTGTGTTGTTTTAGCCAAAGCCACACGAGCGCCGAGTCCTTCGTTAGTTTCCTTGTCACATTTTATAGGCCGCATATGTGGCAAACATTTTTCCTCTCCTGGCCCAGCACGTTCCTTGTCCTGGCTTACAGTTAATTTTGAGTGAAATTCAATTTATCATTGAGCGGGGCATAAATCCGCATTTGGGCCACTTTGGCTCGTTACGGACACAGAGCTCGGAGCGTAGATTTATTTCGGTCGAATCTGTTTGGTTGTCGCATTGTATTTCCCACGACATAAGCAAACTGCCTTCAATTTGTCAGCGATGAAACTTTTGCTCACTTACGTAGTATTGTATTCGCCATGCATTTAATGGGACTTATGCAGCACATCGAGCATTTAGTAGAAGTTCTCTTGTTTATTGGCCAGAAGTGTAATCGACATTTATCGTCTGTTCTATGGCAGGGACTTGGCTTTAATGTCTGCCTACGCTTTAACGCTTTCAGGGAGAGAAAAATAAAATACATAGTATGTTGATAGAGACGGTGTGAGTCAAACCGAGGCACACGAAACAAGTGCAAAAAAAAGTTTTTTTTTCTTTGTTTTTGCAACTTTTGCCATATTTTTTCCCCAGCCCCAAATGCTTTCGACAATTTTTAGTACATTGCTCTTGCCACCCCTCGAACCTACGTATATTTTTGTGTGTGACAAAGGCAATTTTGAACACGGCTTTGATCAAAGTTTTGGGCCAGCATCAGTAAATTAAATTTGACTTACACACAAAATTTGGCATAAAATGGGGAACAAGTAAATAAATCTACAACATAAATTCTAGCTATATGCCATTTGCAAGCACACGCTTCGCTTAAATCGATATGAGCAGCTTCCAAAAGCTTAGAAAATTGAATTTGCCTGAAAAATTCGTTGCCTACTTTGGGGCCAAATCGATCAATGAAATTGAATAGCATTTATATATCTATTAGTTGGCCAGATAAAACGTTTTCATATTCAACTTCATCTAGTTGAGTGTGTGTGAGAGTATTTTTTGGGTTTTTTTGCCGAGGAATGCCTTTGTTCGAGTCACGTTTAACTGGAAAATGCCAAAGGATATAGCCATCAACAGTGGCCAGACTATGGCTCTTTGTCTCTTTTGGCTGTTTCTCTTTTGTCTCCTGTGTTGTGTCCTGCAATAATTGAGCTTAGAGGGTCTTATGGCAGCTGCATCATTGATTTGCCACTCCTTCTCCCGGGGGATGGGGGGCGTCTATGCTGCACCCCTTTTCGGTCACCCGCTTGCCCGTCCAAGTTTTCGCAAAAGTTCCTCCTTTCGTTTTTCTTTTCATTTTATTTTGTTGGATTTTTGCTTTTAGTCCAAACTCAAACCCGAAAAAGACTTCACTGCCAGACATAGTTGAGTCGCAGCAGCAAAACTTTTTCCATTTGCCAACAGAGTTCACTTTTAGAGTGTGTGAGTGAGAGGGTGGGGATACGAAAATTTTAAAGTCTCTCACTCGCACTTGCACCAGGAAAAATTGCGCATGTATAATTAGTTTTATTTACCACCTGGCACACAAATTTTAATTAGAATTTATGCGTCCTTCTCCAGTGGCCTCCGCTGGCCCCAGCCGCTAATCCTTTGGCTGCTGCTCTGGCTGCAACTTCTTCTTTGTCTTCTAAACCGTCTTTTGCAGTAAGGAATTTCCTGCTGGCCAAGCGATTTAACTTCAGCTAAAACGGTGTGCACTGAACAAACAGATGGACTGAAAGTTAACAAAAAATGTTTTGTTAAGGATTGGTTTGTTTGAGCTTTTTGCTTTAAAGAATAACATGATACATTTTTATCAATGTTAATTATATTTTTCTAAAAATATACATTTTCTATTACTGTAGGAAATTTTAATATGTTTATTTTTCTGAAAAAATTAGCTTTTCGACTGAACAAGACTTTTTTTACTTTTTTAAAATGGAAAATAAAATGGATAAATGGGTTAAAAGCAGCCTGAGTATCAACCAATATTTCTAATTAAAAATTATTGCCAATAATAATCTACTTAAAAGCTGTTTTTGTATGCTTAAAATTTGTTGACGGTCGCCTTTGAATAACTTGAAATAAAAATAATTTTTAAAACTAGAAAAAATACATCATTTTCTATTTCTAAAATGTTAAATTATTTTTGTTGTGTAACAGATTTTTGCTCAGTTAAGTTGTAGTTGCTGGCCATATGTAATTCGAGTATTTCAATTATAAAAGCAATTTGCCACAGGATGGAAGAGTTTCGATTACAATAAGCGTATTAGTTTACCAATTACTTTGCCTAGCTGAGATGCAAAGTGCTTGCCACTAAGTCATGACATGGAAAAGGGGTATAGATTACCATAACCATGAGCAATTCATCCGATAGCGAAGTGAGTGCGCCTCGAATTTGGCAACACAGGGAATGCAAAAATAGTTGCCGGCACTTCAGGATGCCACAGTGTTGCATGGCTTGCCATTTTAATTGCCATTCGCGATGGCGTGGAAGCCTCGTTGCGTATACGCCGCGTTGAGTTGTCCACATTGTTGCCGCGAAGTGCTTGGGACAACTTTAGCAGCGGAGACTGCGTGCAACACAAAGGGCCACTTAAAGTTGGCACCCAAGCGCTTTCACAAGAGGGGATTTGCTTTGAACGGAACGAGAATGCGAATGAGAAGGAGGAGGATGGGGATGGGGATGGGGATGTGGAGGAGGCGGTGGGTTTAAAGGTCGGCGCCAATGTTGTAGTCTGTAATGCAATTACAAATGCAGGTGGAGCAGCATCAGTCGGAGCGGCATTAGTTGGCATCCAGCCAGGTGTCATCCAAAGGGCGCTCGAGTCCGGCAGTGGATTCCCACTCCCTCATCTGAAATGGTTGACTTATCAACCAAAGTGCCGCATTAAAAGGAGCACAAAAAAAATAGTAAAGCGCTTTGCCCTTTGCACATTTGCAGGGCCATTGAGCTCTTCTGCTGCTCCCCCCTACCCGTGCTCTTCAAGCCCTTTGAGTGGGCATGACACAGACAAAGGGCATTAGAAATGGTCAGATAAGAAGATATGCAAATGATCTGCAGCTGGGAGCGTGTGCGATTTAAGTTGAGTGCCCAACCGCTTGGGGAAAAGTGTAAGCTAAAATATTAAAATGGGTATCTACTTATAAGAACTCTTTACTATTATATTTTATTACAAATGACGGTTTTTTCTTAAGGTTGGCCATTGTCACGTTCAAAATTTTAAACTCATTTGAAAGCAAACCCTGAACTTAAATCCACGTCTTGCGATTAAAAATCCAATTATTACCTAGGCCAACAATGCGAATAAATTTTATTCCCAGAACCACATCACTCATACGCACAGTTTCCCTCACACACGGTGAAAGTGCCAAGTGTTGAACATCACTCATACGCACCGGTGCTCTTATGTTAAATTTGTAAAAGTGACAAGCTCTGGGATTTTTGTTGACCATAAAAAAGGCAATATTTTTGGTTTTTATTTGCGGTCTTCTGTGTGTTTTATTTACACCAATGTGTAAACTTTAATAGATAGCTTACCAAAGTTTTGCTCTCAGACCTTTTCAATGCAAATGAAAGTGTTAGACCGACCACACTCGCGCACACAAGTAAACACACAAAAACACAGACACTGGCAGAGTGGCAGACATCAAACATTAAGCACTTAAGGCCATGAATTTGATTCCGGTCGAAAGGGTGGAGGACGGAGAGAAAAGCGAGATGCAGGGACAGAGATCATGCGGCGACATGTCGGGCATATCAATCACTTGTCCTCTGCCGTTTCCCAGAGCATAAACCTATTATTTTTCAACCGCAACTCCCCCTCCGGGCTGGCTAAGCCTGCGGCATTTCTACTCATGTTTTTGCCAACTCCGTAGCAGCGATGATAATTCGGTCAGTTCGGTCAACTCCAACATAGTCGTATGTTGGTATGTGGTCCAGTTGGCAGGATTAACTTGCAGGGGATTAACAGCGCTCGTAACCGCAGACAGAAACGGAGACAGAATTAGGGGCAGAGGGCGTTGCAAGGAGCCCAGCCAAAAATCTCTTTAATGACTGACCTTTTGGCCAAATACGCTTTTCGCTGCTTTTAGCCAGCACAGAAAAAAAAAGAAGTTTTCTTTATCATAGAAACCGTTTGTGACTTGTTTTAAATCTTTCGGCTTAGAATCAAATTTAATTCCTATCTTATTAAATATTTGAATCTTAAGACTTCAAAAGATTAACTTTAAATAAATAAATCAAAGGTGCCTGAAAAGATAACCTATTAAATGTGTTTGTATTTGTCAACTTTTTATTTTTCATATGTCTTGGCATTTGGCCTCTCTTTTATCAATCTCTTTGTGTGTTTATGTGAATTATTCAAGTAGGCCATGAGATCGCAGAGTCAAGGGTGGGCATGTATGAAATAAATACATTAAATTGTTCTCCGAAAATATAGTAAACATCTATTAAGAAATATATAATGTTTTTTAAAAATATAAAATTTTAAATACATTGAAGAAAATCAAAGTTATACAAGATAATAACATACATAAAATGATGCTACATAAAATTTTGTTATTAAAAGTTTTATTTTAAAATAGATAATATTATGGAACATTTTTGCCCAAACTTACAGAAAATGTTTCTCTGTGTACAAATACGATATAGGATATACACGTACACCCGCAGCTTGCGGCTGTGGCAAACTTTTTTTAAAAGAAGCAATTTGCTCCT
This sequence comes from Drosophila fuyamai, assembly GCA_018153365.1. Taxonomy (NCBI): domain Eukaryota; kingdom Metazoa; phylum Arthropoda; class Insecta; order Diptera; family Drosophilidae; genus Drosophila; species Drosophila fuyamai. Next base: position 5,257,165 of record JAECXW010000419.1, on the reverse strand, counting down.
GAATTTATGCGGTAATTACCAACGGTCTCGCTGCAGCAAATTAAGTTTTGCCAGCTGGCAGCGAGGAGAACGACACGAGACATTTTGCTGGCCAACTAAGCGGATTACAATTTTATACTTGGCTCTCGTTCAGCCTTTCCTCATTTTCACTGTCCCCTCTATATTCGTTGTTTGGGGTTTTTTGGTTTGCGGCAAAATTTGCCTTTTTACAATGCGATAAGCGCCAGTTAGAGGCCAACCGAATAACAAAAAATATCTGGGTAAAGGAAAATCGTAAGCAGTTTGATCACGTAGTGCCTTAAAGCTGAATTTTCGTCGAAAAATAGAGAAGAAGCTCTTGACCGAACTGCAACCTAATCGCATTTTGGCTGCCAATCAGTAAAATTTGTGCCAGGCCAAGAGAAAGCGTAAAAAGTCCTCGGAAGCTGCTGCAAGGACTAACTGACCCATCCCATGACCATGCGTGATATGATTTCCACGTTTCCCAGCCAACGGTTATGGCCACAATCGAGTTAGGGCCAAATGAACTGCGGGCTCTTATTTAACTGCCCCCAAAAGTCGAGTGAAAGTTTTGTTCGAGAAAATTATGAAATGAAAATTACCAAATGAAGTCGGTTTTTATGTTATCTGTCTGCGAATTGAACAATAAAAAGTTCAAAGTATTTTGATGATCCTTTTCAAAAAGGAATTTCTTTATAAACCAACCAATATGCCAGCAAAGCCAGAGCAGAAATTGCTTGACATTAAATTCAATGCGATTAGGTCAGACATACAGACTGAGATATAAGAGAGCAAGGGTGGCTGTAGAGCAAGTCGAACACTTGAGGGGAAATTGAAACATCGAAAAACATATAGTATTGGGCAAGGAGCTCCCATTGATTGATAACATTCGGAGCCACCCTCGGATGTGTGTGCACTTAAATTTGATATCCTTTGTGAGCAGAATAGCTCTGCAGGACTCCGGCTCGAGTGCTGGCATTTCTTTGCTCAGCCCCTGCCCTTATTATACGTTCGTTAAGCATTTTGCGCTTTGTCCTGTCTCCCTGACGCTCCTGCTCGTCCTGCAGGCCATTAATGCACAGGCTCAGGACTCGGAGAGCTTGTCCATGTGACCCAAATAGGTTTCGTTTTAGGACTTAATGGCATAATGACGGAAGCACTGCTGCAACAACACCAAGAGCCTCAAGTCAAAGCAAACATGCGACCAGAAATTTGGACCAATTTCCCAGGGAGACGCCCCACTCCCCGCCCAGTTTCCCCTTTTCTTCACGTCCCTCAATCGACCACTTTAAAAAGTTGCCGCAAAATGAAATTGAAAAGTCAATACAATGTAATTGTTGTCCTTCTCCCCAAAAAACAGTGTTGTCCTTGTTTTTGTTGTTGTCCTTTTACCGCAGCCAGCGACGATGTTCATTCAATTTATTTGTAATTTTTTAACAATTTAACAGTTAAAAAACAAACCAAACAAAAAAAGGGAGGAAAAAGTCGAAAATAAACTTTTCACCCAACAAACACACAAAAATATATAAACTGGGAAATGGGGCAAGAGGGGGACAGAGACAGCAACAACATGGTGGTCCAAAGCAAATACAATTATGCGGGGCAACAACAACAGAGCTAACCAAATACTTGTCACGCCCACCAAACGCCCCCACAAAAGCCGCGTGCTTAGAATGTGTAATTCATTTGAAAGTTTTTGCACCACTCTCGCGATGTTCTGTCGACAGAAATTAATTTAACTTTCGGCTCGGCTCGGCTCGGCCAGGACTGGACCCGTACCTCCCTTACACCCCGTACACCCCGTACTTCGAGTACCTTTTCACTCCGAATCCCACGGAAAAGGGTCTGCAAGGTCATGGCCCCAAGTGTTGGATGTGCATTTCGATCAATTAACATTTCCACAAGCGGCTTACAGGCCCCTTAATGCGATTAATGCATGAAATTCACTTAGGCGATGAATCTTGGTGGAGCAAACGGAATTTAAGGGCTGAAAATGTGTTGCGATTCCTACAGTTTTTAAAAGGGCACTCCAAGAAACCGTCTCTACATGGTGAAAATATAAAAAAATTTTTATATAATATAAGGTGATAAAATACAACAATTTTTATATAATATATATAAAAATTGATTGGTTTTTTAAATTAAATCTCAGAAGGTTTTGATGTAAATGTTTTAATTTGTTCAAAAATGTTTTAATATAAAATAATTTAAAGGCGATTGGCTAAGATTCAAAATGTAAATGTAAAATAAAAGTTAAAAAGCGCAAATTTCGCTATCACAATTAAGATATAGGTATGCTTGAATGTTTTAAGAAAGTAAAACAAAAGCAGACACTATAGAATATCAACTTTTTAAAAGGAATCAGTTCCTGGGCAATTACAAAAATGTTCAAAACAGATTTTGAATCACAAATACTTTCGGAAATATCCCCTTTGAATTTTATCTCTCGGTGCATTCTCCATTTGCGGCCGTCTGTTTGTCTGGCGAAAGTTTTAATTATAGTTGCAGGATCTGTTGTAGCATGGAATCCTCATATCCTCGAGCCAAGATGCTGTGTCGGAAATTGCAACTTGAAGCGGTTTTAGCTTAATTTGACTTGGAGAACATACACACTTACACACATATATCCAGGGAGTGGCACAGACACTGGCAAACACTTGGTAATCAGACCATGGCTAAGAGCCAAAACATTTTTGGCATAAACGCCCAGAACTGTCGAAACAATGAAGTACGACCAGTTGTGCCAACTCCGGGATGGCTGGAGAACTATTTGCGGTATGCAGAAAGCAAGTCAGTGCAACGCCAGAGCACATGCAATGCTTATGCATTACTGCTGCAATAGCACCCGTACTAACAGAAAAACAACAGTGTTTGCAAATTTTTGAAAAACAAGATGAAAATGTTGGATTGGTTCGCCTAAGCTTTCAGTTGGCATGCAAAGCGATATTTTGCGCTAACTCTAACTCTAAAGATACATTTGGAATGTTTGGACCTGTTATTTTACGACCAACATAAAATATTTCCAACTTGTCAAACTTCAGCAATATTTTAAAGATATTTGCAGCTCTAACTTTACCAGTTTGCTTGGCATAAATGAAAACACATAAAAAGAAGTTTTCAAATTAAGTTTCGTAATATAGAAAAACTTAATTTTAAACTGAATTTCCGTGAGCAGAATGCATCTGTATTATTAATTAATAAGTATTAAACTTCTTGGGTATTTCTATAACTTTTTAGCATTCAAGTTTTTCCAGTAGGATTTCATTAAACAACTTTTACATTTCTTAAATAGTTAAAAGTTTAAAACCAAACTTTACTACTAAACCTTATCCAGTTTGCATCGCCTGCCTCTGGTATATACTTTATGCTCGTTTGATTCGTGCGCTATCGGTTGTTAAAACAAGAAAATCCCAGTTCGCTTCCCCCGATTTTACCCATGTGGTTTTCCCCGCATCGTCATAATGCCGGGGAAATGGGGGAAACCTAAACGGCAAGCTGCATTTTGGTGAATTATTGATTTGTGGCTGCGGTGGAAGATAAAGAGCTGCGCCAGCTGCTGCAGCAGCCAAGCTAATTGAAGTGGTGCGGACACAGCCAGGAATAAGCTGAAAGTCCGAAAGTCCGAAAGAGTGCAAGTGAAATTGCTTAACAAGCTAATATTTTTCCGTTGGAGTTTTTGGCGGAAAGTTCTACGGACAGCAACAATTATGCCATTGCAGGAATCCAAATTGAATCTACTGATTTGGAGACCCCTCTTCACTATTTGCATAATCGGCCGGCGGAAAATATTCATTGCATACTCACGGGCGCAAAGAGCGGAAGGAATTTGTGGGCGAATATTACGCATACGCCTAGTTGGCGCAAATTGCCCCATTGGCTTCTGTTTTATCGCTGGCAAAAATTAAAATCTAAGCTCAAAGTTTTTCCTTGCCCTCTTCACAGTGTTTGTGTCTGCGGCTTTGTCCTAATCACATCACGTGCGCCTGTCTTGTCTCACATTACACACTCCCCAGCTTGGGCTACACTTGCGTAAATTATGTTTACAAAAACTACCATTTCATAAAATACGTGTGCAATAAACAAAGTGCTTCTACCCCTTTCCTTAAACAATTTGAAGGTAAAGAAAAGTTTAGACAACTCGAGGTCAAATTATGGCTTATATTTTAGGTTAATCTTAAACGCGACTTTATGTCCATTATAATATTTTACTTTAACATTTACTTCGAAAAATATTGCTTGTTTTCAAATATTGAATAGAATTGATAAAATCGACTTTAAAATTCACTGACCCGATATTTCGCCCTAGTTTTGTGTTTTAAATAGATTAACAAGAAAACTCTAAATTTCGATTTCTGAAAAAGATGATAATTTAGTTTGCCCACTTTTGAAACAGTTTGATTTTTTATTTTATTCCTCATTTATTATTTTCCTCAGTGCCGATGTACACATACACATGTATGCAACTAACTTTGTGGCCAAAATTACAGGCCATGTGCTGAGCTGAGCCGGGCTGTTGGTCGGGCGTTGTCTGCTTTTGGCATTTGTCGCAATTGCCGTTAACTGCCAGCGCGTGTTGCCTGCCAACGTTTCATTATCAAAGCCGAGTTTGCCACTAAGCACGTCGTAAACAATAAGCTGGTCCCCTCAGCTTTCGCTTTTGGCCCTGGTGGCCCACGCTTATTACTTTCGTCCCATTACGGGGACATGGTCACAGGACATGGAACATGGAGCAGGGACAACGGCCTCTGGACAGCTTTATGGCATGCATACGCATATGGATATATATAAATTGTGCTTAAAATCGTTTAATATGCCGCATTGTTCTCTGTGTGAGAGGAAGGCCTAAATAATTACCATCACAACTTCAATTTGCTCCTTCTTTTTGATGTTTACGAAGAAAGCCTGGGGGAATTGAACTACATTTTTCGGCTTACTCACAAGACATGATAAATTCCATGCGTTGATAAATTCCGCAAAACGTACGAAATAATTAATTTTGCCTTTGTCTAGCTAATCTTCTGCAAATTTGTATCTGCTCGACAAATTGTTAAAATTTTTCATTTAGTCAAGTTTCACTGTAGTGCTTGCAATTGACATTTCATTCGCAACTGACTGCTAAGTGCTCGCACTCTAATTTAAATTAAACTAATTTGTAAATCTTAAACACACACACAAGCAGGGAGAGGAATTCTTTTGTATGTCTTTGTGTATATGTATATCTGTTTGCCCTCCACATGCCCTTGTGTATATTTTTAACCCAAGTCCATTAGAGAAGTTACTCAAGAATCCTTTAGATATTTATGTGCTGTGAGCGCTGTCTTAACCCCCAGCACACACACACACACACAGATGCCGCTTCTATGCAGATACAGTTGCAGATTCAGATACAGTTGCAGATACAGATACAGATGCAATTGCAGTTGCTTAGCTGCGAGATTCAGAGCGGACGAGCTGAGCACAGCAGAGGTCACATCAAGTAAATAGCAACGTCGTCGAGGCAAACAAATACGCAAACATTTATAAGACTGCTAAGCTCATAACGAAATGCACTTACACTTGAGCACAAACAGACTAACACACACATGTGGAGGGTGACCACCGTTCCCTCCAGGATTTTTGCCATGCTAAACACGCGTACACTGAGAAAAAAATTGAACGTTTTTCAGCGGTCGGATTCTTTTAAATTTGAATTATAAATTTAGATAATTATATTATTATTCGAATTATAAAAAACAAAACAATAGTTCTTTATTCCATCCATAAATCCAATTTAACTTGGGATTGGTAAAATTAAAAATTATTTTTAGTACAATTTTTATAGATTAATAGCTTCTAGCTGGAAAAAGCTGCAAATATTGATTAAAATTTAAGCTCTTAAATAATTTTTTATACTCCAAGTGCAAACTGACAGGCTTCTCAAGATTATTAAAATAAAATTTCAAGACTTTTTAAAAGCGATTATATTTCTCCACGTGTGTCAAGTATACGCCAAGTGGGACAAGCGACAAGCGAGTGGAGGAGCTCATCTCCCATTCATGCCGGTGTCCCAGGACAATGTCAATGGAACCGCGAGGCACAGTCGCTTTTCAGCTGGCTTAGCCACCGCTCAGCGGTGGGCTAATGGTCCCCAATCGCGGGATCGGGATCAGGCCAAAAAGATTCTGAAACGAATGCGAAGCTGGCCAAAATGTAATTAACTACATACATACACACATACATATTCCCTAGGAAATAAAGATATTTGGATGCGGGCAGCCGCCAGCGCTTGTCACTCAATTTCAGTGTTGCACCCGCATTGCACACATATGCATATATATAGTCGAATTTACTGCCGAACAAACTTTCACGATTTCGTCCTTTCGTCTTCGCCTCCTTTAGCCCTCATGTCCGCGCATATTAAAAGTTTAATGTAAATGTAATGAGCGCCAGCGCATGCAAATGAACAGTTTGGCTTTGGCCCTCTGAGCCACACCTCTTGCCGCCCTTCCCACCACGCTTTTTATTGCTTTTGCGGTTGCAGCAGCTGTGTGGCATCCATGTTGCTCCACTGCTAATGAGTTGAGTCACTTAAATACGTTGAAAGCGCTGGAAAATTTAAAGTACATTTAGCGGCGTTAGTCGAAAGGAATTTCGCCACATGCGCAAACCGAGATTTTAATCAAAAAAGTGCGACTAATTGTTCCTTTAGGACTTTTAAATCTGAGGGAAAGCAAATTAAAATTGTACTCAGTTCCTAAACATGTATATTTCAAAACCTAATATATTTTTGCTTATATAATTTAACAAACTCTTTATATGGAAATTATTTAAGTCGGATTTAAATATTATTAAAAAAAAGCATTTGTATCCCATATTACTCGAGATCCTTTTTTAGCATTTCTATAAAAATCAACAAAAAAGGAAATTACCTTGTTTTTTTGTTTTATGAATATATCAAAAAAGGAAAAATGCATGTAATAAAACAAAGTAAGTAGAATTAAGAAGAATCTTAACAAAACAAATGCTGGGTTCTTGAGAAGATTCGATTTCTTAATTGATTATTCCCTGTTATTAAAAAATGGAAATTAAAAGGGACTAATTAGCAATCAAGGAACCCCATTAAGCTTCCAGGTACATTTTTGCTTTAGATTTCGGCGACACCGCTGATTGTTAATGCAATTGAAATCTATAAGATGAATGGTATTTGCGTGACTTGTTTCTTCAAAGCGATTTTAAAGCTATCCATTTGCATCGATCGGTTCTGAGTTGACCACCTGCTATTTCCGTAGTCAGAAATCCTGCAATTTTGACAGCTTACTCCGTTGTCAACTTGGGCCCGTCGACTGTTAATTGAATTGGCTGCCTCGCCAGCGAGTTTGTCACATCTGCTCCATTTGCTCCACCTGGGCCAGCTGCTCCACCTGGATATACATTTATGCTCGTATATTCGCATCGCATCGCTTACACGCACGTGCGCACAACTACATAGGCAGTGTCACGCCCCCTATCGCACCTTAATACGCATTCATGCATACCAAACGCCGAGGACAAGTGCCAGGATGAGATCCTTCGCCATTTGGGAATGGGAATGAGGATGGGAATGGGGATGAAGATGGGCATGGGTAATGCGATGGTGGCAATGAGTTCCAATGAGTCGCAATGGCGATGCCGCCTTACACACAGTCTTTCAATTTCCCAGTTTCCTTCGCTGGCAGCCAAAAGGGCGTTTAATTAAATGAAGTCGTTTGCATTAATGTTGTCATTACGCATTTGCCTACGGAGCTCTCCAGAAAACAAAAAAATGAGGGCAAGATGCACAAAATTCATTACTTAAATGGAGAGCAGGTGCCTGGCCTTTGTTGCCTGCTGAGAAACATAAGCTGGATTCGTACCCATCGCCAAGCATTTTGATTGCCATCCCCGGGATGAAAATGCCGGGCGGTGGGAGGACCAACCCAGTCACCCAAATTCAATTCTCGCTCGCATCAAACGTTTCCACTCACTCTGGCCAGCCAGTATCGAATTTCCCACTTTCATTTCACAGCTCTGGAAAATCAGATTTTAAGTGCTTTATTGCCCTTTTTGGGACAGAGGTGTGGTAATGTCAATTAAAGCCACATGTACGCGGTCTTCGGACTTCGAGCCAATTAAGATGGGGTAAGGACTTTTGCTGACCATAATGTCGAAGGCTTTAGAGATAGATTACCCAACCAAATTCCAAACTGGAGTTATGTTAAGGTGTCACAAACCTATTTTCCATTTATTTTATTTCAAGAAGTCTTTCAAACAATGTTTAAAGCTTAAACTGATATGATATATTACATTTATTACTCAATCTTTATACAAAGCATTTCAATATATTAATTTCTAAGTCCGTAGGAAAAGTAATTTTGCTTCTTATCTAAGACCAATCATTCAATGTGAACTGGGCTATAGAAATCACTAGCAAAATGATGAATGGTATAGGTTTTATGGTGCTGGCACATGCATAGACCGTATTCTTGATCCACTTTATCCCACTAAACACATCCGTATATACGGACGGTATGGTGGTGGAGCCGCAGCCAATAGGATAGGCGACTATGCCGACAATCACCTTTCCTATTACCAAAGGGGATCCAATGTCGCCGCTGCATGGATCAGCGTCAACCGTCCAATTATATTTTCCAGCACACATCATTCCCTCGCTGTAGTGGCGAAAGTGCTGCTTACACACCGTGTTATCCAAAAGACACACTTCCAATTGATATATTTGGACTGACAAAGGTCCGCCCTAGAGGGAAAATAAATATATATTATATTGCACTTTATTAGATTATTTCCTATTACTATAATGGAAATTAAGAAAATTTATGTAATATTAGGAATTGTTGGTGGCAGAACAAGGCTTTTTATGTGTCTTGTTCTTTTATTTTCATGTGAAAGATGTCACTTTTGTCTATTAAGCAGTTTTAATCCAATAGTTATTGAAACAGACTTGGGAGAAGCTGATAGACAATAGAACTTTTAATCAAAATAATAGGAGATTATATAATAAGTAACTAAAAACTTTCAATTTTCACAGAATATTTTTTTTAATCTGTTTCAAAAATAATTGTTAATGGCTGACTAGAAATCTTCTTACTATTTTGAAGACTTTAGGACTATCAAAAAGGCCCTTACCGCATACATTCTTCCCCAGCCGAGAACAGAGTGGCAGATGCCAATTTTAGGCGGCTTATTTGGTAGATGAAGAAAACCAATACGTGGATGGTCCAATGGCATTCTCTCCTGGAGCTTCATCAGTGCCATGTTAAAGGTGTTGTACATGGTGAAGTTCTTCGGCACGTACATGTGTGACACTGGAGAGCAGACAGTCTTCCCAACCACATATCGCAGTCGATGTGGGGACCCGGCCACCACCAGCAGCCACCGCGCCTTGTACATTATTTTTGTTTGACTAGAAGATGGCCAGGGATTTTAGTTAGGAATCTCACCGAGTGGACAACACTACCTACGCCATGACACAGTGGGCGGCGGTGATCACCCAGTAGGACGATAAAAGACCACCGCCGCAATAGTGATTGTCGCCAAAATACTTGACCGGTGTTCTCGATCTGATGGAAACGACATACTTGGCCAGCTCGAAAGTCTCCTGCCCAAAAAACTCGGGGTTGGATAGGCGCTTCACTCGATGCGCCTCATTACAGATCACCATCATCAAAAATATGGCTAAATTTAGATATTTCATCGCCGTATAAAAGTGGAAATCTAATAAAATTGTTAATTTTCATTACAAATTTTAGTTAAATGTTGATAGATGCCTATATGGTAAAGTGTTTATTTCAGAATTGCTTTAATGTGCCATCAGCAAACAGAAGCGTTCTTATAGAATAAGCTAATTCTCATTATTGATTTGAGAATTTTAAGACTCTCCAAAATCTTCTTTATTTTGTTATGACTTTTATATGTTATTTTCTTGTTCTTAAACTGCTTTTGATATGGATCGTTTAAAAGTATTTTATTATACAAAACAATTCGGTAACCCGAGTATTTTCGATTTGATAACGATTGGGTTTTATGAGCAATAAGGTGGGAAGCTTCACTTTGCTCCGGGTCATCAGGCAGTTGGCTTTGCTGTTTCTGGCCTGCCTTCCCCTGAAGTTTCTTTCTGGTTAATGTTTTTAAGACTCGACTTCCTTTTTGTGTCGTTTAAGTTTCCATTTCCACTTTGGCCTACTTCTTCATAGCACCCTTCCTCGTTTCGGCCGCGTGTTTGGATAAGGCTCAAGTATGTTTAAGTAAAGTTTGCTCGCCAACTTTTATCAAAGTATTTTGTGTTCTCAAATATTTTCATTTGCCGAGGCAGCTGCAGCAAATAATTGAGGTTTAGTTTTTGACAGAAATGCCCCCGAATGCCGCTCTTCTTTTAGGGACATCTTTTGGTTTCGCTGGGCAGACAAGAAACAACCGAAGCCGAACCAACTTGTGATGATTTGCGGCAGGCAAATTTATTGACAATTCATGGCTCTTGGTTACCCAGAATCCCTCGTTGTGAGAGTGAGGCCGTTCAAGCGTTTTGTTGAACTTTTGCTCAAGTTTGTCGCAAGTTTCCGTTTCCGGCTGGCAGGCCATGACAAAGTGCCGCACATTAAGCTGAAGATTTTTCATTTTTCTTCGCTCTATCTCACTCAGCCGCTTTCCCGCTCTGGTTCTGGATTTCTTTTGCCCGTTTTTGTTATCATCGAGGCCGCAGCCAAGACAAACCAAAAAGCGCAAAAGTTTAAATTAATGACACTCAACTATTAGCAAAATTAAATAGTGCCAAGATTATGTCTGCAAACTTGGAATGCGGTCAGGGACAGGCATGGGCTTCCATCCCACCATCTCTCATCATGTATATACGTATAAAAGACTTCGACTTCGGTCAGGAAACGGCCCAATTTGCGGTGACAGCGCCTGAAAGTAGGCAACAGGCTTGTAAATTGCCAGTGACGCAATGCTCGTACATTGACGTTGTTTGCGTGTAGTCCAAACTTTCACTAGACATTGAAATGCACTCTGGCAAACTAAGTTTGTGCCGAACAACTAAAATCAAACAAGTGAGCCGACTACAATTATTGGTTCGACTAAAGGTTACCCACCACTTTGACTGCTTTCACTTATTTGAAATGTCATGATAATGGAATATGATATTTAATTTGCATTAAAAATAACTAAAACAGAAAAGTATAAATAGTATTTGATTATGCATAAAAAAATTATTTGACATTTTGCAAAGTCATAAAAATAAAATATTTAGAATATGAATAAAAGGCATTTGAGCAAAAGAGTTATTTTTCTAATTCTACATATATTCGGTGCTTAAATTTAATGTAATGTTCGACTTTTCCTGTCCAAAATAATACACTAAATGTACAGGTGTTGCTAAATTTGCCTTTAACTGTTTATATACTGTGTTTCCATAAGATGGAATTATTTTTCCTCTCAATTTCGTAGCAGGAAGAGGATTAAAAATAGTATTCAAGCTTGATAAACTTTACATATATTCTCATTTAATGCCAGAGGGGGAGTAGTGAAAGCCAAGGAATTTATTAATAATGCATTCGCAGCTAAATAACATTTATTTTTGCGGGTAGCCAGGCACAAAAGTGTCTCACGAAGGGCGAGGACGACGTGGAATTAATAAATAAACGCGGTCAAGTTGATTTGTATGTTGCCATTAAGCGCGAATTAATTAGAAATTATTGCTCAGCGAGGAAAGTGCAAATTCATGTTAGATGAGACCAGGGCAAAGGAAAAGGTGTGGAAAGCAGCAAAGGTGGGCCAAAGTAATTGACAATTTTTGCATTTTACTCGCGAGGCGACGCGACGCGACAGACACTCGACTCGTGGCAATCTATTCAGCATCATTGTTTGGTGGCCTAATTGAATTACGTTGGCCAGAAGCTGAGCAATAATTAAAAGCGGTCTGCCAATAATCAATGGCCAGGCACTCAGCTGGAGGCAGGTATCCAATTGCTGGAGGACAGCAACAGGCGGAGGACTTAGAACGGTTCGTAATATAAATGAATTGGCGCCGCACGCAGTTCGCTGGCGACATCGCAGATACAGATACATATACAAATACTAGAAGCCAACAGCCCCAGTCCCGGCCATTGTCTGGCTGTTCGACAGGCAAGTGGCACTTGAGCCAGTCTTTTGGCCAGCAGCTTCTGGGCCAATCTGTACGGACCCCTTGCGTGTGGCAACTCATGAATTTCCAAGTGGCAGTTGCCAGGCAGCTGGTTAAAAGTAATGAAGCTCCTTTGGCGTGTGTGTCTTTTTTTCTTTGTTGCATGCTCCATTTAGGCGCACGTAATTAAATCTAACTTTATTAGCACATTTCTAAGGGCTCGAATTGAAGGTAAACTAACTTTGGTGCGAAGGTACTTGGGCATCACCTAATCCAAAAACTAATTTTTGCATGCAGTCGTACAAATACGTTTCCTTCAATTGATCGATTCATTTGACTATTAATCACATAATTAAATTCATTTACATCTAAATTATTCATTAAATAGACACCCAATAAATTTTAAGAACCCTCGTGAATAGTGCATATAAGACAATCCTGAGAATATTTATTAAATGCTCAGAATATTTTCCAAATATCAGTATTTAAGGTCATGTTAGTAATTACGCCTAATTTTTCTGTGTACAGTCCTGGTAAGAATTAATTATACCCCTGCCCAAATACATATGAGCCCTAGCTTTACGAATACCTATGTTCTTGTACATCTCGTTGTTGTTTCTTGTTGAATGCTGTTGCTATTTGATAACGTTATTGCTGTTGAGTTGTTGTTAAAGACCAACACTTTCAACACCACCACCACCAACCAGCAAACCACCTGTAGCCACCAAAACCACCACCAACCACCAAACCAATCCTCTCTCACTCGTTCTTATTGTGATTTATTCGCTCATTTCTGTGTGTGTGCCTTGAAACCCTTCCACTCGCTCTAGAAAAAATAAAAAAAACAAAAACCAAAAATGTTATTAATGGAGAATTTGCAATTAATTATACTCTATACTCTGATCACATTTCTCGTGCTTTTCCCATTCGAACATAAATCAATGCGAAACCAATTACAAATTAATCGACAAAAAACCGTGAAACCATGACGAAAATTGCAGTTGCCACGCCCAGTTTGAGGCGTGCGACGGCCATAGATGGCGATACAGATGGCAATGACAACGAAAACCATGTCGATGGTTATACCGATGATGACGATGATGAACGATGGCTGAGGCCTACGGCTCCGGCTCCGGCTCAGAAGGCTCAAACTTCGGCTTATGCCGCTCACAATGACAGGCCACAGACCAAAACAACAGTCGCAATACGTCAAAACAACAGCTGCAACAACAGCAGCAGCAGCAACAGCAATAAGTGCAACAGCAACAGCAACAGCAACTACAGAACAACAGCAACATCTCAATCAAACATTGGCCATAGATTAGCGCCGCGGGCCAGCTTCCCGGAGATCATGCAGCCACGCCTCTCGCTAAACGGTCTGCTCAACCCCTCCCTGATGCCCTCGCCCCGCCCCCTTTACCGGGATCACAGCTCGAGGTCAATCAACCCGCTGACCGCCTACGAGCAGCAGATGGCCGAGCTAGATGGCAGCTTCTATGCGAGCAACGCCGGATACTTGGGCGCCGGAATGGGCGGCAGTGCGGGCGGTGGCACCACCTGCACAAATCTCACGGTGGGCGGTGGTTCGAGTGGTATTTCCGCCGGTGGCAGTGCGACGGCTGGTGGTGGTGGTATTGCATCGCATGTGGGTGGCAGTGGCGCTGGTGGCGGTGGCGGAGGTGGCGCCGCCATTCACACAACCGAACTCTCAATCACACCCACAATGGCCGGCGATGAGCAGTTCATCGATCTGGGGAGCCTGCGTCGCTTCTCGATCGATCGCCAGAGCTTTCTCGGTAAGGTCGAGTGATCCCAGCTCCTTGAAAAACTAAACAAAAACCTTCACAAATGTCCAGCAATTTTGCAACACATACCAAAACATTCAAATTGTCAAATTAAATTGATTAAAAAAGAAACAAATTTGTACCTTTCCACTATAAAAAAATAGTGTAGCCCTCATAATTATTTGTAACAATTATAATACAGTTTACATTATGAAAAAACTGTCCATAACTCAAAGTCTCTTTAGGTTGAAATAGTTTTCTTCAATTCGAAGTCTTCATAATTTACTTTTTTAAAACCGTTACCTTTTTTAGGGTTTATAAAGAATTTAATTATGTACTATAGGTGGGTTCAAAATTGCTGCGATTTTTTAAAGAAATCTTTTCTCAGCATTTAATATTTCTGAGTTTGTTTGATCCCCACAGTATGACACAGCCAACTGCCCAATTTGTTATACTCATATAATTATACTTGACCCTACTAAGCTTTAAAATAAAGTAATATTTTTCATCAAATACTTATCACTCGCATCTCATTTCCATGCCACCCGCAGATCTAGGACCAAAGTTTGGCATGACCCAGCCGAAATTCGGGCAGAGTGTCTCGCAACAAGGTTTCTTCACTTCGCACGACAGCCTGGCCACACCATGCGCCTCCAGGGCCTCCAACTCGCACATGGCCACCGTAAGCACTGCCTCAGAAATGGATCTTCTGCACAACAAGCAACGCAACAAGTCGCGGGGTCGCCTGAAAGCGGCTGCCAGCGGCGATCAGCCGCTCCTGGGCACCTGGAACCGTTCCACGGGACGCGGCTCGCAGGATAACACGCTGGCCGGCGGCGGAGCCACCAGTTTGGCCATGGGCGGCCACAACCAATACGGTGGCAACTACTGCAACGGCACAGATCGGTGGGTATTGAACTCAAAGTGGCTGGCTACATACATATGTATATATAAATCAAAGCTTTATAGATTTAGACATCCCCCTTAATCCCCCCATATAATCAACAGAATATGTTTCCGGGGGTTATTGAAATTTCTGAATATATATAAATCAAGGCTTTTTGGATTTTGACCTCCCCCATTAATTCTGCTCTGACTATATATAAATCAAGGCTTTATTTTCAGCCTCTCCATCAAACCCCAAAGTAATCAAAAGAATATGTTTAGGGGGTTTAAGAAATCTCTTCCAATCGATTTCTATTCCGAAGTCCATAAACAACAATTTTTCTACAAAATTGTAATTGTAATTCTAAAATTGTATTTTGTTGGAAAAGAATCCAACCCTTGTCAAAAAGCAACAAACCTAAAAACATAAATTTTAAATATTTCATAAATACTTATAAATCGTTGCAATTCGGTATGTAACAAGTAAATAACAATATAACTATTATTCGACATGTCTTTTCGTAAAACGAACAATAAGACTGGGGTGTTTTCAGCAGAAATGTTCTGTTAATGCTTCATTATACCCGTTACTCGTAGAGTAAAAGGGTATATTGTATTCGTGCAAAAGTATGTAACAGGTAGAAGGAAGCGTTTCCGACCCTATAAAGTATATATATTCTTGATCAGGGTCACTAGCCGAGTCGATATAGCCATGTCCGTCTGTCCGTCTGTCCGTCTGTCCGTCTGTCCGTCTGTCCGTCTGTCTGTCCGTCTGTCTGTCCGTATGAACGCTGAGATCTCGGAAACTATAAAAGCTAGAAGATTGGCATTTTGCATGCAGATTCTAGGAGTTCCTACGCAGCGCAAGTTTGTTTCAAAAAGGTGCCACGCCCCCTTTAACGCCCACAATCGCTAATATACGATTTTAAAAATTTAAATATTTCGGAAAAGTAAAAATGCAGTTTTATTGTGTTTATCAATACCTATCGAAATGTAGAAGAAATTTTTCAAATCGGACCATTCGTTAAAAAGTTATGCGTGATCAAAGTTTCTATCTCCATCTCCCTCGCACTCCTTTTACCTGAGTAACGGGTATCTGATAGTCGGGGCACCCGACTATAGCGTTCTCTCTTGTTTTTAAATGTTTACAAATAGAAAATTAAGTTCCACACTATAAGGTGACCATTAAACCCGCCATCCCAATTAGCGGGGATTATATAATATGAGGACAACTCATTATCCTAACTGCTGATTAACATCTGGTTTTAATACGATACTTTATCTTTTCTACAGCTACCCGCGTTCCCGATCGCAGCAGCAGGGGCACCACAATGCCGCCCAACAGGCGCACCATCCCTACCAGCTGCAGCACTCGGCCTCCACGGTGTCGCACCACCCGCACGCACATGGTCCACCCTCGCAGGGTGGACCCGGTGGCCCAGGGCCACCCCACGGCGGACATCCGCACCATCCGCACCACGGTGGCGCCGGCAGCGGGGGCGGCAGTGGGGCCGGTGGTCACGGGGGCCAGCCGCACCACCAGAAGCCACGGCGCACCGCCTCCCAGCGGATTCGGGCGGCAACGGCGGCCAGGAAACTGCACTTCGTGTTCGATCCGGCGGGACGGCTGTGCTACTACTGGTCCATGGTGGTCTCCATGGCCTTCCTGTACAACTTCTGGGTGATAATCTACCGCTTCGCCTTCCAGGAGATCAACCGGCGCACGATCGCCATCTGGTTCTGCCTGGACTACCTGTCCGACTTCCTGTATCTGATCGACATATTGTTCCACTTTCGCACCGGATACCTGGAGGATGGGGTGCTGCAGACGGACGCACTGAAGCTGCGCACCCACTACATGAACTCGACGATCTTCTACATCGACTGCCTGTGCCTGCTGCCGCTGGACTTTCTCTACCTGTCCATCGGCTTCAACTCGATCCTGCGCAGCTTCCGGCTGGTGAAGATCTATCGCTTCTGGGCGTTCATGGATCGCACCGAGCGGCACACCAACTACCCGAACCTCTTCCGGAGCACGGCCCTCATCCACTACCTGCTTGTGATATTCCACTGGAACGGCTGTCTCTACCACATCATCCACAAGAACAATGGCTTCGGATCGCGCAACTGGGTCTACCACGACTCGGAGTCGGCGGACGTGGTCAAGCAGTATCTGCAGAGCTATTACTGGTGCACCCTGGCGCTGACCACCATTGGGGATCTGCCCAAGCCGCGCTCCAAGGGCGAGTACGTCTTCGTGATCCTGCAGCTACTCTTCGGCCTGATGCTCTTCGCCACGGTGCTGGGCCACGTGGCCAACATTGTGACGTCAGTGAGTGCAGCGCGCAAGGAGTTCCAAGGTGAGTGCCTACTTAAAGACATTAAGAACTTAAAACCTCGGTTTTTTGAAGAAAAGACTTGTGACTTTGAAACTATTGATTAAAACAATAACTATTCAGAACGGTATAAGATATTTTCAACTGAACCTTTGAGAAAATCAATTTTCGTGTCGTGAGAGTAGGCCATGTTATATATAATAATGCTATACATACATATTTAAATGCGTTGCATACGACAGTGATAAAATACCATCTGTACTACAAGAATTCGCGATTTATTTATGATTTATATTCTACAATAACGCACTTGCAACGATAAATGGACACCAACAGATGAAAACATTACAGTTACCCTGGAAAAGTGTACTTTTTCTGTTCCAAAAATTTTACCCCGAAGATAAATTAAATATACAAATCCATATCCTTACTATCTTTCAAAAGCAAACTAAGCTATAATTCAAAAATTATTATTACAATTTCAATTTAGCTTTATCTCAAATTAATGGCAGCTTTTGCTGCCCACAATAAGCTTAGAAATATGTTCTGTAAATAAAAATTGCCATAAAAGTACTTAGCCTGATTAATTATTGTTTTGTTTAATGCCAACAATGAAAATTGCTGTGGTTTTTGAAAAGTAGGCTATAGAAATACTTTCCTGATTGATGGCACAGGCCTTCGTTTATAGTCAAATCTTTAGTTTTATATTCGCTTGTGAGATTTGCAGACAAATGCAGCTGGCACCATGATGGATGAAAACAAATGTCAAACGATAAGCTTGGGAAATATTAAATTTGCCATACAACTTATCACCGGATTTCCAGCCCTGACCTTTTCGGACGGAAACCCGTATTAGGGCAGATGAGAAAGGTGAACGACAAGAATAGAATAACGAGAATTCCGAGTCTTACCAAAACAGTCCAGACTTGTTGCTATAGTTGTCCTGACAACTGAAAGAGGACTTCGTAGCTTATGAATGCGGAGAAAAAAGAAAGGGAACGGACAACAATGGACAAATGCCCTCGTACTTATACTTAAGCTGCGTTGTTTGGACGGGGAATGTATATGATTGTGCGGGTTGAAAGCTGTGCCAGCTTGGCCAATTTTATGCAAAATATTGAAATCTGGCGCTGCTATGACATTGCCAGTGTCAGGGCTGTAATGCCCATTGTGGCACACAAAGAGCGCTCGAAGGACCCGAAGGACTCGTAGAGGAATCTCTCGTAGGCTCAGTTGGGCGTGCGGCCATTAGCTAAATGAACTCGTTTACTCGGCCGGGCCATAAATAACTGGACAAAATGCAAGAGCAATCCAAGTCAGCTAAGTGGAAAAGGCCAAGTGAAAGGCAAAAAACCAGCCTAGACTACACTCAAAAAATTCTTTTCAATTGTATTGATGTCTGAGTTTTCTTCGAATATAAATATGCTCAAACTTAAGGCTTATACGCACATAAATCCTTTGGAATAAAATGTCCTGTAAAAAATGTTGTAAATAAAAATTGTGAACTTTAATTTTGTGATGGTAATTTGTAGTTTCTGATTAATTTGAGTCTGTTCAGAGATTTTTGAGAGAAATATCCCCTTTTATTTTAAAATTATGAAAATCAGGAAAACTATAGGAAAATTAATTTTTTTGAGTGCACAACTAGACCAAGAGGAAGACGCATTAGAGGAAACGGAAACGGGAATAAGAAGCAGCGACAGCGGTGGCATCATTTCTTGCTTTCATTAAGGGCAGCGTCAGCTGAAAAATATTAAAGCCACTCAGGAAGACAACGAGTCAAGGTGGTTCGGTGGACTCCTGCCAGCAGGGAGCAAACAGAGCACAATTGGACGTCAGTGGGCGAGTCCAAGGGGGCGTGGCACCTTGATTTCTGCTGGCTTTTCCTTCTGGCCAAGCTCCGTTTTCTTGTTCTTCCCCTAAGCCCCGCCTGCAGCTACCGTCCAACTGGCAGCTGACTTGTTTACACAACACTTTGCATATGTGTTTGTGTGTGTGGCCACTGCACATGTGTCCATGTCCATGTCCTGCAAGGGGGCGTGGCTGGAGGCGGGGGGATGGCAAAGTCAGCAAGCAAAGCTCTGGCGGCTTAATGGACGAAACGTGCTGTTGAATTAATTTCTGGCTTTATGCTCTCAATTTTTTTCCTTTCCGTTTTCCATTCAGCCGCCTTGTTTTTTTGACTGCAGACAGAAATATACTTCTATGTATCAGATTTCAATTTTTAAATATTTTCATATCAAATAAACTGTTTGAAAATAATATAAAGTTTCAAAAAGTAATGCATTTTACAAATAAAATGCCTTATGACCTAGCATTTGGAGCACAATCTGGCTTTAATTAGCTAAAATTCTTGTTTGCAAATACTGCAACAAAGCTAAATTCATAGAAAATGATTTAATAATCAAAATTTTTTTAAGAACATAATTTACAGAAAAAGTTATAAAAAGGGTAGGGTATTTCATTTGGGAATTTCTGTCGAATTGCCTGAAACCCATTTGCGTCGTTACATATAATTTACTGAAATATTTTAAGGATATGCAGAAATAACTTATTTCTCTTTTTATTGAAGTAAATGGACAAACAATTTAGTGCAATTGTTTTTCGTGTTCAATCGTTGCGGATGCAAGTATTTTACGCACACTTGCCATGGGCAAATTTTTCACTTTTATTGTGGGCAAGTTTATAGGGGGCTTTGCATGAAGCTCATAAAGTCGCGGCGGCTTATGCGCCCATCGCCATCCATATCGACTGCACGGAAGATGTCATTGGTTTCGTCATCGGTTACGACTGCACCCAGGACGAGCATGATCGCACGCACGTCCTGGCTGCTGACGAAACCGTCATGATCGCGATCGAGTTGGTTAAAGGTCCGGTCCAGACTCTCAACGCTGTTTACTTGGGCAATGTGGGGGGCCATTATCTGCATAAATTTTGGCAAGTCCAATTCTTGTCCATCATTGGCAGTCACTGGACGAATGAGATCGTATAGCTCTGCTTCAGAGATCTCGTGACCCATCGAAATCAATGCTAAACGCAGCTCAGTCGGTGTTAGGGTGCCATTTGAGTCCATATCGTACCTTTCGAAGACATCCTTAAGCTCTTCGATCTGCTCATTCGACAACTGTTGGGTAAAGGCAGAAAAAGAAGCCATACTAAACAATAAAAGCCAAAAGCAATTCAGGAAAATTGTATACAATACAGAACAAACAAAAACCGATGTGTATGAAAACTGACAATCAACTCAACTCAACCGAACCCAAACTCTGTTTTCTGTTCTCGATGGCTAATAAAACACTTAGGCAAGCAATTGTTGTTGTTGCGGTCGCAAACTTTTCCGGAATAATAATGCATCATATACTTGTACAAGGGGCGAAAAAGGAGAAAAAATGAAAGGAGAGATGCTGAAGCATGCAGCGTTTGGAGAACCATCCATCAATTTGTCAATTCAGCGCTTGCCTTTGAGTGGCCGGCCATGGGACAGGAATGATGTTAGATGATGATGATGATGGGCAGTAGTTGTGCTGGAGTGCTGGCCATAAAAAAATCAAGCAGGCTTGGATGGGAAAAAAATACAAATAACCATTTTAAGAGATGCTCTTCCACTGGCTGACTTGAAAGGAGTATTCACTTAAAATCTAGGTAATTCCTTGATCCATTTTAAGGACATATAAAACGAAAAATAAGTAAAACCCATACATGCATTCTGTTTTTGGCTTAAGTTTTTAAAAGACCAATTCGCCCAGTATTCTCCAAGTTACAAAACTTTCAGTAAAGAAACCGCCTCCGACCCTGTAAAGAATATAAATTTTTTATCAGCATCACCAGAAGAGTCAACAAAATTATGCATTTGTTTTTTCTTAACATATACCCATATACTCCGAAATATAGCCGATTTTAGAAATTCGCTTTTAGTTTTATTAAAATCGTACTACTTTATTTCATAGCTGCCATATTGATGATCGCAAAATAAATATAATAATAATATGCAAATCCAGGAAACTTCGTTGATTTCAAACATGCACGATTATTCCCACCCAGCATAAATTAAATAGAAACAAGAGAGAACGCTATAGTCGGGTGCCCCGACTATCAGATACCCGTTACTCAGGTAAAAGGAGTGCGAGGGAGATGGAGATAGAAACTTTGATCACGCATAACTTTTTAACGAATGGTCCGATTTGAAAAATTTCTTCTACATTTCGATAGGTATTGATAAACACAATAAAACTGCATTTTTACTTTTCCGAAATATTTAAATTTTTAAAATCGTATATAAGCGATTGTAGGCGTTAAAGGGGGCGTGGCACCTTTTTGAAACAAACTTGCGCTGCGTAGGAACTCCTAGAATCTGCATGCAAAATGCCAATCTTCTAGCTTTTATAGTTTCCGAGATCTCAGCGTTCATACGGACAGACAGACGGACAGACGGACAGACGGACAGACGGACAGACGGACATGGCTAGATCGACTCGGCTAGTGATCCTGAACAAGAATATATATACTTTATAGGGTCGGAAAAGCTTCCTTCTAGCTGTTACATACTTTTGCACGAATACAATATACCCTTTTACTCTACGAGTAACGGGTATAAAAATCGAAATATAATAGGAAAATTGACATAGCTTCGTTGTTTTTTTATACATGATGAGTTTGTACGGGTTCAGTTATGGATTTAAAATTTTAAAAAAATCAACAGCCATAGATACAATTCTGACCGTTTTTCGCTCGTTTTGCTTGACAGTGACTTTATTGACTTTGCCTTTAAAACTAAATGTCTTTTTTTATACCCTAGCAGAGTATATTATTTCATAATATCCTCTATAATAATAGTTGAAAAATTGATTGGGTGTCGATAGATATTGAACGATGAAATTTATTACAAAACCTTGTTGTAACTGCAAGGGTGCATGAACTTCGTCTTGCGAAGTTTGCTTCTTTTGCTTCTTGTTTTTATTTATCTTAAAGCGGAGCATACGTTTAAGAAATCAGGAAACTATTCAAAAAGAAATAAATCACAATTATTACCACACCGTAGTGCTGAACATTTTTGCTAGACTCCAGCCTGCTTTTGTTCTCAGAGGACGGAAAGCCACTGACTTGTCATGGATTTCTAGGCTTAGCAATAAGTTTTCCGGCAGCCCATTTGATTCATTCAACTTTGAGGCCTGCTCTTGTTGCTTTCATTCCCCAAAGACTTTGAGCCGAGATGATAAGCAAATGAAATGTTGTCGCCGTCCCACATGACGAATGATTAATGACACGAATGATACATTTCTCCTGGGGCAAACCACGAGCCACTGAAAAGTTTAAACTAAACTTTAACTGAGGCGGGCACTTTTTCACTCGGTGTCACGGTCCCTCACTGCGAATTTCGCTAGTCACAGCTTAGAGTGTTACTGTTTGCAAAGTGACTGAGTCCCGGGGTCTTCTTCTGCTACATTAGCCTACTTCCTTCGCTCTACATCCTACATCCTACTCAGGATTCCTCTGATGCAGCAAGAACTTGTGATTGTGTATTTGTTTAAGCCGAGGTCGCTTTCCTGTTTCCTTCCGCCGCTTTTCCACTTTCCCGCTGATGCTTATGCTGTTGGATGAGAAAATGGGGGGGGCAAGAAAATTGATTTTGAAATAGTTGGTCTGCCTTTTTAAATTTGATTGACGTTATTACATTACATAACATCGCACACTAAGAGGAAAGGCGAAGCAGCTGGTTTAAGTTATTCATCCATTTAGCCCCACTTAGGGGTTGGGGCAGGTGGGGGAGGGGGGAATGTTGGGATTGTGATGATGGAGGAAAAGAGACGGCAACAACAAGTGGAAAACTGTCATTATATTTGAGTTATTGATGGTTTTTTTTTTTCAAAATCATTTTGCAACAATGTTGCCGCCACCGACCCACACTCACACACACACAGTTTTTCAGCCACACGCTGACAGGATCTCCACCCCCTCCCTTTACCCCTTACCTCACTCCTTACACACACACTGTTACATTCACGCTTAGTTAAACGCATGGCTGTGGCTTGTTAACGCCGACAAGCGCAAAAGTTTGCCGTTCGTCGAATGCTTGCGATAATCGACAAGCTCTCACATACTCGACCGAATGCACAGGAAAAAAAGAGTTAGATTGCTGAAATTGATTGTGAAATATTCATGGGAAGCTTAGAACTTCTTTCCATTGATATACTAACATAGAAAAAATGTTTTACAAATTATAGAAACCCAAAAAAAACGAGTTTTTTTGAAATTGATTGTGAAATATTCATGGGAAATACTGTTTGCAACCTGATGATTGAGATACTAACATAGAATAATTGTTTAAAAAGTAATTGAATCCCAAAAAAACTAATTTTACTTTATATATATGTACATATGTACTCTAAGTTTCTAATATTACAAAATTTAATTGTAACAAATTTCTTTAAAACTTAATAATTATCAAACCTTGACAATCGTTTTGGTTTTTTAAACGTGAAAACAAACTCACCTTTAGTAATACATTTGTGTTCATAAATGTGTGTTTAAAAACAACTGAGCAATTTCCAATTCATAATTTACAGAAATAATGATTCCAGCTATGCTAAAACCTAATTTGAATTTGCATTTTAAAGTCAAATTTTTCTCAGTGTAGAAAACACACATACTTACTGGCAACCTGCTCGCATTCAGGACATTCGCTGTATGAGGTTGTCTATTGAATATTTCCCTGTTTTGGCAACAGTCCAAACACCGTTTCAAAAACTGACATTTAAAATTATGGAAATTCTGCCCCTTATATATATATACCAAGCCCCCCAGCTCTTTGCCATTATGTAATTGTTATTGTAAATAGTTTTATGCAAATTTCGCCGCTGTCAGCAAAACTGTCAACGGACCTTGATTGATGCATGCGGACAGTTTGCATATGAATCATCTCTCGTGACGGCATGTTTTCGTGTGTATTTTTCCAATTTCATTACTTGCTTTATTTAGTTTTTAAATATTTACGGGATTTTTTCATGGCGTGCCCACAGTCTTCATTTACAATTAACGTCTGTTTGCCCTGGCCCGACTTGGCTTTTGGCATCGCAATTAAAACAATTTACGCGCTCAATTAAAGCCAACACAAACAAACACGAATGGGGCAAAGGAGCTGAGCGGAAGTTTCGGCGAGCTGAGCTCCGAGCAGAAGATTTGTAGTGCCTTAGCCAAGCGTTTTCGACTTGGTAAATGCATAATGGACAGAGTATTGTTGTTGTTTGCCCTTGTTCTTGCTGCTGATGCTGCCCCACAATGGTGGCACTAAAAATAGCAGCGAGGCGAAGTGACGAAAAGCAAACGAACTGAGCCCAGAATGCGCGTCAGCCATTCGGCATTCGGTATTTCCTTCCCTTACACTGAGGAAAACCAAGGATTCACAAAATTAAAACACAACTACTTTTGTATAAGAGTTAAAATTTGTATTGCTCAATTCATTTTTGGAAAATGTATTTTATGGCTCTGAAGAATTGTGCTTTTATTAAGTTTCTTTTTATACGAAATCGTAATCAAAATAGTGTTTAAAATTATTAATGAACCATACTATTTGTTTCGATATTTTACAAATCAATTTGAAAAGTCAACAACATTGATTTAAATATTATTTCGATCAATGTTTGCGTTTCGAGAAACCAATTATTGAATAAAGATTTCAAAGTGAAAGGAAACAATACCTGAAATGTAGGTGTAAATTGGCAAGGGTACCGATGTATCCTTCTCAATCTGAATGGCAGTGGGCAAAGGCTGTCAAAGGATGTTCACGGACCTTTCCAGGGTATCGTTTTCTTCGATTAAGCCAGCTTACTTTGGCCCGTACCCCTTTCTTTTTTCTCCTCCTGTGCCTTTTGCCTTTTTTAAGCAGGGTGGTGGATGGATGGGTTGGCGGGGGGATGCAGCGACGTCCATTATCCACTTTAAGTTGCCCGCCCTTGCTGTGTGTGTGTGTGTGTGTGTGAGTGTCCTGGTCCCCCTCTGCATTGGTATGTGTGTTCAGCTCGGTTGGTGTTTGTTGTTCGTTTCGCTGTTTGCTTTTGCTTGCCGCAGCCATGTCCTGCGTTTGTGTGAGTTTATGTTTGCTTCTGGTTATGCCCCACAGCTGTAACCGTGTGTGTGTATGAGTGTGTGTGTGTGTGAGTGGGAATATATATATATGCGGATTCCAATCAATATCGTAGACGCAGTCGCCGCTGGTGGCCGCTTTTGCCCATTAAGCTGCATGTACACCAACTTACTGTCGTATTTTTAGAACATGCCAGTTGTTGTTCTTGTTCCTCTCGCTTTTTTTTGCCCTTCTTGTTGCTGTTGTATTACGGCATGTAGCTGCTCTTTAAGGGCAAAGTATTCCATTATCCTTGAATGGCGAATTTCCCAAGGATTTCAGCATTCAGCTTACAGCTTCTGATGCAGCTGGCATGCGCATTGTTATTGCAAACTGCTGGCGCTGCGAGGTGCTCGCCGCATTTATTTTTAGTTACCGCCTGAATAAATCCATCTCTAGCATTTCATCCGACCATCAGCCCTGCCAAGCTCCTCCTGCCACGTTTGGGCCATTGTTTGTTGCTTCACCCAGCAACGGAGGTAAATGCATAATTAAGGTGCAAAAAATCAGAGGCCGAATGCATTTGGCTTGAAATTGAATGTACACCATTCAAAGGTAAACCGTATATCTCCGGTTGTTGGTTGTAATATTTCCGGAAAATTTACTGTCTGGGGGCGAAATTTATAGAGGCTTGAAATCAACAATAAAATGGTATTAAATGAGTAAATTTAGTGGTTGTAAAACTCATCGAATTTTTGCTACCATCCCGTGAAATAATTATTTTCTATTTATTTTACTGTCATTAAAAAAGGAATGTATTTAAATTTGATATGAGTACATATTGAAATGTAAAAAAGAATTAATTCTCGCTAAGTATTTCGATAAATTCCCTAAAATAATTAATAATGAAGATTTGCAGTTATAAAAATAATGCACAAAAACTATTGCTTGCCAATTTAATATTTTAGACACAAGGTGAATTGGCCTAGATGTTTAAATTATAAAATATTAGTTGTGTATTGTTAATAGAAAGTACCTTGCTCAAAGTATTTATATAATATCTAATAGCAAACATGTTTGTTTGCGAACTATAACATTTAAATTGAAAAATTAATTATGCGAAAGGATTTGATTTGCTCAAATATTTGTGGCACTTAAAGACGAGCAATAAAGTAGGTTACTTTGTACAAACAAGAATGGCACCTTTAAAATACCTTGACCAGTGAATTCATGGAGATTTTAAATCGATGATATTTGCTTTCTGAATTTGGCCAAATGGAATGGCAGGTGGAGTAACTGCAGACCATTACTTCTCCTTCACTTCGAATTGCGGCAAGTACTCTCGGCACTCGGGTGATAATCGCAGACAATTCCTTCGATTCCTGTGCGCATTCAGCAAATGCCTTGGTGTCCTTCTTTCTCCCCGGAATCCCCTAACTGTTCCCATTGTTCTGCCGCCAGTCTCCCGGCTCCCAAGCACAACTTCCGTCTTTCGCATAACACATCAGCTTGACTCTTAAGTGGTTTCTAGTTAGTTTGCAATTTTCACTTGGCTAGCACACACACCACAACACACAGTCCTGCAATTCTTTTTTGTTCATCCTTCTGGATGCATGTTGGGGAGGTGTTTTTGTGTGGCGGTTTTATGAAAAGACTGTGGCACAGGAAGAGCAAGTTTTTGTCACGCATATTTACTGTTTGTATGTGATCCCCTCTTTGTTCGGTGGAAAACTTGCTGCTGCAGCTCGCTGCCAGACAATGGCCTGAACTTTTGCACCCAGATTTCTTTCTTTTACCGACACACACGTATCAGCCACTAAGGCAAACGAATGCCCACTCCCACGCCCACGCCCACTTACCGACTTTTGTCTGCAGTTGATCCTTCGGCGGCAATTGTCCTCGCCTGTCAGTCGAGAGACAAAAGTCGAGTCAAAACAGTAAATGTAATTATTGAGAAACGGCACCGCTTAGTTGGAGGTGACACAACCGCCCAGCCACGACCCCAAAAAAGCCACCAGCCATCCTGTCATCCCGCCATCCTACCATCCCGTCACGAAAATTGCAACAGAAGCAGATCAAAGTTCGCCGGGGGCAACTGTAGGCGAAGCAGAGCATAAAATGAAAAATAAATAAGAAATAAGCTGAATGTGGAGCCAAATGCACTTTTCCCCCCTCTTCTTTTTGGGCAAACGCAGCCACGCAGCCAAGTGACTTGGGGCAAAAAATGGCAAATTAAATTTTGTTCACAAAATGCAACGAAATGGAAGCGGAGAGCGGAGAGCGGAGGAGGAAGGAAAGGAACGAAAGCAGGACGAAACGAAGGCAAAAGAAACAGGACGGAAGAAACAGGATAAGCTCTGTTCAGCCACAGAGCAAGCAAAGGAATTAAAGCTCGAGTAATTTCTAAAAACACCAAAAACCATGACACAGACAACCAGAGTCCATCGAAAGCAACCGCAATTACTGAGCCAACCGCACAAAATTCGAGCCACGAGCAGAAGAACTCTCTGTTCCATTTGTTTATTTTTGCCAGCTGCCATGGAATATGCAATTAATATTTAGATTGATTTTCAATTGTAACAAAAACCCGCAAAGGACGTGCCAACAACTGAGGGAGCGGTGGGGGTAAAGAAGTGGAAAAATGTGTGGAAAATCGAACGGGCGGGTGTCGAGTGCATTCAAGCAGCGCCGCAATAAAAATCGCTGTAATTTTGCATGGCTCTCGTATCACTGAAATGTTGGATAGAAAATGGATCAGGATCCAATAGAAGGACGGTGGTCGGGGGGTGCCTGCGGCTGGCTACGTGTGTACGCCATTTCTATCGTTATCCATTTCCGATATGTGTAATGGCTGCCAAGAGGCAGACATTGCCATTCAATAATCTTTCACTTCGCCAGCATTTGTTACAAAAAGTATTTGAAAGTAGGACATGAACACAAAGTAAACCAAGCGAAAAACGTAATCAGAAAGCCAAATTAAAAAGCTTATTTCGATATATTTGTATTTCCATATTAAATTTAATTCGATTTGTGATTAAACGAACTCAATGCAGATTGCTTTGATTTATAGTTTCCACTTGTTTTGCTTACAGAGAAATTAAAAATGTCTAATAACTTTATTTATTATATCGATTCTTAAAATTATTTTAAAAGGAAATATTGTTTTGTTGTCCCATAATTCACATTTTCAATTGCCAATTCTTAACTAAAATAAAGAGACTGCCCAAGCCAATAATTCAAAATTAATCACAGTTATGAGATCAGGTTCATTTATTTTGAAAACTGCAATTTCCATTATTTCCATCCCAGGGATCCCCAAGCTCCAATCTTATTAGACAAGCGGACTGAAATTTGAGTTGGACAACAAAAGACATTTGACAATTGAGAGTTGACAAATGACCAACGGGGAAAACTAGAGCTCGGGGAGCCGGGCAACGGGAGAGCTGACGATTGATTGCATTATAGATGATGTCGTCGCTGGCCACGCCCCCTCTGGACTCTTAGCCCGGTAACTGGGTATTTATTTGTATTCAATCTGTTTGCCTGTTTGTCAGTTGGTTCTCAAATGTTTGCACGAGCAAACACAAAAGACGTAGCACTCAGTTCAGTTCGGTTGAGCTCTACCTGCTGCCGCCCACTCGCCATTTTCATTCCCCTTTGGCAACCGCCGACAAATTGTGTCAATATTTGTTACCACTGACGAGCCAAGAGATTTAATTTCCTCTTATCGACTGGGGAAGACCAGGCGTGGAGTGGTGGGAAACTAAAAACAAAAGCCAGTTGTCATCAATAAGGCTCGAACAGAGTCGAGTTCCCATGTCCCAGCCATCAGCCTGGTCAGATGGAATGTCCCACGTTCCCGCAAGTATGGCCAATCGACCGAACGTCACCCATTGTTAAGCTGCAACTGCACCTCGGAACCACTAACCCACCCAACGATAAAAGTTGGTTAGCTCATTTGTGCGCTCACCTCCAGCAGATGGGTTTGTTGATTACCGACCGAACAGAAGATGGTTTAGCATGGAAGTTAAAGTATTTCCAAGTTGAAGTAATCAATATCAAGCATACGCCAGGTGGGCCAGAAAGAGATTAAATCCCGCTGTATCTGTCGGACAGCTAAAGGCCTTATATTACAAATTTATGCCGACCGTCTTGATTGACCGATTACAGAGTAAAGCCTATGTACTGTGGTCCAAATTCAAATAAATTCTGACTGATTTGGAAAAAATTTGTTATACTTGCAGGAAAGATGTTAAATTT
Organism: Drosophila fuyamai; assembly: GCA_018153365.1. Taxonomy (NCBI): domain Eukaryota; kingdom Metazoa; phylum Arthropoda; class Insecta; order Diptera; family Drosophilidae; genus Drosophila; species Drosophila fuyamai. The sequence continues at coordinate 5,227,708 of JAECXW010000419.1, read as the reverse complement.
ATATTTTAATGTACGTAAGTAGTAAATTCAGGTTATACATTTTTTTAATGGGATAAGCTAAAAACAAGAAAATATTATTGCACAAAATATTATTATATGTTAAATTAGAAATGCTAACTAAATAAATAAATGCTTAATGTAAGTAATGTTACTAAGAAATAAGAAAAATACAAACTCAAAAGTGTATAAATCATCATTTCTACCTTATGGACCTCAAAAAAGTCCAGACAAAGTTGAAATTTCAAAAAACATTTTACAAACCAAAAAACATTTGCTAGCCTTTGTATTTCCCGCATACCATTGTACAACACCCTAATTTCCACGCACTTTGTATGCCGGTCGCGTATCAATTTCCAGGAAAATCCTCAGCAAATACAAATAAAACATTTTCCTTACTTGTTTCCTCCTTCCTCTTTTTTTCTGGGTTGTTTTTCGTGTCGTAGCCAAGCTGGATGGCGTGAAGACGTACATGCGGATGCGACGTGTGCCGAATCATCTGCAGGTGAAGGTCATCAAATGGTTCGATTACCTGTGGCTTACGCAAAAATGCTCGGACGAGGAGCGCGCCGTGTCCTGTCTTCCTGATAAATTAAAGGTAAGTACGCGGGGCGTCGTGGCCCCCGGAACACGATTTGTCCATTACTGAATGCGAAATCTTTTCCGATTTCGAATCTGCTCCCTTTCCCCCTGTAGGCTGAAATAGCAATTAACGTCCATTTAGATACACTTAAGCGGGTGGAGATTTTCCAAAACACCGAGGCCGGTTTCCTATGCGAACTGGTCCTACGCCTGAGGCCCGTACTCTTCTCGCCCGGCGACTACATCTGCAGAAAGGGTGAGTCCCTAAGCTCGGGCCAATCGCTCCTCTATCCTCACTGGCTTTTGTTCAAATCCCCATTCAGGCGAGGTGGGCAAAGAGATGTACATTGTGAATCGAGGACGATTGCAGGTGGTGGCCGACAATGGAAAGACGGTGATGGCCTCCCTGAAGGCTGGTTCCTATTTTGGCGAGATTAGTATACTCAATATGGGCACCGCAGGTAAAGAACTTGGTAAATATCTCGTTTTAGTGCGACAGGCGGAACAATAACGATAACGTAACTACTACAACAACCTTCCAACCCTAAAGTCCAGAATAAAATAAACCAGAAATCAATTAATCAACAGACACCCTAACACACTCTAGAAAGCATACGTATCTGTGTCTATGTGTGGAATGTAATTGTCTATAATTGTGCAACCAAGTGTTAACTGGAGTACCCCGATCCCAACGAGCAACACAAACATAAATAGTTTAGAGATTGACCCGCCCCGAATCCTTCAGCACATGTAACCAAATAGCCGAGCACTCGAATCAATTTCGATAGAATTTACATTTTAATTTATTAATACCATATGAAAAATACAATTTGCGTTCACTTTTTTTTGATCATTTTTTGCAAGCTTAAATTGTTAATTTTTTCTCGCCATCCCTAAGAGTATGCAGCGAATTTTTATTGCTCACCCTTCCCACACGGTTGAAAAATTAATGAATGTCAAATGCAATTATTGCACCTGCATGCACTCACACGGGTCTCTCGTTTTCATTGTTCTCGACATATATAAAAAAAACGGGCGCAATTATTGTGGTTGCCCATCGAAAAAACAATTTGGTGAACTTAATGTAGCTTTAAATTCGTATAATACATAGTTGGCCAGCCAAGTGTGAAGTCGATTCAGGGTGAAATTCGGCTCATAATTAACAGGATTGCCTTCCAGGCAACTGCATGTGCGATATCTGTTCGTTGCATACTTGAAGGCGTCATCAGAGCCGTGTGCCACCTAATTGAGTTTGCGAAAGAGCAAGAGTGGCAGGAGCAACTCAATTTGCAGACAAAAGTTAAGGAGGTGGCCCAAAAGTTTTGCACTTCCCCGACCACCCCCCGCCCTCTCACATCAGCACCTTCTATTCCACCAATTAGAGACGGCGAAATCGAATTGTTTAAAGTTCTTTTGTGTTTCTGCATGATTTAAGCATTATTCTGGTTTGGTTTCATTCGTGTGCGCTCAATGGTGAGAATTGCCCAAAGGAATTTAGCACCGAAACGTAATTTCTTACGCTAGTTAGTCGCTCTCACTATCTCTGTCACTGTCTCAACTTTAATCTCTCTGTCTATCTCTCTCTATTTGTCTCTGAGTCGATGTTGTTGTTGTATTGCTTTGCCTGGACGTAATTTAAACGTTTCTCTACACGTAATTGTATTGAGAGTTGTGTAATGTGAATTAAGTATACGACCCGTCTACACAAGCTACTCTTACGGGCGATTCTTCTTGCTGGCAAGTGGCTGGCTAAAAGTGCATAGTACAAATTTTTGGATATATAGATTTTAATAAGAACATTTTTTCCGTTGATCCCATTCAATATTTACTTCCTATTTTTTTTCTATTATCCCCCACCACAAACATATTGTGTGGCATGCAATTTTAATGTCTTTGTGCGCCCAAGTCAACAAGAAGAATCGACAGACACACTGACTCGAGCACACACGCATAAACACACAGACTCACTCCGGGAAATGCTTTTTTGCAAGACCATTAAACTTTTCTCTTTGCGTTGGCAAACATTTGCTTTGCCAACTTTCCCGATGCGAAACAAAAACAGGCAACCGACGCACAGCCAGCGTTCGCTCAGTGGGATACAGCGACCTCTTCGTCCTGAGCAAGAAGGACATGTGGGACGTGCTGAAGGAGTATCCGGCGGCGCGTGTTCGTCTGGAGTCGATAGCCGTCAAGCGATTGGAGAAGTACAAGAAGGCCCCGCTGGAGAAAGGTAAGGCACTTGTCTTATTTGCTCCCTCTGCGCCTCTCCCCTTTCCCTTCCTCAGAGCCATTCAACCACATGACATCCAGAAACCAGCAGAGTCCCCGCCCAAACAAATACCACTCGAAATTCAAAGATACGAATACGAATACGATTGCCCCAGAATAACACGATTCGATTGTTTTCGCCTTCCGTTCCGTCTTTCCTTCCTTTTCGTTATCGATTTCATTTGCGTCCGTTTCCGTTTGTGAACGATTTTGATTTAAAACACAGTCAAATACTTTAATGTAGTTGCCATGGGCCGCTGTCAATCGACGCCGGGCCTAGTCGAGAGCTGTGGTCGCACCTCGCTCGAGGAGATGTGGCTGCCACCGGCGACAGCCACCGCATCCTCGCTGATCCATCATCACCAGGCGCTCCACCAGCAGCAGCAGCATCAGGCGGCCCAGCAGCAACACCTGCCGCATCGGCAGGAGTCGACGCAAACGTCCTCGCAGACACATGGGTACAGGTGAGTTCAGTGCCTACAAAAATGCGGTCAAAGTAATAGAATAAATAAAATAGGGTGGCATCCATTGAAGTATCAAATTCTCGCTTCAATTGCTTCAGTGCGGAATCGTCAAATTGTTAACGTTTTGCTACTTTTTAATACCTATTAATCATTATAAATATTAATTGCTAGATACAAATGCATGACAATTAAAAGCGGCCCATGTTTGTTTCAAATTAGTTAGTACAGTTTTTCATCTGCGAAATATATAATAGTAACATTTTATTGTTTTATTTTGACCGGATTCAACTATTATTTATCTTACTAACCTTATTTAATATAAAATCTCTAAAGTCCCCGTAGCTACGCTGATCGCTTGGCTCGGGCCACTGACTCCCCCAGATCGGTTAGCCCCAGTGCCCATGGATCCGAGGAACGACCCCGTAGTCGAACGACCTCGCATCACTCAATAAGACCCCAATCTCAACCCAGTCACACGGGTAAGCACGTAAACAGATAAAATATAATGGCAGGGTACTGAATAATCTTATAATCCCTGCATGTAGGTCACATTTGCGATTCCAGTTCGCAGCTGGAGTGCTATGGGGCTGGAGTGGGAGGGGCTGGAGGTGGAACCACGCCCCTTTTGGGCTCACACGAAGTTCTGGAGGATGAGATCAAGAGGCTGAGGGAACGACTCCATACGGTGGAATCAGAGAATCAGGCCCTGAACACGAAACTATCCCAGCAGCAGTGGGACCTGGAGAATCGACTGGCCGAGATTGAGATGCAGATCTGTGGAGTGTCGTCCACGTCCAGCGTGGATCCCGAGAATGAGACGGAGGAGCTGGAACGGAACAGAGAGAGTATCATATAACACGGGAGCGTGCTGCCCCATCAGGCGATCGGTATGGTGTACATATCATGTTCCTCATGACTCCACGACCATCATTGATCATCTGACAACTGAGTGCATCCGGCGATCGGGCGATTTGGATCATTAAACCGCATCATATCGCATCTATCTCTCGCTCCCCCAATCTCCCACTCTCTATCTGTCTCGTATTTGTGTTTCTCCATCTCTCTCACTCACTGTGTTTTGTATTTGTGTGTGTATGTGTGTTATGCATGCATTCCAAATTGCCTTACTAACGAAAATAACGAAAAACAAACATAATCAGGAGCAGCAGCAGCTATACAGCAGCAGGAGGATCAGAAGGAGAAGAACCAGGAGACGGAGGATCAAGGGCGACCACTCGAAACTGAAACGGGGACCCAGACCTGTGCCAAATTCTTCTCGCTTTAGGGAACAATAAAAGAGAGAGATAGAGAGGGGAGGACAGGGCGCCAGATAACCCCCAAGATGTGCAATTAATATCTCTTATGATCAGGCGACACCAAAAGTAAAATATAGCCTAAAAAGGCACTGCCAACAAAATTGTCTGTACATAGAAATTGAAGAAATTCAGATCAAAATATACGCTAAACTACTGTAATTGGTTTAGTTATGCACGAGAGATCGGAAAAGCTTTAATAGATAATCCGAAAGAACTTTTTCCAGAACCCCTAACAACTTGTTAACCAACACTTACACTTTTTCCATACTAAACTCAGAAATAGATTACGATTTACATAGATATCATTAGGCCTAGACGCTCTTCGCTCCTTTTAGTGGTTACTAAACCAAACCGAAACGGGTACTCCCATTGTAAATACTTTCGCTCTAGGATCTTAAATAGCATTATTGTCAATGACATTAGTACGGATCATTCGAAATAATAACTAAAAGATTACTTTAACTCATGAGTGTAACAAATGAATCGTATATCTATTGTAATATTTGCTAATTGTAATTTGAAAAAACAAAATTACTAGATGTGTATATGGGAAACGATTTACTTTACAACTGAAAATAATGCATAAACAATTTATGGAAAACTAAGTGAATATTTGCAAAATATTTGTACTATTGGAAAAGAACTGCCAGAGCATACACCACACACTCGAAAAACTATATTAATATTAATAGTAATAAACAAAAACTCGAAGAAAAAAAGCTAAAGACATCAAACTATTAATACAACCAATATTAATGAGTAGATATGTCAAAAAGAAAACACTTTTAATGCAATATTATATTGTAATACTGTCGTATATAGTATATCTACATTATACATGATCTACATTATACTTGATATGGTAAAAATTTAAAGGTCTAAATGTATTTAACTTTAGTTAGTTGCCCAAAAGCCAAAACCAATGCTGAACATTGTAGTTGAGAAAAAAAAACAAAGATTAATTTAGGCAAGAAGGTTCTGTAGCAGAACGCAGAACGCAGTTATGGAATCCCCATAATATGGGGGCTGCGATAAAGAAGAAATAATTAATTTAGCTGTAATTCTAGTTATACCTAGTTATACCATTAGATGTGTACCAGAGAAGACCAAAAAAAGATCGAATCGCGATCGATTATAAAAATTGTTCAGTGTCAACTCCAAAAATATTGAAAGCCACAAACTGAGTTGATAAGGAAATCTAATAATTATATAGCTAACTCGAATAAGAAACAAAACTTTACAGAATGAGCAGGCGTTTGAGCCAGGATACGTTTGAGTATCTGCCTAGAAAACGGAAACTGGAACGAAACTCATTTCATGCTAACAATGATAGGCCAAAAAACCTAAACTCAAATTTTGTTAGGATTTTTCTTAGATTTTTGTCAACGAGGTAATCCTATTTTCTATTTTCTAGAAAACAAATAGAAGGAAATTCTTTTTTCATATTTTTCAACCTAATTACTTTTCGGAATATCATATAACGGATTAAAAATTAATTAATAATTACAATAAACATTAAATGGGGTTTCATCTAAGACAAAGCTTATACCAAACAAAAAAAGTGTTAAACGAAAGCTAACGAAAACTTGTAAAAGTTTATCGGAGTTTTTGATTCCTTAGTTAGCCAATTATTGTCAAAGTTAAAGTTGAATAATATAACTAAATTAAATTACATTTTTATGGCTTATTAGCACGCTTATCACAGGACAGAGGCTCTGTCCCTTGTTAGACTTATTCCTTTTGATTTTTTCAATGTTTCCGTTAGAGCGCGTATAGACATATATCTATTTGTTATTGAACGTAAAATACAAGGAACTACATCGATTCGGTTGTGTTGTTGTCGCCAAGTGAAGCAGAAATGGCTGTCGAGTTTGAATGGCTTACATAATAATAATTTTTTTAATTATTTCATGCATTGCGATCTATGAAACAAAAAAAAAAGAAAACAAAACAACAACATTTATAGCTTTATTTTTACTATAAATTAATTAATTAATTTATAAGAACTAAACCGTAAATTAATTCAGCATTGACTTCATAGCAAACACAGAGAATCAGCATAGTTCTCAGATCATCGGGCAAAAAAGGCATTTTTTAAACGGTCACTATAAATCAGATCAGTTCAGACAAGGCCCCGATTTGCAGCAGGTAAATCGAGCTTATCGTGCGAGAGTTTCAAAGCCGTTTACATTGCTGAACTACTCTGAAATCTGAAAAGGGTAACAAAACAAAACAAAACAAAAACAAATGGAATTATAAAGTAAAACGACAACAAAACCAGAAAGAAAAACTGAAATACAAATAAAATCAAAACAAAAAATTCTTAATACATGAAAATCGTGCGTTTCGTTTTGCTTCGGGGGGCCAATATCCATCGACTCATCCATCCACTTAGCCAACAATCGGTCGACCGTCGATCGAATGCAACTGCATGTCGTAATCAATGGGATCTGAGGAAAAGCCGCAAAATTGTTCAATTACAAAGGCCGAAACCACACACTCATCGCAGTGCCGACGCCTGCAATTAACGAGCTGGCTGAGTAGTCGAGTCCATTAGGCCAACACTCCACTCGAGTCGGGTCTCGAGAACCAACTAACCGCTTTGCTAAGCGGAAACGTGGCACCTGAGCGAATTGGGGGCCCAAAACAAAAGCGCCAACAAAGCGGGCAAGCAAAACAAGCCGAGATCGGGCCAAAAACGATGACGTCGCTGGATTCCCATTCGAAACTTCCAATGGAAGCGCAGCATGGAGCTTTTGGCCCGATCGCTGGACTCATACCTGCTGCCAATTTCAGTCGTTGTGAGCAACTCGTGCGCGCTGGACGTGTTTGAATTTAAACGCTTTTTCTCCCCCGCCCCCCTCGAAGGCGAATCCGAAGTGTAAGCAACAAGTGCCAAAAGGGAAACAAAACAAAAACCAGGCATACGTACTCATATATACACATATTTTTGTGATGTGCTGTGTGCTACTCCCCGACTTTTTAATAACTTCTGATGCCGTCGTCTAACGTTAACGTTAACTACATATTTTTTTATGAATCTTCATGTGTCTCGCTGTTCGCCTTGTGTTTAATTTCGACTCTATTTTTCTGTATTACTCTTTGGTTCCGAGCGAGAAACTTGCGTGCCGAGCGTTGTTCTAATTTTGAGCTGCTGCTTAAATTAGAGGGGCTATATATGTTTATATAATTTCGTGCGGAATTTGTGCTAAACACGTGAACGGGCCTCGAGCCGTGTGAATCGGACGAAAAAAAAAAGGCAAAAACTTGGCCGCCAGCATAAATACCAAAAGTCGCAGTTATAAGATATTCAGATTCAGATATCTGGCCTAGCCCATTGCATAATGGGCGAATGCGAGGGGAAGCGAAAACAAAAACAAAACTAAGACCAAGACCGAAAGCGAATCTGAATCTTAGTCTGGGCTTGCGTCTGTATCTGAATCTGGTTTTTCCGCTGGCGCTGTTCGATTGGTTTTTAAGCTGGCTTAAAACCATTTTCCCTCTTTCAATTGTAATTGCTGCGGCTTTTAGGCGAATAAACGAGGCAGAGTAATGAGCAAAAATTAAAAAAAACAAAAGAACACACACTGGCACACACCAAGAAGGTTTGGCTTGGCTGCGCTTTGGCGACGCCTAACGGCATTAATCAAAAGACTGAAGACACAAACTTGGCAGTGCCTCAAAAAGAGCAGGGAATATCCGCATGTGTGTGTGTGTGTGTATGTGTCTATGCGAGCACATCGCTTGAAGTGTTTTCTATTTATGACGAACAGCCATAAAAATGCTGCCAAAAATAAACGCTTGTTTGCCATAGAAGCGTGCGCTAATAGGCCATCATTTAACTTTGAGGCGTGGCCCTCAGCCGACGGGCAAGTGTTACAATCGCATTTGGCCAACAGGAAATAGAATATGTAATATTGCAAAGCAAGCTATTAGCCCACGTCTGCTCGTTGAAGTTCATTCTCTCTGAGGAGGAAATACCAGTCAAATTACATATGATTTCCTTCTAATAGAACTTCTTTATAGCCTCAAGCTTTAAAAAAAAAATGTATCATATAAAAACGATAAGGTGGTTTTTGAAGGAAATCCTTTAAAATAGATTTATAAAAATACAAATCTTTGCAAATAGGGATAATGGCATTAAGCCGACAGGAAATATAATACGTTTATGTTAATTTTCGCTGTTTACGAATTGGTTTATTCTACCCGCAAGCTTTATTGTAAAAATTGAAAATTGAAAAATTTGGTCATTGATAATTTAATTTAAAAGTTATATCTGCTAGAGATTAGGTTTGAAAAATCCCCTGAGAAAAATAAATTACATACTAAGTAGACAGCCAAATACGAGACAAAACCAAGACAAATGCTCTAAGAATTTATATATTCACTCCATTCATTTTTCAATGATCAACCGGAGAAAATCCCATCTGGTTGTAGTAAATTCCGTAACCATCCATCACCATAATTATGGGCTTCACTCCAGTTAATCTCATATATTTCAAAGTTAATGACGTTGTCATAGAACATTTAACCAAATATGTTCCCACAGCACAGATCTAAACAGAGTTGTAGCTAGGCAGCCACTACAGAATCATTGAGAAATCAATGGCCATTTGGTACTCGGTTTTGGCACAAATCAAACTTGAAATCGCACCCACGTCTAGAACGAGGCGTTGAACCACACCATGTGGGTGGCAGCCCCGATGACGACGACTACGAGACTTCGCTGGCCGTGTGGGTTGGCAAGGCAAAAAACGAATATATATTCGGACAGCAAACAAATCGAAAAGTGTAAAAAATGCCAGACACCTACGTGCACATCGCATTCTGTGATATAGATACACCAAAATACATATGTACATACCGATATTCGCCAGTGCAAAGTCATGATATTTGGGCATTACGTAATGCCCTAAACTAGGTGTGTTACCTGGCCCTCTTCTACCAATTTAAGTCACGACAAAACTTTCGATGTTTGCCTGCTGACCAACTGAGTAAACTAGGGAGCGTATTGGTCAGTGCGTCAGCCGAGACATTCCCATGACCATTACCATTCCCATGACCTTGCCTCGAGCTGAATACTCAATATATAGAACGCGGTGAGAAGTGGAGTGGAGTGGGGCTCATTCCACTCCAGTGGCGAGTGCAACTAATTAGGTTCATTGCCAATGTCAAGTGTCAGTAAATGACATCAGCCGCGGGATCACTCATAAGTCGGAGGAGCAATTCATTTATTTCCACTTTTTGCTGTCCCCGCCACTTAATTTATGCGATCCGCACTTTTGTCACTGAGAAAAAATAACAATAAAGGGATTTCTCATATCTACTTAAAGTTAATTGAAGTAGGAAAAAATTTATGTTAATTTATAAACAACATTTAGTTAGTTTAGCAAGCTAAATATATACCTTTTTATTTGACTCATGAGTCAGACTTCCAAATAATAATGCCCGATAAAATAAAATTAATGATAATATTACGCTAAGTATACCCATTTGGAACCTGTTGAAAATATCAAGTATCTTTGGCATTTAATGATTGCAGGCAAAATCAATTTATAAATAAATATTGTTTCCAGGAACCCTAATCATTAACATTTTTATTTTGGAAATCGCCAAAGAATCATTGTTTTTGAAGCTTACTAAAAGTTAATAATTTTGCAATCATATAGGAAACTAATAGATAAGAGCGTTTTCTCATTTTCTTGTACATATGTCGTTTTAAGTGATTCATGTTTTCATTAAAAAACACATGAATAATCACTATTTGCAGTCCCTGATTTTCTCACTCTGTACTCTCCTGTAGGGGCGTTAAAAAATGTTCGAGCCACAACTCATCGCTGTGCTCAGCAAGTGATGAGTGATGTCATCTCAGAGTTGTTTACCTCTCCGAAAAGTGTTTGTCAATAAATAGTATTTGTATTTGGAAATCTGCATACCAACCTCGCTCAGAACTGGACATGCTATGATATATGTGCGCTGGCAACTGACTCGTTAGAAACGCAACCGGATTTCCTATAATTAAGTCGGTTAGACAGTCTTTTGACGCCTCGTTGTCTTCGCGACACGGTGTGGAATAATGCCAAAAAGGCCAACTTCAGATTTCAATTCGTTGGCCACTGTTTGTGGAGCGGACGGACAGACAGCGACAGCTAACTTTCGGTTTGCGCAAATTGTTAGGGTAAAAGTGCGACAAGTGAAAACGGGCAAACAATTGACAATTGATCGTTGCAGATTTCATTACTGTGATTAAAGCCATTATTATCCTCGGCGGTGGCTCCCACGTTTACACACATGTTGGCCTTCTACTGTGGCGTTTGTGAAAGACTTGCTCAAACATCAACATCAACATTCACATTCACATCCACAGCCAGCACTGCCCACCAGATCTGCTCGCTTTTGCCGCGGCGAAATTCCAAACTAAGTGATTTCTGTTATTTTTCAGACTCTTTTTTTATTGTTTTTTTTATTACTTTTTTTTTTGTTATTTTTGTATTCAATTTTCCTTTTCGCCCGCTTCGTTTTGGCTTGGAAGCGACGAAACCAGTTTTGCTTTATAGCCAGATTCAGAGATATTCGCACACACACATTCGCTGGCGAAACCCCCCCGCATTTTTTTTTCCTGCTGCTCTCTGGAGCTTTGAGCTTTGGCCATGACGTCATCGTTTGTTTTGGCCTGGCCAAGAGAGCAGCCGCTCAGATCGAGCTACTGAAACAGTTCGCTTCGAGCAGCGATCGTGTGCAAACGAAACTAAAACTGAAACTGAAACCGAAACTACATACATATAACTAAAGCTAAAGCCGAGCCGCGTCTGATCAATAGAAATTCTGTTCTGTCCATTTTCCGATCAGTGTTTTGAACGGGAGTTACACCTGTACATATGTGCGAGTCGCAAGTCGCAGGTGAAGTGCAGTGACGTGCAGTGAAGATGGACGTCAAGGACATTAAAGGCGCCAAGGTGACGCACGCGGGGCTGCTGAAGCACAATTCCGATGGCAGCACCGAAACGCAGAAGATAACCCATGCGGGATTGGTGGCCCGGAGTCCCGAGGGCACCGCCGCCAAGGGGATGAACATCCGGGGCAACGAGGACCTGTGGGTGGAGATCCAGGCGAATACGTTCCGCAACTGGGTCAACGAGCATTTGCGCGAGACGGGAATGCAGGTGAGTTATAGATACATATGTATGTAGATACATGCACACATTCCATTCCGTTCCCCTAGCACTCACAATAGGTTATGTAACACTTTCTAACCGACTGAATACCTCTATACCTGCCGACTGAATGTCTGATCGATCAAGCGCGAAAAACAATTACCCAATCAATGGGTCGGGTCCGGTGAATAAGGAATCCGTAGAACTATCGATGAAGCAGGGCCTGAGAACACGAATACACAGCGGTTATACAAAACATTTTTAAATTATACATTTTATCTGGTGTATGAATTACTAATGGTTGTACAACTAAGACTTTCGAGGCTGTCGTAGAAATGGAATTTGAGCTAGATATCAACTAGCAATGTATATTTCCAATTAGCATTCATACTTGTAATTCAACAAAAATGCCTTGGGCACTTGCCTTAATGAAACTTTAAGTAAAAGTGAATATTTAAGGCTTTAAGACCACATATCTATGAGAAACTGAAAATGCAAAGAAATATAAAAAAGCTTATACAATGATTGAATAATTGTTATTATTAACTATAGTAAAAACAAGAGAGAACGCTATAGTCGGGTGCCCCGACTATCAGATACCCGTTACTCAGGTAAAGGGAGTGCGAGGGAGATGGAGATAGAAACTTTGATCACGCATAACTTTTTAACGAATGGTCCGATTTGAAAAATTTCTTCTACATTTCGATAGGTATTGATAAACACAATAAAACTGCATTTTTACTTTTCCGAAATATTTAAATTTTTAAAATCGTATATAAGCGATTGTGGGCGTTAAAGGGGGCGTGGCACCTTTTTGAAACAAACTTGCGCTGCGTAGGAACTCCTAGAATCTGCACGCAAAATGCCAATCTTCTAGCTTTTATAGTTTGCGAGATCTCAGCGTTCATACGGACAGACAGACAGACAGACGGACAGACAGACGGACAGACGGACAGACGGACATGGCTAGATCGACTCGGCTAGTGACCCTGATCAAGAATATATATACTTTATAGGGTCGGAAACGCTTCCTTCTACCTGTTACATACTTTTGCACGAATACAATATACCCTTTTACTCTACGAGTAACGGGTATAAAAATACAATAAAAGAGTTCGTTTTTTTTGAGAAAAATCAGCAGGAGGCCCTCAGCTTGACTGGGATATTTCTATATCATAAGCTAACTTTTAGTTTCTTTTTCGTTGCGTTTAGGTCTAATTTATTTAAAAGTGAACAAGAATAAGCTAATCGGTGTATTGTTGGTTTCGGTGTGGTATACAGTGGTTAGTAATGCAACGATAATAGTTAGGCCTTTAAAAAACTTGCAACTTAACAAATATTTAAAGTATGCTGAAACTCAAAGTGAGTTCTGCATATTAAGATAAATATAACACCGGAAATGATAAGAATTAATCTTCCCTAAAAATAGTTAAATCAATGGTTTCGATTATGGTCATATACTGATTCCATTCAAGCTAAATACGAACTTTTATATTGCCTTTAGGCATTCAGAACCCGTAAAAATATCAATCCCCATCATAAACTGGGGCTCCAAGCTCTTCCGCGAGTTGCCTTAAATGGGCAGGCTCATAAAACTTGGATTTAGCGCCCACGCAGATCGGCGGTTTCATTGGCAAGTGGCACCAGCGATTACAATTACAATAATTCCAAGAGTACTCACACGAATTTACGTACTGGCAACAATGCATTTCATTTGTCCAGGGACTTTTCGATTGTCAGTCAGTCACTCGGATTTTCTCACACGCACCGGACTGAGCGACCTGAACCGACCATATTTGGCCGGTTGAATGCCAAGGCCGACGCATCGATTCCCATTACCAGTTACAATTCACAAAACAAGCTAAAGCTTTTGTCCGCGATCTTGCCCAGTTTTGTGTATAATTTTCGTGTTTTTTTTTTTCGGCTGGGCCAAAAACGAATGTGATGAGCAAGGCTGAAGACCCCAGTAAACGGCGCTAATTGAGAGCCAGGCCAAAGTGACCTGGCTCGCATCTATTTGGGTCAGCAAACCAAAACGAGACGGCCAAGTTTGCGCTTTTTACGCTGTTTACAATTCTAGCTCATGCGTAAATATGACACAAATAATATTGCAATCAACTTTGTATGACAAGTGCATGCACAAACAAAGGAGAAGATCTTATTTAAAGAAGAATTGTGCTTAGAAAAACGTTTTCCTTCAGAAAGAGGAGGTCTGGGGAATTTCATTATTCTGCTATACAAATTTTCTTTTGAGCTTTAAACTATATGATTAATAAGATATGTTACCAAATATTCAACGGAGACGAAAAATTTCCATTCAAAAATCAAATAAAGCTTGTTTCATAGTCCCAAGAAAACGACTGCACTGAAAATTTAATCAGAATGCCCATATGTTTTGTCATCTGGAGACAAATTCTACATGCAAATAAAAATGCACGTAACAATGGGTGAATATTCTGTCTGGTAAAAATGCAACTTCCCGCCGAAACTTCAGTTCGTATCGTAAAAGCAGGCAGAGGCATCTTAAAAATTTAAAGGTTGTGTGCACAGAATAACAGAAACGACAACAAATAACAACCTGCGGCAGCTTGTTAGAGAGCCGTGGCGCAACAATGTGCGAGATTTTTATGGCATCCAATGAATATTTTCCTAGGCACAAACAAACAGCAACAGACACGCGATTGTCTCCGTACCCAGTAAGCCAGTTCGCCAGTTCTCCAGTTCGCCAGTTCCCCGGCTGAATGTTGACAGCCCACCAGATAAAAAGCTTTATGTCAAATGCTTAAAATCGCGCACAATTGGTTGCGGGCGGAGAAAGCCGCTCAGTTCGGAGCAGCCAGCTAACCAGTTGGGCCGTGTTCCCATGCTCCCAAGCCCATGCTCCCAAGTTCCATGTTCCCTGCTCCGAGATCTGAGTTCCGAATAGGCGGTTCACCTTGTAAAGTGGGCCACCAGTTTGCGGAAGGGGCGGCAGTTGCCGTTGATTGCTCATTAGGAAGGCTGTCTGTCAAGCGGACTTCTTGTATATGGACAGACTCAGAGGGCGTCTCACATGCTTGCTACTCTGTGATGGGAATTATGTAGTCACTCAAACTATACTAGGTGCTTAGGAAATGCTCATAGAATCGTTCATTTCTAATCTCTTTCTTTAAAGACTTATTAGAATAGATTGTAAGTCATTATAACCTACTTTGCAAGGAATACTTTCGACTTGAAATACAGTATTTAAAAATACTAATTTAAAATTTAGTCAATTGTCATTTACTATTAATACAAAATTAACCGAAAAAATGTTATTTCTTACTATATTATTTAGTAAGAAGCCAGACAAACTTTCTTCCCAATATTTACTTACTTTGTGTAACATTTATTTTCTACAAAATTTCCCATTACTGTTGTTAATAATAGAGTAAAGTTAATGCAAATTTCTATTGTTTTTTCTAGGTTCATGACTGGGCCACGGATTTCTGCGATGGCACTTGCCTGTGCGCTCTTGTGGAGAACCTGCAGACGCGTCCACTGAAACCCTCGTGGAACAGGCGACCTGCCAACCAGCATCACTACCTGGAGAACGCCACCACGGCACTGAAATCGATAGAAGCGGATCACATCAAGCTGGTGAACATTGGCAATGTGGACATTGTGAACGGGAACATAAAGCTGATCCTGGGATTGATCTGGTCGCTGATTGTGCGCTACCAGATCGGACGTAGTAAGTTCCCGCCGCGCAAGCTGATGCTCGCCTGGCTGCAGGCCGCTCTGCCGGACTGCAGGATCACCAATCTGACCACCGATTGGAATAGCGGTGTCAACCTGGCCGCCCTCTTGGACTACTGCCAGCCGGGCCTGTTCCCGCACTGGCGAAGCCTCGATCCCGGCCAGAGTGTGCGCAACTGCACCCAGGCCATGGACTTGGCGCAGCGCGAGTTTGGAGTGCCGAAGGTCCTGGAACCGGAGTACCTGGCCTCGCCCTGGCTGGATGAGTTGTCCGGCATGACGTACCTCTCGTACTTTATGAAGCCCGGTGGTCCTGGTTACAATGCCACCATGCGTTGGGTGAACACGCAGGTCAAGGATCCTGTGAAGAACTTTACGGTGAGTCGGGCAATCTCTATTAAAAATATTAATAGTATGTCTCTGTAAAATGTTACGAAAATTTTACTGTGGAAAGTCCGTGACTTAAGCTTTAATGAGCTATCTAAACACAAATATTCATCAGCTAATAACCTTGTGTTCAAAGAAAAACATGAAATAGCTTTTTAAGAAATTAAGCATTACATTGCTATAAATGTAGCCGTTCATTAAAGAAAAATAAATACTAATTGATTCCGTATATGTACAGCCTTTCAAAAATAAGCTCAGCACTTAACTGCGTTTTAATATTGCAGACCGACTGGAACGATGGACGCGTAATGTGCGAAGTTATCAAGGGACTGGGTGGCTCGGCGCCTGCACCGGAAAAGCTCAGCACCGATCCCTTCCACTACGAGAACAACATTCGGAAGGCGGTGGAGGCGGGCGCTCGGCTGGGCGTGCAGCCCATCCTGACGGCCAAGGACATGGCCAACCCGGAAGTGGAGCACCTGGGCATCATGGCCTACGCGGCCCACCTGCAGTGGGTGCCGCCAAGGCCGCCGCTCTCCGACCTGGTCACCGTCTACCTGGAGAGCACATCCGGTCGGGTGGGCGAACCGGTAAGTGGAGCATGTGCATATATACAGTTGCAATCAGAATAATAGTACATAGAAATGGAATGAATGTACAACATGGGTTGTATATTAACATAAATATAAATTTCATTCACAGTTCAATTCTAATATTGATGATGTTACAGTCCTAAAAGTTAATTCTATTTAATAAAAGGAAAGGCAGTCGGTCTTATAATGTTCTAACTTCATAAAGTCTACCTCTAGATCTATGTTTTTAAACACTTTAGAAGTCAAAATTTTGGAGTGGTAATTTTCAATAAAAAAATTTAACTATTACTTATCAAAAATGTAAAGATAAAGATAAACTTGAGTCCCAATTTAAAAATATATTTTTACCAAAGTAAATTCTCCACTTATATGTACCATTTTAAAGTTATCAATGCTATTATTCTGAACACAACTGTGTAAATATACACAAATGCATCTTCAGAGATCCAAGTGCAGTTGGTTAATGTTTAATGTCCCATTCACACGCAGACCCACTTCCGCGTGGACGTGATGTCCCGGGACATAAGCCTCAGCTCAGTGCGCTGCCATGTGGTGCCTCCGTCCGGACAGCCTGGACAATCCGTGCGCCTCAATGCCCACGGCGAAGGAGTCTTCGTGCCTGAGCGGTACGGAATGCACGAGATTGTGGTGGAGATCGGCGAGGACAGCTTGGGTGGACACTTCTTCCGTGCCCTGCCCCGCCTGCTGCAGGTTGCGCCGCCGGGCATGGCGCCCTGCGCCTTGGGTAGTCTCGTGGAGGTGCTGGTCAATGCCACCGGGGCGCCCAAGACGGAGGACATCCTGGTCACGGCGGTCTCGCCCACGGGCATCTCGCACAACTGCCCGCTGAAGAAGATCGACGAGGGACACAGTGCCATATTCAAGCCGGACGAGGCGGGCATCTGGGAGATAGCCATCACCTACCAGGGCCGCCACATCCAGGGAGGACCCTTCACCTGTGCCGTGTTCGATGCCTCCGGAGTCTCGGTCCACGGATTAGATGGAGCCATGCCACTCCGCGCCCACACCTTCGAGGTGGATGCTCGCGGAGTTGGCGTTTCAGGGGAACTTCATGTGGACATTGTGCACGACAAGCATTCGCTGGTCTGCTCCGTGGAGAAGATCGTGGAGAACAAGTACCGGGTCACCTTTATGCCCAGGCAGAATGGAAAATACCGGGTGTACATCTACTTCAATGGCTACGACGTCAAGGGATCGCCATTTATGTGAGTAAATTTATGAGTAGTTAAGTGGGAACTTTTCAAAATCTATCAGAGTTATTTTTAAACGACCGTCTTAATTACAAATAAAAAAGTATTGATATTTCATCATTGATCACTAAAATAGAATTGACAGTCACAATCATCGGAACTTAACAAGTTTAAAAATCTGTTATAGATTAAACCCTTTCTTACTAATAAAAAAAGCCGACGGTTTCTGCTAAGAATCTCGTCCATCGATAACTTTTTATTTGCAATAAAACCGGGTTTATAAACGTTGTAATAGTTTAACCTAAATAAAAAGTTCAATTTATTAACAATTGATTACCATTTCAGCATGCGTGTGGGCACCAAGGGAAGATCTGGCAAAACGCGTAGTAGTCCTCTGCATGACAGCAAACACCGCTCGGAGAGCCCATCGATGCACTTCATCTCCACGACGAATACCCGGCACAATGACTATCGGAACTCCTCCCTTTCGAGGCACAACACGGCGGAGAGGACCAACAGCTACTCGCCGCAGTTCTCGCCCAAATTGGACACCACCGATTATCACAGTTCGAGTTCCAGGTACTATAAGCGGGAGAGCGAGGTAAGTTGGATTCAGGGGGTCTAAGGCATGCGGCATGGGATTCCTCATTCTTCCTCATTACCCAACCCATCAAAATTGAATGTTTTGGCTAACATACACACACACATCCTTGGTCCTGTCCCCAAACACACACACTGAAAACTACCTTCGACAGGAGAACCATGCTACCCCGCCGCCTGCTCCACCGCCAGTTAGTGGTTCACCCACGGTCAAGTATCTTAACTCGGCCGATCTTTACACGGAAACCCTGAACGGTCGCCGGGATTCGAAGACCTCGAACAGCAGCTCCACGAAGAACGACTACTACTACGACAAGGAGAACGAGCTGTACAGCCAGCGGCGCGCAGTCAACAACAAGCCCAAGTTGACGCCACCGCGCGAGGAACGCGAATTGGCCTTCAATACCAATACCAGCAGTAGCAGCAGCAGCTTCCAGCAGCGCCACCAGCAGCTGGCCACTAGCACCCTGACCAGATCGCTTAGTCCAATACCTAGTCCCACACTCAATGTAACTAAATTTTGTTGTTTCGATTTGCTATCCCGAAAAAAGAGAATTATCCGAAAACCAAAGATTAACTCTGGCCTGCTTTGTGTGAATAACTTGTTGCGAATATTTGCTAATCCCTGTTTTATTTTCCACAGACCCGTTCCAGTGAGCTTCACACACAGAGCCCACTGACCATCAAGACGTCCAACCAGTTCGAGAGTTCTGCCCGCAACATCACCAGCAGTCCACGACACGCCTCCGTTTCGCCCGTGCAGCGTTATTCCCCCAATAGCGCCTACATCAGCACTGCCACGCACCGGATGGGCAGTCCCTTGACCAGCCCGGTGACCAAGGTAATGTTAGAAAATCTTTGAAATACGATTGCCAAACCATCACAAATAGGTGTTGTTAGGTCCTCCGGTACTCACAAAATATTAAGGCAACAAATGTTATGCATTTATTTCGACCTATCTCTTCGAACTAAAATGCAAGTTGTTGTCAGCCAAAGCAAATATTTAATCGCTTCATTTGAGGTGGTGTATGAATTTTTAAAATAAACGACTTTTTAAGTGCTTTAATACAGGTCAATAAATCAGTCACTCATATTTTTATTCGTTTGTAAATATGAATATGAATATGATTTTATGGAGAAAAGGCAATTTACTTTTCTTATTGGGGTAAAACTTTGACCTTTCTTAATACTCTAAAATATGCTTTTTAATAAAGTCGAAATAGCATTTTTTTGCTTAAGTAATTTGTGAAAGTGAAAGCCGAAGCAAAGCAGAATAACCTAAAAATATCTCAAGTCAACTATAAAATATGCTAAAATATTTTTGAATCCCTGAGTCTAGTGTGAAGGCTATGTAAACTTCTAATAATAGTTTATAATGGTTTCAAGCTATACAAATTTCTTAGTTATTTATGAAGATATAATTTTTTTATTGTAATCCCTCAATTTATTCTGTTTTTTTTTTTTAACCTTTCCAGAATGGTTACGAGTCCTCGCGAACTGTGGAGAAGTCCTCGACCTACAAATCCACCTCGAACTATGTGACCGACACGAATGTGCGTGCCAGTCCCTCTTTATACGGAACTGCCGAGCGGCTGCGTAGGACTGGATCCCCGGAGCCGCGCATCGACCACTCCTCCAATGTGAGGGTGTCCTCGATGAAGCCTGCTTCCGCCAGACGCGACAGCTGGGATGTCATCAACAAGACCAAGCACATGCTCTCACACAATTCGCTCGAATCGCTGGCGAACATGACCGAGAAGCAGCTGAACACGGAACTGCAGTACAACCGGCCCGATTTGGACCACGAAACGCACCGGAACACCCAGTACAACAAGTTCGCCCTGCACAAACAGCAGCAGCAGCAGTCGGACTATCGCCGGGATTCCCCCGACGATGGGGAGCGCTACATGTAAATTTTAATAAAATTAATTTGTTCCAATCGGGAATACCGTAGAAGCCACTGGTGTTTTGAAATCACTTTTAAAAGTGTCTAAAAGTATGCTATGAATTAGAAAACGTCTTTGATTCAGCACTTATCTATCGTTTTCCGATTTAGACACATTCATTGTTAGACACATTCGTGGTTTCTAAGTCCTCTTAACAATTTAATTTGTTTCTATGTATAAATTATTTATATCATTCTTAATTCATTTGCAGACCCAGTGCCATTACAGTCAAGTCACATTCGAACAATACGTATACGGACAAGTCCGGCGGCTATACGAAAACCGTTAAAGAGTCCAGCGAGCATGTGGTGACCGAAAGCAATGGACACGGAACTGCTCCTGGATATGGTTACAGCTCGCTCTCTAGATTTCGGCCCATAGACAGCAACGCCACTGGTGCCAGGGCCATTCGGGTGCAGGATATTCCGAACGGCTCTATCGGACGACCCGTCGAGTTCGAGATCGATGGCTCGAAGGCGGGCTCCGGCAATCTGGAGATCCTGGTCAACGGCGGGCGTGTCACCTCCTCGGTCCGCTCGCTGGGAGGTCAGAGGTTCATCGCCAGCTTCACGCCGCACGAACATGGAACGCACACAGTGCAGATCACCTTCAATGGCGAAACAGTTCCAGGTGAGTCTTGAGTTCGCGCATTTCCCGATATGTGGGTGGGATAAGTGGTTTAGTTACTAAAAAGGCACCTCACTTGGGACCACATATTTTGGACATGATCATAGATAGGAATAGCTTACTAGTTTTTCTATTGTCATACTCCAGCACAGGGTATACATATATGTTTTGTACAAAAGTATTTAGTTTGTTGAAATAAAAAAGTATTTTACAATTTTTTCTTATGTTTTTAAGACAATAATAATTGCTTTATTTTTAACGAATGAACAATTTTTTTCTTTTTATTTTAAAAGTGCTTGTGAAGTGTTGAAAAATGGTATTAAACAACAACTTTAAGACCATTTATAATTGGTTGGAGTAGAAGAAAGGTTGAATATTACATTTTTGACAAAATTTGTTAACTTAAAAAATATTGTCTTTACATTATTTGGAAGTGTTAATATTTTAAATGCTATCTTTCCGAAATTCAAAAAATTAAAAAATACAATTCTATCAATTCGCTAAAAAACTTTTAGCTTTCAAAAATTCGAAAATGATATAATAAAATTCCCAAATGTACATAATTGAATGGTTAATAAGATCCATTAAAAACAGTTCATGGTGAATATGTAATCTGAAGAGTATTCAAAAAAGAAACTTCTTTCAGTGTAAGAGTCTTTTAAGTATCGCTATTGCTTCCTGGTTTGGTTATTAGTTATTTTATAGAGAACTCTAACCACTGTGCGGCGAATTCGAGTCATGTGAGTCGCTCTCTGAGTGTCTCGCTCCCGCATACTCTCTCCCAGGCTCTCAGCCCAGCTCACCTGTGCTCACCTGCTGCGATCTCTCAGAGATTTACGCTCTGGCGCGCTCAGCGCTCGGTTTTACCTGCTCGACGGGTTTTTGGTTTGATGTCGCTCCCCCGAGAGTCGCGTTGGCAGTCGAAGATCGCGCTTCAAACGAAACTGACACGTCGGCGGCATCGCAGCTCGCAAAACGCCAGGAAAATTGGCAAGAAAAACGCTCTGAAATTGTGATTGTGGCTAGCAGAGAATCAGATAAAAGTGAAGAATTGTGTGTTAAAGACAAAACAAGAACCCCACGCGTAAATAAATAACAACAGTTGGCCAACAAAAGAACACGGAGCTCTTTTCGGCTCCCGGAATGTGAAGCGAATCGAAAAGATTCCGTGTCTCAGATTTCTAAGCCAAAGAAATATGCTAATATTCGCCCCTCCACTCTCTGTTTTTTCCTTTTCTACATTTTGGGGTCTCTTGTGCGAACAAAAACCAGTTTAATGAACCTTTAAGCTGAAATATTTCAACCCGATGCTCAGGCCGCGGTGCAGCGTTTTGTAGTGGCTGTGTTTTGGCCAGGCTAGGCCAAATCAATAATGCGAAGAAAACTGTCTCCGCAATGCGATGCAATTATATTAGCAAAGGGGCAGCCATCTTGCTTCGCCAACTGCAATTTCCACTCTTGGCCAAGCCAAAGGCGCAGATACAGATACAGATATAGACACTTGATGCAGTTGTATGTGGTTCAAGGCGCACTTGTTGCATGCCTGGCCATTGTGCGTATATCTCGCGGCTCAGGCGGAAATCAAAGCAGTCGATTTCCCCCGCTACCTGGGCGGAATATCAGCTCCTGCCGCACCACTGCTGCTGCTGCAGCCCAAAACCCGTTGGGATAGGTATGGGTTGTCAGTCAGGTATGCGGAGGGAGCGACAGGTATGCGTAAGATGCCAGATGCCATTTGCCATACGCCATATGCCAGATCTCCGGCGCAGATTGCGATTTCTTGGCCACGTCGGCCACTTTCCTTCCACCGATTTTGAAGCTCACGAGATATACATATGCTTAGTGTTTAAGCATCGTGAGCAAACATTTCGTTTCGATTTCGTTTGGCTCCGTTTCGTTTCTTTTTTGTGTTAAACAATGAGTGACTGGCGGCGGCCACACCTCTCTCTTCGATTTTAGCCCCCTTTATCCGCTTTTACCCGCCGCTTTTGGCCATTTCCGCTCAGCATATTGGCACACATTCCCACTTCCAGCGCTCGGCTATATGGGATTTTTATGAGCCACCGCCATTCAAAGTGAAACTGCCTGCCCGTCTGCCTGCGTTGTGCATAATTTAATAACGAAAATTGTCGAAAAGCAGCAGCATTAACTGGTTTTTGACGCGCCCCTTGGCCCCCCAAATCCAACCCCCAACCCCAGAAAGCCGGAGTTCAACTCGAGTGATTATAAATACTTAAAACAGAATGTATTAAAACGAATATAAAACTAAAGTGTCGCCGGTCGTGGTAAAACGCGATTAAAACGTGCGCCGAAACGTGGTCGTGCCGCGATTTCATTTTGTGCAACGCTCCGCAAATTCTTATAAGCGTTTTCACTTAATCGTTGTCTTGTTGAAATTCAGATTGCCGCACTCGACGCATAAGCTTACACATAAATAAATAATTTACAACCCGCTGACATAATCGCTACACGAAATAATTTCCACCTCTTTCAAGTTCAGACGTGCCGCCAGCGATTGTGATTTGATACAACAAAAGAATAAAGGTCCACGCGCGTTTTCAGCCTCCGATTTAAATTCCAGCAATCTAGCACTGTCAACTGCACCGGTTCCAGTCTCCAGCCACAAAAACGTAAATCTTCCCATGTAACATTCAAAAAATAGTTTGGTGTAACGGTCAGGTTCAGATTCGGATTCAGAATCAGACTTCTGCGACAGCTGCAGGCCATCTAACGGGCTTTTGCGGCCAGTAGTCACGTAACCGCAGGCAAACAAAAACCCACAGGTGCCTGCACTGAGCGAAACACTGTGACTTAATTAATATAACTTATTTGTCTATATATTTCAATTCTTAGAGTTCCCAACTATAATTTAATATTTCTGTAATGTAAAATAAACCGTTTTTATTTATTTTCTGATATATTATTACTATGATCCGGGGCCGTCTCCGAAATCTATTTCAACTTACTATAATAATAGAAAAAAGTCCTTTGTTTGTTAGGAGAGGCTTTTTGTAATCATAATTTACATGTGGTTCGTTAAGGATTGATGCAAAATCGAATATGGGTCCACACATTTGTTGAGATACAAATAAAGATACTATTAATGTTAATAAAATAATTAATATAAAAGAGGATAGATGATTAAAACGAAATTCTAACAAAAGTTTATGCACAGTAATATAAGAATTTTTATAAAAAGTTCTCATTAAGGATTCGGATTCGTTGGGGTAAATAAACTAGTCTAAAAGTCAAGATGAATCGCTGTTATGTGTGCAATGTAAAATCGAATATTTTCATGTTCTTAACTCACTGACATTGAAAATGTTAAATTTCTCATTTGCAAAACACTTACTTACATCTGCCACAGATTTGTTCCCAGTGTAGAACAATAGTAGATGCCTATGCAGATTGAATAACAGCGTTAGCTAGCTAGCTGCACTTGTTCTCCGACCGGCAGGCAACAACTCAGCGCTGCGATTAACACTCCAGCTGGGAAACCGGCCAGGAAAGCGGCAAAAAGACTGCGTTTTTAGTTAGTCGACGCGCAGTTGCTCTTGCCACTTGCAACACGCAACTTGCCCCACAGCGACAGCGACGTTGCAACATTTGTCTGAGGAAGTCGACCAACTTTTACTAGGTGCGTTAGACTCTTTGGAGCTGCGGTCGACTAACTGTAACTTTTTGCATAGCCGCTGGCCATGAGCAGAGTTATGAGAATGCGATAACTGATTAATGATGGCCCCAATTGGTAGAATACCGAAAACAAACAGCCAGAAACAGTTACGAAAACTGTTCGAGCCAAAGTGCTAAGAGCAGACCGCGGATGGGAAGTGTCTCATAGCGAGAGATTTTCACAGCTGGGGCAAATAAAAAATGTATTTTTTGTTTGAACCCAGTGATGGAGAAGTTTCCCAGGGAAAGACAAGTCGCGCGTTAAGCCATTCAGCCGGGGAACCCAAAACGAAGCGAGTTTCGAGCTATGACAGTGCTACAGCTAGACTTTTTTCCATCGAACTGGCGACTGACCGTTTCAGCAATTTTCATGGAAAGCCATAAAAAAAAAACGGCAACACAACAACACAGCAACACAGCAGCAACTGCAAACGAGCACTAAAAGGAAAAGTGCAACAATTGCAAAAAGAGAAATGCATGGAAAGTTGCAAACAAAAGTAAATTTGAGCGCCAGGCAACAAACACAGAAAAACACCGAACCCAACCGTGTCCAATAAAAATGCTGTGAGATGTGAGATGCGAGTGCCAACAAATAAGCGAGCGTTTAACGAGCCAATTGCCAATCTGCTCCACCATCGCAAATTGGCAGCGGCATCGCTCGACATCATCGAGCCACTCGATTGCGGCTTCCCCTTGCAATTTAATGATGCTTTCTGGCTGGTTTTCGAAACATTGAAACATTCCTGAACTAACTCTGTCGAATCTCTTGTTGCCACCCTCCGACCACCTGTAATGTAGACTGCCACAGATACTGTTTTGAAGCTCAGGCAGGCACAAGATACGCAGCTCTAGATCACAGATACAGATACAGATACAGCTACAGATACGCACTTGTCGCCGGCAACCAGGCGGCACAGATTGAGATTGCGACAATTATAATGAGGCGCAGCGAGAAACAATGCAAAGTCGCAGCGGAAACCTTGCCAGCTTAAGAATGCGAGGGCTGGTTTTAAAGTTTTGATTCACTAATAACAAAATAAAATCCTTAGAGAAATCATTGTATACAATCTGTATGGCTATTTCCCTGATCTATACAATGATTTAGTTTCTCATAAGGATTTTATTTAGTTATTAAATATTTATCGGAAATAGCCCTCTTTAGAACAGTAAACCAAAGCAAGTAAAGAATATAAATCTTTGTAATCAAATTTGGTATGTAAAAGATATTGAGCATTTTTGAGAACTTTTAGTAAAGAGTTAAGAGAAAAAGCAAATGGAATGATTTCTCAATATTTGAATGTTTTTCAAATTTTGTAAAGATCATAATCCCTTTTTGTGAACATTTATCTTAAGAGGTTTGGATAACAAACGGGACAATTAATATCTTAAAGAAAAAAAAACAAACGTTAAAGCAATCATAATATCTTAAATGATAATATCAGAAAGTCTTACGTGCAGATTCTTATTTATTTAAAAACACAGAGCTTTCCATGTCAAAAGTAGAACAAATCAGATAATTTACTAATCATCTTTCAGCTCTGTTTGCCATACTCATATCAATTTCTCCAGCTGCAGGTGCAATCGTTATTTTGTGGGTCAAAAGTCGTTATTTGATTGTGCTCAGCTTGTTATACTAGCAATTTCTTTTCTGTTTATTATTCGTGTATCTTTTGTTTCAATCGCACTAACGATAGCCAGTTGCAAATTCTAATATAGCAAAATATTGGGCACAGCTTAATAGTTAGGGGGAGGCTTTGCCAATTTATTGTTAATGGGAATCTTAATGATGATAGCAAGAGTGCTTGAATATAAAGCATATCAGATTGTTATACTTGAACTGTGTGAGCCACCATCTCTGGGTGGCACTGTGGCATCGGTCTCAATTACCCGAGCTGCAGGTGCATGTAGTGGTTTTGTGGGTCAAATATCGTCATTCATCTTGGTCGTTAGGTTAGCTCTTTAAGTTGACAATTTCCAGAGCAATCTCTACTGTTTCCCAACCAGACACTAATCGATTTGTTTGTCTCACTTACAGGTTCACCGTGGCACGCTGAAATCATGTCCTCACCCGGCCTGACCGCTCTGGGCGAATCCACTCGCCTGGTACCCGCCAATACGCCGGCGGTTTTTGAGATACTGCCGCCTCCTGGACAAAGCCTGAGTAAGGGCGAGTGCGTGGCCACGGTTTTGACCCCAAGCAAGTCAAAGCTGAATGCCAGAGTCACCCATGAGGCGGCAAATGGTGCTGCTCGCATCGAGTTCGTGCCCACCGAGGTGGGCACCCACGTGATCGATGCGTCCATCAACGGCACGAAGATCGCTGGCGGCCCGCTGATCGCCAAGGTCTACGACTCCAGCCTGATCCAGGTGACGGAGGTGAATGGCGGCGTGGTCGGCCAGCCGTGCCAGTTCCGCGTGGATGCCAGCGCCGCCGGCGAGGGCCAGCTGGAGATATCCATCAACGAGGGCGAGGTTCCCAATCATGTCCAGGTGGTGGGCGGTGGTCGCTGCCTGGTCTCCTTCACGCCGGAGCAGGCCAAATCGCATCTGATCGACATCAAGTTCAATGGCGAGACGGTGCGCGGCTGTCCCTTTGTCTGCGCCGTGGCCGACACCTCCCGGGTGCTGCTGAATCTCTCCAATCTGGAGCTGATCCCGGTCAATCGGCCCTCCTCTTTTCACATCACCGTGAGCGGAGGCGGAGCCGCCGAGCTGGCCGTCAGCGTGCGCGGTCCCCAGGGTGAGTTGCCCGTCCGGGTGACCGGAGATATCCACGCTGGCTTCACCGCCGAGTTCACGCCCACCACCGTCGGCGGCCACTCGATCAATGTGGAGTACAACGGGTTCGCCGTCCAGGGTACGCCCTTCCTGGCCAAGTCCTACGACGCCAGCAAGGTGGTGGTGGGCAGTGTCTCGCGGGGAACGATGGGTCGTCCGGTGCAGTTCACCGTGGATGCGGGCGATGCCGGTGAGGGCAACCTGGAGATCACCATTTCGGCCAAGGGACAGAATATTCCCACGCAGGTGCATCCGCAAGGCAGTGCAAGGTGAGCAGATTAACCTAAATATTATTCAATTGAAAGCTCGATTTGATTCGATAAATCTTTAATTAAGTCAATGAATTTGATGCCAATTAGTATGGAATTATTTACAAATTAATGTCGTCCCATTGAGTGGTAAATTTACGATTGCCAATTGGATGCTAATTTATAAACTGACAATTATTTGTCATAAAATTTAAATGCCAATTTTATACTTTTAGCTATTTATTGTCAAATTAAACTTTTGAAACGCTTGTTTAGTATCAACTAGTCTTTTTTGATACACATTACCAAATGCGTTAGAGCAATTAACTTTATTTTCGAGTATAATTATGTAAAAAGCAGAAGACAAAAGTCAGAAACCGATGACATAAAGTTTACAAATTATTGAGCAGCAACAATAGAATAGTCAATTAAAAAATGTTCGTTTAAATGTCAGTATGAACCACGAAACTATAAAACTTTAATACGGAGAGATAGAGACTTAGAGGAAAAACATTGTATTGAAATTGAAATTTTCAAATGTAAAACTTATTAAAACAATGACCATGTTTGGATAGCTATAATAGTTAAGCCTTAAGATAATTTATTTATTTTATAAATGGGCAAAGTTAAGCCTTAAGATAATATATTTTTCTTATAAATGAGCAGTATGTAATCTGGTGTCTTATTGTCGTGTCACTTGACCATTGCGTGCAATATGGTTTAAATTACCTTTTATGTGTGTTAAGTTGAATTTTTGTATCTTTTTTAATGTAATCTTAAATGTTTCCCCTTTTGCTTGCAGATTCTCCGTTTCGTTTGTGCCGACGGAGTCGTGCGAGCACACGATCAACGTGTCATTCAACAAAATGCCCGTGCCCGGCTGTCCGATTACGGTGGGCATCAGTGGGGGCGTGGCAGGGCCGCAGGTGTCGCTGGGCGGCCCAGGTCCCGTGCATCAGACCAATTCTTTTGTAATCAATCACAACGGCGGCCGTCTGGAGGACATCGAGGTGAACGTGGAAGGTATGTAGGCAGAGGCGGCCAGAGATGGCTGCTCCGCCAATTGATGGCTACTTGAGTCCATTCCCATTCCCCCTCCCGCCAACCACATGTCATCTGTTTGGGGGGGGGAGGGAAGTCCATCTCCCCCGATTCCCCTTCATTGCCCCTATATTTGTGTTTTGTGCATTGGTTTTAGTCTTAAGGCTCGTAATTTAATTGCTCGTTTGCTAAATGTTTGTGACTGCTAAGCGTATTATTCGATTGAACCCATTTGCATACATACTCGTACCTGGTAGCAGTAACCGTATCTGTATCTGTATCTGTAATTCGTATCTGCCACTCGTATCTGTATCCGCATCGCACCCACTCTCACACACCTCAACCTCACGCACAAAGACTTGTACATTCCATTTGTATGAGCGGAAGTCGTTGTGGAAACTCCCAAGCATGCCACACCCCCACTTTTCACCGCCTCCCCTCACCAGCCCCAACTTGTGGTTAATGTCCCCGACTGAATCTGAAGACAAGGTGCTGCACTTAGAGAGTGGATTTATGGGATGCGCAGCCTCGTCGAGTAGTTTGTGTGTGCCTGTGTAATTATATGGCACATTTATCATTTGCCTATACAGTCGAACTTCGTTAACAAGAATAAACGTATTTAATAAAAGCGATAATAAAATCCAAAAGCATTTACCGCACGTGTGTAGCGTACAACTCAATTTACTTTCACACTAATTATAACTACAGGTGGTAAACAAGTTTAAGTAAAAGTAGAAATTTATATTTATATCTATATATAGTTGGCTTTTGAATTAATAGTAATTGCCCATTAAAATATTTTATCTTTGAGAACTTTTTTAATGACAGTTAAAAAGCTCTAATCGGTTTAACTTAAATTAAATTAAAAATAACTTTAATTAATTAAAATGTTTCAAGTTGAAGTTATGGAAGTTCGACTACAGTATTTTCAAAGCTTCTGATTTGTTTGCTTAGATGAAGTTGAATGTATGCAAATATCCCATAGGGCCAGATATGGAATTTCAGTATTTATAGATACCATACAGTTGCTTTTGTTATTCATGTAGTTCAAGCGTACTCCTTGTGTGTTTTGTGTGCATTTGTGATTGTGTTTGTCCTTTGATTGTAACTATATGTCCTTTTTGTAATAATGTTGCTCACTTTTGTATCTGTATTATATTTCAGGACGGCGAAATCTTTTGTACTAGACTATATATAAATATATGCATATACTTATATTACCTATACTATTAAATGAGGGAGTAGACTCCGTGCTCTCCCCTATACATATATATACTATTCACCAGGTGTATATATACTCGCTAACCGTCCGAACCACAAAATAACCCCAGAAATGAGTTTCCACTGAGCGAAACTCTAGCCAACACAATAACAAAATGAAGTATTTACTAATGTCCGATTGTTTACTAATTTGTTTCATACTGATTAATGTGTAGAATTACTCGAATAAAAATAAAAAATGGTTTAAAACAAACTCCAATAGGTTGTATATCCAGCAGACTCTTGTTCTGTATACAGTGTACAGATCCACTTGGGACTACTCGTATTTTATATCGTTTATATATTCTCTACTGTCTCTGACCCTTGTCACATCTCCGTATACTAACCATTTCTGGCACAGTCAATACAATAATCAATCAAACTAACCGCACTCCAAGTAAATGACCGATTTAATCCCCAACCACAACTAACCCCAGACTGCCCTACATTTCAAAGTTTAAAATTACTAATCGAGTGAACATTTTTCCAAATTTTTTCGCTTCATCCGCGATTGAAAACTAAACACTAACCCAAAACACATCTGACCAAACCGAATCGTTACCCAATTATCGAATTTCAACAAAACGAACAAACGAAATCAATCTTAAACTCGTTTCCGGCCGTGTCGCAACTGAAAATGTAAATCAAACCAAACACACAATAATTAATCAATACTAAAATCGAATACGAAATGATAAACAACAAAATTAAATCGCTGGCCGAATCAGGACCTGCTGGCCAGTCGGTTCCTGCGCAAGTGCATCAGTCCGCCGAGGGCGTCTTCAAGGCGGAGTTTGTGCCCCGAGTCGTCGGCGAGCATCGAGTCAATGTCACGGTCAATGGATTGGCCACCGCCGGAAGTCCATATGCAGCAAAGGTATGTATAGGGTATTCTCAAAAATAAAAATAGATCTTATTTCGAATTTTTAATCAGTGCCAATTTTACACCTACATTTAAAAAGTTCTTTATGACCGAAGGTGGGTTTTTTACACCTCTCTTGGGGAGTAAAATTAAAAAATTTCCCAGATAAGGCAAACGTTACACAATTTTCAATTGTAATTGGGTGTACAACTTAATAACCGACATTTGTTAGCGAAATTTTATGCTTTATTGTGGAAAAATCTTGCAATATATTTTATTTAAAGTATTGTCCATCGCAAGCTACAACATTTCCCCATCTTTCAGTCACCTTATGAATTCTATCCCAAAAAAATTGCGCCGGTTTGGCGACCAAAAACGAATCTATCCAATTTCGGATGCCTTGCTCTGAAGTGAAGCGAATTCCGGTGAGGGCGTTTTGCATTTAGGGTCAAATTCCGGTTATTAAATTGTACACCCAATAATACAAAATTTAGAAAAAAATGGAAACTTCTTAGGTAACGTCTTGTAATAAGTATACATTTCTTTAAAAGTCTGTTTTTTAAACGACATTTAGGACAAGCTAAAAACTTAATTTTTTCTATGATAGTCGAAAACTATTTAAAATTTATTTATTTTTTTTTAAATTGAATTTATAATAAATAACATACTGAAAATTTAATGGGAATAGCTTACAGGTTGTGCAATTAATTTTTAATCTATTTACACTTTTACAAAAAAATAATTTTTGTGTAATATTTATTGTTTTAAAAATCTGAGCGTTTTTCCGGGTTTAACATGAGCGTTTAAAGGATTTCAGCATGCAAATCTTTATTTCAAACCGTATGTGCAAATTCAAAATTACTAGCTAAAGTTTTGTTTTATTTATTTACCTTGGTAAGGTATTCCGGGAACTGGCTTACGGCTCAGTAAAGCATTCGAGTTAATTTCACTAAAATTGGTTCTCCTTTAGGTGTACGATGTCAGCGCCATCAAGGTGAAGAATGTGAGCAGTGGAACAGTGGGCAAGGCGGTCACTTTCCTGGTGGAGACATCCCAGGCCGGACCCGGCAATTTGGAAGTGACCGTGAACGGAGGCAGGGTTCCGACCTCCGCCCAGGCCCAAGGTCAGCACACCTACGCCATCAGCTTCACGCCCCGCGAGGCCGAGAGTCACACGGTGGAGCTGCGCTTCAACAGCCAGGATGTGCCCGGCTCCCCTTTCACCTGTCGCGTGGCAGCCGCCGCCCGCATCCAGTCGCCGGAGACCATGGACAAGGTCAGCGTGGGCAGGCTGTTCGAGTTTGTCGTGGAGTCGGACACCAAACCCTCGGTAGAAGTACTGGGTCCTGCCAGACGGAGTGTGCCCGTGAAGATCGACCCACTGGGCTCGTCCACCCTGGGCTACAACGTCAAGTTCGAACCCATGGAGGTGGGTGACCACTCGGTGGAGGTCCGCCTGCCCGGTGGCGGTCACGTGGAGGGCAGTCCCTTCCTACTCAAGGCCTACTCCGCCGAGAAGGTTATCGTCACGGACATCAGGGCTGGCGTGGTTAACAAGAGTGTGAGCTTCGGGATCAATGCCTCCCAGGCGGGAGCTGGCAACCTGGAGATCATTGTGGCCGTCAATGGCAAGAACGTGCCCAACTTTGTCCAGTCCGAGGGCAATGCCCGCTTCAAGGTGAACTTCAAGCCCACGGAGGCGGCCACCCACTCGCTGTCGGTGCGATTCAATGGACATCCGGTGCCGGGTTCGCCATTCAGCTGCCACATCGCCGCTGCAGCGGCTTCGCCTTCGATGGGACTGCCTCGGGCCATGGCCATGGGTGAGTGCCTGAAGCAGGCCGCCGTCAAGATGGACAACACCTTTGAGCTCGAGGGCTTCGAGGGCGTGGAGCCGCAGATCTTTGTGACCTCACCGTCGGGGGACAATGAGCACTGCCAGTTGAGTCAGCACGACGGAGGCAGCTACTCCGCCTCCTTCCGGCCCACCACTGTGGGTCGTCATCTGATCAGTGTGACGGCCAATGATCAGCACATAAACGGGTCCCCCTTCAGTTGCAATGTCTTCGATGTCTCCAGGGTTAGCATCAGTGGCCTGGAGCAGCAATATGGGCCGGCTAACCTGGGCGTTCCGGTGACCTTCAGCGTGGACGCTGCAGGAGCTGGTGAGGGCACACTGGAGCTGGTGGTCTCCACGGACAGTAGCACGGTCAAGGCCGAGGTGGTGGCCTGTGCCCGCGGACTCTACGACGTGACCTTCGTGCCCCAGAGCACGGAACCCCACTACGTGAACATCACATTCAACGAGGTGGCCGTGGATGGAAGTCCATTCCGCGTGGACATCCAACAGCACACCCAGCACATTCAGATTGGTAGCTTGGCGGCCATTGATTTCCCAGCTGACGATCAGATCGTTGAGATCTTCTCGCCGGATCAGAAGTCCGTTCCGTATTCGATTAACAGGCAGACGGCGGAGTTCCGCACCCACATGACCGGGAACTACACACTGCGATTCATAGATCGCGAGACTCGTCAGCACATTGGATCCCGCACCCTGTGCGTCTTCGATCCCACTCTGGTGAAGATCACCGAGGTGAGCGAGGCCTTCTGCCATCGGCCGGCCAGCATTGGAGTGTCCTTGAACGAGGCTGGCCAGGGAGATCTGTCGGCATTGGTGCGTTGTGGAGCCACCGAAGTGCCGCACACCATCCGCGGACCCAGTAAGACGGGGGTGTACGAGATAGTGTACCAGCCCACCCGTGTGGCTCCCCACAAGATCAGCATCCTGTTTAACGAGGTGCCCATCTCGCTGAAGCCCCTGGAGATCAGTGTGCTGCCCGCGAGTGCTGGCAAGGAAATCAGCGTCAGCGGCTTGGGACTGTATCAGTCCCGAGTGGGAAAAACCACTTCCTTCGCCATTGACACTGTGAAGAGACCAGCCAGGGAGTTCGATGTGGTGGTCTCCGGACCAGGAGGACAAGCTCTGCCCGTGAGGTGCTATCAGACGAAGAACGGACACCTGCAGGCGGAGTTCACCATCAACAAGCCGGGACAGTGTGTGATTGGTAAGTGGTGTAGTCTTATTTGGGAATTCCAAGTTCACTAATCCAATCCTTAACCCCAACAGAGGTGCTCCACCAATCGAAGCCGCTGCCTGGCAGTCCCTTCACCTGCGAATCCTTCGACAGCAGCAAGGTCACCACCCAAGGCGTCACCAAGGAGCCGCTGGCCCTGCACAGTCCCAACAGTTTCACCGTGCGCACGGATAATGCCGGAACCGCCGAATTAGAGGCCTTCGCCATCTCGCCCAGCAATCAGAGTCTGCCCGTCCTAATTAGCGAGCAGTCGGAGGGTGTCTACAACGTGGAGTTTGTGCCCTCGCAGCCGGGCAACTACAAGCTGACCCTCATGTACGGAGGAGAGACGATTCCCAGCTCCCCGCTGAACTTCACCGCCTCCTCAAGTGGAGTGCGGAACGATGCCCGGGCGGCTGGTCACGGCCTGGAGGTGTGCCACCGGAACAAGGAGGCCTCCTTCGTGGTCTACTGCCCCATTGCTCCGAATGTCCAGATCGAACGCTTGGACGAGTACGGCGAGCGGATAGAGCCCAAGATCAAGGCTCTGGGCAACAATGAGTGGCGCATCTCGTACACAATTCTCTCCGTGGGCAAATACGAGATCCGAGCCAGCTGTCCGAATCGAGGAAGCTTGCCGGGATCACCCTGGCACATCAGCTGCGTGGAGTCCAACAAGGTCACCCCAGTGGGTGGCTGGGGCACTCTGGTGGATCATGACGGCCGTCTGATTCTGCCTGCTCGAATCATCTTCGATGTGGAGAACGCGGGACCGGGCAAACTGGTTTGCAGCATCGATGGCATCGAAATACCCGTGGACAAGCTGGTCGATGGCAAGATGTGCCTGAACATCACTGGCGAGAATTTGGCTGCCGGCGAGCATGACTTGGACTTGACCTGGAGCGGATTGACCATCACCCAGTGTCCGAGAAGTGCCTTCGTCACGGGTCAACAGGCGGCGGATAAGGTGCAGCTTATGGGACGCGGACTGGCGGCAGCGCAGGCTGGAGAGGCGGCCCACTTCACAATCGACGCCTCGAATGCGCCGGCTGGCAGGCCGGAGGTGATTCTCACCAGCCAGGACAACACATCACTGCCGGTGAGTCTGGCACAACCGCGGCCCAGCGAAAACATCTGGTTGGCCTCATACACCCCCCTTAAGTCCACCACTGGCACTCTGAATCTTTCCGTGAAGTGGAACGGTCGCTTAGTGAAGGGATGTCCGCTCACGGTGGCAGTGGGCTCTTCTATGGATGCCTCGAAGGTGATTGCCTCCGGCGAGGGACTGCGTCACGGGATTGTCGGCAAGGATATCAAATCCTGGATAGATACCAGGAGAGCAGGACCCGGTGAACTCACTGCCCACTGTGCTGGCGTACGCAAGGTGGCCTACTGCGAACTGTACGATCATGGCGATGCGACATTCACCCTGAACATCAAGCCCCAGGAGCCGGGTCGTCATCTGCTGACCATCAAATACGGAGGACAGAATGTTCCCGGCTCACCATTCGCACTGAAAGTGGCCGGAGCACCGGATGCCAGTAAGGTGGGTTAACATTGGAATCTATATAGTATTGGTTTCATAACTAATCTTTTTGAACATAATTTCTCTTTTTAGGTCCGTGTCTATGGACCTGGAATCGAGCATGGCGTGCTGGCCACCTTCCAATCGCGCTTCATCTGCGACACTAGAGGAGCGGGAGCTGGTCAGCTCACGGTTCGGGTTCGTGGACCCAAGGGAGCTTTCCGCGTGGAAATGCAGCGGGAGAGTCAGAAGGATCGCACCATTCTCTGCAAGGTGAGATCAGCAATTGCTAGATCTATGAACAGCTAATAAAATCCTCTTTAATCTTCAGTACGATCCAACCGAACCTGGCGACTATCGAGTGGAGGTTAAATGGGCCGGCGAATTCGTGCCAGGATCACCCTTCCCGGTCATGATCTTCGACACTGAGGAGGAGTTACGAAGGTTCTTGCAGGGCATATGAGGCCAGCTCAACCACCATGTCATTGTCTTCCCCAGTGGCCTCAGTCCCCTGACCATCAACCGCGATCAAGTGCGGCGCCGAACACCGACTTGTTCTCCCCTTTAGCGGATCAAGTCTGGAAACCCATCCCCTTGTAGTATATATGATTAAGCTAACAGTGAGACCTAAGGAGTTAAATGTTATACTAATCGAGCTAGCTAACTTTAAAACAGAATCAACCGAATAACTAAATCTGTAGGCTAATCCCAAACGAAAGCTGTCGCGTTCGATTATTAATAGATTTTATATGTTGAGCAATGTAAAAACTTGCAATTGGTTTAATTATTTAGCATTGTATGCAATACAAAAAGATACATATAATAAAAATATCTGCGTTCAATATTATTTTTTGGAGATTTGAATTTGTAATACAATTTACACGCCTATATTAAGACTCTCCGATATGATTTATTTTGTAATCAATGAAAAAACATATGGGAGTATTGAAATATAAAAAAACTGAAGAAAACTTAATCATAGATTGAAGACACCCCAATCCTCGGGCAGCGCAAATTCATGGGTGAAGTCCTTGCGATAGGTTCGTACAAAATCGATTACATTTGCCTCCAGCTTCTGCCTCTGCGTGGTCTCCAAGCTGCTCCTGTCATCCTTGTTGTTCATCAGCAGCATGGCCAGCAGAAGTCGACGGTTCTTCAGTTGCAGGTCCTCGAACCTGTCGTGCATTATAAGCTCTGTCCAGGGCTGTTGGAAAAAGTGCAAGAAGTTTGGAATCCAACCGGACTGAAAACGACCGTGCAAGTCATTAAGCAGCATGGCATGCTTCCCGCAGAAGAACTCCATGAAGTAAAGGCGTTTCGGCTGGATGTGAAAAATTATGGGAATTAACTGCCTGTCGATATATTCGAAATAACATCATACCGTCTTGCTGACACAGACAATCTCTATGACAATCATTTTCTTGTTGAGTCGAATGCGGCAAAAGTCTCCATTCTCGTAGGTGGTCATAGTCTCTGAAAAATCAATGGGCAGTTGACCGATGAGCAGGGGCTTCGGTTGGATGTACTTGATGATGTGATAGCCCATCGGCAGCTGGCCCGTGAACGAGAATGGCCTCGAGTATCTCGACTGCATCACAATCTTCACCATGTTCAGTTCGTAGGCCAACTAATTAGAAAAAAAAACTTGATAGTTGCTCGCAGAATTACTTTGAGGATATACTTACTTTTTCAGCGCATTCTTGCGGGCTGGTGGAAGTGTACTGAAAGTTGGGGCTGGGCACCATAATTATATTGCCAGAGGCATAGATGTTCCTGTCATTTGTTACATATCGTGCATTGACCACAATCTTCCTGTCAATCATCTCGATTCCTGCATTATGGAGAACTGCAAAAGAACGACATTAAAAGTTAAATGCGATAATCCCACATAATAGTATCTAACCAGTCTCCAAAGACGATGTCAAATTATTGGGATTGTAGTTGACGAAGAGATCGCAGCTCAACTCTACTAGTTTCTTGCTTGGAATCGACACAAAGTGGACCTGCTCGATGAACTGATTGTCTTTGCTTAGAATAAATTTGCTGTAGTTGGTCGACAAGTAAATCGTGATCCCCAGATCAGCTACCATTTCCAGGATGATCGGATCCAGCCGAGAGTCGACCTCGGGATTGCCCAAGTCCTCCATCACCGCCGGCACATGGGGCTGCACATATGTAATGTTCTGGGCCTTACAACCATGTGTGACCAAAAACTGAATGCACTCGTACACGACCAATCCGTATCCGTAGATTATGATGCTATAGGACTCCCCGGTCTCAACCATTTCACGCAGCTTGTGATAGAAAATGATCCTGTCCAGGCGATGATTGTTGGTTACATAGTTTAACGGCACCAGATACCCGTTGAATTCCTTGTCCTCAAAACCGAACCTTGTGCCAGCCAGCAGGACCAGCTTCTCGTAGTGAAGGATGCAGCCGTCCAATAGCTGCAGCTTTTTTTCCTGCCTAAGGATGAGAATAGTAAATTAATACCAAGTTCATTTAAGAGGCAAGTTTTAAATATACACCACTTACTCGCAGAGTAAAAGGGTATGTTGTATTCGATGAAAAAGGTGTGAGAGGTTCAAGGAGGTAACGCACAAAAAACGTCAAATTCTATATTGACATGATAAATAAATATTTTTGGGCGCTATATAAAAAATCGATCAACATTTATCTACACACAACAAATTTTTCGAATAGAAAAATTATTTATAAATTATTTATTAAGAAAGTAAAACTAAAACTATTCATATGATGCATTCTTAATGCCAACGTTCGGTTATATGGCAGCTACAGGATGTAGTCAGCCGATCCTTATGAAATTTTGGTAGGTCGGATTGATTGGGTAAAAATAAAACTCATAGAAATTCAAACTTCCTAACTTTACAAACACCAGAGTTATGGCATTTCCGATCACTCAGTTATATGGCGGCTATAGGATATACTCGGCCGATCCAAGCCGTGCCGGTATGCACTGCGTGCAAAGAATCGAATGGTGTGTGCAAAGTTTCAATTCAATATTTTTAAAACTGAGAGACTAGTTCGCGTAGAAACAGACAGACGGACAGACTTACGGACAGACGGACATGCTTATATCAACTCAGGAGGTGATCCTGATCAAGAATATATATACTTTATAGGGTCAAGATGTCTCCTTCATTGCGTTGCACACTTTTGACTAAAATTAAAATACCCTCTGCAAGGGTAAAAAATGAAGTCAGGTTTTCAGATGAATATCTCTTAACGGCAGATGGCGCCCCATCTTTTTTATTTGGCGCGCCAATAGAAATACAAGTGGAGCCATCTTTTGACGGCATACTTGTTTTGAAATTGACTTTTAAAAAGTTGACAAAATGAAGTAGCTAAAATAGTTTTTACTCACTTATTTAGTGCCGCCTGTGCTTTGGCTCAAAGTATTCAAAGCGTTTCCCACATTAAATACTGTTTATTCTCCCAAAAATATTACCTATTATTTTTTTATGCAACTGGACTTACAGCACTTACCTATTTATTCTTTTAAGCTTTGCCGGAACGAAACGCACCCAATGCCTCACATCCATGCGCTGCGTGGTATCCCTGACAAAGGAAGTCTGGTTTCCGGTGTTTATATAGCAATTCCGGCCATCGCCGCAGTAGCTGCACATAAATTCGCAGTCGTAGGCCGATTCCACAATTCCGTGAGGCACCAGTACCGTGATGTCCACCATGGGCAGGCAGTTGTACTTCTTATAATTTATTAAACTAGTGGAGATTTTATGGGAAATAAATTTATTCTTTTCTAATACCCCTCAAAGGATCTTAACCGAAACATTAAAATCCACAAATAAAGAAAACCTCTTAACTGAGTCTGTTGATTTGACCAACAAAGAATTCAAAATAAAATCAAAACATCCTATCTAAAACTACTTTGAATTTTTATTAGAATAATTTACCTGCATTTCAAACAAGTATATATATCTTTGAAAATGTTTACGATGAAAATAATTATAAATATTTGGTTTTGAATTTATTCATAAAAAGCTTTTTTTTTCTTTCATTCGAATTATCATATTTATGATACATATTATACATATATCCGCAGGATAGAAAATCTGCTGGACCGATCGGAACAAAAGGTATGCACATCAACAGTTAAAGAAATCACTTTTAAGAAAAATAACGCTAAAAGCGAAAACTTCTTAAATTGAAGTTGTTGAATTTTGTGTGTTGAAGGTGCAATGGACACGACTTTTTAACTCGTTAAGAAGTATTGTTGTATGATTGGAAACAATTATAAAAACAAATTTACGTTCTATGAGTCCTAAAAGGTAATTCTTACTCTTTAGAGTTCCAGGCGAAAATGACGGTCCGCAAGAAGGCGATACAGATCTGCGAGAAGCCCACGATTACCAGGGAGTTCTTGCCACCCATGTGCATGGTGGGCTGAAGATTGTGGCAAAAGACCCGCATGCGACTGCTGCACGAATCCGGATTGGAAGAACGCGACAGCTTCGACGTCCGTCGCTTATATGAAATGCACTTGTAACCGAATAGGTTCTTCTTCATGCGCCGCGGCTCAACGGGCATCATGTTGTACATCAGATCATTGGGCAGCGAGATACCCTGCAAACGGGAAAGCTCTTATTAAATTCCACCAGACTATTTAAGCCCGAGGTTCAACAAACATTGAAATGGTTTATATAATACAATTCTCGGTAGTTTTCATACAAGGCAACCGTGCGAATTATGGGATTGCACCACATCTGGAAAAACGGATGCAGCCTAAACATGACTATCTCTCCACGGTTGTGGGTCAGCTGGAACTGATCTCGTGGCATCATGAATATGCTGCATAGATCTTCATAATGTATAAAAGGGCTGTAGGGTTGCCATTAGGTTAGGTATTACACATTAACATTTTTAACTGCACCTCAGTATCAGAAAGCCCACCAAGGGACAGTCTAAGTGTTTCTTGGATTGACCACAACGAATGGTGAAACAGCTCAGCTCGTTCATAGGATTCTCGAGGATATCCTCAACGATATTTTCAAAAATGTTCAAGATCTCTGTTATATAATCGCCTAGTTCGTTACCAACATCTGATTCCTCAGTGCACACAGTGTCCCTTTTGCGAGACTGCGAGCTTATCATGGTTTTGATTTCATCAACCTCCTGTCTTTCTAAACGCTGCACCCGGAGATCCCCAAACAAGGTACTTCGATGCGCAACGAACATGTTTTCGGAGACAGCGCTATTCGGACGATGGGCAACCGGCTGAAAAAAGGTAAGCAATAGAAGAAATTCCCAGGGAATTTTTAGATCAATGTCTTTCAACTCACCAAAAAGAACCGGAGCAGTTCCCGCTGGCAAGGACTCGTGCTCGCGGTGGCAGGCACCATGGTCACACAGTAGTCGTGGTTCGGAAAGGCACTGAACATGGCCGACAGGGAATAGAATGTGTACTCAAAGCGCACCAGTGGGTGCAACTGGAACATCTTCAGCAGGAATCCATTGCACGCCTGCCCCAAGTACTGCACCCGATTCTCGCTATGCGAGTGCTCGCCTGGGGGCAAGTCAAAAGCGATCTCCAGTTCGTCCTTAAATGCGTTCATATAGTAATTCCCTTTCCGGAGCTCTAAACAATCGAAAATAAACGTATATATAATTATTTACTAAAATTATTTATTATTCATGGAATAAATGTACCATTTTTATTGATGATGCAAACATCCTGTTTTTTTTTTGCAAAAAAAATGGTCAACGTGCTCATTAGCCTTGAATGATTTCAACGCGTGATGTAAGCGAAATATTTTTGACAGACCGCAATTGAATGATTTCAATGACTTCGGCATACCAAAGTTTGATTCCTTTCTTGTTTTTAGTGAAATCTGATCAATTTCGAAAGAATGCTATCAATGGGTATACATATGTACATACATGTTAATCTGCGCGCTTGGTGCTGCGCACCCTTTATGGTGCGAACATTCAAATTATCAAATATAAAATCCTGGGACATTTAATAAATAAACCTTCTCGTTATTATTATTTAGCATTTAACTAATTAACTTCGTTTGAACTGCTTTTAGGTTTAAAATGATTTCTTAATATTCGATAATATACTCTCAGAGCTTTTATATGTGTCCGAAAATGCACGTTGGGCACACAGTTTTAAATCTCCAACCGAGGAGAACAGTGTATTTTCAATTAAATTTATATATATATGTCGTACTCACTTATGAGTATTTGAAAAGTGCTATAAATAGACCGTGTTTACTTTGATATTTATTGTTCATCTATAAATATTAGTGCACCGAAATTAAAAACTTTGTTTTTTTTGTCTATCTTTTATTCTATATGGTACCAATGAAGTTTTCTAAGTGTGGAAGGCGATCTATTTCAACAGGTTAGTGTAATCAGAAATAAAAAAACACGTTTGAAAAATATTCAAAACACATAATATAAGAACAAGAAAGGAAAGCCAACTTTGGGCGGAGCCGAAGTTGATATACCCTTGCAGAATATTCTGTAAATTATATTCTTCAGAATACGCATTAAAAGTCCCAACTTCCTAACTTTAAAAACACCAAAGTTATGGCATTTCCAATCGTTTTCAATCGGCCGATTGGTTTACATTACCTTCGTAAATATGCTTGTATTTGCTGAAAAGAACTTCCTTCGCTTTAGTTTGCCCTTCTGGGTTTATCTCATCTACGTGCGTTTTATATATTTCTTCCATTTGTGTCTCAGTGTACAAATCCTTGTAGGACTTTTGTTCCACCGAGCTATAAAAGGGAAGCTTTTAAAGTAAATGACTTATCTATAGTTTAACCCACTTACAACACATCGAATTGCACACGGGCGTGCTTAATCCCCGGAGTATATCGCGCTAAGTTGCCTAAGCGTTCCAAGTGAAAGTTCCTGGCCAGATGCTCAATGTCTATGGACTCCGACAGCCACATCAAACCCGCTCCCTTTACATTATCTGCGATCTCTTCCTCAAACTGCAATAAACAGTGAGTGAAGAAACTCATATAAAGAAATACACCAACTTACCTCAGCAATAATAATGTTATCAGTCTGATCGCATCCTTCCATACTCAGGAGGTGCTCTGCAATGTAAAAGTCGCCGTGCTTCTTCCGCAGTTCCGGATCCTCCGAGTCAATCATCTCGACAATGTCGTCGTTATCCTCAGGTCTGGAATGAATAAGGAGAGCAGCTTGGAGAAGGACTTCGGGGAGCAACTCACAGCGCCTTGCGAAAGGAGAGAACTGGCATGACATCGCGTCGATGGATCACGATGACCGATGGAAGATGCTTCTGCTCGGAGACCTTGGAGTACTTGGGGTAGTAGGTCTTTCCAAAAGCCTGAACGGCATCGTATTGGCCTGGCGGGCAATCCGGCGGCTTAACCACTATTATGTAGTTGACTTTGTGCTCGTTATAGAAGACCTCCAGGATGATCAGCCTGAGGATATCGGGCTGGCCCGTCTTGCAGATAAGGAAATTAAAAAAGATGGCGTTGAGCAGCGTAATGGGAAGATCTAGGCTTTTGTTGGAGATATATTAAAAAGTTTTGGGCTTGAACAAAAACTCCCAATCTCACAACGTACCAGAACCGCGCATTGAGCCAGTGCAGCCACAGTTCGTTAGATAGCACCGGAATATTTGGATGGTTAGCGAACTCGCAGTATGCCAGCACTATGTGAAACTCCTGTTTATTGTAGACCAACAGTCGCTGGGCCTGGTTCCTTAAGAACAGGGTCTCCAGCGGCGGCGTATCCTTCACCCCAAAGTGCCACGTGTTTTTGGCCTCATAGAGATCCTCTATGCGTGGCAGATCCCGAATTCCCGCTGTGACGACAAAAACAGTATCCTGAATTCGGGGCATTTTTCAAAAAATTAGTTAAACGTGTATTTGAGTTGGAGCACTGCACAAGGAAATCGGAAAGTAC
Source organism: Drosophila fuyamai (assembly GCA_018153365.1). Classification (NCBI taxonomy): domain Eukaryota; kingdom Metazoa; phylum Arthropoda; class Insecta; order Diptera; family Drosophilidae; genus Drosophila; species Drosophila fuyamai. Next base: position 5,184,451 of record JAECXW010000419.1, on the reverse strand, counting down.
GGAAACGGACTGCTTCGGTTCTACAAACTAGGTGTCTGACTCTTCAGTTGTCTCATCCGGTGTCTTATTCATGTATCGCTCCCAGTCAGGCTGATCCGGTTTAAGAAAATCCTCGGGTAAGGCAAACTTATGCCGAAAGTCCCGTCGATGATCTTTCAGAAAAGCCAGCAGCCTTAGCTCCAGGTAGCGCCTGTTCAGCGTCGAGAAATCCATGTCGGTTATACTTCCCAAAACACGGTCTGCTCGCTATAATAAAAAACAAGAGAGAACGCTATAGTCGGGTGCCCCGACTATCAGATACCCGTTACTCAGGTAAAGGGAGTGCGAGGGAGATGGAGATAGAAACTTTGATCACGCATAACTTTTTAACGAATGCTCCGATTTGAAAAATTTCTTCTACATTTCGATAGGTATTGATAAACACAATAAAACTGCATTTTTACTTTTCCGAAATATTAAAATTTTTAAAATCGTATATAAGCGATTGTGGGCGTTAAAGGGGGCGTGGCACCTTTTTGAAACAAACTTGCGCTGCGTAGGAACTCCTAGAATCTGCATGCAAAATGCCAATCTTCTAGCTTTTATAGTTTCCGAGATCTCAGCGTTCATACGGACAGACAGACGGACAGACGGACAGACGGACAGACGGACAGACGGACAGACGGACATGGCTATATCGACTCGGCTAGTGACCCTGATCAAGAATATATATACTTTATAGGGTCGGAAACGCTTCCTTCTACCTGTTACATACTTTTGCACGAATACAATATACCCTTTTACTCTACGAGTAACGGGTATAATAATTGAGATACAAATCTATATATATATCAATATACCCACTGTTAGCGCGGTAATGGCCATTGGGCTTAGCAGTTCTTTGTTCTCTGCCTGAAGATCTTTAAAGTTTTCGTGCATGATCAATTCTGTCCAGGGCTCTTGAAAGTACTTCAGAAATGAGTGGATCGTCTGGGCATTGTAGCGCGACCTGAGATTGTTCAGGAGCAACTCGTGCTTGCCACAAAAGTGCTGAAGGAAGTCCAAATGACACTCCTGGTGTGGAAAATAATAGTTACATAAAATTTGAAACTTGAGTGAGTGACCCTACCATTTTTGTTACAACCACGATCTCATCGACCACCATATGCCTGGATAGGCCAACCCGGCAGAATGTGTTCTTTTTGTACGTCGTCAAATTGCACTTGTCCATAAAGGGCAAGTGCGAACTTAAAAATCTCCGAGGCAAGGTGACTTTGGTGATGAAGTAACGTAGCGGCAGAGAGGCCTGAAAGAACTGGGGCTCAGAGAATCGATCCTCGAAATCCTTATCGGGAATAATATCCAGATGGTGTAAAATCTGAAAAGAAATGGTTACTTCTTATCTGATATTATCTGATCACTCGGTAGGTGCTTTTCCCACCTTGCGGGCCATCTCCCGCGCACTGACGAATCTGTACTGATAATTTGGCTTCGGCAGCATCTTGATAAAGTTTCCAGCTGCATAGATGTCCGGATCGTTGGTCTGATAGCGGTGGTTTACTAGAATTTCGTTGCCATCTATCTCGATATTGGCAGAACTAAGCCCTAAGGTCGTTTGATAATTAAATTGTACAAAATAATTACTAATCATATATACTTATCAGTACTTACAGCGCTTGTGCCTTTCATGAAGGTATCCCTCCTCAAAGGAGATAAAGAGGTCGCACTCAAAGGTCGCCTGCTTTCGACTGGAATAGTGCTCGAAGTTCACCTCCATAATAAAGTCCGACGACTTGTGTAAGTTGTAGTGGTGAAAGTTATAGTCTATGTAGATCGTAAGCCCCTTATCCGCGAGGATGTCGTCTAGGATCAGCTGCAGGTTTTGGTCCCAGTAGGGACTCTTTTCCTTAATATCTGGATCCTTGCAGGTGTATCGATGCGGCTGAACGAACACCATTCGCGAGCAATCTACGCCGTGGGTAATCAGAAAGGCGATGCCCTCGTAGGTGGACAAATTGGAGCCATAGACCACGATGAAGTACGTTCGCGGCATGTCCTCTAGCAACGCACGGACCTTGTAGAAGAGCAGGAGCTTGTTCAGCCGGAAGTTTACCTCGACAAGATTGCAGGGTCTTTCCTGGCACACTGGCATGTCCGGAGAACGTAGCACAAACTTTCGTTCACACATCAGCAGGAGCGTGTCATAGTGGATTTCGCAAGATTCGATCTTCACGAACTTTTGCTCTCTGTGTATATCGAAGGATGGTTAATCAGTTATTAGTTATATGAGTCCTATAAGACCTATCAATCATTTCCACCTTGCCGGGCACAAAGTGCACCCAGTACCGGAAGTCGAGGCGCACACAACAATCTCGTATGAAGCAGGAGTCGTTCTGGTAAGACAGGTAGCATCCCAAAGCACTGGTGCAATAGGGACACTTGAAGAGACTGTCATAGTCCGCCTCCACGACTCCCGCCCGACATATCACGGTCACTTGCAGCCAGCTCAGGCAGGTGAAGTTTTCCGAGTTTTTATGGCTGTGGAGAAGTCAGAATATCAGAAAATATATTACAAAAAGGGTTACAGGGATCTAGAATCTATCCATCTTTATGAAAATTAAGATTCTGAGAAGTAAGCTAGATCGAAAGGAATTGAGACCCAAAGAGAAACCCATTATAGTTTATATAAAATAAGATCTCACTCCCTGCTATTCCACTGGAAGATTAGCTGTCTCAGGAAGGCCTTGGTCACAGCACTGAATCCAATGATGACCAGTTTCTTACTGTTTGTAAACCACTTCACCGGCTTGAGCTTGTGGCGGTAGATGATCAAATAATCCTTGGAGTAATTGGGACCGGGAAGGTTCAACCTGTTCCTCGGCTGTTTCTGCTCAGTGGGGTCTCTTAAGAAAATAGGAGCTTTTTTAATGGCCTTCGGTTCCACAACCATCATCATTTTCTTCAGGTCATTGGTGTACCTATGTCCCTGTAAAGTATTTTTTTTTGGAAGTCCGTAAAACTCAGCATCCTAACAACTTACGTCAAACGGACTGACGAAGAAAAAGTCATAAAAGTTGGTCTTCCTGGCCAAATCCCTGAAGATCAGATCGGCACTGACCACGAAGAGAGGATGCAGTCGCAGTGATATGATCTCGGCCCTTCGTCGCTCCAAATGTGTGTCGTGTTTCGGCAAATGATAGTGATCAAAGAGCTGGCCATGACTGTGGAATTGCCGAAGCACCACAAACCCGATCGAAGTGTTTTCCTTGGCAGACTTCGTAGAGTTCCCACAGCGAATGGTGAACACCGCGAACTCACTGAACTCGTTCTCCAGCACATCCTTCATGATCGCATCGAGAACATGAGTCTCGTGCTCCAGCTCCGCCCGCTCGTTTATCTTGGAGCAGTACGAGAAGCTGCTGTTGGTGGAACTAGGGGAATTTGCCTCATTGGACAACTTCCCCAGCGCCAAGGTGTGCACCACGGATACGTCTTCCTTTTGTAGTTTGTACAGGCTAATCTCTCCGAAGATGGTGCTCCGATGGGTTATGTATACCTCGGCAAGGTTGCACACACTGCTGGGACGCGAGACCACTGGCTGGGCGTTAAAAGAATGGATAACAACATTAATTTCAAAATAATAAATAAAAAACAAGAGAGAACGCTATAGTCGGGTGCCCCGACTATCAGATACCCGTTACTCAGGTAAAAGGAGTGCGAGGGAGATGGAGATAGAAACTTTGATCACGCATAACTTTTAAACGAATGGTCCGATTTGAAAAATTTCTTCTACATTTCGATAGGTATTGATAAACACAATAAAACTGCATTTTTACTTTTCCGAAATATTTAAATTTATATTTAAATAAAATCGTATATAAGCGATTGTGGGCGTTAAAGGGGGCGTGGCACCTGTTTGAAACAAACTTGCGCTGCGTAGGAACTCCTAAAATCTGCATGCAAAATATAAATCTTCTAGCTTTTATAGTTTCCGAGATCTCAGCGTTCATACGGACGGACAGACGGACAGACGGACAGACGGACATGGCTAGATCGACTCGGCTAGTGATCCTGAACAAGAATATATATACTTTATAGGGTCGGAAACGCTTCCTTCTACCTGTTACATACTTTTGCACGAATACAATATACCCTTTTACTCTACGAGTAACGGGTATAATAAAAATAACTTTAGCCTATGAAGGAAATATAAATAAACTATGATAGTCCGTTGTCTTAACTTGTAACATAATTAAGTGTTATGATCAAGTCTTATGGGACACTACAACTAGAATTACTATAGAAAACGTTAAAAGATAAATATTTTAAATTTCATTTCATTTTTTCATCACTAAACCAACCAGTTAACTTACCATGAAGTACTGCAACACCTCTACATAGCTCCTGTTGGCCTTGCTATTCGCGGCCATCAGCATTATGCAGTAATCCCGATCAGGATAAGCACAGAACATGGCCACTATGGCATTAAAAAGGCGTGGCATGAAGTCCTGTCGGGCCACAATACTTTTCAGGATGAAAACGTTCGATGCCGCATCTCTAGCCGCTGGACCAGCGATATCCTTTCCAGCAGGATATATGAAGTTTATTACGTTTTGTTCGTTGCGCAAGTAGTATCCGGTGCTGTGGAGCTCTAAGTGATCAATAATGATGTAGCAAGTAGCGTTTGGCATCAACTTTAAAACTCACTCTCCAGGATGTACTTGAACTTTGAGTACAGGCGTTCCCGCATGTAGAACTTGTTGTCGCCCGACACGTGGGTATCCACAATTGTGCCAGCGATAGAGCTAACCTTCATCTTACCCAGGCTTGCAACGCTGTTAAAGGAAAGCATTATATGTTACCTTTGGATAAACAGAATGAAATCCAATCATTATATCCCACGAAATCAAATATTAATGTGAAGAATTTAACTTTTTTTCTTATATCAGAAAGGACTTAATTACGAAAAACAAGATAAAGCCTGTCTGATAAAAATAGTATGCCTGAGTATTGCCCACCTCATACCGCTGTCAACCCTCTGCAGACCTCCCAGAATCGTCATGGCATCCAGATCGTCCAGGGCATCTGCGGTAAACATGCTGGCCTCCGCCCTGCGCTGGACCGATCTGCAGGATATATCATTAGGAAGTAGTCTGTCCACTTGGGAACCGACACTTACGACACCGAAATCGTTTCGTAGTGGAACGACTTGCCATCGACGGGCTTTACCAGGTTTCCGAATGCTTCCACCTCATAGTTGCGGACATAGAACAGGATGTCGATGTCCGTGGTCATCCAAAGGAAGAGGACCATCTCGGTCTCCTCGCATTGATTGCTTGTTTCGGCCACAACCAGAAAGCTTTTCTCGGCATTGCGATCCTGTCGCATCACCTCCTCGGCTATATAGTAGTCGCCCAGCTCCTCTCGGAGTTCGGGCATCTCGATTTCTTGCAGTGCTATTATATCATCGTTGTCCTCGGCGCTGAAATTAATTTATGCGATGTTCTCATAAAGAAAAAACCAACGAAGAAGTTATTATCATAATCAAAGTTTTAGTATCTTATCTATTTGAATAGCTCCTTCTCACCTAAGCTTCATTTTAAGGCAAGACATTTATAATTTTGTGAATAACTTAATAATTTGATTTAATAATAAATATCATATCCAAAATAATAAAGAAATCTATTAAATTCTATGTAATTCTGATTAAACGACTTAATGGCGCCCAATTTATTAATAACCTTTACCCCGGTTGAAATTGCGCCAGCAGATGGCGTCAATTGCAATTATATTGACACGGCAAACGAGACGTGGCGCCATCCGTCCATAAGGTATAATATTATAATATATATATATAAAAAATATATATGTATAAATGTTAAACTTAATTTCCTAATAAATTGATCTAAATAAATTGAATGAATAAGGAATAAAGCAGTGAAATGAATAAAGAAATGAAGTTGGCAAGATAGACTTTTTAATTGTTCCTAATATAAATTATATAAACAGGGTCGGAAATGCTTCTATGTGTCAATACTTCTAAACAATTAGCACGTTACTCTTTTACTATACAAATAACTGGTATAACATTTAATTTGACCACTTACAGTGCCTTCCGGTACGTAATCTTCGGCAGCAGGACAGCCCGATCCACAATGTATAAAGCCTGCGTGTTGGAGTTGTTTTTCGTGCTAAACTCCCGCGGATAAAAGACCTCGGATAGTTTTTCCAAGTCATCGAAGGTCTCGATAAAGTGCGAAGGCTGTCGCACAAACGGTGTCCTAACAGCGATCAGATAGCACACCCTGTTCTCCCTGTAAAACACTTCCTTAATGATTTCGACGAGTACCATGGAGTACTCGTTCTTGTAGATGCAGAAGTTGAAGAACAACGCATTAAGCCAACTAATGGACAGGGTCAAACTGAGGGCGAAAATGATATTATCGACTGGGGAACACTAAGTTAGCCCTGACATCTGAATACCAGTATCTAACGGAGAGCCACTCCAGCCAGCAATCTGTGGGCAGAGCGGCGATGGACGGATAATTCCGTAACTCGGCGTAGGCCACCAAGGCAGAGGACTGCCTGCTGAGAGCCACCATCCTGTAGGTCTGATAGGCATGGAACAGGGAGTCCTTGCCCCGAAACTTCGGACGGATGTTGCCAAACCACTTGACGCCCGGCGATCGGATCAGCTTATTGATTCCATCCTGGTCCGCAATTTCGGCCAAGCGAACGTCAAACTCATTCATCCCAAACCGATGTCAGTGCGAGTAAATATTGTGTAGTGTGTGATTAAAATTAAAAAGCATACTGTGTTTTAATGCCCGTGTTCATTATAAATGTGGCAGATAATAGCATAGATTCACAAGCCCTTTTCACGTTTACATTATAAAAGACATACAGAGTTTTAATGCCATTGTTCATAATAAATGTTGCATATAAAAACATAGATTATAACGAAAAAGTTTCACAAATCATATGCCCATTGCCATGACGTTTGGATTTGAACATTGGATTTTTGTATTGTTAGCCTGTGGTACCCAAATATCATTAAAAAATTCAAATGTTTCAGTCATTTGCAGAAACTTTAATTTTGTGTTCCTGAGTAATTTACATGAAGTATTATAGAAATAATCAAGATAGTTCAATACTTTGTAACTAAGTTAATTTTAAGAAAATTATGTATAACTCGTTTAAAGTAGTCATTAGTTACAGAATGAATATGCGAATAAATACATAGTTTACATCATCAAATTCGATTTTATTTGTCGTTATATTTTTAGATAGGATTCTTTTTGGGCAGTGTTATTCCATCTATTAGATAGCACTTGGACTTGGCATCCTCGCATTGATCCTTTGTTCCCGCACTGGCGGAACCCTCCCAGCGGAAATAAGGACACTGGTGCTTCTGATGGTAGTCGCTCATGCACATGAATACCATTAATAAATAGGGACGACAGGCTCCTTTCAGAAGAACCTTAGCCCCGGGACTTGACTTCAGGAGGTTGTAGACGCCAACTGCATCCTTTCGGCAGTGGTCGTACATTTCAATGTGGTACTCCTTCTCCTTCGGACGATCCTCATACATCTTCTCCGCATCCAGCTTGACCATCTTCATGTTAATAGTGTCACTCTTCCCAATGTACTTCTTTTGCTTATACAGGCACTCCACAAAGCACTGCGAATTTGGATTAAATTGGAAAGTATAAAGTATATTACTTGGAATATAGCTTTATAATATATTCACCCACCGAAAGAAACCTCAGGGTCTTGCCCACATCGCTGTCCCCTTCCGCCGGTAATTTGGACGAGTGTATAACGAAACACTTGACCAGGTCCTCCTCTTCTCCTACATAAAGCTCCGAACAGCAACCGTCTCGCTGAATTTAAGTCAAGGCATTAAAACTCTTTTAAAGATTTACAAACAATCTGCAACTCACATTCTTGTTGCATTTATCCTCAGTCAAATCCCCTACAGAACTTTCCACATCGGCAATTTCCTCCGAATCCTGTGCCTCCGAAATGGCCACCAGTATTAAAACTGTCCAACAATAAATAAACTTGACCATTGCTTTTCGAATGGGATTAATTTACCATTGCCATAATATTTATAAAACCATGCGCCCTCATTATTTGGATAAATCAATTTAATTCCAAATTGGATTGCTTAATTTAATGTAACAAATGTCAGTTGTAATGGCCGAAATTAAATGAGCGGAAAAAAGACACATTTTCAGACAGTTTGATAGCCAGACGTTTGGTAAATTGACAATGATTTCCGGTTTTTATTTAAATCATTGAGGTGACTACTATAAAAGCATTAAAAATTCGTTTATTTTGGCAGAGAAAGCCGAGCAATGAAGTGCATGCTTCTGTTGAGTTTTTCCTGCCTGATTTGGGTAAGTTACTGAATTGGAATAAAGCCATCCATATTATTTACATTCATTTTAGTTTGCTAATGGAATTAAAATTGATTGCGAAAATACAGAAGCAATCAATGAAGAGCATATACACTACTGCTGCAAACATCCCGATGGACACAACGATGTAATTGAGGACTGTGCGAAGGAGACCAACTTTATGTTGGCCAATCAAAATGAGGAGGCACTGGTGGACATCACGGCGGACAGGGCTATTCGAGGCACCTGTTTTGGTAAGTGCGTGTTCAGCAAACTGGATCTCATGAAGGACAACGAACTGGACATGGATGCTGTGAGGAAGTATTTTACCACCAAGTTCGTCGACGATCCGGAATATGTCAAGGAAATGATCAGCGCCTTCGATCTCTGTCATGGCAAAAGTACGTATCAGATGTTCTCGAGAAGGCTTCTTACTTTACTGATACATTTTTCCAAAGGTGAGGAGAACACCTCCGTGTTCCTCTCGAAGCCCCTCTTCAAGCAAGTATCCCAGCAGTTCTGCGAACCCAAGTCTAGTGTGATTCTGGCCTGTGTCATCCGTCAGTTCTTCCACAATTGCCCGGCGGATCGTTGGTCCAAGACCAAGGAGTGCGAGGACACCTTGGCCTTCAGCCAGAAGTGCCAGGACTCACTGGCCACTTTGTAGGTGCTTGGTTTCCATTAATAAAGAACATTAAAAAATAACAAGAAACTAAACTAAACTATTACTTCATTTTTATTTTATTGTATTATATTATATTCTCTTAGAAGTGAAAATGTCAGACTTAAGTTTATGCTAAAAATAAAACTAGTGCTTAAATATCGAAATATAATATTAATGGATATAATTAAAATGAGGGCAGAAAAACTTTAAAACGTATTTAACGTATACATTTCCTTTGATTTTTCTTAAATAACATTTTTATAATTAGGCTCGGAACTTAAGCTCAATAATTGAAAATATAAAAAACTGAAAACTAGGCATAAAACTCGATGGTGTTTATAATTCTTTTATTTTGCAAAACACTGCTTATTTCCATAGATCTACAATAATTGTGTGTATTAAGATTTCGTTTCTAAAAATTCAAAATATTAACAAATATTAACTTTGAATACAATTTGTTGGATACATGATTTATTGCATGGTGCCATTTTAATATTTAAGCAATTTTACATTGTTGTCAGCACATCCTTGCACTTCTTTGCAAAGGCCAAAGTTTCCACGCACTCGGTGGTGTTGGACCATCGACTTTTTGGACAATTATGAAAAAAGTTATATATAACGCAGGACATAATGATGCTGGAAGTCGGTTTGCAGAACTTGGCGGTGGAAAAGACTCTTATAATTGGAAGTGATAGGAACTGTTCGGTAGCATCCTCAGCTTAAATGGGGAAATTGCTAATCAAATAAAAGAAAATCTTTCAAAAATACACAACTTACAATTCGAGTGACATCTCTCAAAGGCATTCAACATTTCGGTTTCATATTCCGGATCGGTTTTATGGTATCTTTTGTAATACGATCGCACTTTCACCATATCCAGGGTGTTATTCTCCATCAGATTGAAATGGTCGAAGACACACTTGGCCCAGCAGGTTCCGAGCATCGCCTGGTCCACCGTCACATCCTCCATGGCCTCCTCATCGGGATTTGGTAGTCGGAAGTTGGTCTGCTTGGCACACATTTCCGTGACGTCGTTATGGCCATCAGGATGCTGGCAGCAGTGGTGAATGTTTTCCTCATGAATTCTCTCCGTGTGTCTGCAGTGAATTCGAATGGCCAAAATTCCATTCTGAAAAAATAATAATGATCGATTAGGAATTGATTTCCTAGAATTAGCTTTAAATATTTATATTTTTGACTTAATTCTTGTAAAATTAAATATACTATATTTATTTATAAGAATTGAAAGACTCAGCTTTCAAATAAATACCTACCAGTAGCTGTGACAGAACCACACAAACCACAAAGCCAGTTTTCATCATGATGACAGCTTTCCAGCGATTTGGCCCCCGTTTTATATGTCAAATTGTTCCCCTTTGATGGACAGCCCAAATGGCAATTTGCAATGTTTCGCATTAATTTAATTTGAATCCATTATTATGGCAACAAACTTGACGACGCAAAAATAAAGTGAGCTGGAGTGGGTGAGCTGGTGAATATTGCCGTAGCAACGGCGGCACTGAAATGGTTATTTATTTTTCGACGCGCGGCTTTCGCTCGCTTAATTAGTCAGAAATTAGCCTTTGAAATTTGATAAGCGTATTTTTGGACAATAAAAAAAAAACAGAATCATGGGCAAAAAGGGTAAAGGTAAAGGCAATAAGTTGGCCAAAATGTCGGAAGAGGAGCGGGCCCGGTATTTGCAAATGAGGGCCGACATGGAGGAGGAGACGAGGCGACGGAAAATGCAGCTCATTTCCATGTACATGAAGGTATCTGTTCCTCAACTTAAATCATAAGCAAATATTTAAGGCTATTTGTCTGCAAATAGAACAAACTGAAAAGAGAGGATGCGTTTGGGCGCTTGAACATGGCCAAAATCAACCAGGAATGGCGGAGCATTCTGCGCCAGGTTAAAATCCAAGAACTGCGTCGGGAGATCGTCGACGTGGAGTCCTTCTTCCAGGAGGCTTTGAAACGCAAGGATCAGGTGATCCACCGCCTCATTGCCCACATAGAATCCACCGAGGACATGTACGCCAATCTGCAGCAGTCGCATATGGAAAACATCACCAGAATCGTTGGTAAGTTATGCATATAGTAAAATATTCATTACCGATATACCGATTATAAAACGGAATGACATTTCATCTATTGTGTGTATCCTTCAAATTACTTTTTATATTTTGTACTTGAAGAATATAAACAATGGCTAAATCTTTATTACTTTTACAAATTATTTATATTTATTTATGTATTTATAAAAACATTTGTTCCCATAAACTTTTAGAAATGAAGCATATTAAAACAAGAAAGGAAAGCTAACTTCGGGCGGAGCCGAAGTTGATATACCCTTGCAGAATATTCTGTAAATAATATTCTCCAAAATTATTCATATAATGCATTATAAATACTCATAAAAATCCCAACTTCCTAAATTTAAAAACACCAAAGTTATGGCATTTTCAATCGTTCAGTTATATGGCAGCTATAGGATATAGTCGGCCGATCCCTATAAAATTTGGTAGGTCGGATTGATTGGCCAAATGTAAAATTCATAGAAAATACCAAATTCCTAACTTTAAAAACACCAAAGTTATGGTATTTCCTATCGTTATATGGGAGCTATAGGATATAGTCGGCCGATCCTTATGAAATTTGGTAGGTCGAATTGATTGGCCAAATAAAAAAGCCATAGAAAATCCCAACTTCCTAACTTTACAAACACCAGAGTTATGGCATTTCCTATCGTTCAGTTATATGGCAGCTATAGGATATAGTCGACCGATCCCGGCCGTTCCGACTTATATACTGCGTGCAAAGGAAAGAAGGGTGTGTGCAAAGTTTCAATTCGATATCTTTAAAACTGAGAGACTAGTTCGCGTAGAAACAGACAGACGGACAGACAGACGGACAGACAGACGGACAGACGGACAGACGGACAGACGGACATGCTTATATCAACTCAGGAGGTGATCCTGATCAAGAATATATATACTTTATAGGGTCGGAGATGTCTCCTTCACTGCGTTGCACACTTTTGACCAAAATTATAATACCCTCTGCAAGGGTATAAAAAAACAAGAAAGGAAAGCTAACTTCGTGCGGAGGCGAAGTCCATATACCCTTGCAGAATATTCTGTAAATTATCTTCTCCAAAAATATTGATATGATGCATTCTTAATACTCATAAAAAATCCCAACTTTCTAACTTTAAAAACACCAAAGTTATGGCATTTTCAATCGTTCAGTTATATGGCAGCTATAGGATATAGTCGGCCGATCCCTATAAAATTTGGTAGGTCGGATTGATTGGCCAAATATAAAACCCATACAAAACCCAGACGCGCAGACGGACATGCTTATATCAACTCAGCACGCGATCCTGAACAAGAATACATATACTTTATAGGGTCGGAGATGTCTCCTTCACTGCGTTGCACACTTTTGACCAAAATTATAATACCCTCTGCAAGGGTATAAAAATGACAAGTAGAGAAAAGTTTAAATTTAAAGTTGAAAAAGAGATTTATTACTAAGTTTAAGAAGTGAATTTCATGAATTCCGGAGTTCGTCAATACGATAAAAATAAACCCTGTTCATGCAATGTAGACAATTCAAGAACTACTATAAGTTATTCATGTTTGTTACAATTGAAGCACAATCAACGTATTCCAATCGATGGAAATTTAATCAAGCCATTCCTGGCGAATTTGAAACATCGCTCAAGATGTGTACCTTTCTGAAATGCGTTTCTCATAAGTCGTAGAGAAGACTGTCAAGATTCTAGGCAGTCACATCTGGAGAACGATCTCTCCCCTCCTGGGAGCCCTGCCCAAGACTGTCGAGTTTCCATATCCAGTTTACCAACAGTCAAAAACATGTAATCAGCAATTAAGAATCGCATTAAGGGTGCTGTTTATCGTATCGACCACCCTTTAACATAATTTTCTTCGGTGACGGCAATTAGCTTTACTTAGTTAAGTAACTCTCCACCCAAATATGATTTTAGATTGTGGAATTTCTGGCAACTAGAGAGGATTTTCCGTTGGTCCACGGACACCATGAACATTCCTCATAGTTGCTTTGGAATTAGAAAATATAAAATTTATTAATTCTGAAACAACTTTATTGGTTCCTTTCGGAAGTAAAGCCCTCTATTGTCAATTGTAGACATAGCTTTTGATTCATTTCCGACTTGGATCCTCCACGTGACCCACGAAGAGCACTGAGCTGGGAGTGCGGATGGCAAAAACGAACGGCCGGTTGGCGACGAAACTGGGATTGGGTTTTAAAATAGCGGACAAATGCGTAATCGACACATCTACAACAGAGAATTATTAGTAATGGATTTCGGGGAGGAAAGTGGGTAAGATCTTACAAGTAGCTGCCGCGGCCTCGGTTCCCCCCTCGCCCACATCTATGTAGGCCTTCTGCTTGATCTCGTCCACGTGCACTGGCTGTTTGAGCAAGTTGATCACCTGCGAGCTTTGCGAGAACATCTGGCGGAGGCCCAGCCCCTTTAGAGGTTCGGTCATGTCCTGCTCGAACTCGATCCGGAACTTCGGCAAACCCACATTAACCATTTCGCGGCGCAGGCGAGGGGCGATCCAATTGAGATCGAACTCCGGTAGGGCCAACTTTTGCTCAAGGTCAGCCAATCCATCGTGCCGATTGGGCAACAGGATCAGCATGCTGGTTTCACTGTCCATGTAGGCCAGTTCCAGGGCGGTGGCGTCCAGCTCGGTCAGATTGGCCAGGCCGTAGACATTTTCGTTGTACATCATGGCCACCTGGGAAGTTCCACCGCCAGTGAGGCGGAATTTGGCGGGGCGCGTGCTATCAGTGGAGAAATCCCTTTCCCAGCGGCCCTTAAAATACACGGCGTTCACTAGTATGGCCTGCACATTAGGTGTAATGCTGACGGACGAGATCAAGTTCTGGATCTTGTTCCGGGTGCTGTCCGCGACCCAGGCGTTGATCTTGGTGGCCGTAACCTTGCCGTTGCTCATGTCTACGGGCACCGTGCTGGCGTTATAGTAGATCTTGGCGAACTCCTCAAATCTGGTATTGATGCCACCCAGCCGCTGGTTGTAGTAGATCCTCATCGCTGTTGTCAGCTCGGCACCCTGCAAATGATCCTTGAACTTGACCAGCCGCTGGAAGTCCAGGGCCACATCAGTGTGATTCTTGCCGAACTCCCCGACTTCCTTCAGTTCGCGCAATGTCTCCCCAGCAGATGCCGCATAGATCATGCCCAGCAGGGCGTGAACGGAGAAGGGAGAGATGACGACGTTACCCTGGTTCGACTTCGCGATTTTCTGGAAGAGTTTGCCGCTGAAGCGGTCCATGTAGCTGAAGGAAGGCGATAGTGGTCGACGGTTGCTTTGGAATTGTCTGCGATAAAAGTTGTACTGAGCAAAGGTCTGGGCAACCAGAAGGTGCCCCAATAATAGTAACAGGATAGCTGAAAGAGGATTCGTAAGATCATTTCATTAAAAGAGAGGAGGAAAAGGACCAAAACTGACTGGCTTTGCTCGCCATTTTTCTTATCTGGTGCTGATTTAAAAGTATTTATTCTTCCGAGACGACGATCTGATCGTTTTCAGACCTACTACAAAACTGATTGTTGCAAGACCAATTAGCACAGTCAGGCTACACGGTTTTAGGATTAGAGGGAAATGTTACAGACAATCAGTCGGTATCGAATCGCATTATATGGCAGTGACTAAGACTTTAACTTGGATTTTCTATGTTGCTGGCCTATTTTTTCGAACTGGAAAAATGTCAATTCTAATTCGGTTGCCATTCTAGCAGCGGATTCCACTGCTTTATTAATTAACAAGAAAGGCTAAAAAGCTAACTTCGGAAGTAGCTGAAGTTGATATACCTTTGCAGAATATTCTGTAAATTATTTTCTCAAGATGGGTTGGACAAATATAAAACCCATAGAATATTCCAACTTCCTAACTCCACAAACACCAAAGTTATGGCATTTCCGATCAATCAGTTATATGGCGGCTATGGGATATAGTCGGCCGATCCCTATAAAATTTGGTAGGTCGGATTGATTGGCCAAATATAAAACCCATAGAAAATCCCAACTTCCTAACTGTACAAACATCAAAGTTATGGTATTTCCGATTAATCAGTTATATGGGGGATATAGGATATAGTCGGCCGATCCCGGCTGTTCCGACTTATATACTGCGTGCAAAGGAAAGAAGGGTGTGCGCAAAGTTTCAATTCGATATCTTTAAAACTGAGAGACTAGTTCGCGTAGAAACAGACAGACGGACAGACAGACGGACATGCTTATATCAACTCAGGAGGTGATCCTGATCAAGAATATATACTTTATAGGGTCGGAGAGATCTCCTTCACTGCGTTGCACACTTTTGACCAAAATTATAATACCCTCTGCAAGGGTATAAATATAAATACGGCATTGGAAAATTTATAAGAAATTTTTGGTTCTTGGAGTAAATATTTGGAATTTAAAAACAATTAGTATTTCAAATAATACTTCAAAAGCCTCTCGTTTTTATCATTCTTTCCCCTTAATAATAAAAATGTATTTCCAAAAAATATTAAAAATAAGTTTCATTTAAAATTTAAATTAAGTATGGAAAGATTTATAAGAACAGTAAGTAATGGAGTATTATTGTATACATTTAATATTTTTTAATATATCATAAGACCAAACCATAATCCTTAAAAAATGCCCTGTTTTAATCTTATGTCATCCTTAAATTGATACCAGACACCCACAGAGGTCGCATCGAGTTCTTCCGGGTGATCTACGAGGACGACAAGCAGGCGGTGCTGAGCCAGTGGGAGCAGGACTCCGCCGGCTTCAAGGATATGCATGCCCAGAAGCAGCAGCATCTGGAGTGCGTCTTTTACCAGCTGGAGGAGAACACCGACGGTGGGATCCGGGACAACCACGAGCGCTTCCTCGACCACTGCGAGGATCTGAAGAGTGGGGTAAGCTGGGTGCTAGTTGAAGAGCATGTTGCCGTGCTCCTCCCAATCCTCGCACTGCGCCTTCGCGTACTCCGACATGCACTTGACCAGTTCCCGGGCAACGGCGCACTTGTTGTGCCTGCTCCTTCCGATGTTCTCCAAGTACCGGAAGCACTGCTGCACCGTGTCCGTGAAGAAGTTGCGCAGCTCCCGATCCCGGAGGTCCTTGGTCAGCAGGTAGCTCACCTTGCGCCGGTCGGGCATTCCGTTGCCATCCACCTGCGGGGAAATTGGATGGAGGAATTATTTTAAGTCCTTTTAGGGGATTACATAGATTTTAAAGGCCCAGAAGTATTTCAATATTTAGTTTTTTATATTGAACGATAGTTTTTTACTTAAACGACTTAGTATATTGTTTAAAAACGCGTGTAAGTATTCAAAAACCAAATTCATATTAATATTATTTAAAATCCTTTTCCTGAGATTATTTTTAACGTGATTTATAGTCAAAACATTATTGAACCCAAATTTAAAAATCTATAAGTCCAAATGTACTAATCCGATCGATTTAAAAAGAAGTGTGTTCTAGGCATATAAAAAGTATTTTTAAAGAATTAAAAAAAATCATTGTAACTTCTTAAGGCATAAAGGAGAATAATCCTTTGGCTAAATAATTTTCTTAGGCGCATTTGCCTGAGAAAATATATATAAACCTTAAGGGTTACAAACTAGGAACCTCACCGGTAGCAACCTACCATGTTCATCTCCTCGAAAAAGCACTGGGCCACACACTGACCTCCGTCGCCGCCTGTGTTGTTCCTGTTCTCCGACTGCCTGAGGCCCCTCGTCCTTCTGTTGCCGTAGCCGCCCCTGTGGCGCATATTTCGATCGGGATCGCGGTCCTGCTCCTCCTCCTGCTCCCGTTCGTAATCGAATCCATGGCCGTTTCCCTGCCTGCCCTGCCCTCCTCGTCCTCGATCCTCGTTGTCGTCCTGGCGTCGCATGCACCCCCGCACGGTTCTCTTGAGCTCCGCCTCGGCCAATCCCTCCTGGGATCGACACTTGAGTCCGGAAATGCAGCAGGAGCAGCAGCCCAGGCCAATCAGCAGCAAAGTCAGCAGACGCATATCGTAAACTGAATGGAAAGTCAGTTGGACCAACATAATTTATAGCTGAGGAGAATGACGTCTAAAATTACAGAATGACTGACACACAATGGTTCAAGTCGCATATCAATCCCATTTTACTATTGCGTGCTGTGTTCTAAAAGTGTCAATTATTTAATTTTTTTAGTGGTTCAAAACGTAACATCCCTCTACAAAATGGTTATATCAAAATGGTTTTAATAACCTGTTTTATATTTTAGATAGTGGCTAAATTATTCACAAAGCTTTTGAATTCCAAAACATCATTTTTAAAAGTTTAAATTTAATAAGACTATTCAGTTCCTTAAAAATTAAAATTAGATAATATCCATATTTTAATTGTATTATTATACCCGTTACTCGTAGAGTAAAAGGGTATACTATATTCGTGCAAAAGTATGTAACAGGTAGAAGGAAGCGTTTCCGACCCTATAAAGTATATATATTCTTGTTCAGGATCACTAGCCGAGTCGATCTAGCCATGTCCGTCTGTCCGTCTGTCTGTCCGTCTGTCTGTCTGTCTGTCTGTCTGTCTGTCTGTCCGTCTGTCCGTCTGTCCGTCTGTCCGTCTGTCCGTCCGTATGAACGCTGAGATCTCGGAAACTATAAAAGCTAGAAGATTGGCATTTTGCATGTAGATTTTAGGAGTTCCTACGCAGCGCAAGTTTGTTTCAAAATGGTGCCACGCCCTCTCTGACGCCCACAAGCCACAAGCTGTGGCCACAGTTTTGATGCTATTAAAAACCCATTAAACACTTAAGCCTGGCTAGCGCCTACATTTCCGCCTTTCATAGCGCCATCTAACGGATGACTTTGGAACAGCTGGCCAAGGTGCTCAACAGAGTCAACGTTAATTCTCGATAAGGATTTCTATTAAAGGAAATTGCGATGGCTTTCATTTGTCAATACCGAACTATATCCCAAGAACTATGCAAATCAAATCAAGTTAGCCAAATTGGAGGTGTTCCCTGGGTACAGATTTTAACATAAAAATCGGGAGCTAACTCGAGCGGCGAAAAACATACAAGAGGGCATATTTATATTAAGTTGTTTAGCTGAGTAACGGGTATCTAATAGTCGAGGCACTCGACTATAGCGTTCTCTCTTGTTTTATTTAAATTCTTTTTGAAATAATACATTATTACTGTCATTTAACCTTCGAATGTTCCTAAGTCTTAAGCTACTGCCTACAATATGGTAATTTGTTTTTTCATATTCCTAAAGATAAATTTATAGCATTAAAAGTGCTTCCAATTGTTTGGATTTATTAAAAAATCACCGATTTTGGAGTGTATTAAATTATATTAGAAACAAATACCATATTTAACTTGTTTATGAAGCTATAATTAATAGTGCCCAGACATAGGGCTCTTAAATTAACTATATCACCACTGGAATAATGTTTTTCTCTGCTTATAGATGCAACTCCAGCTGGAGCAGATCACCTCCAGAGGTGAGGCTCGTCTGGAGAAGCTGTGGCAGGAGTACCAGGCGGTTCTGGCTGGCTACTGCCAGCACATCGAGGGATTCTACTCGGAATACGTGGACCTCAAGCAGCGGGATGAGGAGGCCGCCCTGCAGATCAGCCAGCAGACGCACGAGATCGAGCACCTGGTGGACCAGCTGGCCAACCTGCGTCTGGTCTCCGAGGAATTCTACGTGAAGCAGCAGGCCCAACTGGAGCAGCGGCAGGCCATCAAACAGCAGTTGACCGAACGACTGAGGGAGCTGCGCACCTGCGTGGAGCAGGAGGTCTCCCGGGATCACCAAGCCTTCAAGCTGATGTCCGTGGAGAGCTACAATGCCTTGGAGTCTCTCCAGGAGACCGTGGCAAAGGGCGAGACTCTGGTCCAGCTATCTGCCGTTTGCGCCAAGATGGAAACCCAGCGGGAGAGGATGTTCCAGCTGCCGGAAATATCTAGGGAGATTATCGAGATACGGGACGTGGAGGATCAGGATCAGGGAGCTTTCTTTGGTTCAGCCACAGATCTTCTCAAGGTGGGTCTACAAACCAAACACCTTTCTAATATTCAGATATGTGATATGATACAAAAATCCAATTTTGATTGGGAGTACATTTTAAGTAAATGCAAATGGGAACCGAATTTGGTTGGAAGCAATATTCTTATTATTTACTTAATAAAATAGATTCTATTTTTAATTTTTAAGATGAAAACTTTTAGTATCGAGTATATTCAAGATTTAACCAGTACCAGTTTACAAAATAAATTCGGAAATTCACTCCTGAACCGAAAGTTTGTTTTCTGTGTATACTTACCACACACATATTAAGAAGATTACACTTAAAAGTTTTGTGTGGTTATATTTTTTCAAAGTTTTACTTACATTTTTAAACGGTTTTCATACTTATTTTATGGTTTATCTATTTTACGGTCATCATTACCTTATTTCTCTATTAAAAGAAAGTTATTTAACTTTTACTTATATGTAATGGTTTATTTAATATCTTTAATATATAATTCATAAATCGAACTACAATTGCACCTTGAAAAACAGCCGTATAAAAACGAATAATTATTTTATAAATAATTATTTTATAAATTATTATTTTCTTCTCGTTCTACTTGAACATAAAACTTCAGAGGCTTGGCAAAAGCTAAGCTAAAAAACTGACGTTTAGTTATTTTATTATACGAAGTTAAGCTTATTCGACTGGCAAAAACACAGCTAAATCTTTGAAGTTTGGACTTTCTTTCCTCTTTAATAAATGCTTTAACTTAAGGTTATCTTATCCCTTAACATGTTGCATTCCTTCCCAGGACGAGGTCGGCGTGGTGCCCCAAATGGAGACCTTCTGGCGGCGGGTCAACAACGTGGCCGTGGACGTGGCCTGCCTGAAGCAGCAGAAGCGGCGCCTGGAGGCGGAGAATAGCCAGCTGAAGGCGCAGCTGCAGGACTACCTGGTCAATCTGAACATCGCCAACGGCTCCAATAGCCACGTCCACCACTATCTGGCCCGGCGACCCAAAAGCATGTCAGTGGACCGAGTGGCGCGCCTGCAGCTACAGCCCAAGCAGGTGAAAAGTGCCCTGCCCACAGGGCGGCGCCCTGCAGCTCCGACCCCGCCCACTTTCCACTTTCACCCAGGCCGAAACCGAGTGCCCGCCTTCGATGCCAACTTCTCCAATGTGGTACGCTCCAGGACTTTGGCCAGAGGCAGAATGGATTAAATGAGATCCGGTATAAAAAGAAGGTTTTAAGTTTATTTAATAGAATTTAACAGGAAAAGCACATTAATAAGGAACATTATCCAGGAAAATATGGTTTTGAGAGCACTTTAGATATAAATTTTGACTTATTAATAATACTCCATATATATTTTTGAAAGCCCATACCGTCTAAAGTTTATTATGAAGTTATGTAAGTCCGCTACATCTATAAATAAAACCTAATGGTACACATGTAAGCATAAATATTATATTTCTAGAATGTTTTAAAATGCAATGGATAAATCTTTTACAATGAAATGTTGTGAAGAATTTTGTGTATTCGTAAATGCCAATAAAACACATATAACACATACATATACAAATCAACTAATTTGGGTTTCTTATGATTATTAGATTGAATTGAACAATTTCAGAACTAGTTCTATAAAGTTGAGATTTAATTAGATGTAAAATTACCCAGAAATGAAATAAATATATATTTTATTAATCGCATTTCCTTAGATGAATGAAATGAAATTAAATAATTTATTATTTTTATTTTCCATAAACTTCTTTAATGATTTAATTATTGCAATAACTCCATTCTTAAAAGAAACCGCGAAACCAATTTTAAAACCAAACATTTACTTCGTGTCGCGTTGCCAGATCAGCGAAAATACATGGTTTCTGGGATTTTTCGGTATACATTATCGGGACCAAAAACACGTTCCACTCTCCCACTCCGTTCCGCTGCGCCCTGCAAGGCCCATTACATTCCGATTCCGCCCGTTGCGCTCTCAGATTTCCACAGACACGACCCACGTCCAATTGTGAGTTTTCACTGCGCTCCGAATAGCACTTAAATCGCAGGAAAATAGTTAATTTGCAGCAGCTAAATTGGAGTAAGTTTAGGACCCACGAACCTGTGATTAAACCGCACGCCTAGTGAACAAATTAGAGCCCGCTTTTCGGAGATTAAGAAGTGCAGCTGCGGATGTAACGCAAAAATTACAAGGAGTTATAGATACAACACACTGTTATAGATACAACAACAAGCGGAACGGGGGGAAGTCCCAGGAACGGCAGGCGGTGTGAGCGAGAGGGAGTGAGTGTGAGTGAGAGTGAGAGGGGGAGCGGCAGTTGGTTCTTGTTCTTGTAATTTTACCAAAAAGAAATTTCGTTCGGGAAATGTGGAAAATGTGCGCGAGAGCTGCTGAGAAGAAAACAACCCCGAAAAGCGAGCAATCGACGAATAAATACCAACAAAACTTACACTGCGCGGCTGATTAATAAAAAACCCGAAAACCCTCAAAAAAATTAAATAAACCAAAACTAAAAGCGTAATAAAGAAAGTGTGAGAACGTGAAATCAAACTCCAAATCAGAATTTGGATTGTAAATTTTCGGGGCTGGTCGTCGTCGCGTTTCGAATGGGAGATAAACACAAAGAGAGATAAATACGGAAATAAAATTAATGGAAAACCAGCATAGACATATGTGGGTGTGAGTGTGTGCGAGTGTGTGTGAGTATGCGAGTGTGAGTGCTTATCGCATGGAAATGCAAGCGTAAGTGGAGCAGGCGAGAAATAATTTGGAACTTTAGACAGATAAAAACCCCAAGTAAACCCGCAAAGTCCCCGGGGGCTATATTGCTGCCACGCCTAACCAGTCATCCTAACAGCTGCCCACATTTTGTTAACCCATATCACCCATCCTAGGATCAAAAAAAAAAAAAAAAAACCAAAAAACAACAACAACGCCACAATGATCGCCGCTACTTTGGGCCATCTGTAGAGTCATCGCAACAGCACCACCATCATATGCATCCCATGTTTCCCGAAAACCACGCCATCGCCTGGAGCACGAGCACCACTATTAACCCCTGTCGCAGCCGGAGCAGCAGGATGCTGCTCCTGCCGTGGCTGCTACTCCTCCTGGTGGCCAGCAATGGCCTGCCAGTGGTCAGAGGTAATGCTCCAAGCCCATCCCCGGCTAACTGGCCAATCCTAATCCCCACCCCCGAATACTTAACCCATTGCAGGCCAGTACCAATCGCCGCGCATCATCGAGCATCCCACGGACCTGGTGGTCAAGAAGAATGAACCCGCCACACTCAACTGCAAAGTGGAGGGCAAGCCGGAACCCACCATCGAGTGGTTTAAGGTACCCACAAAATAATACTTCTCACACGCCATTCGTTTACACAGAAAACAAATCAGCCCAATATCGAATCAAAATGTGCAGGTCAAATAGATACTAACAATTTCCGTAGCATACCTTAAGCTGGCAGAAACTAACTAACAAGAAAAAGCTTAAGCATGTAGTCATATTAAAATAATACTAAATCGGTGAAAAGTCTAGATTTGCAAAAATATGAAGGTCTAATTAGGCAAACACGCATTCACCTCTGATTAATGAATGTCTTTATTACTTCATGGTACTGATTAATCATTTTGATATTATAATATTTTACCTAAATGCTTATCATAGGTATATATATTTTTTGCTGTTTTTCTATAGCGATTTCGAGCTAGATGTGTTCCGTTGTAGTTTTAAATAAATTAAAATTTACCTTCTTCGGTTTTGAAAAAAAAAAGTTAATCGCATAAATTGTTCGAAAGTATGGTCAAAAATGAATTAATTACTACAAATTGTTTTTACATTAATTTTTTTAGTTTGCCAGAAAACAACGTATTTAACTAACACTTATCTAACCTTTGAAATAATTCGTTTTTAAAATTTTACTCGAAATAATTTGTAGGGTTATTTTAAATTTAAATTCTTAGCAAAAATTGTACCTCTATTTGAAGAACCTCTATTTCAAATGATTTAATTTTATATTAAATGTTTTACAAAAACAAATAAAAACTTTATAACATGGAAAATTATAATTACAGTTAAATTGTATTGTATTTTATTAAAATGTTAGACAAAGTTTTTTTCAGTGCTACATCGAAAACCTTACCAGACCGTAACTCAATTTGCCACTTTTCCCATCCCATTTTTAGGATGGCGAACCCGTCAGCACCAACGAAAAGAAATCGCACCGCGTCCAGTTCAAGGACGGCGCCCTATTCTTCTACAGGACGATGCAGGGCAAGAAGGAGCAGGACGGCGGGGAGTACTGGTGCGTGGCCAAGAACCGAGTGGGCCAGGCCGTTAGTCGTCATGCCTCGCTCCAGATTGCTGGTAAGTTAGTCCGCCACTCCGGTCTGCAACGTGTCTGCCCACACGCCAAGCTTTGTCTCTGATTATTATGTTTTTTTCTCATTTTGCCAGTTTTGCGCGACGATTTTCGCGTGGAGCCCAAAGACACGCGAGTGGCCAAAGGCGAGACGGCTCTACTGGAGTGTGGGCCGCCCAAAGGCATTCCAGAGCCAACGCTCATTTGGATAAAGGTGGGTTCACAAAACTAGTCTCAAAAATCAGTCGAATTTCACTGAC
Source organism: Drosophila fuyamai (assembly GCA_018153365.1). Lineage (NCBI taxonomy): Eukaryota > Metazoa > Arthropoda > Insecta > Diptera > Drosophilidae > Drosophila > Drosophila fuyamai. Next base: position 5,160,682 of record JAECXW010000419.1, on the reverse strand, counting down.
TAAACCGCTTTTTGTGCTCTTAGGACGGCGTTCCCTTAGACGACCTAAAAGCCATGTCTTTTGGCGCCAGCTCCCGCGTGCGAATCGTGGATGGTGGCAACCTGCTCATCAGCAATGTGGAGCCCATTGACGAGGGCAACTACAAGTGCATTGCCCAGAATCTGGTGGGCACTCGCGAATCCAGCTATGCCAAGCTTATTGTCCAGGTCAAACCCTACTTTATGAAGGAGCCCAAAGACCAGGTGATGCTCTACGGACAGACTGCCACTTTCCACTGCTCCGTGGGCGGGGATCCGCCGCCAAAAGTGCTGTGGAAAAAAGAGGAGGGAAATATTCCGGTATCCAAGGCTCGAATCCTACACGATGGGAAGAGTTTGGAAATCTCCAGCATCACACCCATCGACGAGGGCATCTACGTCTGCGAGGCACAAAACAATGTGGGTCAGATCAGCGCCAGAGCTTCGCTCACAGTGCATGGTAAGATTTAAGCCAGTTCTAAATGTGTCACATTGTAATCTCGATATTCTTCCATCAAAGCTCCACCCAGCTTCACCAAGCGACCGAGCAACAAGAAAGTGGGGCTGAATGGCGTCGTCCAGTTGCCTTGCATGGCTTCCGGAAATCCAGCACCCTCCGTATTTTGGACTAAGGAAGGAGTATCGACGCTCATGTTTCCAAACAGCTCCCACGGAAGGCAGCATGTGGCTGCCGATGGAACCCTACAGATCACGGATGTGCGCCAGGAGGATGAAGGCTTCTATGTGTGCTCTGCTTTCAGCGTCGTAGATTCCTCCACGATACGGGTTTTCCTGCAGGTCAGCTCGGTGGACGAGCGCCCTCCTCCTATTATCCAAATAGGACCTGCCAATCAGACACTCCCTAAAGGATCGGTTGCCACTTTGCCGTGTCGTGCCACTGGTAATCCCAGTCCCCGTATCAAATGGTTCCACAATGGACATGCCGTACAAACTGGCAACCGATACAGTATTATCCAAGGCAGCTCTCTGAGAGTGGATGGTAAGATGTAATTAAAGTTGTAAGTTTCCATGTTTTCTAATATGGTTCTTCTTTTAGATCTTCAAATTAGTGACTCCGGCACCTACACCTGCACTGCATCCGGGGAACGAGGAGAGACTTCCTGGGCAGCCACTTTGACAGTACGTTTGATATTAATTTCTGTAGATAAAAAGCTCCTAATCCAAAAAAAAAAATTATCTTTCAGGTCGACAAAGCTGGCTCTACATCTCTTCATCGGGCTGCAGATCCTAGCACTTATCCTGCTCCGCCTGGCACACCCAAAGTCCTGAATGTCAGCCGCACCAGCATTAGTCTTCGATGGGCTAAAAGCCAAGAAAAAACTGGCGCTGTGGGACCGATCATTGGGTGAGTTTAAGTGGCACACCCATTAAATGAGATCATCATTAAATTTGATTTTTTTTCAGCTACACCGTGGAGTACTTTAGTCCAGATGTGCAAACTGGTTGGACTGTGGCAGCCCATCGAGTGGGCGACACTCAAGTCACTGTAAGATAAGCTTTTAATAATCTGACTTCCTGTTGGCTAACTAATTTTTTGCATTTGTTACAGATCTCTAATCTCAGTCCGGGCACTTCATATGTATTCCTAGTTAGAGCTGAGAATACTCAGGGCATATCTGTACCCTCGGGTTTATCCAATTCCATTAAAACCATTGAGGAGGATTTTGATGCTGCTTCTGCAAATGATTTGTCAGCAGCTAGAACTTTACTTACTGGAAAGGTGAGCTAATATACTGACTTAACGAGAATTAATCTAACTGGATTATCTTTTTTAACAGTCCGTGGAGCTGATAGATGTATCGGCTATAAATGCCAGTGCTGTTCGTTTAGATTGGATGCTGCACGTGAGCGCTGATGAAAAATATGTAGAGGTAAGGCTCAATAATTTATATACTTTGCAAGCCCAACCTTAATGTTATTAATTTACCTTACTTTTTAGGGCCTTCGTATACACTACAAAGATGCAAGCTTGCCATCAGCACAGTATCACTCGATCACGATTATGGATATCTCTGCAGATTCGTTTGTAGTAGGAAACCTCAAAAAGTATACAAAATATGAGTTCTTCCTAACACCTTTCTTTGAGACCATTGAAGGGCAGCCCAGTAACTCAAAAATAGCCCTCACTTATGAAGATGGTAAGATCTACGAAACATGATACGTGCTAAATGTACAGATTATTTATTCGTATGTATTCCCTTTTGTAGTTCCCTCCGCCCCACCGGACAACATACAGATAGGAATGTACAACCAAACAGCCGGTTGGGTCCGTTGGACTCCGCCACCCGCCCAGCACCACAACGGCAATCTGTATGGATACAAGATTGAAGTCAGTGCCGGGAACACCATGAAGGTTCTTGCCAATATGACCCTTAACGCCACCACCACTTCTGTGCTTCTGAACAACCTAACCACTGGAGCTGTGTACAGTGTGCGACTTAACTCCTTTACCAAAGCAGGAGATGGACCCTACTCCAAACCGGTGAGTTAAACCACTATTTCTTGACTTTTGGCACTTTATAAATCCCTCTTTAATCCCACAGATATCACTTTTCATGGACCCGACTCATCATGTTCATCCGCCACGGGCCCATCCTAGTGGAACTCATGATGGCCGACATGAGGGTCAGGATCTGACCTATCATAGCAATGGGAATTTACCCACCAGCGACATCAATCCCACCACTCATAGAAAGACGACTGACTATCTATCTGGCCCCTGGCTTATGGTGTTGGTCTGCATTATCCTCCTAGTCCTTGTCATTTCGGCAGCTATTTCCATGGTTTACTTTAAAAGGAAGCATCAAATGACCAAGGAGCTGGGTCACTTAAGTGGTAAGTGTTCATTATAGTAAATCTGTGCTAAATGGTGAATGAATATGAATACATTTTTAAAAATCAAAAATTTTATAATCCCATAAAAAAGTTTTAAAAGTTTTTCTTTATAAATTTATCATTTATCATTTATCATTTTTATTTTTCAGTAACTTACTTATATAGTAAGCATTATAATCACTTTATATAATCATTATTTTTTTAGTGGTCAGCGACAACGAAATTACAGCACTGAACATCAATAGCAAGGAAAGCCTGTGGATAGACCACAATCGTGGCTGGCGAACTGCAGATACTGACAAGGATTCGGGCTTGAGCGAATCAAAACTATTATCCCACGTTAACAGCAGTCAGTCGAACTACAATAACTCCGATGGCGGAACCGACTACGCCGAAGTAGACACGCGTAACTTGACCACCTTCTACAATTGTCGCAAGGTGAGAGAAAGTGCAATTTCCATTGAAGTACATTTAAGTTAACTCAAAATATTCTTGCAGAGCCCTGATAACCCAACTCCTTATGCCACTACTATGATCATTGGAACCTCCTCTAGTGAGACCTGCACCAAGGCAACATCTTTGAGTGCCGACAAGGATTCGGGAACTCATTCGCCCTATTCGGATGCATTTGCTGGCCAAGCACCAGTTGTTCCTGTTGTGAAATCCAATTATCTACAATATCCGGTTGAGCCAATCAATTGGTCTGAGTTCCTACCACCGCCGCCAGAACATCCACCACCGTCTTCAACCTACGGATATGCACAGGGATCCCCGGAATCTTCGAGGAAGAGCTCCAAAAGCGCTGGTTCAGGCATTTCCACAAACCAAAGGTTAGAGTCCATTTTTATACCAAAAATATTTGTTTTAGTTCAGAGGATGAATCCTAGTAAAAAAAACAAGAAAGGAAAGCTAACTTCGGGCGGAGCTGAAGTTGATATACCCTTGCAGAATATTCTGTAAATTATATTCTCCCAAATTATTTATATGATGATGATACTCATAAAAAATCCCAACTTCCTAACTTTAAAATCACCAAAGTTAAGGCATTTTCAATCGTTCAGTTATATGGCAGGTATAAGATATAATCGGCCGATCTGCGTGCAAAGAAAAGAAGGATGTGTGCAAATTTTCAATTCGATATCTTTAAAACTGAGAGACTAGTTCGCGTAGAAACAGACAGACGGACATGCTTATATCAACTCAGGAGGTGATCCTGATCAAGAATATATATACTTTATAGGGTCGGAGATGTCTCCTTCACTGCGTTGCACACTTTTGACCAAAATTATAATACCTTCTGCAAGGGTATAATTATTGTTTTGAATTATTTGCACTGAACTTAAAGTAGTTTAGGTGTAAAGTAAATTAAGATAATTAAGCTTATCAGAAAGGAATTTAACTTCGGTAGAATATAATAATATATTTAACTGTGTCATTTTCAAATCAGCTGTAACTGTCCATGTTTTATAAACTTGCAAAAACTTTCCAAAGAACATAATACTATCATAATATTTATTCCAATTATCTTGAAGATAAGGAGAAATGCAAATTGATTGTCCGAATTACGACCTTGTTTAAATTTGAATTTAAATATATATATGTATATGGTGTTTTCATACAACAAAATTATGAGAATTTGGAACGATCCAACTAATGTTAGCATAATATTAATTTTGGTGTTTAGATCCATAACATAAGCAACCAATTTGACAAACAATTCCATTTCATTACAGCATTTTGAACGCCTCCATACACAGTAGTTCCTCGGGCGGCTTTTCGGCCTGGGGCGTCTCGCCGCAATACGCCGTCGCCTGTCCTCCGGAAAACGTGTACAGCAATCCGCTGTCGGCGGTAGCCAGCGGCACCCAGAACCGCTACCAGATTACGCCCACCAGTCATCCATACTTCGCCACCGCGGCTCCAGGCGGAGGAGTACCACCCAACCAACTGCCATTTGCCACCCAGCGACATGCGTCCAGTGAGTACCAGGCTGGATTGAATGCGGCGCGATGTGCCCAGAGCCGCGCCTGCAACAGCTGCGATGCCTTGGCCACGCCATCTCCCATGCAACCCCCACCGCCAGTTCCCGTTCCCGAGGGCTGGTACCAACCGGTGCATCCCAACAACCACCCGATGCACCCGACCACCTCGAGCCACCAGATCTACCAGTGCTCCTCCGAGTGCTCGGATCACTCGAGGACCTCGCAGGGTCACAAGCGGCAGCTGCAGCTGGACGATCACGGAAACAGCAGCAGCGGCAAACAGCGCGGTGGACACCACCGCCGACGACCACCGGTGGTGCAGCCGTGCCTGGAGAGCGAGAATGAGAATATGCTGGCGGAATACGAGCAGCGCCAGTACACCAGTGACTGCTGCAATAGTTCCCGCGAGGGCGACACTTGCTCCTGCAGCGAGGGATCCTGTCTGTACGCTGAGGCGGCTGAACCGGCGCCCCGTCAAATGACTGCTAGGAACACCTAAGAAAGAAGTCATTGGACCTTCCCAAATGGGTGGATTAGTATTAAAGATAGCATCTAGTCTAACCCTTCATTCATATCGAACTTGGAAACAGTCTGGTGACTGGGTCAACTCTAAGTTTATGCATCAACTATCGAATTCGAATGACTGATGCCTTGCGTCCACTGCAACATGTTCCTCTTGGCGGTTAAGCACGTTTATCAACAAGAAACTTGCCCTACTATTTAAATTGTATTTCAAAAATTCAGAAGTAAAAAACAGATGCAGACACAAAATGAGTGAACATGTTGTAGTGGATTCTTGGGTATAACACTCAGATACACAAAACCACACTTGTCACAATCATGGGGGCATTGTGCAGCTTTAGCAATTACGAATTTTCCATTATCACATCTACCAGCGTAGAGACTCATAGACAGGCACAGTGCTCCCCCATCCATGCACCACAAAATTGTTCCCCCAATGGAAAACGAAATACTTTGTACTTAAGAGAGGCGAGTGCTGTACGATAGATATTGCTTCATTAACGCGAGGAGACAGTAATTACTAAATAGCAGGGATCTGTGTCCCAGCAGAACTTCATTAAAATACGTACTCAAAGGAACTTATAGAAAAAGATAAACCAGATCAGGCCATAGCAAGTACACAACAAAAAGGTCACTGACGACGTATGTAGTTAGAACCAAAGTACACACATTTGTACAGCATGTTTTGGGGCTTTCGAATCGGTCCTAGTCATAGGCTTGATAGCGATACAATAACAATACTGATTACGATATACTTGTATGCAAAACTCTTTCATATCTACGATCACAATCGAGCATTTGTCTCCGACTCGAACTTGTGAGCAGTGGAGTTGAGTTTGGAGGACAAGTGAAACGGCAGTTGCAATGTTTAATGGTTAGTGCTTTTCTATAACAAGAAATAATATAGTTCATTGATCCAGTGAATATATATGTATACATACTAAACGACACACACTACACAACTACTTACATAGCATTTAGACGAGTTGAGGAGCTGCACACGGCCAACAGAACAAACCCCAGTTGTCCGTTCCGTTGTCCTGTCCCTGTGCAGATCCCTCCATGACACAATGTTTTCTACAATCTTGCATTTTGAAAAAAGTCTAAAATGTACCTGTGATATAACCCCATTATACATTATAGTATTTTAATAATTTTTTATATTTATGGTTTTCTGATTTTGAGTCGCGTTTTTTGTTCATTCTGTTCGAACAACGAGGAATGTTTGTTGTAAGTCCCCACGCAGAAAAGGTTTTTTTGTGAGCGTATATAGCATAATTTAGAACTTAGGCACGTACCACATTAGAATGCAAAATGAATATATCATCAAATCAAATCGAATCGAAGAGGAGGAGAGTTCGGCTAGCCGAGGAGGCCCAAACACTTTTCTACAAAAGACCAGATCGTGAGTTGAATCGGAAAAGGTGGGGTAGGGAGAAGTGTTTTGGGCCGAGTAGATAGCTGTGGATATACGAAATATCCATGTGGACTAGAGTCAACGAATCGTTTAAACAATACTAAACACATATGCATTACATTTACCTATATAGAGATCATATAGCACCTAGAACCGCGCATGTATCAAATCAAATCAAAATATGCTTTAGCATACACTCACACAAATCCACTTCCTTGCTAGCCCGCCCAGATCGGCCCGGCATGTACATATATATATTATATATATATAACATACTCCTAATCCTAATATCGAATCCAACTTGCTTGAGTTGAACTGCCCTTCCGTAGCCATATACATATAGAAAAAGCATAGTTGGGTCTGGGTTTTAATAATTAGCATCTAGTTTCTAGAGTTGTGTAACGGGAGTATTTTAAAGTCATAGCGTAAACGAATTTTAAGAACGAACAGAACCCCAAAATCGAAGTAAACATTTAATTTTTAGTGCGTAATGCCATAAACGAACTTTTTCAGAAGCAAAAATAATAACTGACATTTACTTACGATATAAATACTATATCTAGATATATACATATAGAATTTAAAATTACATAAACAATAAAGGAACATTTTACATATATGTGGATAAATCAAGTCGTTCAATTTGGAATACTTGTTAGGTGTCTTATTATTTAAGGGTCCTTATGGTAATGAATGTTTTTTAAAGATTTTATTACTGTTTTCAGATTAAGTTCTTAAAATGGGCTAAGTTTTTCAGTTACTTCTACTTGCAATTCCTGGTAACACTTCATTTGTTATTTGACCGATTCCTTTCTTATAACGGTCCTCGATCGCTTTGCGGATATATTCATTCTTCGCCTGAAATCTCCTCGAGATGCAGCGGAACTTTACACTTGAGACAACCCTTGAGAGTATTCCATGACCTCTCAATCCGGTTTCAGTTTACAGAGTTTTGCTGCTCATGTACATGTGGAAGTGGAAGTCGTTCCGAGAGCTGGACAAGTGTTAATTCCCAACAGGACACAAAAAATTTTTTTGTCCTCTTCTCATATGAACCCACTTAAAGATGGAGGACACGCCCTGGGATCTGGAAATCTTAGCTGGTTTCGTCGAAATGGGTACTTTAAATGATGGTTTAATGATGCTAGGTTAGAATGTTGGTGTAAGAATTGAAAATTTATGGGTTTTATATTTTGCATTTAAGGAAAGACTAATATATGACTAAGTATTAAGAGGAAGCTAATTTCTTACCAACCCTTTAATTGTGTAGGAAATTCATCCAAAATTACATATGCTCGATGCGCGATCAAAGGCAAATTATGTGATGTACCAAAACCAATCTGTCACAGCTTGACGTCGTTTCTGATGGTGGTGTCCAAAATCCCACAGCCAGCTTCCATCTACTGGATCACACCCTTTGGTTATTTAAGATGTCAGAACGAAGGAGAGATGAGTGCTGGAGGAGATGCGGGCAGACCACAAATTGGTCAGAGTTGGCGATAACATCAATTGGACTTGATGGCGGCGCCTTTTGTATGGTTATTCCCTCCCTTGGTTGGCACACTTACAACTGACTCAATCCGGATGGATCTGAATCCGCATCGTGATGGTGAAACTAAATGCTCTAGGAATACTTTGAGATCTGGGTCCTTATCCGGTACTTATCCATGCTGGCTTATTTTAGTTTTTAGTTTCATTTTGGCTTAACCCGAAAATATAAAAACCGAAAAGTATCTACCCGAGATTTTTGAAACATAAAGTAAAGGAAATACGGAATTAGACATGAAGACGCATAAGTGTACTTGTAGCTGGGTTCACATTTTTGATTTACAAAAATTGTTGAATTAAAAAAGTACTCAATTTTTCAATCCAGTTTTGACATATAATATATTTATTAACAAAGAGTCTAAGTTTATGGAAATGCTATACATATTAACATGTCACTATACAAATGACATGCAAAGAAAGTAACCATACCATAGAGATAACCTGTAGTCACCATCAACATAATTTGCGTATCTCGTGTGAGAGCTGTAAAGCTTCATTTGATCTTGCCTTTACTACAGTGAACTAATCAATTATTTAGGGAAAAGGTAGAGTTAAGACATCAATTGGCAGATGTGCCCATTCGTGGATATGCATATGCAGATATAGCTGGTATCTTGTATCTCCAGACTGCAGATAAGACAAGTAGCTATGCAGATTGAATCCGCTGGGCTGGCCCAAACATTGAACTGTCTGCGTGGGCCTTCTCCCTGCGCCTCGACTGCCTCAGCCTCATCTGCCCACGGGGATTGCATTTGGCCCGTTTGCACTGCGTCTGCGTGTTGCACCTTTTCCGCTGGCTTCTACCTGTGTGCCTCTACCAGCGGCAGCTTTAATGATCGTGATCATAGTACGCAACGCGCAAAAAAAAGAAAGAAGAAGAAGAAGATCCGACGATGACGAGGGAGAGCCAGCCGAAAACCAATCGATTATTATATGTGCCGCACTATATTTCAGAGTCGGAGACGGAGGACTGTGGCCGATGCAGAGTTCCAGCGAAGAGATTATTTTTATTTTCGATGGCCGCCTTGACACGTCCAAAAGACTGATAGAGGGAGAGATTGGCCCTTTTTGGCCGGACCGGTTTAACAGGTAGAAGAAGCACAAGATGCGGTGGTAGAGGGATGACGAGGGAGAGGGCAGGAAGGTTGGAGGGACGCACGCCTTGCCCTTCTGCCCGCCAGGATAATGACTGTACGACTGCGAGAGTCCTCGGCAGGAGGCCCAAGAAATCTACGTAGGCTCACTGAGCAAAAAATGTAGAATTTCATATATACAATTCAGGAAATATTGTAGTCTACATAATTTTAGTAGTAAAGTAAGTATTTTAGGCCATTTAAATTTAAAGATGGTTTTAAAAAAAACACATTCTGGTTTTCATTTTAGAATTGCATATATACAATTCAGGAAATATTTCATGTAGTCTACATAATAACAACTATCGAATATTTTAGACCCTTAGAATTTAAACATTGTTTAAGAAAACACACACATACTAGTTTTCATGTATCCTCTAACTACTTTGAAATGCTCTTATATTATGAAACCATAAATTTAAAGTTATTTACTTTGTAGAAGGAATACAAGGGACGGAAGAAATAAATATATTAAATAAATATTACATATATTTATTTTTATATGTATTGTATGACATTTTTCATTATGACGTTTTTAAAAATACAAGTTAATAATCGAAAAACCATGGGCTGAGGATTCATGATATTATATCAGATTCCAAAAAAGTCGGGGTTATCCATTTATAAAAGGTACTCTTAAAAATAAAATGTATTTAGTAGAAAACTTTTTCAACCATATTAAGTATATACAAATTGAGAGTGTTTTAAATATTTTGTAATAGGAGAGTAAGCGTTGGAGACATCCTAAAGTTTAGACTTTATTGAATTTATAAAAACTCTATTTTAATAATTGACTTATTCACTTCAGTGTAGCAATCTCTCTTCAACTACAGGATGCTGATATCAGTGCCTATGAGTTTGACGGTGCGGGTGTGAGCGATCGGGTCAGGTAGCGACTCAGATTTTCCCAGGTCCTAGGCCCTTTTCTCGATTTCAATCCTGGTCCCTGGTCCCTGTCCCTTTTCTTTTATTTTTTTAGAAGGCAAAAGACGACGGCGTTTTCCTTTTTTAGGGGCGAATGCACAAGAGAGAGTGCACGGCTTTCCTAGTATCAATAACAATGCCAGTTCGCTATTGTTGTGCCATCCGTTGGATTTGTGCATCCCAATCTGTTTCTGTGTGCGGCAATGTATTTTTCTTCTTTTTTGGAGTTATCGTTAATATTTTCCTGGAAACCGGGATTGTGTTGTTGTTGCGTTCTCAGGTAGCGAGCAGCGATCGCACTCACACAGATGCGACAGAGAGGGAGGGAAGATAAGGAGAGAGAAGACAGGTACCTGCTCGACTTCGGAATGCAGCGGCAGCAGAAACAACAAATGCGTCGGAGTTTGGCATTGAGTTTGGCTCGGCGGGTAAAGAATAACCTGAAACATGGAGCGGAGCTGGGGTCCAAAACCAAAAGATAAATCCAAGCCAGGTCTTATAAGCAGCATTAGTATCAGTAGCACTCTCTCGCTCTTATCGTCTTACGCTCTTTCTCTCGCAGTCTAACATCCAGTTCTCAGTCAGTGATGAGCTGACTAAACTTAAATCAGTTTATAAATGATTGAACTTAGCTTGCTAGTTATAGTAAACAAAAAGAAAACATGTCGAGATATGAGATATGTATGAGAAGCGAATGCTGAATAGACAAAAATGTTTCCGCAAAGAAGGCAGTGGGTATTTGCAATAACAAATAAACTACTGAGCTCTGAGGCTTTAAACGACCCTTTTAAAGCATATAACATGAAAGGTTACCTAATCATATGGATACTTCACAAGAAGTATTATTTTGTTTATAAAGTTTTATCAACTAACGAAACTAAGGTTTAAACACTATAGCGCAAAGTTTAAACGTTGAACAATAAAACTAAGAGATATATTTATTTATTTCTTTTACTTATTGCGGTTTTCATATAAATTAAATTTAAAACTAAAAAGGTTTCACCAAAAACTAACTACATATCCTTCCACACTGTAAATTTAGCCTTAGACAAGCAAATTTAGCTTTAAACCGCCGTTGACTCAGCATTCAGCCAGAGGCGAATAGAGAGAGAGTGAGCGAGAGCACAAACAAGAGCGTAAGCGAGAGAAAGCGCACTTTGCTACCTGCTCCGAACAAACCTTATGGCTGAATACGTTCAGATAATCCTCCCTCGCGCTCTCCGCGTTTCCGTGCGACTCGACTAAGGCTAAAAGCAAGACGACTCGGCGTTTCGAGTTGAGTTTTTCGTCGTCGTCCGGTTCGCGCACATCGTTTCTGTCTCGGCCGCACCGCAAGAACACAGAATAAATAAAGAGACCTACTGGGACTTGGAACTGCCACTAACCACCCGACACAGTGCTCTCGAGTTAAAGTGCAGCGCGAGTGAACCACAGTGAACACCACTAGTCTTCAACTAAGCATACAAACAGTAAAATGCAGCGTATATAGGAACAATATCGAACGATTAGATACAAAGTAGCAGTCAATAGATAAGCCAAGTGTACAACCAAGAGGAGGACATGGCCACCAACACAGAGCTGCTGCCCTTCCACCACCAGACAATGGCGGTGTTGAACAATCTGAATAGCCACTGTGGCGGATCCGGCAGCAATGGAGCGGCCACCAGTGGAGGAGGAGCGGCAGCGGTTGGCGGAGCGCCCACCTGGGCCATGGATGAACTTTACCAACAGACTGAGCTGCCCGGACTGACGCGAACCGGGGCCACCACCACGCATCACCACCTGCTGCGCTTCACGCCCTACGCCCTGCACCACCGACCGCCGCACCACCAACTCCAGACCCTGCCTCCGGCCTTGTATTTGCAGCATGCCGCAGCAGCGGCGGCGGCGGCAGCAGCGGCTGCGGCCCACGCACAGCACCACCATCATCACCACCACCACCTACCGCACAGGCCCGCCTCGCCGGAGAGTCCGCCGCCGGTGGAGGGAACCCACATCAGCAATCTGTTCCCGGAACTCCTCGAGCAGATCTTCGAACACCTACCAGTGAGGGATTTGGGGCGGGCGGCTCAGGTCTGCACCGCCTGGCGGGATGCGGCCTATGCCAAGAGCGTTTGGAAGGGCGTCGAGGCCAAGTTGCACCTGAAACGCTCCAGTCCGAGTCTATTCAACTGCCTGGTCAAGAGGGGCATCAAGAAGGTGCAGATCCTCTCGCTGCGCCGCTCGCTCAAGGATTTGGTCTTGGGTGTTCCAGCTCTGACCTCGCTGAACCTGAGCGGTTGCTTCAACGTGGCCGACATGAATTTGGGACATGCCTTCAGTGTGGATCTGCCCAACCTCAAGACCCTGGACCTCTCCCTTTGCAAACAGATCACGGACACAAGTCTGGGGCGGATTGCCCAGCATCTGAGGAACCTCGAGACTCTGGAACTGGGAGGCTGTTGCAACATCACTAACACGGGACTCCTGCTTATAGCGTGGGGCCTGAAGAAGCTGAAGCACCTCAACCTGCGATCCTGCTGGCACATCAGTGACCAGGGCATAGGTCACCTGGCGGGTTTCTCGCGGGAAACGGCCGAGGGCAATCTGCAACTGGAGTATCTGGGTCTGCAGGACTGCCAGCGGCTGAGTGACGAAGCCCTCGGTCACATTGCCCAGGGACTGACCTCACTGAAATCGATCAACCTGAGCTTCTGCGTCTCTGTGACGGACAGCGGGCTGAAACACCTGGCCCGGATGCCCAAGCTGGAGCAACTAAACCTCCGCTCCTGCGATAACATCTCAGATATCGGAATGGCCTACCTCACAGAGGGTGGCAGCGGGATCAACTCGCTGGACGTTAGTTTCTGCGACAAGATCAGCGATCAGGCACTGACGCACATAGCCCAGGGACTCTACCGATTAAGATCTCTGTCCCTTAATCAGTGCCAGATCACAGATCACGGAATGCTGAAAATCGCAAAGACGCTGCACGAGTTGGAGAACCTCAATATTGGACAGTGCAGCCGGATTACGGACAAGGGCCTACAGACGCTGGCCGAGGATCTGACCAATCTCAAGACCATCGATCTCTACGGCTGCACGCAACTTAGTTCCAAGGGCATCGACATCATCATGAAGCTGCCCAAGCTGCAGAAGCTCAATTTGGGCCTCTGGCTGGTCAGGTGATGCGTCCACCACGATTGCAACGCCTGTGCGGCGGAGGAGGCCGCTCGCGGCTCTAGTAATTCCCAACCATAGATTCCGGGCGGGAAAGAGAGGGCAGGCGGAGCAGACAAGATACACTGAGAACTCATAGCTTTCGTTTGCCATACCACACGCTGTACTACATTTTTTTTCGTACGATTCGAAAAACGAGCTGAGGGGCACAAAACAACACGGCAAACAATGAGGCACACACAAACACACACGCAAGAAAAAGCAAGGCGAGCGGGAGGAGTTGGGGAAAGAGGGACAGGGACAGACGGCGTCAGGGAGAGAGTGCTGCCAGCTCAGCTTGCTTGGCATCGGTTTTTGTTTCTATATTAAATACTCAGATGTAGTTTTTTGATCAGATGTAAGCAAAATGAACCCTTGATATTGTTTTAATTTTTGTTTCTTAACTTATCCTAATTTGCTTAGAAATGCATTATTAGAAACAGATAACATCATTTTTTATTGAAGCCATTGATTATGTCAAGATCATCTTACACGACCTGAATTTTGCTTGACCAATTTTTATTCATTTTACACTGAATATATATATAATTTCATATATACAAGCAATTTTTTCTTATCGCTCGCATAGACTTTAAAACTCGTAAAAAAAACCTTGAAAATTCAACTCGTGTAGGGGCTTTAATGAAGAAAAAAAAAATATTTTGTTATGAATTGCCAACAAATGTTATGAATGGTAATACCGAACAATATGTATTTCTTTTCATAAAAAAGACTGTACTTACATCTCATTTTTAAAAACTAGTTTATAGTATGTAATTTTAGACGAACTTCAATTCGATCGCCTTCCCGCTAGAAGTAGCTATTTTCCCGCTGAGGTCCAGGCAGCACAGTTCATGGAGCTCGCTTTGCTGCGTTGTGTTGTGTTGTTGTTCCTAGGGGCAAGAGCGAGAGGGAATACAGCCGCTGGCGTCGGCTTACACGCACGCAGCGATAAAAAAAGAGAAAAAAAGAAACAGCAGGCAACAACAAATGCAGCTATGGCCGACAGCAACAAAGTGCATGGCGATGGAGACGCGCGATAAGCAGTGGGAGGGGGAGAGCAGGAGAGTGGGCAGCACATTCACACACACAACGCATGTGTGTGTGTGCAATGCAGGCCGCAGTTAAGCAGATGCAAATAAATTTAAATAGTTTATTTTAATTCACGCTTCGGCTACAAAAGCCAGCGTCCTCCATTGCCACAGCAACAACAACAATAGCGATAAAAAAACAACAAAGCAAAAAAGAGAGGGAGTATGGGGAATTAAAACTTGACTCTCCTCTCTTTTTCTCACTCTCCATCGCATTTTTCTTGCTCCCCTTTTGTGTTTGTATCTTTTTTGTTTTTGTGCCTCGGCGTTTTCTTCTCGTCGTTCGTTGCGAATTTGTTTAGTACAGCGTCGTTAGTTATGCCGTTTAATTTAGTTGATTAAAACGTAAACAAGAGAGTAACGAAAACTTAAGCAAAAACAATGTTAATAGTAGACACTTAATGAAAATGCGTAAACTTAATTCTTAGTTCTTAACATTTGTCAAGCCACAATTAGTCAAATAACGAAAAAGAGGGGAGAATAACCATAAACACAAGTTATAAAAACATAAAAAAACAACAATTTTGTTTAATAGCAAAAAACTCACCCAAACACATACACACACAAACAAACACACACAAACGTTAAAGAAAATTCTGTAAATTTTTTATTGTTTAATTTATAAGTAAGCAAGCAAAAAGAGAAGATAACGATTGAAAAGAATATGCGAATTAATTCTTTTTTCTATTGTGATATAAAATGTATTGTATAAAAAAGGAAACATAAACAAGCAAGTGAAAATTAATGCTAAAACAACAATTACGTAATTTTATTTAAGCAGCGATAAGCGAAAAAAGCGAGGATTAAATTAATTAAATTAAAACTAAATAAATATGTACAATGTTATGTTAAGTCAGGATTTCTCCTATTCTCTGTTTTTTTTGGATTAGTTAAATGAGCCCGATTCGATTTTGTTGATCTGCAATATACTGAATGCCTTAATTCCATTTTCAAGCTACATATGTATATTATTAACTATGTTGATTCTGAAAACCCCCAGAGTTTCGATTGTGAGTTTTTCCTAGATCTAAGTTTTTCGACGATTGATATTTTTGTTTTAGGAGGCGAAACCCCATTAAAAAAAATTGAACGATGACGTTGGCGACGCGGAAGAAGAGAAAATAAATTAAATATGTATAAAAATCCAACAAATGCCAGATATTTTATTGATTGCACTGGAGAGTTTGCCGTTGCTGTTTATCTTTCTCGGCAAATGCGTAAATGTTTTGTGGGAAATTTATTTTATTTGGGCCCCTGTGTGTGTGTCTGCATTTTGTAATGAACAAAGGGCCCGGCACTAATGCAATTGCAATGAAATGTGCAGCCAGCCAGAGATGCAGATGCCGATATATACGTATGTATATACACACTACCAGATATTTGCGTATATAGCATATGCGGTTATGCAACGCACACACACTCGCCTACCTATGTACTGCAATTATTTATATTGCCTGCATTATGTATAAGCATCGATGCATTTACAAACACTTGCATTTATATACAAACACACATAGGCGCAGCTTCATATCCCTGTGTACACATAACGGTTTTACTTGCTTGCTAACTGCTTAAATTTGCATTAAATGTGCGTATGCGTCAAGAGCCCGTGTGTGTGTGTGATTATATACACAAACGCACACTCTTACGAAGGCATGTGTGGGGGAAACCACCCAATCGGAAATTTTATTCTGGACCCCAAAATTAAAGCTTTAAAGCAGCCCCAAGCAGATTAGTCCCCACTCAGAACTCGGTTTCGTGTATTAATCCAAGATCCGATTTGCCAAGAGGTTTAATGGATAATGGTCTGCCAACCGAAGAGACCTGCTAGAATTCTGATTTGAACTGCATTTTAGAATTGTGAATTTCAAATTAATCCTTCGACGTATAAAGGATATCTCATTATAAGATCAGCTTTACAGCCATGTTTATTTTATAGCATAGTTTGCTTTAAATAACCCCAAGACAATATGTCTTCAAATCGGAACGAATACTTATTCGTAAAATAATGCAATTTGTCAAGAGGATTAATGACTACTTTCTGCAATCATTTATTCATTAATCCTTTATTCTGTAGAGTTGTGAGAACATACAACGCATTCTTCCCTAAAATTAGACATAAAATGAAACTTAATTGCATAAGGACTTGTAAAACAGTAAAATGTAGAGAATTTTTATTTAGTTGACGGATTTTTTACATCAATAGCTCATTCTGTGATGCGACAAATTAAGAGTAATTTGCAGGCAATTCGTAAGTTTTAGATTAATTTATAAATTATTTTTGTAGTTCACTTGGGGGGATTTTACTTTGAGACAGACATTAAAGCATCTTCGTTTTCAAGCTGTAAATTATAAGCTTAAATCAGATCCGGAATTCCCTTTCAAAGACCGCAGTCCCTTATTCGGTGTAATGTAAACCCCGGTATTGGGTTGGGTATTTCTAGTGCTATAACCTGGACCGAGCGGGCCGTTTAAGTTAGTTTTACTTAAAATTCAACTCACAAAACCTGACTTAAGCTCTCGCTGGCCGCCCCTTTCCTCCAATGCTTCCCAGTCGAGACCTGAATCGGTGTGGTCTTTCTGTTTCTGTTTCTATTTTTGTTTCTGTTTTTGTTTGTGCCTCAGCTGCGACTGCGATTGCGACCGAACACTGGAAATGCGACTGGACCTGGCAGCGCGGTCGTGTGCCGGGCAAAATGTTGTTTAACCAACATTTGCATTCTATGAATTTTGAATTTTCTGAAACGCAGCCGTAAGAAAGCGTCTAGTCACGACAACAACGGCCATGGAGGGTTCCGGGGTCCCTGTTCCGCGCTTCTGGGGTCCATGGGCCCGATGTCAGACTTTCCGACTTGCCTATTGCTTATCTTATCAATGCGTCGACGTAGGCAAACAAACGGAGCCACCCCCCAACGGCAACCACCCACAGACCCGGCCTCATCACTTATCGGTCACGGTGGGTGGGTGGAGGAGGTAGGTGGGAGGTGGGTTTCAGCGGGGGGTTGTGGATACTAGATTCCGGCTGAGCTGCAACTGCATTTGCGTCGTGCGGAGGGGACAGCTGCAATTGTTACACGGAGAAAAGCAAAACAAGGCAATATCAGTTAAATGTGTGTTATATATCTCTATACTCATCAGACCATTTAAAAAACTTTGCACAATGTTTTCTTTCATAAGATTGGGGTATAAAATAAAACAACAAATAAGATGCATTGTTAAAGCCCCGGAAATGGTTCTGGCACTCAGATTTTTGAAATCAGTTACTTTAGCAATAAAAGTAACATTTTGCAAAAGCCAACCATTTTATTTTACAATGATTTATGATTATTATATATGAAGTAAAGAGTTAACGTTTTAGAGAGCTTAATAGTTTTCGTGAACGAAATCTCTTTATGTAGTAATAGTTTTCTTGAACAAAATCTTTTTATGTAGAAAAAAAAAGGATAACATGTATAAGATGTGTATTATTTTATATTAGTTTTAATATAACAACATCTGCATAAAAGTGCAATCATAATAACTAACTAACTAAAGTGACAAGTGGCATCAAACAAACGAAGGAGAAAAAGAGAGATTATAACTATAATTTATTTTTTGTTAGGAAACACAAGTACATGAACAATGTGTGATATATATTATGAACATCAGTGCCATATCTTCTCAGCGTGTGGGTCCTTCTTTTGGGGGTCTCATTAGCATGGCCGTGGCAGTGAAAGCCGTCGAGGGGGTATCCTGGGTGCCGTGTCCCGAGTCTAACTCCCATTTATCAGCATTTTCCACACACTCGCCATGAGACGAATTCCAAAATCGATTCGATGTTGCTGCTGGGCTGTCGCTGATGTTGCTGCTGTGCTCATGTTGCTGCTGCTGCTGCTGCTGCTGCTTACACTTGGCCGTAATGTCGCACAGGGAGTTTGAGACTCGACGGCAGTCTGGCATCCAAATGTGTTCCTTTCGCACACACAGATACACACGCACACACACTCAGGCCGTCGAGCAACCCTTCGCACATTTCCATTTCAGTCCCTTTCGCTGCGATTCGTTCGGTCTAGCGCTTTGAATTCGAACCCCCGTTTTTTCAAAGGACTAACTTCAAATGCCGAAAATAAATGCCCCCCTCCCCCCCTCTCTCCCACAAACAGTATGCCCTGGCTTCGCTCCCTCTTCGCCAAGGGAAATGCATTCTACGTACATAAAAAAGTAGAAGGAACGAAGAAATTTTAATCCACAACGGACCCGTATGTGTGTGTGTGTGTGTCCCCTGGATACCCCGTCGCATGGGTGTGTGTGTGTGAGTGTGTGTGTGTGCGTGTCATGGATACACATTTCGTGAATGCCGCCCAAGGTGACCAAGGAAGGATATTCGAGGCACCACCATTAGCTCTAGGACTAGCCATAGGAACGGCATCAGCACCACCAATACACCACCATCTGCAATCGCGGCAAGGTTATCACAGCAGCCACACACTCAGCTACCTGCCTCTGAATGGCGGATGTTGCATGCCGGGGATCGTTTGGCGTGGAATGTGGAAACAGGTGTCCTTGAACCGAGAGCAGGAAGCATTCGGTGACTAATCTGGCCGCTGAGTTGGAGAGTATCCCTGGGAAATCTCAGTCAAGTGGTACACTCTTTCCCAGGTCAGCTTCCTGCTTTGGATTTCCGAAGATTTTAAATTACAATTAAGATGTGTTTGTATAATCGAACTATTATTTGTAATTCAAAGTCCCAACTAAAACAACATTAACTGAAACAAAAGTATAAGCCTGATTTATCATTTGTAATGCCATAAAAGGTTTTTGGATTTGTTAAGATTTACGTAAAATAAGGCTTATGTTTAATTTCAAAAATACATATTGCGTAGATTTAACAAGTGGAGAATTCAGCATAATTTCTTGTTAAGAAAAGTAATAGAATACAAACCTAGATTTTAAGTTCAAAAATCAAATGAAAAAGTACCTATATCAAAGTATTAAGGCTAAAAACTATGAGGAGTAACATTAATTTTCGGGTTACAATACTGATAATAAATTATAACGACTTTTTCGTTTTACACAAGCTAAACTACCAGATTTATGCAAATTTATACAGCTTTAGAATTCCAAACTAAATCTACTTATATTTCGATTTTCAAACATATTAGAGAACTTCGACTTTAAAAGCCTCACAGCAAAAGGGAAAATGGTGAAGCTATCGCCTGCAATGGAATATGAGCAAAACATCCACAGCAACAACAACAACAACAAAAATAAGAACAGCAGCGAATGTGAAACAAGCGCTGAGATACAGATACAAAACACTTATTTTTAATTTCGATGAATCACCATCGGTTTGGTTCAGTTCGCTTTGGGTTCGGTTTTGGTTTTGGTGTTTTGGTATGGTTTGGTTTTCTTTGGCTGAAATGAAATTCAGCGACGTCGCCGATGACTGCATGCCTCGGAAGATAGAAGACAGAAGACGGGAGAACGGAGAATTGGGGGAGCGAAGAACGGAGAACGGAGACAGAGACGGAGAACGGAAAGCCGAGAACAGGCGACAAAGGCACACAGAGAGACGTCGCAAAACAAACTGAAAGAATGCACAAAGAGCAAACGGCGATCGGTACTGGCAACGAATCAAAACGAAACGAAACGTAATGAAAAGAGTTTAAAAAAAATAAAACACTGGGGGAATACATATGTGAATATGTCCCCAGTCGAGGGCCCCAACCCCTCCGACATTCCACAGACCCTACGCCAGTTGACAGAGATAAGAGGTTATCGTAGCCCTCGATGTTTGTAGTTCAGCCTCCTCGCCCGTTGGAAATTTTAGACTTTTGTTGTTCCCCTCGTGATGGGGAAAAGGGAAAAGCGGTGGGTTTATACCGCTTTTCCCTTTTCCCCATCACGAGGTTTTGTCCCGTAGAAGCTTAAAGCTTAACCTGACTCTGCAAAGGAGGTCTTCAAAAGTCCCGAGGAAGTATAGTTTATAGGTAACGTACACAGTGAAAAGTATTTAAGTAAAAACAAATAATGCTAGTTTACAATTGAGATTTAGGTTTAAGATTTTATTCTTCAATTCAAATCATGTCCTTACGTAAATTGGATCTTTATTTTTATTATTTATTTCTTTCTTTCTTTAAAAAAGTAAGGCTCATAATATGATTGCAAATTTAAATGTATTCAAAAAATTGTCTGACAAATTGTAACGCTAATTTGTTAGACGATTTTTTGAATGCATTTAAATTTGCAAACATATTAAAAGCATTACTATTTTAAAGTGAAAACATATATTGTAAGTTTGCTTACATAGTACCAAGTTATTAATTTATTTGTTGTTGCCAAGTCGTTGTAGCTTTGCACCAAGGTAATCTTTGCATAGTAGCTGATTAAGCAGAATAACACCCAGTAATCTTTATATTTGCTAAAAAATTTGAAATGTGTAAAAAATAAGGGACGGGATAAAAAGTACAAAACAAACAATTTTGTATATAAACAATCTACAAATGGAAGTTTCTGTTCTTTGAAGTTATGACTGTCCGTTGTTGACTTAAATATTGTGCTGACATACAGACTTCAATTCCACTCAGGGGGAACATTATTTTTCCGAGTGCCCACTTTTCAGGGATATCGCAGGCAGGCAGCATCCCTTTGTCCGAAGGAGAATGGAGGAGCAGCGGAAGTGCTTTGTCGCCATTGATGTGACAACGACTTCCGCCGTCTCAGCCTGACCTGGGCAGCCCAGCCCGGCTTTCTCGTTGGCTTGGACTGCTCGCAAATATTGATTATTCGAAATTGCGTGCCATATGGGCTATGGGCTATGGTCTCTTGGTTTTCGTTTCTAGGCTCAAAGGTGAGGGGGGAACTTTGTGAGGGGGTGGCTAAGTCACCGACAACGGCGCACATCAAAGGCTTCGTCAAAGTTCTCATTCTGCGTTGCTGTTGCTGTCGTCATTTGCATTTTGGCGGGTTCCCAATGAGAAGCGAACGAAGGTCTCTCCAAATTGATTGTGAGCCGCAAAACCTGGGAAAGACCTTTTGCATATGCATGTCAAGAGTTGTCCGGCGTTCGGCATTGTTGTTGCATGTTGCTGCTGTTGTTGTAGTTGTTGTTGTTGTTGCATATTGCTGTTGGTATTGCTGTTGCCAATGTTGCTGCTTCGCCTGTTGCTGCTTGGCTTCGGCTGGCAGCCGGGTTTCTGTGTCAGCCACCTGCCTGCCTGCCTGATCCGCCTTAGGATCTTTGCGACTCGTTTTAGCCCCTTGCCCGCCCCTCGCCCCTCGCCCCACAATCCTCAAGCCTTAACCCGCTCCTGTTAATTGCAAAGGCTGAACGATGCCACGCCCCGAAATGAATATTAAAATGTGTTGCAACAAATGCGAAAAACGCATAAATAAGTTAAAACTGTTGGTCACCGCAGCCAGGAGACAGGATAGCACTTCCTTTTGACCACAGCATTATCATCGAAAAGGGACAAAATACAGCTGCATTTTTAGTGCCATTTTAAATGCTCTTTATATATTTTGTTTTTAAATATGTGATAAAACATAAACAAATTAACGATTTATATCTATTTCCCCCCAAATTAAAAGTTATTTATGATTTGCTTTATTAAAAAAGCTAGAAGGTTTAAATTAAGTTGCTTATGGGAAAATATTACATTAGTGCCATGGCCATAATTGCATTGTTACGATAAAGTAAAAACTTTTTAATTAATTCAACAACCTTATAAACATTACAAACAGATTTAATAAAATAGTATTACTGCTAGAATATAACACCACATTGTAAATTAAGAATAGGCCTAATATTTTTAGACACAATTGGGCTAAGTTTGTGCAACTCTTTCATTCTCAATCATAGCAAATAGATTTGTGCTTTTAACAATTATAAGAATATATGTATTGATGTTTCTTTAAAATATAATAATGAATGTAAATAATGGGACTCAAACAAATTCATATTTCGCAAAACTAAAAATCAAAACAAAATAGGTGTCCTGTTCTCCCAGGCTGATTGCTGGGTTTCAATCACCAAAAATGAATATAGATCCGCGTGCAGCCTGTCTAAGTTAAGGTTAGGGTATTGCTCTTGCATAAAAATAGGCAACCAAATCAAATGTAACCAAATCATTATCCACAGCCACACAAAAATATGTGCGTGCAACAAAAATGCAATCGGAATCGGAATTGCTGATGGCGATGTGGCGATTGTGTTGCTGTTGCTGTTGCACATCGGTGTTGCTGCCGTTGATGGAGTTGCAGCTATTGCTGCTGCAGTCGTACAGTACATGGTCGGAATATATTGTATATGCTTAATGGTGGGCGGTGGGGCGTGTGCGTGTGTTTTGGGGGTGGTCCTGTATTGCGGGCTGGGGTATTTTTGGGGTTGCATTTGGTGGACAGGAAACTTGATAAGTTGCCCAGTACAAAGGAAATGCATGAAATGTGCATGGAATGCACTGTGTCTGTGGCTGCCATGTGTGTGTGCGGATAATTGCAATGTTTGATTATCTCACGCCTGCCCCAAAATGTAGGCAATAAATAATTAAAGTGCTATTTCAACATTTTTTCAGCCTGTTTTAAAATTCCTAAATTCCTTAAATAATACAGTATGCAGTACAGTATTTTATTTACTTCTTTATGGGCTATGAGCCCTATTTTGGCTGTTTAACTTTAGCACGACCGTTGTGTTTTCAAAACGTATTTCAAGCTCATTCAGCAACTGAGAGATATATTCAGCAGGCCCCACTCACAGATACTACTCACAAATACCTTCGCCTTAAAGAGAGAATTCATACTCTCCCCCTCTCTCTCTCTCTAGGTCTCTCTCATTTTCTCTCAACTACCCACCACTGGGTTGCGACGAGCGCAGTTGGAGGGGGACAAATCCGCCCAAGAAAGTATCTCAATCGCTCGACCCGCTCTCATCCACTCGATTTTCCACATACTTGCCGGGGCGATTGGCGCCAGCAAGTTTGGATTTCGTTGCCAATGCCTCCATGGGTCACATTTATACGGCGCATTTTGGTGGCGGACGCACCATAAAGTAGCGGGTTCTTTTATCTGCCGCCTGCCTGTGTTGAATTTCATCGATTTGATGATACTTTTCGGGGCGGCGCGCCAGCAAGTATGGGGAAATGTCAAACGCTCGACGGCGTGGCGGCGAATTCGCTACTTGATGGCTGCCTCAAATGGGCGCTGCGCCCCCCGACCCTCCCCCTTGGAGCCGTAGATGTTGTAGCTGTAGCTGTAGATGTATCCGTAGCTATAGCCATATAGCTATTGCTGGAGCTGGCCGTCTTGCCTGGCCGCCTTGCCTTTCGTTGCCGTTTGCGTTGCCGTTGCCGTCGCCTTCCCTCCATTTTGCTCCATTCTGCCAGGGCTGCAATTGCCGGATTCTATATAGTACTCCATATACATAGTACTCCTGCAATTTGGTAATCCCAGCTATTTGGTGTTTCAAACTGTAATCCAAAAGATATATGGCCGAACCTTTAACTTACGAATATAAAGTTTACCTTTTAAAGGAATCAAAAGTACTTCTGACAACAGTGCCACCTCTGTCTTATTTGTATTATTGACTTTGGTCATAATAATACTAAGGAAGTCCTGACAAAGCTTTATTTTTATAATTCCCAAATTGTTACCATATTTTATTTTTTATTTTATTACTAAAGAAACACTAACGAATACTTACAAATACAAAGACTTTTTGTATACCCAATTATAATAGAAATTTGTAAACTATATTTTGCTCCAGGGTTGCGATTCTATTGAACTTTGAACACCCCGGAAGTTACATACGCTTTTCTCGAGAGGCGGGGCCACATTCTTATCGGGCCTCCGTCAGCTGTACAAACCGAAAAATATCACTTAATTTTCGGTGTTCGCTGATAAGGAAGCACACTTCGCTCTGATCGGAGATAGGCGCTGCTTCGTATGACCCATTTCGGACTTAAGCGATGGTCCGAAATAGTGTAGTCCGTGATAGATCGAGTAGGATCCTGATGGGTAATCAATCTCACAATAGTTACCGTACGGAAACTGAAAATTATAGATCGATCTTTTATATAGAAATATTGTTACAAATTTCTTTTATACTTTTTATACCCTTGCAGAGGGTATTATAATTTTGGTCAAAAGTGTGCAACGCAGTGAAGGAGACATCTCCGACCCTATAAAGTATATATATTCTTGATCAGGATCACCTCCTGAGTTGATATAAGCATGTCCGTCTGTCCGTCTGTCCGTCTGTCTGTCCGTCTGTCTGTTTCTACGCGAACTAGTCTCTCAGTTTTAAAGATATCGAATTGAAACTTTGCACACACCCTTCTTTCCTTTGCACGCAGTATATAAGTCGGAACGGCCGGGATCGGTCGACTATATCCTATAGCTGCCATATAACTGAACGATAGGAAATGCCATAACTCTGGTGTTTGTAAAGTTAGGAAGTTGGGATTTTCTATGGCTTTTTTATTTGGCAAATCAATTCGACCTACCAAATTTCATAAGGATCGGCCGACTATATCCTATAGCTCCCATATAACGATAGGAAATACCATAACTTTGGTGTTTTTAAAGTTAGGAATTTGGTATTTTCTATGAATTTTACATTTGGCCAATCAATCCGACCTACCAAATTTTATAGGGATCGGCCGACTATATCCTATAGCTGCCATATAACTGAACGATTGAAAATGCCATAACTTTGGTGTTTTTAAATTTAGGAAGTTGGGATTTTTATGAGTATTTAGAATGCATTATATGAATAATTTTGGAGAATATTATTTACAGAATATTCTGCAAGGGTATATCAACTTCGGCTCCGCCCGAAGTTAGCTTTCCTTTCTTGTTTAAATTTAAATTAAAAACATATAATGTTTTTTCATGGGTTCTCAATAGATCAATACTAACTTTTAAATTGTTTATAGAAATGGTTAGTTGTTCGAAAAGTGAGACATTTCTGTTTATTATGTGTGGATGAATCTTTCAATCGTTAATTTTTCTACTCATTTGACATTCTGAGCATCTTAAGATTCCGGAAACTTACTGGTTAGCTCTCCCGGGGTCACCTATTCATGTATTTTTAAAAAAAACCTCCACTGGAGTTGGTTCAGCTGCTCGAGGGAGTCCAACTTTGGGGGCCTTTGCGGGTGTCAATACTGTGGAGTACTCCAATATTTGTTCGGATATTTCGGAGCTGCTGCAGCCCTGGGAATCTTTGCCCGTTTGTGCTGCGCTGTCGCCTGGCAAGTATTTTTCTTTCTTGGACTTGGACACATAGCGTTCGTCCGTGAATTTTCTTCCCCGTCAGCAGCTGCAAATACAGGGTGCCCCACCGATCGCGTACTGCCCCTCATCCCGTCTATATCAACTCCCCCACCACCCCCTCTCCAAACCCTTTAAACAAGCAGACGAACTTCGCCCCAAGGCTGGGTCTCCGTTTCTCCAGTTCTCTGGTTTCTCAGCACGCAGCGGGAAAAAGCAACAAAAATATTGTTTTTTCTCTCGAGTTGCTCGTGGCCCTGTATTCCCAAATATATGTATGGATGTCCAACGGCAGAGCGACTGTGTCTATGTGTGTGTGTGTGTGTGTCGGGCAACTGAGCGTGTGTGCGTGCAAGTGTGCGAGAGTTTAAGCTTAAAGCTATTGTACACTTGGTGTGTCGTGTCTGCCTCCCCTCCTTTCTTCTCGACCGCCCCACCCCGCCCAGCTCTTCCTCGTCCTCCCCTTCGTCCTCGTCCTCGGCGGCCTGTCGCTGTCCTTTCAGCCGGAGCCAGCAAGCAGCCAGGCAGGATGGAGCGTTCGAGTACAGCGATGGACGGATACACTTCCATGTTTTAGATGATTCTTTTATTTAATCGAAGGGGCCGTATAAATCTGTAATTACTTAACTTGGACAAATAATTAATTGCCTTCGGAATTTTATTTATAACGTGTTAAGGGATACTTTTAAATATATTTTTATGATTTTAACTGTCTGGTCGGTTCCCATTGACTGCGGGTAAATTGACCATTTGGTGTTTAATAGCAGTTTAAAGATCCTACTATTATCCATCACAATATTACTATTAAAATGTATTACAAATTCTCATTTAACAAATAATACATTTAAAAAGTGTTTTTCTATTAAAGTGAGATACAATTTTCTGATATAAGAGCCCAATTTCTTATTGTCGAGTCTAATTGCACGCTGTCCAACTTCTTGTTTTGAGGAACCAATACACAATAGATATTTTAGAACTCAGCTAACTAATCAAATAATACCTTAATAACAAATATGAAATATTTAACAAGATTTTTCTAAAAATTCTTTCTTTTTCATGAGTTCAACTACTATCGCCACTTTCTTTCATTAAACATTACCATTTTCAATAGACTCCCACAACTCATTCTTCATAGCAAAGTTGAGTTACCCACTTGGATTAGGGTGTCCCACTAACGTTGCCTTTGCTGTTGCCAGTGTCGCCATCACCATCGCCATCGCCATCGTAGTCATCGTAGCCAGCTGCCTCTGCCTCTGCCCTGCCACGCCCCCTCCACAGCCCCCGCCCCAAGTCGCCGAGTCTCCATAGAAGTCTCTGGTTCTTCTGTCCCTGGTCCTACGCTTTTGCCAACGCATTTTTGTTTTGTTTAGAGCGCAAGTTATGCGGGCGCCAAGGAGGAGAAATCGAGAACCGAGAGCAATGAGGAGATGCAAAAGGGGGGTCAGATGAGGAATGCCTCTTGGTACTCGACACATGCCGACAGGTATCGAAAATGTTACCCAAAATGCAGCTCAGCGCGTTCGCAGGGAAAAATAGAGGACACACACTGTGAAACGGAAGAATTGAAGCTGGCGGCAAAAGTTTGTAGGCAAAGTTGTTCTTTAAGCTGACTTCACCTGACGTCAGACAGCACGCCGGAAGAGGCAGCCGAGCTATCACACCACCCCAAAACGCCCCGGTCTCGGTCCCAGCGCAAGTCCAGGTCCACCCCCTAAGGCCGCCCCCACCCATCCGGGGTTTTTCCCCGGCACACGCACCTTTACACATTTTTCCACTTCCCTTTCATTCCTCCGCTGGGCTCGGGACTCCGGCTCTCGGGCCAAATGAAAAATTGCACACGCGGGAATTTGATTTTAACATGAGAAATAAACACAATGAAGCTGACGGCCCAAACGGGCAGGACAAGGGGCTTCGGGGGGGGTCCGAGGGGCTGCCAAGGACCCGAGGGGGTGATGGTGACACTGCGATTGTCGTACATTCTTCGCTCTTCAAGGAACTTTAATTTTCAACTTTAATTAAGGCAAGAAGCGTATGCCACACTTGCTCCACAATTTATGGTTTAACCTGGTTCTTTAAAAGCGGACTAAAAATGTAAAATGCATTTGAGCTAACTACATTCCAGCTAAAAGACATTTCCATTAAAAAGGTTCACAAAATGATCTGAAGACCTAATTCAATTGGAAAAGTTATTCAAGACTAACAATTTGTTACGAATATAAACGAAAGAAATGTACTTAAACTTAATTTGAAATTATTCAAGGAACCTTTTTTTTTATTTTTTTGTATAAATCTCTGATAAAATCGAACAGAGGAATATTGCCAAAGTTTAAACAGATTATTTACAGTTCGGGAATTTGATAAAAACGTTTCAAAAAGAATGGACATCTGAAATTCATTTATTTGCATAAATAATACAAGCAAAAATACTTTCCTTCAATCGTTTTTTTTTTGGAGCAGGTGTTTTTATGGATAATACACATTTGAAAGACTCTAAATGCGGGATTAAAGAATTTTTAATTATTCTAGGGTTCCGAAAACGAAATTTCAATTAGTAGTGATTTACTTGACAGACAGTAATGGGTGACGAATAATAATTTCTTGGTGCATAAAATTCGACGTGCTGTGGCACATTTGAAACAGATAAGCGGCAGCGAATTTTCCTATTCCAGCTCAGTTTTCCATCTCCCTCCCCAACGCCCTCCCTTCCAATCCTTTTGGCAGCCACCCCTTTCGGATAGATGGTGTTCTACGTTGGTCGCATTCCTTGCCTAATGCTGGAATTTCAATTTTAAAGACTAACTTGATTACCACGAGGGGTGAGGCACATGGAGGGTAGTTCCCCATTGTCTCTCGCATGAGTTGGCCCAAAGTTACTCGCAAGGATCAAAGTGACATAAGTTTGCCGTTTGCTACCAGCTTCGGATTCCGAATCGGCTTTAGCTTTAGCTTCATCTTCATTTTCATCTTCGGCTCCAATTTATTTAATGCCTGCAAAAGTTTTTAATGTAATTAAAATGGCTAAAGCCTAAAGAGTGTTTAAAACTGAGAGCTATCGCAGCTTTAAGGGATTCCCCCCCCTCTCGCAACTTTTTGTTATCTAACACCCCCCCCCCCCCCACACACTGACACACACCAACACACACGTAGAGATTCAGACACACGTGCGCGTTGTGCCATAAAGTGCTCAAGTTACTTGCTGGGATTACCAGACCCACATTCTGCGCCACCCCCTAATCCTCCACCCCCACGTCTTTTCCAGGCGATCCTCGCGCCGGACCACACGGCGTATGCGTCATGCGAAAGCAATGCCCAGCAGCAGCAAGGAGTTTTAACATTTTCCAAATGCTGCAACGTTGATTTTCTTTTTTCTCGCTCCTCCGAGCAAAACGAGAATTTCCAACTACACACAAGGACGGAGGACGTGGGACGAAGGACGCAGGACGAAAGACCGGTTGGGTGGCACAGGATGTGCGGACGGTCGCACAGATGAGGCGGAAGCACGGACAAACAAACGGATAAGAAGGCGGAGGGCCACGAAGGACGAATGGCAAAAGGACGAGGACGCGGAGGAGCTGGAGCTGGCGCTGGAGCCAAAGAACGAAGCGCACATGGAAGATAAGCGCACAGAGTGTGGCGCTGATAACGGACCTGCGTTGGTCTGCCTGTGGGGCAAACTAGAGGGATGGAAAATGTGAGGGGGGAGTGTGTCGTGCGGCGTGCGGCGTGGTGGGAGGTCCTGTGAATTTTAACATTTTAGAGAAAATACGAACGAGAGAATTTCGAACGCCGAGCTAGAAGTCTGAAGCGAATTGCGCGAGGGCTGTGAATGGGTATGAGATGTGGGTGGAATTGTGTGGGTCTGTATGTGAGTACAGTCAAGCTGGCCTACGCCGAATTTTGTTTAAGTTACTTTAAGTCAAATTAACCTTAGGGAAAATTAACTAAGGCTAATGTTTGTAAGTCAAATTTTTGTATATTTCACAAAATAAAACTTTTTAAAACTTGCGGGTTAGTATTACAAGAGTATTAACTTAGACTAAACTATAATAACTATACAACTAAATATATACAGAATAGATAATTTAGTTCTTCTTTAAGTAATTGTTGTACAAAAATAAAAAATAATATTGCCAAAGCTTTTATTTAATAAGAAAACTATGGCTGTGTATCCATTTTATGGGTATTGTAACTAAATTTTACAAAATCTTTTGTATTGCTTATAAAATTGTGAAACCATTTTTAGAGTAGTTGTGTTAAAATTTTAGTCAACTTATTTTAAAAACTTTGTTTTTGGAGTTACTCAAACAACAAATTGTTGAACCGCAAGTGATTTTTCTATTCAGAAATTTCGAAAAATGTAGGTATGTAACCATATTTGAATTTGAAATGAGACAAATGGTGGTTCGAGTTAGGGTAGTTCGACTGTGGCAGCATAGCTGGAACGAAACAATTTGTAATTTATTTGCAAAGCGTGCGATGTGCTCCGGCTCTGTGCGAAAAGTTGAGGCAGCTGCCAAAGGCGTAGCCATCGACCAGAGACAGTGGCTCCGGCTCCAGCTTCAGCTCCAGCTCCTGTTCCCATTTTCCGTGCATCCGAAACCGAAACCCTGGTCTGATCTGGGGCCCGAAAACTCGAGGCTGGGAGCACGCGTAAGCAGATACCCAGATACAGATACAGATGGTGCCCCCCCTTCCCGTCCGGAACACACAGCAAAGCACACACACACACACACACAGGGGAAGGGGGACGCGTGGGTGGTCCTGGGTCCTGGGGAAACGGTGGATGTACTGGCATTCACGCAGGGTGGTTCTCCTTGCTCCCTGGCTCTTTAAAGACCTTTAAACTTTAAGCCGAATGTCAGCCATAAAAAGAATCAAAAATAAAACATGGCAGCAAAAGTTTAGCAAGTCGGATAAGCTCAAATAAAAAATATTAAACTGAAATCTTAAAGACAGGAGACGACAGCGATTTGGATTAGCATTTTCGAAATTTATTTAATGTATTTTATAATGCTTTAAAATGTTATGCTTTACAATTGGAATTCAAGTTTTAACTATCCGTGTGTTTTTGTGTGAGTGCGGCTTTAATTGCGTTTGTTTAATTTTTGTCTTTGTTGTTGCTGTTGATTAATGCTCAACTGGCCAAGCATTTGGAATACAAACTGTTCATATTAATTGTAAATGTTTACGATAATCCAAGTTGAAGTTTGTCTATTGGAAGTTACTCTTTGACTACAGTCGGCAGTTTTGAGGAGTGTGTGTGAGTGTTTTTGTGTGGCTAAATAATCTATCTCAAAATACAAATATCAAGCACTTTATAAACCATTATATCCGTTATCCAATATTAAATACAATCGTTCATATCAAAATTCTTTTTTTTTTCATTGTTTGCTAAGTAATTATTGCTATGGTGGAAGAGCGTTTAAGCTCTGCTAAGTACAAAATTCTCTTCTTGCGAGTTGGAGTATTCGTCTATTGTTTGCTGGGAGGATCTCCAGGGTGAAAATCAAATGAAAATCGGGCTTGGGCTCGGGCTGGGTGCGTTAGTGGGCGTCTATATATCTGGTTGGTAACGCTTAATCAGTCTTGTATACAAAAATAATTAAAATTAGCAAATTGTCTACAACCAAGCTACGTGGCTCTCTCCACCCTACTCTTCGTTGTCAAGCAGCATTATCTAGTTAAAAACAAAAAGGATAGTTTATAATAGTTACACAAACCATTGGAGATAGGCGCTGCTAGTGGAACATTGAGATTAGCTTGCACTTAGTTAAACCATATTTTAATTGGACACTTACAAAACAAATGATATCTTTGTTGAACATGTACACGGCGGTTATACATAGTTGCCTTTTCATCAATAAATTAGGAATTAGAGTAGCAGAATTAAATTACAACTAAAATTACGATACGAGACAGAGATATTCAGGGAACTCATGCATCGCTATTTACAGGGTTTAGCGCATTTAAAGATTGGATTTGGAGAGCGTCGTGTAAATGCAATCGACTCGCCGTCGCTTCGCTTTGCTTCGCCATCTTGGCCTGGGCTGGAAGTCATGAACTTGTGGGGCGTGGCTTTCTGGGGCTTTAAACGTGGCCTAATACTTGGTAACTTAAACGGATTTCGATTTACAATTGTTATCGCCAGGGGCCTAACACTTAGAATTTACAACTTGTAACAGGGGACCGGGAACCGTGGCGTAGAATATCGTGGAGCTGGGCGTGGGGGCCTAGAGTCCTCCGCCCCCTCTAACTCCGGCTGTCGTTGCTCTCGCTGAAGCTCTGCTCGCTGGACTCGCGCCGGCTGCTCACCGGCTTGGCCTTGTACTCTGTGATGAACACGGTCACCGAGTTGACCGTCACCTCGCGCGTCTGCGCCGTCGACCGGTCCACGTTCTTCAACCGGGCCGGGTACCGCTTGTGCCGCTGCCGGTCGTGCCCGCTGCCATGCCTCGATCCGGAGGCGGACTTCCCGTTGGGCATGTTGGCGCTGGCGCCCGGCAAAGTGGCGGCCTGCTGGGCGACTAGCGCTGAGTTCAGGCGCGGCTTGCGCGTGGAGGTTCCTGGGGACAAAAGGTTCATAATGTTAGTGAGTGACCCAGTAATTTCACATTAGTCAGACGTGTTTCGGTTTTCACTTTTACGCAACTGGCTCGAATTCGGTTAAACCTGGAAGCATTACGCATTATTTCTGTGTCTGGAAAAAGGCTAGCTTAGCTAAGTTAAAATATCATTTAAATTTAAAAGGTTAAATTAATTAAAATAAATTTTGTAAAATAAATTTTAATAAACATATGAATTAAAAATAACCTCAAATTTTGTAAAGTCTATTGAGATATTTTAAAACTATTGGCCAAAAGAAATCTAAATAATTAGATCTGAAAGATATGAAATATAAGTTACTCATCTCAGATTGTCTGAAAATTTGATCTTTAAATAGTAAATAATTTTTATATCAGTGAATAAGTTTATTTTTAATAACTCATTTGGTCACTATCCACATCAACATTTGAGTATATTTCTTAACTGATAAACATGTTTCAAAACAAAATCGTTTAAGTGAATTTAATCCGAAAGTAAAATCAAGTTGCTTTGTAATTAACTTAGTTGTTGTATTCCTAGATAAGCCCCACAGCACATTAAATTAAAATTGTAGTAGTAATATTATGTATGATGACTAATTGATAATCTGACTAATCTACAAAATTATTAGTAAGCTCGATTGTTTTTTGGTTAAGTAATGTATCTACTAAATACTGCTGATGTTTACATGAATCACAATTTGAGTCCTGACAGATGGCTGTATATAAATCCATTAAAAAACAGTTCAATAGCCGAATTGAGAAAACGAAAACCGGAACGCGTCAGGCAATCTTGCGATTCGGGAACCGGGGGAATCGGGAATCTGAAATCGGGGTCACTCACCTTTCCGCACGTCGCACATGCGACACTTGAAGGCCTCCGCCGAGTTTCTATACGTGCAGACGCTGCAGTCCCAAAAGTTCTCCTCGATCACCTTCGCCTGCCGCTTTTGTCGTCGCACCGGCGAGGATTTCTTGTCCATAATAGAGGGAAACCAACCTGGCTGGCTGGTAAAACAATCCGACGAATTGCAGCTGAAAATGCCCGACTTTTCCCTCTGCCGCCGCCTCTGCTTTCCCCCGCTGCGCTGCTACTGCGCTGCTTGGGTGCTCTGCTCTCTCTCAGCTCCTCGGCCTGTTTTGTTGTTGTGCGCCCACTTTTGCCACGCCCTCGCACACACACACGCACAACGGTGGCTCAGTGGAGATTCGCTGTGCTTTTGGCACGCATTTGTTGCTTAATTCGAGGGTTTTCGGTGGCTTTTTGTTGTGAAAAAAACTTTCTGCAATTGTCTTTTTGGCTGCGGCAGCAATGCCATATCGCGGAATTGCTCAATACGGTGTTATCGATATATCGATTGACAGTGTTGGCAAGCGTTGGATTACATGTGATCTGGCAACAGTTCTGACTATTAGGGCGCCAACGTTATTAAAATTTGAAAATGCTTGTCATTTGTTTTTGTTTGCTTTTTATTGTCAAGCCAAGCGAAGCTTCCGCCCACGCCTTTATTTTTTTAGCCAACCAAAGGCCAGCTGCCTCAGCAACAATGAGAAGGTAAGCGGTTTTGCCTATGTTTATGATAGTGTTTATCGCTTTAGTGGAAGTGGGAAATATTTTTTTAACTTATTTTTAGTCACCTCAAAAATACTTTTAACTAACAGATGACCATTTTCTGCTTCCCTTTAGTTTATCTTTAAGGCTTTACGTTTTTGCCATTGGCTTCTGTACAACCTTAATTTATTCGCAGACAAACATCAGCTGATTTGTGTTTGCATATAACTTCCAACAGTTATATCTCTTATTTCCCATCCCCCAGATCACATCTTATCGCAGTCTTATCATCAGTGCGTTCCTTTCGGATTGTAGGCTCCCAGGAAGGTGTTACATTTGCGACAATAGTGGTTACCTGTGCGACAACTATTCATGCAATAGGGGACGAAACAAGCGCAGCAGCAGAAACTGAAACATTTAAAAACAAAAATAATATTATTAATATTTTATTTTTGAATATACATATATGATTCTTTAATCCTTAGAATACTTGCTGACAAAATAAAAAGACTTTTAATACGTCACTTTATATGCATAAGTAATTAATCGTAATTGAAAATTTAGAATTTACAACCAACTGTAATATACTATTTCAATTAAGTAAATATTTTTAAATGTCTTACTAGCTTATTTATAGTATGAGTTTCTCAGCTTCAGAAATTAGGGGTAAGCTACTTTAAACAATATAATACTTTTTAAATTATATTGTGTTACTTGAAATAAAACGAATTGATTAAAAAATAAGTATAAAATATATTTGTAACACCATTAAAATATGTACCCCAATTCGTTATTTTCGTTTGTTATAATTTGTTATATATTTGTTTCAGAGGAATCTAACTTACCCCACTAAGCAGAGAAGACCTGCAACCATATGCGTCCTAGAATTAGCCGTGTGAGTCATCCTCGTGGTTTTGTGGGCACCACAGGCGGGGCAGAGGACCCTACTTCGATTCGGACCAAGATTCAGGGCATCTGCAATGGCAGAAGTGACGTCAGCAGAGCTTCATACTCGAATTACTAGCAAACTACCAACCGATCGGAACCACAGTAGGCGGCTGCAATGCTGGCTGCTCGACAACAACCACTGGCGGCAGTGATGGGGCAATTGCTGGTGCGGAAACCACCGGAACCACCGGAACCGAGACCGCCATGTCATACGATGGAGGCGCCTCCACGGGCAGACCCATGGGATTGCCCAAATCCCTCGTTGGCGTCGGCGAGGGGGCACTCGGGGTGTTGAAATCCACCTGCGGATACAGCATGGCTCGCTTCTGGTCCATATTTAAAGCAAAACACTATTAAACCCGAGTTCGAGTGCGAAGTTCAGCTCTCAGTTTTTTCTTTGCAATGAGTAAGAGATTCCGGTTCCACGTTCAGCCGATGGAATGGATTTGTTTACTTTGCGTATTTACTACTAGACGGCGTCTTTTGCACTTCGCTCTGCGCTCGCAACTGCCAGCAAATTCGGATCCAGGTAAAGATTCCGTTTCGGAATCGCCTTCAAGTTGTTGGCTCAGATCGGAGCGAGCTTGAAAAAGCTCTCAGCCGATTGAGCAATCTTTTTTGGGCTGTTGCAAAACCGAAAGTATCTCTCGAAATGTGTTTACCGAGCTTTATCTAATGCACACAATGAATATCACTGTTTATCTAACTTATCTCACGTATGAGAATAGGATGTCCGATAAACATTCAACTAATTAAATAAGCTTTGGGTAAGTAAATAAAAAAGTTATCAAACGTTCTAGATTGTAGTATTAAAAATACTCCAAAAAGCGACGCAACTAAATAATAAAATATAAGTGCGGCTAATTAGTGCAATATATATATTTTTAATTTTTAATTGCAACGCTTTTAGGAATATTCTAAGAATACTAATTATTTTAATAATACTAATAATAATATTATTAGAATAGTTAGAGTTTCACATATTTGCAATATTACGATCAAGACCGTTTGATTACTGTTTTCACATGACTCTTATTTTGCTTTTGCAATTTTTTAGTGTACTTCTAAAATTCAGAATGATTGAGAAAACAAAATTGATTTTAGTATATTTTATTTTTTAGATTAGTTGCAAAATTTAAATATAAATAAATGGGTTCTCACTACCGCAATAATTTGCATATATTTTTTAAATTAAACTCTCTCACAAATTAAAGCTTTTGAAATACCAGTTTTAAATGTGAAA
Organism: Drosophila fuyamai; assembly: GCA_018153365.1. NCBI lineage: Eukaryota > Metazoa > Arthropoda > Insecta > Diptera > Drosophilidae > Drosophila > Drosophila fuyamai. The sequence goes on along the minus strand of JAECXW010000419.1, from coordinate 5,124,423 downwards.
TACTTGATGTTGGTTCAGTTTGCTTGTTGCAGACCTTTTATTAACTAATTACTTGAAGAAAATGTGTACACATGAAAGGAGCGATTAGACGAAAATTCCTCAGTTGCTCACTTGCGATCGTAGGTGCCCAAATAACGATCGCACATGCCACAGTAATGATTCGTGTTCATGCAGCTGGAAATGCAATACGGCAGACACACACAGCAGTACAACCTGTAATAAAACGATAGAACCGAACTAATGAGTCATAGATAAGTGAAATCCACACTAAAAACAATAAGATTATCTTTTTTGTTACTTTTTTACATTTACTTGTAAATACTTTTGTTACTTATTAACAAAAAAAATGTTCATCTTGAGTTATTGTTTCAAATATCCTACTTTTAATAAGATTATTAAAATATTCTTACTCCAAGGTACTCAATTGGAATATATCGCTTGATCTGAAGTCATTAAATACGACATTGATAAGCACTTTAATATATAGAATAGAAGTTAGAAGGTAGAATATAAAAATAGTGTGAGCCATAGGAAGTTACATTCTGTGCTTTCAGGAGAGCCACATTATCCACTTTCGAAACCGATAACTAACTTCTATATAAGTGGCCAAATGCCAAATATACATATGTTAATCTAGGTCATTAATACGATAAAATTTCAAAATAATAAAGATTACATATTGATTTTATGAGCCACATTTGCAGAATGGTTGCTTTGCTTGATGGTTGCTTTATTTTTGGACAACCATGAATATTCAATTGGGGCAGTGGTTGCTTAATTACGAAGCCTATTTGCCTACCACGCAATTTTATCATTTCTGTTTACTTACAGAAACAAGTTGAAGTTAACTCACTTTATTGATAAGAACCAATATCGAAATATGTCAAACTGGAGGCTCTCTTTATGCTGCTTTTGCTATTCATGTTCTCCACATATGGATGAGATTTGAATATGTGTCGATACTAATTCTTAACCTTCGTTGCAAGATTGACCAATACCTAGTTTTATCTATTTCATTCGTTTACTTACTGGAACAGGCACAATAACAGGGCAATCAGGTGGGTGCGCGAGTTGGGCTTGAAGGAGACCCGTGTCCTGGCGTAATTGTGGCAATGCGGGCACTGGACATCCATGGGTTCCGGGCCGTAGGGCGAAGTGGGAACCACCACGACCGTGTGCTGGGTGGTGGTGGTGGTTGCTGGCATCGGATTGGCTGGGACAGGTCCCGTGGTTTCCGCCGGAATCGATGTGGCCTGGTCGTAACTGGGCGGCGCCGGCGGCAGGAGATGTTGGTGTTCGGGAGCCGCCTGCAATTCTGCGGATCCCTTGGGCGCCTCCAAAGGTGCAGCCGGATAGACGGGCTCCATATTATGGCCTTTCTGGGTGTGTGAATCGCTGGAAAATGACTCAAGGGAGCGCCGTGGAAAAAAGTGCCTCGTATCGCGTATTCTTATCAAGTGAAGACAAAAGCTCGCCGGACCGATTGTTTACCCTGTTAGGGGAATTTCATCGTCTGTCGACACCTTACCAAAAATGTTCGAATTCTCAATGAGTTGTGGGTGATTGTGTGCGAGGAGGAGGGTGTGATCGGTTCGATTTGGTTCGATTTGTTTGGTTCTGTTTATTTTTCTGTACGGGGATTACTAATCGCTGTTGTAGACGCCGACGAACTTGTTGCAATTGCCGCAGAAGTGATTTGCATTCATGCAGCTGGTGGCGCAGTAGGGCAGACATGCGCAGCACCAGAGTCTGTTTGTGATTTTCCATTGGAGATTAGATAAGGGGGAGTAGTACAAGGAGCTGCGGAGATCTTACCCAACGATGCAGAGTATGGCGGCAATTACGTGTGTTTTCACACTGGGCGAGTACTCCACGCGGGTCAGTTTCTGGACATGGCAGTGCGGGCAGGTGACGAAGCTGGGATCGGGACCCACGGGCAATACGGCTTGATCTGTGGATTAGCCGAATCTGTATCTACATAGCACATAATATACTTTCTGGAATTGAAAAACCCACGCTGTATGATCACCACGGGCGGAGGTGCTGCCGCATGAACCAGTCGAACTGGCGCCTGTATGTGAACCACCTGCTCGTAACTCGGTGGTGGCATCTGATGTGGATACCCAGTGGCTCCCGCCGGCGGTTGGTTGTACTGCATCTTCGCTTGGGTTCCAATCACGAACTGAAACTGAGGCCAAGACTCGCGCTTTCGTCATTCTGCTGATGTTGCGCAACATTGCTGCCGTGTGTTGCTGGCAACAATGTCTACGAAAGCTCTATTTTTTTTTAGCTTTTTATCTTGTTTGCTTGAAATTATTATATCTACAGCCAAACAACTTAATTTGTTAAAAGGGAAAGTGCTTTCTACACCGTAAACAAAATTGTATGGAATTAAAGGAACTTAATACGCACCCACACCCTCGGGTCAAGAAATAAAAATTTGAGGAAATGCATTATCTTCTTAGGGGCTGACCTCATACTATGTTATTTATTTGTTACGATTTTCTGGTTCAAATGTTTTGTTTGGATTGCTTCGGGAACGTCTTTAGACCGTCATTAAAAGCGCAACAGGTCAAAAGCGCAAAAAGTTGTTGGCGCAAATCGTTAAAAGCGCATGAACAAAAAAGGTGGAAACGGGAAAGTATTATGTATTAAAAAAGATACATTTGTTCGATTACAAATGGTTTTCCATATTTATTGTTTTATATGCCATAGCAAAACTTATGCAATGGGAAATTTAAATGACTTTTGACATACTCAGCAATAAATACATAGTCTTGATAAGAATGATTAGCAATGTCTATAGACATATATATATATATAGGATTTCAAGTTCAAGTTTTACAAATTATTTTAGTCAACTTAAAAATAAATTTATCAGAAAATGACTAAATTTCTCACATTAAGTGAGTCAATATATTATATTAATTATTTTAAATCTCATAAGTCTCTACTCTTTTATTATTTGTATCCACATCTAACGCGTCTACTAAGTCCTTGGTTTTCCACAGCAACAATTAGAGCTGTAATACATGTAGAAAAATACAATTTAAAATTTAATTAAAGGCTACCTTCGACTTGGAACATACCGTATATTGAACCAAAATGTCTGTCTCCAAGATAAATGTAAATCATCAGAGTTGATAGATCCCTTAGACGATTGTCTCTTTTTGGGTTTCTCTACCGACAAACTTCTATAAACTTCCGACGACCGCGTTTTGCATTTTGGTCTGCTTCTGAACGACATCTTTTCGAAACTAAGCTTCAGATTTCATCTCGAGACTTTTCTCCCGAACTCTAAGAACAATTTCAAGCATAGCTGATAAGGCTCGACTATTATCAATTATTTTGTAGTCTATATTTTTTTGTTTTCCAACGAAATGTCAGCAATGAAATCGAGAGGGACTAATTAAAAATTATTGAGCCTTTCATTTCACAATACTGATAAAAAGACAGCACGAATTTTAATACCATTAAATAAATTATTTAAAAATTGAATAAAGTTTTCATATATTTATTGATATACATATTAAAATTTGAGGCAACCTTCTCAATTCAGTAGTTTATTCTTCTTCTCCTAATCAAATTATCAAATTGACTTTCTTTCACATGATTCTAGTTTTCATTTGTAACCACAAACAAACCTGGTCGTAATTAAGGTAAAATTAATTAATTAATTTCTAATCAATAAATAAAATGGGTAGACCGGAAATACTAAGTCGTACTCAGGTTTTATTGCAAGCAAAAATAAAAGGTAACTGTCTTAAAAATATAAAGCAAATCAAGCGACTTCTGCCATATATTATCAATGCATAAAAGTAGACAACTATTTTTGCGAACTGAGTGCCGTATACTTAATATTTGAAGCACGCAAGTTAGACTTTGTTAAATTGTTTTCTTTGTCTCTGCGTCATTTTTGTGGATCGACCACATTTGTATAAATGTGAGCTAAAAAGGTTCTAAACATTTAAAACCGAACGGGTTCTTTATTGGCTTATCTTTTATGATTTTTCGTATACACAGAAAACAATTTGTTGGTAAATAAGCAACTTTTGCAGTAAATTTTCCGTAATTTGTTCTGTATTGACACTTAAATTTACCACAAAAATGTTGACTTATTGTCTAGGTATTTTATTATTGCTAATTTATGCATATCATTTTAAAATTAGTTTATTCGTTGTTTTACTTTTTTAAGTAAAGTAACTGTAACCGCGCCTTCCAATTCAGATTTACAGTATTTTATTTGGATTATATTTGGATTAACTGCAGTAAGGTAATTATTAGAAAATGTATTTTTCAAAATTTATTGTTGGTTGCATTTACTTATCAGTAAATTCAATCAGTTAAAACAGTAAAACTTCTTGATTTCACTAAGATTTTTCTTTTGGTGTAAGGATAGATTGTGAAGAGAAATGGATTATAAATAAGATCATATAAATTAATGGGTGCGAAAAATAAATCAAACAGAAGTATGTATACTTTTGTGTAAATGTTTATGTAAAAAATAAACATTTAGAAATTCCGATTTGATTTTTTTTTCCGTGTGTCAGTGAAACGTGCCTAGTGTAAATAATTTCACATTATTGCTACTACACAGAAAACTAATATATTTTATTAATCCCAATATTATGTCCCCAATAAAAAGCTTTAAAATTTGTTAAATTTATGGCAATAATTTTAGATATTCAAATTCCGTTAAATCGTAAAATATTTTACTTTTATTTTGTATAAGCTTACACTACGATAAATTGAATTATTTGTTTAATCAAATTGAAAATGCATTTATGAGGCATATTTTTAAGGTTGCAGATTGGGAATTTCTTGGATTTTTGGTTTTCGAGGAAGAGGCCTAGTTTTTGTAAGTTCCCACATAGGCTCCGCAGCTACTACAGGTGTGTTTGGTCGACTGGCAGGAGTTCGTGCAGTATGGAATGCAGCAGCATAAAATGCCCCTAAAAACAGTATTGTTAATATTGATCAATATGGATCAACCTTTAGTTACTTACCCCAACATGCAGATAAGAATGGCCATTAAATGGGTCTTGGTATTTGGCTCAAATTCGATCTTCGTTTTTTTTCGGACTCCGCAGCTCGGGCACGTGGCCATGGATGGAACATTTCCCAACACATTTGGAACTACTAAAAAGTAAAATATGGAATATTTTGTAAAAACAATTCCTATTAGAAGTATGTTTTTTTTGTAAATAGTATTTTCAGAACGAAAGCAACACACACAAAGTTAATTTAATAAACCAATTTAACACTTAGGGAATTATGAAATTTGTAAACAATGAATTGCGGTTTTATTTATAAGAATATACAAAAACAAATGTACGTTATTTTATTGCTTTTCAACATATCTACATATATATTGAAGAGCAAATGTGTGTGCTCGATTTAAACATTTCGATAGACATCTAGACATCGTACATACATATGTATATACAATGCTTTGTACCTTAAAACTATGTTTTTTCTTTTTAGGTTTTCCCATTCTTACCCTGCACGAACTGAGGCTGAGCAACAATTAGCGGCTGCTGCTGGGCCAAATTTTTGGAAACAGGCTGGGCGGTGTTATAACTGGGCGGCGCCTGGGCCTCGGGATGATTCTTCTCCATTCTATCGTTTTTTTATTATTGCGACCACCGTCCTTCCCCTTCCAATTCAGACACGAAACTAAATTGCGCTCCACTGAAAGAGCATAACATTTTTGGGGCTTTTTCCATTCGGGCCAACTGAGAGAGGCTCTCATTGATCTAGACCTTAGACCCTAGAACTTTTACGCACCAAATTCTGGCACTGGAGCGTAAAGCTATTTCAAATGGAATGAGAGAGAGCGAATGTGCGTGGTTGCTAATAGATACACATACATTTTCAAATTCTTGTATTGAAATAAACAAAAACTGTACGAAAAAAGCAAAAGCTCGTTGCGTGAGTTATATAAGTTCGAAATTTTGACGAAATTCAGAGATACACAACAAAAAAGTCATTCATTCTTACGTTATACGTAAACGTAAGACATCCAATCAAAACAAAAAAAAAGATTAAATGACCTAGAGCATAAAGTTTAAAGTTGTTTTAAAGTATATTGCTTTAATCATAAAAAATGGTAACGTTAATAAAAAACATATTAACACTCAAAAACACTGTCTTAGTAATAATAATTCCCATTTATTTAAATAGCCTCGTATAAAATCTTACAAAGGAGTTTTGTATAGTTTCCGAACTGTCTTCAAGGTCTACTATCTTATCGGAAAAATGTTAAGTACCAGCATAGATAAGCATAAATGATAACCAATTAACAGCGGTTAACAAGAGCCTAATGAGCATAGGAAAGTTTTTCGCCGGTGAGTTTTGCCAACTTTTGATTGAAAAAAGCTGATTTCTACAAGAAAATTGATGAAAAGCAAAAATTTGAAGAAATAATCAAGTGAAAAGTGACATTTTCCATAACTAGTAAGGATTTTTCTTATATATTTTAAGTAATACTGCTACCTGATACATCAAGTTATTTTATATACACATAATAATAATAAATAATTCATATTTTATAGCATGTCCAATATTTCATCTACTCTCCCCCATACTCATCCTGTATTCAGAACATCATATATTATGCATTTTTTTAAGTCCGCATAAGGCATTAATTTTCATAATTTTATTTAATTTTTACAAAAAACATATTAATTACCCTATATACATATAAATGCGGTCTTGTTTAATGTATTTCTCCATTTTAATTTTACAATATAACTATCGCCTGATATATGATCCACGTTGAACAGCTCAGCAAATGTGTTATTGTCACCGGAATCTATGTAAGAATTGACCTCTATCGAAAATATATTAATATTAATATTTGTACACCCTTGCGGAATGTATTACAATTTTAGTCAAAAGTTTGCAAAGCTTGGCAGGAGACATCATCGCTCCTATAAATTATATATATATTCTTGAACAACATCACACTTAAAAATTGAGAATATTTAATTTTTGGCTTTCAATTTGTTCAATATAATTATTTTCCAGGACGATACTAAAAGATAACGCAAGAGCGCGGTTGGCAAATATTGCTTATTTGCAAATATAATTGCATACTTTTAAGTTTCTGATAACTTTTTGTTCGAAATACAAAGTTATTTCGCAAAATTTGGTATTGTTCTCTCAGTCTGCTTAGCTGTCCGTTTCAAATTCGGAGTTGAATAACTAATAAAGCAATAGAATAATTAAAAACCATGACCACACCCAGGCCCATAATAATAAGATATTAATAGTCACTAGCCACATGTATACGAATTGAGACTGTCGGGCACACGTACAAAAACAATATGTTATATTTGACAAACAAAAACATTTTTAATAAGTTGTGCTTAAAAATGCATTTATTAAAATGAAAAACATACAAAATAATCGGTTTTTGAATATAAATTGCATTTAATAAATATTATTAATATTTGAGTTCAATTTTTTTAAATATATATTGAGTCCCATAAAATCAAATATATATACTAATTTATTAAAAAAGAGAAACTAAATAACAAATGGTCGTCTTTATAAACAATCATTATTATCTTTTAGAATTGGTAATATTCAAACTCATATGTATATTCCATTCGCATTCATAAAATTCCCTGCGATCCACAAATTTTGGGCTGTTGTGAGAGAAAGAGGAGGAGTGATAACTCATTTAATAATAATAATTTTTTCTTTCTATACTGGATTGCATTTAGCACAGAGGTCTGCTAACCGGAATAAATTTGAACTCATTTTTATTGCTCTTTGCAATTAAATGGCGGTTGAATCGTGTAAGCTGATGGAATAGCCAAAGTGGGAGACTTTGGAATGTTCCGAGAAACTGAATTTCACCATGAGTTCAAGCCATGAGTTAAAATTCTGAAAAGCTGAATTTTATTTCTAGCCAATGTGTATTTTGCTTTGGCATTGCCTGGGCCATTTATACCAACACTGTTGCAAAAACATGTACCAACTCTACAGATTGATTGGCAGTCGGCTATATACAAATGCTTATAAAAGATAATTGAACTTGTTTACATTGTTTTCAAGGTTTTTCCCCTGATGCTTTTAATAATATCTTTGCACTTGCGGTTTCAACACGAAACATTTTTTTTTAAGAACGATTATCTGAAATTCTATAGAAATAATTTGTTATTGTTTCTTTAATTATTTAAAACAATATTTTACGAGTGCGCAGTTTGCAAAGGTTATCAAAAGATCAATTCTTGTTACTCGGGAGCCCCAAGAAATCCAATCACAGCTGAAAATCGACGAAATTGAAAGTATGGTTCTATATTAGTAGTTTGGAATAAAATTATTTCATTATATTCTTGAAAACGCAAAAACATAATTAACAAATTGTTAAAAATTCACATTCATAAACCCACAATTTTATACCCTTGCAGAGGATATTATAATTTTGGTCAGAAGTTAGTAACGCAGTGAGGGATTCTTGATCAGGATCAATAGGGGAGTCGATATAGCCATGTCCGTCTGTCTGTCTGTCCGTCTGTTTCAATACCTTTTGTGAGCTCAGTTTAAAAGCTAGCGATCTGAAACTTTCACACTCGTCCTAAAACATGTGCACGCAGATCAAGTTTGAAAATCGCCCCGATCGGACGTCTATATCCCATAGCTCCCTTAGGAACAATCGGATATATCTTGCAAGAATTGATAATATTTCGCGCAGTGTAAAAGCTATTGACATTAATCTTTACAAATCGTATTTGTTTATGCATTCATTCATCAAGGTAAAAGAGCGTGCCGATCGAACGTCTATATCCTATAGCTCCCATAGGAACAATAGGGTAAAATCGGTCCAAAGTTGATGTTTTTCAAAATATTTCGCTATTGACATTGCTATTGACATTCATTTTTCCAAGTCTTATTTATTTACCTATACCTTGATCAGGGTAAAGGCACTTGCCAATCGCACGTCTATATCTTATAGCTTCCGTAGGTATAATTGTTTAAGGCTGTAAAAATATCCCCTTTTTATACCCGTTACTCGTAGAGTAAAAGGGTATATTGTATTCGTGCAAAAGTATGTAACAGCTAGAAGGAAGCGTTTCCGACCCTATAAAGTATATATATTCTTGTTCAGGATCACTAGCCGAGTCGATCTAGCCATGTCCGTCTGTCCGTCTGTCTGTCTGTCCGTATGAACGCTGAGATCTCGGAAACTATAAAAGCTAGAAGATTGGCATTTTGCATGCAGATTCTAGGAGTTCCTACGCAGCGCAAGTTTGTTTCAAAAAGGTGCCACGCCCCCTTTAACGCCCACAATCGCTTATATACGATTTTAAAAATTTAAATATTTTGGAAAAGTAAAAATGCAGTTTTATTGTGTTTATCAATACCTATCGAAATGTAGAAGAAATTTTTCAAATCGGACCATTCGTTAAAAAGTTATGCGTGATCAAAGTTTCTATCTCCATCTCTCTCACACTCCTTTTACCTGAGTAACGGGTATCTGATAGTCGGGGCACCCGACTATAGCGTTCTCTCTTGTTTCTATTGTTATATGAAATATTTGCAGTATAAAAGCTACTGACATAAAATTATGCTAATCTACTTTATTTATGTATACCTTATTCCTTTCGCTACTTTCTCAATTTTTGTAATTTCGGCAAAGTCTGCAAGGGTATTAAAACTTCGGCTTGCCGAAGTTAGCATCCGTCCTCGTTAAAATTAAAATATTTTCTGATCTATGTATGTTCCTGTCTTTAAAAGCTGATAAGTTTGTTTCCTTCTATTTTTCATTTTAATTAAATTGTTACTGCTGACACAGCCTTATATCCGCTTTGAGCAACGCAGAAATGTGGATTAAAAGTGGATGTTTATTCAATGCGATAAGAACCGAAATATTCTTTCTTGTGGAAATATTAAGGACAGTATCGCTATATTTTTTTGTTACCAGTATTTTCTGGGCGAACATAGAATTTGAAGAATTTAAAAAAAAAACGTGATACGGATATTATTATCGACCAATGTGTTCCTTTGCGAAATTTTTTTTGTAACTGATTTAAATATTTATACTAATAAAAGAGGTGCCCAAAATTTTTAAATATGTCCTTAAAGATTGGTACAGTCACATGTATATTCATACGAGTATGTTCATATTTATAATTCTAACCATCTCTCCCTGAAAAGTTTTCCAGTCTATTGTCTATAAATAATTGTTTGACTCTCCGATTTCAACTTCTATGATAAGTTATTCATTTATTTTAATTGAAATGTAAAAGTATTTAAGGGCCGTTTTACTATATTTTCTGGGACAAGAGTCAGTGACCTTGTTTTGTATATTTCGTTGTGCAAAGTTGAATCCGAAGGAGAATAAAGCTCACAATGATTGGCATATTTCAAAACATGTCAATGGAGATTTTCTTTTCGATGTTTGATCCCTAGTTTTTGTAAGTTCCCACATAGGCTCCGCAGCTACTACAGGTGTGTTTGGCCGACTGACAGGAGTCCATGCAGTACGGAATGCAGCAGCAGCAAATGCCCCTAAAAACAGGATTGTTAATATCGACAAGAGGATCCAAACTTAGTTACTTACCCCAACACGCAGATAAGCAGGGCAATCAAATGGGTCTTGGTACTCGGCTCAAATTCGATGTTCGTTTGTCTACGGACTCCGCAGCTCGGACACGTGGCCATGGATGGAACATTCCCCAACACATTAACAGGTGCTAAAAAAACATAAAAGTTTTTTTACAAAATCACTATGGAAAATACGTAGAATGTATTAACAATTTCGTTTTTGAAAAATTATAGCACATCTTAACTTATTCCAAACGCCGTTAATAAGCGATGGTTAAAGAACCAATTATTATTCAAAATAAACACTCCTAAAGAATGAATAAAAAGAATGAACAAATATGCTTCAAAGAATTTATATTTTTCATAAGGAAAAAACGTATATAAATGAACGCTTTTTTATTTCGGCGCATGTATATACACATTGAGGGCGAATTCTTCGATGAAATAAAATGTTGTTCTTTCTGAGTATCCATGCTCTTGAAATCGGTTTCTATTTTAATACGGTACCCATGTATAACAACTTACATAGTTCTTAAAAAACTGGCCAAATAAATTTGGAAATGGTTTGCCATTTACTTACCCTGAACATTCTGAGGTTGAGCCACAATTACAGGCTGTGGCTGATTAATACTTGGGTAGCCTTGATGGGTGTTGTCATAACAGGGCGGTGCCTGGGGCATGGGCTGTTGGTGGTGGTTGTAGGGAATATTCTTCTCCATTCCTAGTTTTTTCACTTCCGACTGATGTGCTAGACGTTAGGCGTTCAAACTCAGACTGGCAACTAAAATGTGCTCCGCTGACGACGCCCGAATTTGGATTTGCGTTCTTTTCACTTGTGTGAGGGCAGGCTCGATGTTGATTGTGCGCTGGGGATTTTTGGAGGCATGCAATATCGCATTATTTTGTTTACTTCAGACTATATATTTCTAATATTTGTTGCTTCCGTTTTTGTATTTCTGTGTCTAGATTAAGCTTCGAATTGGGTCGCTTCTCTTTTAGAGTCGCTCTCATTGACTTAAAAAAAAACAAAGATTACGAGCCACAGCCTTTAAATTACAATTACAATTAACGAATTTAATACAATGCAGCTTTAGTATATATTCCTATTTATAACATTATACCCTTATTTATAAAAGTTTTAGGAATTATCTCGGAGTTTACGGGTTTATGGTAAAGATATTTGAAATAAAGACCAAAATACCACTTTGCGTAGAAATGGACTGTGATGCTGATTAGGAGTATAACTTTTGACTGTAATTTTAAAACCCTCTGCAAGGGTAAATAAATGATATTTTAATATTATATTATCGTTCATATTAAAAAAAAACTTTTTTTATGGCTTATAACTGATACTGGGGTGTCAAAGCAAACTGTTTTTTTTCGCTATGTACTATTATCAAAAGAACCTATTATTGTCGTTGCACTCATAAAAATGAATTCTCAAATTTTAGAAATCTCCCCAACCTTTAAATAAAAAAACAGTGTTGTTTGAAGTATAATTTGCAATGCTATATAAAAAATGTATTGATATGATTCAGAGATATGAATGCTATCCTGTCACACATTCTAATTTCCAACTATTGGGCTGGACATGTCGACGCGAAACAATCCATAAAACGTTCCCCCAAAAATGCATTTACTTGTATTTACTGAAGGGTCATGGTTGCTTAACAAAACTGTTTTCCTGATGAAGTCATCCAAATAAAAGCCAGTAGTTTTCTTCCTTGAATCCATTTATTAATTTGATAAGAATACAAAAGCTTAAGCTGGTACTACAATGTTTTGCTTGACATCAAAATATTGCGTAATTATAAATGTGAGAGAGGTAACAACGGAATATGAGTTAAGTATTGGGCTGCATTTGGGCGCGGGGCTGCTGGCTGCAGACCGCGGAAAAGCATCACCTCGAATTGGAAAGGGCTCAACGCTCGTAGGTGCCGATAAAGGCGTTGCAAGATGGACACATGTGGTCGGAGTTCCGGGCACACTTGGTGCAGTAGAGGCACCCGGCACAGGGCCAGCAGCTATGCGACAGAGAAATGTATTAAAGGGTTGCAGGTAAGTGGGGGATGACACCGCTTACCAGGTGAGGCACATGATCAGGGCTATCAGATGGGTCTTGGTGGTGGCCTTCGGCTCTATGCGGGTGGTAACCTGCTGGCGGCAGCTGGGGCACACCACGTTGCAGGGCTCCGGACCAACTGGGGTGGACATTGTGCTGGTTGTAATGCAGAAAAAAAAACACGGGAAAGCTCTAATAACTTTTCTATTGATTGCAGACAAGACCTTGAAAACTTCGCGTGCCGCGTATGCATAAGAATTTAATTAGTTGTTTGGTGGATAATTTAATTGAGCGCCCACCATGCAAACAAGCTGTGATCAGCCTTATCTCCCGTTAATTGTTGTGCTATATACTCAAAATTTCTTTTATTACTAAACTCCAAATGTGTGAGGTCATCTTGTGCCGCGTGCTTTGTGGCATCTGCCGATGTCGTCATCACACAATTGCGTCTCACTCTGCCCTTTTCAACCCCCATTCTATCTATCATCTCCCCGGCGGGTTAGCATTTCCAAACTGTTTGCGCGCGCCCAAAATCAACAAAATCTATTTATATTCGCACTAGGCCCGACAACAGCATAGTTCCATCATTAAGCGGCGGGTGTGTCCGGCGCCAGTGCTCAACACACTCCCCCTGGGGTCCACCACCCACCTGCCGACCTTCGTGCTCCTCCTCAGTTTTCCCTAACACACTTTCGAGGAGCGGCCATCATCTCGAAGGCGTTGTCCTGTTTGCTCAGCAACAACACATATTTCATTTAAAACGCTTATTGTAAACATTTTATTGGACTTGACTTTGAAAAACGGCGCAAACATTTTTTTTAATTATTCCCGGTCTGAATTTTAAATTTTGTACACGTTTTTATACTTACAATTTACGTTGCCGAAACAAATGTGTGAATCTTGAAATGAAACTAGAACTTCGCAGAGCTGCCAAAACTTACTGCGCACTGCTGGACTTGAGAAATTGATGTGCGGCACTATTTTGCGCAGCGAAGCTGCAACCATTCGCTATGTTCGGATGTTGCTGGCCTGCCGATGTTCCTGCCGCATGTTGCAGCAGCAATGTTGCTGGCTATACACGACATTTTGTATACACACATAACTCTAAACCACAGTTATGACGGCGTCTCCATCCAGGTTTTATTACGCATTTTAAAAGAAAGCAATGATGTTTTATAAATGTATGTACATATATTTTAGATATGGCAAATACGCCAAACTAAAAATAAAGAACACTATAATTCAATTTTTATGTGTATATGTATATAAAAAATCGAATATACCGCTATATACATATATACATATGTACATACATACATAGCTTTAGAACGGAGAGACAAATTTGCATAGGATGGACAGACAGATATGCCTTGATCGATTCCCATCTGAGAATGACCAAGAATATACATACATACATATGTACATACATACATATATTATTTATAATGATAGTTTCCACATATGTACATACATAAATATATTATTTATAATGATAGTTTCCACATTCCTTTACTGCGTTAAAAATTTCTGGCCAAAATTACCAATACATCTTAGCAAACGTTAAGACCTCATCAGCTTTTCAATTCATAATGTCGTGAAAATCAGAAAGTTTTCTATAATGTCTAAATGTCACAAGTCTTAAAAGGTCCCTCTTTGAAATCGGCTTAATAGTAATAAAGTTAAGTTAAGTAAAAATAGTAAATTGACACTATAACTAATTTGGGGTTAACTTTTAAGACATGAGAAACTTAAAAAATAACATGGAAATTAATAACAATAAAGGAATATACATACATACATTCGAAATACATAGAAATCTATTAGGGAACTAATTTTAAGGTTCTTGCCAATTTTTCTTTAAGATATTTTTCTTTAAGATATTAGGTTGTTTATCCATTTCCTAATCATTAAAGTAATATTACATTTTTTCTACTAGCTGGGGAGGTGGCGGGATTCGCTTCCCTTATGTTTTTATTTCATTCCAAATACATACATACATACATATGTACATATGTCTGAAAAAAAATGTTCCCAAAAATGGGAAATCAGAGAATATGCTATTTAATTAATATTACCTATACTTGATTCAAGTAAAACTCATTAATAGAGTATAGAGTATAATTCTTAATAGATTTATGTATAATATTTGATTAATATATCTGTATAGACAATTAAACAAAAACTTATTGAAACTGAAGCTGTAAGTTAGTCGATCCATCCAACACAAAAAAAAGCGCCATAGTGTTCACAAAGCTGCCAGATCCGCAGAAAAATAAAATAAGGCAACGCAAATAAAATTAAATTATTGGGAATCCCAGAAAATGTTTCGTTTGGCAAAGCTTTATTTGTTTTTTTTCTTTCTTTATTTCCTATCTGCTTTTAGCAGAAATACAGCAATCAGAGTCGATTAAAAATTTGTGTGTGGTAGTATGTGTTGGTATGATAAATGCGCCACTTCAAATACACATGTGGAGTACATATACATATGTACTTAGTTATAGAAATATGAATACGAATGTAACGGTATGAAATCGGCGAGAGTGTGTTTTCGCTGGCGTCTTCAAAACGATCCCAAACAGGCGTTGCAGTTGGGGCAGAATTGGGAGGTCTTGTAGCAGCAGTTGCAGCAGCAAGGGACGCAGACGCAGGGCCAGCAACTGAGGGATAAGATGGAGAGAATATGTATGTTATATTGTTTACCAGGCACGATCGGCGGTTACTCATCGAATATCATACTTCCTGCTAAATGCAAACAAAACAAATGCGGTCACAGCCATAGCCCAGTCTACATTTTGTAAATGTATGTATGTACATTTAAATGAATATTAAATTTGCTCCTTAAGGTGGAGTTTCTTCTAAAATTGAGTTTAGTGTTGTCTTGTTCTCAAAATAAAATTTAACAACTAAACTAAACCTTTGGGTTTATGTTCTTTAAGGTGCGGCTCTTTGGTGCTTTTACTGTGTCCGCAGCTGTGACTACTACATATAATTTCGAATGCATGTACTTACAGGAAAAGGCAGAGGAGCGCTGCCATGCAGTATGTCTTTCCCGTACGATGATGTTCCACTCGGACGCGAATACGGGCGTTGCAATGGGGACATATCATTCCGTGTCCCGGACTGTCCACCAACACAGTGGTCTGGTGGTGCACCACGTTCACCGGAAGTGGGGGTTGTGACATCGGCGTCGTCTGGGCCATCTGCGGCACCTGCGGGTAGAGCTGGTGCGGCGACGCCTGATATTGGGTCAGATCCATCTCAGCCGGAGGAGCGGTGGCCAAGTTGTCCGAATAGGGCGGCGGGGAGTCAACCCGCTTGTAGTCCATTACAGAAGATAATGTGGTACTTGTAAAACCGGCACGTAGGTTAATCGAACCGGCAATGTCTTCCAGTTAACTGCGAAATGCTACTGAAAGCTCCTGAAATGCATGCGCTTCGGTAAAAAGAAACAAAAACAAAAACAAAAAGACACTGGACTTTCGGCTCTTTGGAGTGAGCGAGATGACAATACGATCGCGCGAGCTTGAACATATCGATTGGTTATTGCTACGGGGATTTCATCGATAGGAGTAACTGAAATTCAAATTTGAAGACAAAGAAAAATTGCCTTATCAACTCACTGTAGTTGCATTTAAAATTACAGAGAATTTTTATATCTGAAACTATTATAGGAAATAATTTCTAAATACTTATAAAAAACGTTGCGATTACTTAATTGCATCAAAAATTACTGAGAATTTTTATAACTGAAATTATTTGAGGGATTCATTCCAGAATATACTATATATGGAAAACGTTGCGATCAATGAAACTAATATTGGGACAAATTTTTAAAAGTTTCCTAATGCTAGTTTTAAATTTCTATCGGTACAAAACACTTTTTAAATCAAGAGGACGAAGTAGTAAAACTGGCAAGAACCAAGTCTCTAAAGACGCTACGATCAAAGCACAAATTCCATAGACTATTGCTGCTATCTACGACCAATGGATATAAAGGTAAAAATGGATAATCTAGCTCTCACCGTCTGAAATGTCAAGCTTTTATGTCAAGAATTTGAGCGAATATAGAAAATATTTATTAAATCGTTAGGGGTTAGCGTAATGGCCTATAAGACCATTGACATAAGGGAAAAAAGGTAAGCCCACCTAAATTTACATATTTATGTACATATAATAGAGCCCAAAAACTACGATCGCTGACATATGTACATATAAAAAAACAAGAGCATAAATTAGGGCTTTTGTTTAAAAGCAATGTATATTCATTTCATATGTATTCATTCAACATATGTATAGTCAATTATTTTATTTGTTAAATTTTTTTGAATATATTTATATATTCCCGGATGGGGTTGAACTCTTTAATAAAACCGTAAATGCTGGCTATCAGTGCCAAAATAAGTTGGTCGACCATATTAAACGGCATAGCTCCCTATGTGGCATCCACAGTTGGGGCAGTAGTGCTGGACACTCTTGCAGTAGTTGATGAAGTAGGGCAGGCACACGAAGGGCCAGCAGCTGGGGATTAAGGATGTCGTTTTAGCATGCACATCCGTGTGGGGTGTACCAGGACTCTCCACTCACCAGCAAATGTACAAGGTCAGAGCACACAGGTGGGTTTTCCGGGTGGGGGCTGTGACCAGACGGGTCGTGACCTCACCCTTGCAGGACGGGCACCGCACCCTCATCGGCTTCCAGTCTACAGTTAGCGGAAGTGCGCCTGCCCCCACTCCGTTGAGGGTGTAAGTGGGTATTTGGGTCACCACCACCCCAAAGTCTGGTGGCAGGGTTACGCTTTCCGTGTCTGGAGTCGTGCCCACCCATGTGCTGTTCATGTTTGCGCTGGGACATGCACTGAAATTACCAACCACTTAATGACAACGCTGCTCTATCGCAATCCTTATCTTTTCTGACTAATCGACTGGTTCTTTTTAAATGAACCGTACAGAGAGGTATAAAAGAGTTGACATTTGCAGCACTTAATCGATTGAATTTGGATTCACTGAGACCATAGCATTCCATGACAAACTACATGATAACTTGGCTGCCAGACTACTTAAAGTTGACAGCAAAAATTCCGAATCACCATATATTGTTGTCTTAGTCAATAAAATTCTCCAGACGGCTGCTGGTGTTTTATGAGCCACCTAACTGGTGGAATTAACCTTTTATCTTTAATCAAAAAGATTGTATATTGAAGTCGTTAAACTTTGCTATGCGTTATAAACTGATTGTATAATAGTAATCAAGCTCCTGCCATTGGTTTATCATCAACATCGATCTAAAATTTTTAAGCTGTCATGAGTCGAATATAATCTCATATGTCCGTAGTTAATAATTTTCCAACTGATATGCCAAATGAAATCCAATGTGTGGCATGTAGGCTTTTAAATATTCGTTTAGCACTGGTTTTAAGATATTAAATTTCACATAATAGACTTCCTTTTTGTGAAAATGAATATCTGAAAAATGTGAAGTGTGTGTTTCTATGTTCCCCCTTTTCCCGTTTGAATCTCATGTTTAATGTGTGACTGTCGTACAAGTATATTTACAGATAAATTTCGCTGGAATATGAAGGTAATGTTCGGGGTTCTCTATAAGTAGATATGCATAAATAGACGTTAGTTCTCGTAGGTGCCGATGTAGGCACTGCAGTTGGGACAGTAGTGGTTGGCATTCTGGCAGGAGTCCATGCAGTACGGAAGACAGACGCAAGGCCAGCAGCTGTGGATAAAGATTGGTGTAGATCGATTAGATAGGTTCGGGGAATTGGTTTATTAGTCAGAGCGCTAATTCCAATTGGCCTATACATGGGCGGCAGTCTACGGGCCGTTTCCAGTCAGCTTACTTGTCTGCTATCGCAGCTTTGTTATCTACCTCTACTCCAGTTCCAGTTGAGATAACATTGTTTTCAAGTATGGCCTGCACATAGAAACCTATTGTACCTTTGCAGGCGATAAGAGAGCGTGAGTGGTGCATGGGCGTAGCTTTTTTTATTTTTAGGCATAAAACTGACAAGTTGTCAATAATAACAAGTTTTTTAATATGTGTGTTCGGGAGATACTGCAACATATCTATAAGTATTTTATTATATTGCTATACACACCTGTCTTTATCTGACTTTCATCTATCTTTCACAAACAAGGTAAATCCATATCGATTTTAGTTTTGTAATGCAATTCATTGACAATTGACTAATACACCTACCTATATCTACCGGTTAACAAATCTTTTCAAATATCTTTTATTTACTATTTAAAGGTGTTAACAATAATAATTAATTAATTTTGAAATGCAATTGTAATTGTAAAAATCAATGGAAGAATACCAAAATACTGTTCTAATTTTTAAGTGCCATTAAATGCCTCAAACACTTTTTTTCTAAATAAAATTCGAGATCATATATGCATATAATATGTATATAACCTTCAAGTCTACGCCTCTGATAATTACAAGTAAACAGTGACGTTGAAAAAAGCCGTCGTATCAGATGACTGTGGAACTCACATGAACAGGCACAGGACGAGGGCCCAGCAGTGCGTCCTGCCGGAGGGAGTGCTCTTCACGGTGGTCAGGACTTCGGCGTGGCAGGAGGGGCAGCGGATGCGAGTGGGTCCGCCGCCGATGGGCACCAAATTGGAGGTCGTCGTGGTCTGGATGATCACCGTGGAGGTCTGCGGCGGCTGTGGCATCGGTGGGTACAATGGAGGCTGGGTGGGGCCACCGGGCTGATAGGTCTGAGCTGGCGTGAATCCGGGCTGCTCACTGTACGGCGGAGGCTGTTTGCTGTCCATATTTCTGGATGTATACCTTCTGGAGTCTCTGCTTTTCTCAACGAACTGAACCGATCGCTTTGATGGCTGGCGTGGCACTAAATGGGGCTACGACAATACCTTAACATTTGGCAAATTTCTTATCGCTGCGTAGAGATAGTACGTATAGAATGGGGGATTTCTTGCGTACTCGTAAACGGATATTTTTTATTGTGCAGTTGATTTAGTGAGTTTCGACGATGCTCCTCTAAATAGCTATCAGATGAGTCACTTATTTGATAACAGCAATAATAAATAGGCAGATGATGAATAAGCTCTACTCGCTTCGACAACTTGGCCTGTATGGAAAATTAAATTACGAGTATTTGGTTTGGAGACATACTGTCGGGAGAGCATTTGTATCAACACAAGTGATGGGCTCTCAGTCTGTTACCTTAATTTGTAATATAATCATTGCTAATTACCGGTTTTTTCATCCAGCCTATATTTGATATATAAAATGTTGAACCCGTTGTTACGCCTTCTTAATTTCATTTTGGTATATATTTATTTAATGATATTTTTCACCTTTAGAACGATTTAAGTGTTTATACCCTATGTATTTATTTATTTTAGATTATCTTCTGGTTCAAAATGCCATATCTTAGGCTGTCAAATTATATTCCTAGTTGTATACCCTCTAATAAAACTTATTATAATAGCACTAGTCAGAAAACACATCCGATCTTAATCTGACTCATGGAACTTGCCCATTTTGTGATGTATTTACTGTATAAAACAGTAAAAAAGTATTCTCTACTACTTATAATAGCGCGATCAAAACATACTGTTGACTCATGAAGTGCTCTACTTTGAAACAATTGAAATTTTTATACTTAATATTTAAGAAATGTATATGTTAAATCTTTTAATCTTATTTACAATTTCTAAATTTTGTTTTAGTGAGTTGCATTAATTATTTATATATATATATATATTTATTATAAATGTTTTAATTTTATTTAGCAATTCTTAATTTTATTTTAGTTAGATCACTGATTCCTGTCCTTTGCACTCAGTGGGTTAATTGGAAAAAGCTCTGATATCCACCCACTCGTCGAAAGCTTTGCGGGAGCTTTTCTTCATTGGGCTACGTTCAAGTGCAGCCGTTAGCATCTTAGCCATGAAAATAGTGTTAGGCAAATACGGGGATTGACAAAACAGATGAACAACTGGTTTGTCTAACACCCCGCTCAACCCCAAAAGATACCCCTGCCCTTCCCTACCTGCCAGACCTAACTGTTTGACTTATGTTTTTTTATGGATTCAATGTTTCAATTGTAAAATAACCCAATTTATAGGCAAATAGAAAACCCGAGTCGAGTCAGTTCAACAACATGAGTCGGCAGTTGACGTTCCATCTGCAAGCTCCCGACGAGGAGGAGTTCCCATCGGATCTGGTGGAGATTAACCTGAACCCCAACTGCGGCCAGGTCAAGCAGCAATCCGCCCAGGCTCTGGACCAGTTGCTCCTGGCCACGCCCCCTCACAGGGGCTATCCATACGGCTATGCGGAGGACTCGGAGCCAGAGACCTACTTCTGTCGCAAGAGCAACTCCACGGGCCAGCTGGCCGAGAAGGTATCGCCACCGCCGCCCACGGCCACCAACATCAGTTGCCTTCGGCAGATGTACTGTCCGGAGTGCCACGAGCGGTTGCACGAACAGGGAGTCCGGCTGGAGCGACTCCTGACCATGTGGTGAGTGCTTAGTCTGAATGAAGTTTTACATAGCAAAATACAGATTTCGGTTGATCTGACAATTTTATTTAAAATCACATATATAATTTGTATATGCCACAATTTTATTGAACTATTAAAACTTAATTTATTGGCCGTAGACCTTCCTATCTGGTAACTCAATTCAAACTGTAAAAAAATGAAATTAGTTATTTAGTGCCCATTCCTTAAGTTTATTTTGAATATAAATTAAAATCTTAATTTGTCATCATAATCATATCTGAAAGAAATTTAGTGTGTGAAAATTGAAAATGTATATAAATTTAAAAACATTATTATTATTAAAATGTTTAATCAGTAATTAGTGGGAGTTACAAATTAAAACTAAAGGAAATAACATTTTTATACCCGTTACTCGTAGAGTAAAAGGGTATATTGTATTCGTGCAAAAGTATGTAACAGCTAGAAGGAAGCGTTCCCGACCCTATAAAGTATATATATTCTTGTTCAGGATCACTAGCCGAGTCGATCTAGCCATGTCCGTCTGTCCGTCTGTCTGTCCGTCTGTCTGTCCGTCTGTCTGTCCGTCTGTCTGTCCGTATGAACGCTGAGATCTCGGAAACTATAAAAGCTAGAAGATTGGCATTTTGCATGCAGATTCTAGGAGTTCCTACGCAGCGCAAGTTTGTTTCAAAAAGGTGCCACGCCCCCTTTAACGCCCACAATCGCTTATATACGATTTTAAAAATTTAAATATTTCGGAAAAGTAAAAATGCAGTTTTATTGTGTTTATCAATACCTATCGAAATGTAGAAATTCAAATCGGACCATTCGTTAAAAAGTTATGCCTGATCAAAGTTTCTATCTCCATCTCCCTCGCACTCCTTTTACCTGAGTAACGGGTATCTGATAGTCGGGGCACCCGACTATAGCGTTCTCTCTTGTTTAATATTTAGTTATGTTTAAGAAGTTTAATTTAAGGACATTTTATCCTTTAAGAATTAGTTTTACTGACAATACCAAAAGACTAAACAGATAAATATTTTAACTTATTAAAAATAATATTTTATTTTTTTTCGTACCAAATTTTATATATTCATTCAATTTTGTTGAATACAAGCATAATTTAAAATTAATTCTATGTTCTCAAAGCTTCTGATTTTGGTAAATAACTATTCCAAAAGTATCTAACTAATGTGATTATTTAAAGCTAGAACTTCTTTAAGTTCAAATAGTCACTATCAACCTGCATGATACAGTGATTTATAATTAGGAAAGATTTGAAGAAGTAAATAATCAAATTGTGTTAATTATAACCAGTAAAACGTCTTTATTTGCTGTTAGAATAGAATCATTTCTTATTAATACATTTTAGCTTGTGGTTTACTTGGAATATTTCTGTTTATAGTCCTGATTATTTCCTTCTCATTTCCAGCTGCTTTGCCCTGCTGCCCATCTACCCCTGCTGTCCGAGACGATCCGCCAACGACTGCAAGGTTATCTGTGGCAAGTGTGGCTACCTCTTGGGGGCATGGAAAAGACAGTGAAGAAATTAAGAAAAATAGTTGGGGGATTCGGACTCGGAGTGGGTGCTCCTCATTTCATTATTTGTTTATGTAGTTTTAAGCACACTTTGTTGACCTTGCGGCGAGTGATGAGCGCTGAGACTGAAGTGCTGAGTGCCAAAAAAATTGTCGATTTACTGCATTATTCTCTCAGTGTTTCTCTTAGCTCAGATCTCTTTGGTTAGGTACTTCTCTTTGTTATTTATTTCACTGCCGGGGGATACGTTAAGTGTTTGGCATTTATCGCTGGCCAGTCGCAATGCCTCGAGGGAACGACTTGGATGCGGATCTGGAGGTGGACCTCCAGGGGGGGGATACCCAATCGGCGGCCACCACAATTACGCTGGAGGAGCGTCCGGGCAAGCCGCGGGTGCGATTCTTCAGCATCGGACCCAGCAGCTA
This sequence comes from Drosophila fuyamai, assembly GCA_018153365.1. Taxonomy (NCBI): domain Eukaryota; kingdom Metazoa; phylum Arthropoda; class Insecta; order Diptera; family Drosophilidae; genus Drosophila; species Drosophila fuyamai. The sequence goes on along the minus strand of JAECXW010000419.1, from coordinate 5,101,347 downwards.
CCAGGTGCGGTGTCCAATGTGCCAGCGGAATTCCAAGACGGAAACCGTGGAGATGACGGGAGCACTGGGTCAGCTCAGCTGCCTCCTATCCACTCTGTCCTGGTAGGATATTTCGAAACGATGAAAAACCAATCTATCGATGAGGATTAACCTGTTCTTACCTCTGTTTTCAGTTGCTTTCCCATCTTCGCACTGACCTTCGTCTACTCCTGTCTCCAAAGCCGCCTCAAGTCGAAACGTGTGTTCTGCAGCCGATGCGGTGGTCACTTGGGCTTCCACTGGCGTCCCACTTAGTCGGACTTCCACTCAGTTAGCTCTCTAGAATCCGCGCAAGTGATCTATAAATAAACCGGCAGCTGTTGTCAAATTTTTTAATAAGTTACTTGAATTTATTCGATCATCACTCAGGCGGTGCCTCCAAAAAGTATCTCTCCCACTCTCTGTCACGCTCTTCGCTTTGATTGCGATGTAGATACCAATCCACTGCAGATTCAGATACATTATGCGAATGCTCGTGTCTCTTGGCTCAGTTGCTCTGCCGCTTCGAAATGGCCAGCACCGAGAGTCTGGATGGCAGTGCCTTCGAGGGCGACATCTCGACGGTGCCACAGGTGGGTCACCTGACCACCGAGCCCCAGGAGCTGGAGTGTCCCGCCTGCCAGGAGCTGCAGATCACCCGCGTGGAGCCGGAGGCAGTGACCGTTCTGCAGAAGATTGTGTGCTCGCTGAATGTGCTCCTCTGCTGGTAGGCCTAAATACCAATTGGATTAGAACAATAAATAAGTTTCTTTATAGTAAAGAAACAAATCAAAAACCATACGATTCGAGTAATAACACAACCCAAGAATTTGTAGTATTTTAATTTCAAATCAATTTCTTGAAAACAATTAATAATTAACTTATGAGCTCATTAATAATTAACTTAAGATTAATCTAGCCTTGAACTTATAACATTATAATCTTGAAATTATTCCAACTAATGCATTAGTAACAAATAAATATTACGTATATTTCTAAAGCAATCCCATTCGCTGGAAGGGGCGTCATGATGTCAACCACTACTGCAGTTCCTGTGGCTGCTTCATAGGACGCGACATCACCCTTAGTTGGTACAAGAGGACTCTCTTCCGCCTCCAAAGGGGTGAGGTGGAGGACAATGGTCGCTGGCAGAGATTCCACAAGGTGGAGAAGGAGCAACTGGATGAGAAGAAGCTGGGCAGGCAGCGCCAGGCTCTAGAATCAAAACGATTTAATGAGAATTATTAAAAAAAATATTCTAACTATATTTTAAAATGGCTTTAAAATAAAAGGGTGGTTCTTTAAAATTCTTTCAATGGAATAAATTAATAAATCCTTATATTTAAAGCAAACATTTATAAGGACAACATCCTTTTGGATAAATGTCTTGTAACTTATCTTCAAAAATATTTATAAATTACTTTAAATTTGATATCGCAAATAATCATTATTTGAGACATTTATTAAAATATTAGTGCATGGGATTTTGATTTAGAAATTTGACAAATAAAATGATTATTCCTCTTGCCCACAATGTGTATAAAAATCAACCCAATTGGAAAACAAATAAGACTCTAATCCCACAAAGTATAGGAAAATCAACCAATTGGAAACAAAATAGTGCAGAAGTCTTTTATAAAGAAACGTGGAAAATAATGACTATTTTGACTCCCTATTTTGAATCAATAAAATTGATTTAAATCAACAGGTTGTTTTTTTGCTTTATTCTGCCCTGTTCCCTAAGAGTCGAAAGCTTCTTCCAGCTGAGAAGTAATTTTTTCAGCTGGAAGAGAACGATAAAACGCCTCAAAATCGCATTTTGCTGTTTGCTTGCTTTGGTCGTGCATTCGCAGTTCTTATCGGGTGTGTCTACATATATAAACCCGAATCCCAGCCAGTAGAATTGTACAGTTTGGGAAGTGTGCATCGAAGAGTTCGCGAAAATTTCACCGCTATTAGAAATTGGAGATTTTAAATTCTGAAAGCTGCCATTTCACATAACAGATACTCAATATGTGGGCTATTTTGTTGCTAATCCTATGCCTGGGATTGCTGCACAGATATGTGCGGCGCCACTATTCATACTGGCGGAGACGGGGAGTGGACGAGGAGCCGGCGAGAATCCCCTTCGGAGTAATGGATACTGTAATGAAACAGGAGCGGAGTTTGGGCATGGCATTGGCTGATATATACGCCCGGCACGAAGGCGTAATCGTTGGGATATACATGATAAATAAGAGGAGTATCCTTATCCGAGATGCACAATTGGCTCGCCAAATCATGACCAGTGATTTCGGGAGCTTTCACGATCGTGGGGTCTACGTGGATGAGGAAAGGGATCCGCTATCCGCCAATCTCTTCAATCTGCGAGGAGCCTCCTGGCGGAATCTGCGTCACAAGCTCACTCCATCGTTCTCCTCCGGAAAAATAAAGGGCATGTTCGGCACAATCGACGATGTGGGCAATAAACTAGTGCAGCATCTTGAAGTGGTTCTGGACCAGACCGACGAAGTGGAGATAAAGGATGTGATGACCACGTATGCGGTTGACATCATTGGATCGGTGATCTTTGGCTTGGAGATCGACAGCTTCAGTAATCCGGAAAATGAGTTCCGTAAAATAAGCAGCTCATCCGCAGAAGATAAGTCTCTACTGCTCAAGATCCACAATATCTCCATGTTCATATGTCCACCGTGAGTATATATACATAATATACATTTGAATTGAAAAATTGCTGCAGTTTTATTACCATGCAATACGAGTGGTGCATATTTATTTTACCATGCGTTTACGTTTAAGGAATTTTATTATTTTTTTAACAATAAACAATTTTAGATCAAGGTTTGAAAGCTTATTAATAAAATAAATCAAAAAAGAAATTAGTTTGCAAAAAATATATTCAAATATTATTGAAACGCATATGCATTTATGAACTTTTATGGAAAACGAATATAAATAAAAATTTTAAAAACTCAAAGGCTGCCAAAAAATAATGAAAAACAGCAAACAAAATACATTACCCAAACTGGTGAAATACAAGAAATAATAAGAATATATCGTTCCGTTATAATGATCAAAAAATGGGTAAAAGATAATTTTAAACTCTGTACTTTAAAAATTTGGACAACATCTTTTAAGGATTGCCAAGCTGATGAACCGCTTGGGTTACGAGAGCAGGATTCTAACATCCCTGCGAGACATGATGAAGCGTACCATAGAGTTCCGTGAGCTCCATAACGTGGTCCGCAAGGACATGCTGCAGCTGCTGATCCGACTACGAAACACGGGAAAGATCGGCGAGGACGACGACAAAGTGTGGGACATGGAAACTGCACAGGAACAGCTCAAGTCAATGTCCATCGAGAAGATTGCGGCCCAGGCATTTCTCTTCTATGTGGCTGGATCGGAATCCACTGCTGCCGCTTCCGCTTTTACCCTCTACGAGCTATCCATGTACCCGGATCTTCTAAAGGAAGCCCGCGAGGAGGTGGATGCGGTGCTTCGGAAGCACAATCTGAAGCCCACGGATAAGTTCACCTACGAAGCGGTGCAAGATCTGAAGTTCCTGGACCTATGCATCATGGGTGGGTTTCTTAAGAACCTTCAACATTTATCCTATGCTAAAAGTATGTTTTCAGAAACCATTCGAAAGTATCCCGGTCTACCCTTCCTGAATCGCGAGTGTACTGAAGATTATGTTGTGCCCGGAACAAATCAAATCATACCCAAGGGAACACCCATCCTGATCTCGCTCTTTGGCATCCATCGGGATCCTGCATATTTTCCCAATCCCAATGGCTATGATCCGCACCGATTTGATGAGGATAACATGAATTACGATCAAGCAGCTTATATGCCCTTTGGAGAGGGTCCCAGGCACTGCATAGGTGAGAATATAAAGTACACCACTTGGGGTAAGAATAAATCCAATTAATATCTCCAGCGCTGCGCATGGGAAAAATAAACTCCAAGGTGGCGGTGGCCAAGGTTTTGGCCAACTTCGATCTGGTACAGGCTCCTCGCAAGGAGGTTGAGTTCCGATTCGATGCTGCTCCTGTCTTAGTGACCAAGGACGGCTTAAAACTTCGTTTGACCAAGAGAAACTAATATAACCAATATGGTTACTCATAGTTCTCGAGATATATAGTACCTACATATATACAACTTTTTTACTAACTAAAATGTTGATTCTAATATCCCACGTATATTTAAGTTAAACCCTGAAATTAAACATTCACTCAAACGAATACTGATCAAAAGTAATTTCAATATTCTTAAATGAATTGTTTAAAAACATTAGGTTTTTTTTATGTTTCTGGTAAGATCTTTCACATAAAGAGTAAAATAACTTTTTTACTGTGACTAAAAGAAAATATATTAATATTAAAAGGGATAAGTCATGAGCTACAAATAATACAGGTAAGCAATTACGATTTTTATTTTTTTTTAATAATAGTAAACAATAATGTTGCTAGTATATGACTTCACTAAAGCTTAAAGCTCTCTCTCTCTCTCAAATAAAATTCGCTCAGCTCAGCTTTGAATCGTAGAAAAAATAACAAAAACCAAACATAAACATAAACATAAACAAAAAACCAAACCAAACAAACCATAGTTATCAGCTGTTTTTACCGGTTATCGTTTACTACTTACAAAAATAATACACTAGTCAACAGGAGTTGTAAACTACTAATCGTGGAACCTTGTAATGCAAATATTAAATCTTTAGCCGGCTTCAACCTTTTCAAACTGTTGAATCTTAAAATTTTTCCAGTTTATAGTTTGACTACATTTTTCTAAAATAATTTTATTTTTATTATCGTTCAATGCTTTTGACGATGTAAAATATTTGCCATTAATGATCTGCATCTTAAATTATTCAATATTTAGAAGTATCTGTAGGAATGTCGAAATATTTTCCATGTGGTTGAAGCGGTTTTGGAACTGCCCTATATATTGAATAAACAAATATTCGCCAAACGTTTGGTTGTCGATCTGGTTCTGGTCGAGGGGCCACACGAGTGAGTATCCCCCGAATAGCTGCTGATGACATCATAGCTCCATGGCCATGTACAAATTCTTTGCTACAGTGGAATCTCTCTTCGAGGTTCTCTTTGTGATCGCTGATCGCTCTCGCTGATGGATTTGGCCTGCTCTGGCGGAGATCAGATAGTCAGTTAGCATGGAGCAGCATCAGCAGGTGGAGAGGCTGCGGGTGAGATTGGTGCCCGCTGGAACGGCGGAGGAGCGTGCCAGGAATATCATTGCCAATGTGGTGCTGGAGGATGGTCTGGTGCCCTTCATCGACGAGCATGCGGCGGAGAAGGTGACCCTGATACCGCAGGAGTCGGCTGCTGGAGTTTCCGCCTCCAGCCCGCAGCCACGCCTCCGGTATTACGCCGTCGGACCCTCCACCTACAAACTATTGTGCCCCCTTTGTAAGGAGAGGAGCCAGGCGGCTGTGATGCGTGCAGCCAGTTGCAAGGACGCCAGCTTCTGCCTCAGTTTGCTATCCTGGTAACCGCATACCACTTCCCCATCGAAGGATATTCTTATGTACTAACTTCTTCCCCATATCCCCCACAGCATCTTCCCGCTCTTCTGGATCTGCTGCGTGTGCACCTGGTGTGGCTGCAACCGGGAATGGACCACCAAGAGTGTTTATTGCAGCTCGTGTGGCGGCAAAGTGGGTATCCAGCGCAAGGCCAAATAGCCCATTTAACGGACCAATTAAAACGATATTAATGCCAAATATTTGTACGTTCTATAATTCTATTACGCATCTAACTCAATTAAAGACGCACTGTAAATCATATCTGTTGCTCTTCTTTTGCTCTTCCATAATTAATTCTCTTTGTCACACGTAAAAAAATGTATTAAGGGATACATAGATAGACTTACAGAAAAAACATAGAATTTGAAATATTTGTATCTTTCTAATATTAAAAAATATCAAAATAAAATTTTATATTATAACTAAGAATTTTATTAAGTGGTATTTAGTATCTTAATTGGGGTAGTAGTTGTAGTGTAATGGACTAGTAAACAGTTTCTTTATTAGATTGTCGAAATGAAAAGAAAGTTCATGCTAAAACTCAAATATTTATTTTGTATACTTCTTTAGGCTTCATGATTTCTCTGAGTGCACTCTTGCTCTTATTTTGTTTCCAAACAGGTTGTCTGCTTGTTTGGCAGCGATTCGCTTTCAGTTCGATTGTTGAGCGATCATGACGACAACGCTGCCGGAGAAGGAAACGGAGCAGGAGATCCGTGAGCGGGAGGCCAAGGCTTTGGAGGATCGAAAGGAGCGCAAGATCTATGAGAACTTTGCCACGCCCCTGGCCGGCACCTTCCTCAACCTCCCCCGCGAACCGGTGGAGATCAAGTGCCCCGCCTGCGGAATCAAGGACCTAAGTGTGGTGCAGAACGATCTCAAGTGGTGGGCCAGCGAAATAAACCGCATTGTGGGCTGTCTCTTTGTGTAGGATACAATTACTTATAAATCATGAGAAAAAAAGCTCATCGAATCCTATTTCAGGTCCTTTTGTTGTTGCTGCTGTTTCAATTACTATGTGCCCTGCAAGCAAACCGATCGAAGTCATTACTGCGGCAATTGTGGGTGCTACTTTGGACGATCCATGAAGAGGAGGGAACCACTCAAATTAAAGGCAACCACCGCCTAGCCAGCAATGCTCCCACATATTTTATACATTTTTCTGAACATCAAAATACCCATCAAAACAAAAATAAAACTGAAATGATACACACTCTCTTCTATTCTCTCTATACGTTTATCTCTTTGGACATGATATGATCATTGTATACCGCTAAATTCTCTTCGCTTGCTTCAGTCTGCGTTTGTTTTTTAAACAGTCAACATCTCTCAACATAACGACATGGCTCAGGATCCGCAACCACTTTACTTTGCCGTGGGTCCTGGCCCCAACGACATCACCTGCCCCTACTGCAGGACCAAGGCTAGGACCCGCGTGGTGCGATCCTGGCTGCGTTGCTGCACCAAGAGACACCACTGCGGTGCCTGCGGGGAGTACCTGGGCGTATACCGGCGTCCACAGCTGTAGATCATCACCGAGGATGTCATTCGATCAATTGATCACCACATGGAGAATAAATATTTTAAAATTCTATGCATTTTTATTAAAAAAAAGTGCTATTTTGTAAGGCATTTTGATGTTATTAAACAAAAAATCATCTTTAACTTTTAACTTTTACAAAAAATATACAAATGTGTTTCCTTTTTAAAAGAATGTTAATTTTTTTAAATCACACTTTTTCTTTCTCTGTGGATGGTATTTTGTAATAAATGATTTATATGTTTTCCATGCGTTAACTTAATTACCAGACCAACGCCTCAGTGAGAGAAATATCGCTAAAGAGAGGGAGCTGATTCTGATTTTCCCCCTAGCGATCTCTTTTAATTTTATTAAGCATTCAGTCACCGATCGTTCTCGCTAGAATTCACATCATGACCGTAGACGAGCCGCAGATTGTGGCCATTAGTGTCAGCCACAAACAGCCAGTGGGTTACCTGAAAGAGGAGTCCACCTGGATTCATTGTCCTTCATGCGAAAAGTCTGGACCGAGTGTGGTGCAATTGGAAGTGGTTACCTGCCTTCAGAGATTTTTGGGTTTCACGAAACTTTGGTATGTGATTTCAAAGATTTTTCTGGATTATAAATGAAAACTTACCTTTACTTTTTTAAAGTAAAAAATGGCCCGGCCGCCAGGACATTAACCACTATTGTTCACTCTGCGGCTGCTTTATTGGAAGATTTGTGCCTATTAGCTGCATGGAACGGTGTGTGTCCAGATCAGCTCGTAAACAGGCGGCCGTGGATGATATGACCTTAAAAACACGGCCCAAGGATTGCGCCGAAAGAGCCCAGAAATCCAGGGAGAAAGTGCTGGCCAACAGAGAAAAGAAAAGGGCAGAGAAGGCGGCCAAGGAACTGGACAAATCTCGAACGCAAATAGCAGTACACCAATGATCAATTGATTTCTACTCACTGCGCTGAAGCTTTATACAAAGCTCTAGCCACAGCTATCAACGCTAATACAACTAATTAAAAAGAAAATACAAAATTGTCCGTCTAGAAGAATCATCACAAGGATCATTTTAAAAAACTATAGGAGCTGATTCTTTAATCGAATTTTTATAGATATTTTTTGTGACTACTGTATCTTATATAAACACTTTCATTAAAAATAAGGAACTTAAAAAATCACCAAGCTGACTAAAAGAAGGAGTCTGTTTCATCTTCATTATTTTTAGTTTACGAGTTTTGTGTTTTTTGTTTATACTGGCTTCTCAAATTTAATAGTTTTCCTGAAAACTGCTTAAGTCGTTCTTTGTGTTCTTTTTACATTGTGGCAATCTTTGTTATTTATGGCCTTCGAAAAGTGGTCGACAATATTGCACTTGATAATTAGAGCCTTTTTCACGGTAGTTCCTGAAATAAATACGACTTCAGTTTTTATGTCAATTATATCAACCCAATAGCTTTTGTGTTGATGCAAGTATTTCGAGATAGTATTTCATATTCTCATTTTTATACTAATGAAACTAGCGTTTATTTAATCTTAGTTATATTTTGCCAAAATGCAAGTAAACTTTTAGTTTCCCCAATTTTTTCAAAAGTGATTCTTTAGTAAAAATTCTTGTTAAACAAAACCTCTCTTTACCGAATAAACAGGTTTAAAGTAAGCTTCAGAAATTTTTTAAACTTATAATTTATTTTCATAAATATATCAGTTTGGTTTTCTGAGTTAAATACTTTTTACAATACATTTTTTTAAAATTTTTATTGCTAGGCTCCATTGTTTTTTCATTAAAGTAATCCGTTGCACAACATTTTTCAAAACTTTATATGAAGGGATTTAGATCAATATGATTAAATCCCAATTCCTTCTCATTAAATAGAGTATTTTTCTTTGTTTGTTATTCAGAGACTCTCTCAAGCTATTTATCAAATCTGACCAAGAAAGTCTTTAAATATTTATTGCTATTTTCGGATTTTTTTAATTCGCTTGAAGTTTTTGGGTTTTTGCCGTTTGTTTTCCCATAGAATGAAGGGAAATTGACTTGGCTATTTCCATTAAACTTCGGGGACTTTCAAAGGCAAATCATCATACATGTTAAAATCAGCGGAGTCATCTGCCTCGATTTCTGAGTTATCATAGTCAGAATCTAAAAAGATGACATCATCTAAGAAAGTATCAGAATCTCCCTCCTCATTATTAGCAATTTGAGTGTTAAAAGAGATCATCTCAAACAAATTATCCTCGTTTGCTGAGTTTTCCGCACTGCCTACATTCCATTGATTAATTATATTTTCTGAACTTCCAAACTCATTAGGAAGAGGTGGGTCCACATTCGCATTCTGAAATCATTTATTAATAAATATGAATCCCTTAATGGTAAATACTTACCAAGAGTCTTGCAAGACTTTTTCGCCAAAAAATTCCGAAAATAATTACCACAAAAATACATCTCATCTTGTCTCAGACTGACAACAGCTACTCCTCACCAGTAGACGATGTCGACTAAAGTCAGTCGAGACTTGGTTTTCAAAAATTATGAAAAGCATATCCACATAATAGGTACTCCCATCTTTAGAGGAAATTTAAGTAAAGAACTCCTTCTAATGAATGAAAATCAGAAAAACGTCATTTGTAGGAGTTTACTTATTATAGCGTTATTAACCGTTCTAATTATGAATAATTAAAGCTTCCACCAACAGAGTACCGAATCGAATCGAATAGCGAGACGGATTGCTCAGAAATATACCACCATACCATATACTACCATATCATCATGTAATTACATATATTGAAATAAAGTTGAGTAATACATTCACTTGATTATCAAAGGATTTTTGGGAATAAATAATTGGTAAATAAGATATTTAGTTGGTTTTTAAGAGTTGTAAGTAAGGGACAAGTGAGACACATTAAGTGCTGTTTTTTGAAAGGAAAAGGGTATGTTTTTGGTATTACCTTACTGTAACCAAATTTGTAATTTCCTTTAATAATAACTGTGTGCGCATACTTATCATGTCATGTCAGAGGAAAAATGTGGGAGAATTAACTGCCCCTTTCTTCATTTGGAGTCATCGTTCTCCCCCGGAACATAATTCGCATGAAGAAACTTGTTCAGATAGCAATTGCAAGCAAATAGCAATTCAAATATTTGTGATGAATTAAAAAGTCTTCTATTAAAGACAGTTTGTTACACAATCAAGGAGATATATTCTTATATATTCATGATCACGATCATCAGATCACCGAGTCTGATCGACCATTTCTAAAATGTTTGCTTAATGAAACTTTGTCAAAAGTTAGCTTTTTGTTGCTATTTAAATCAAAACCGGACGGATCAAAAAACAATAAAACCGATAAAAAATTAAAAAATTACCACAACCGTTGCTTTTGAACGTTAAAGTTTAATGCGTCGTAACTAGTTTGATATGAAAGCACAATAAAATGAATACAGTACTTAAGAAATTTATAAATACCAGTTTCTATTTAAGTGAATTAGGTAATATATTATTTGTATAACTGCAAAAGCTTATTTACCGTAACTAACTTAGTTATCTGTTTGTTTTTATACAAATTAACTGGTTTGAGCCATAGCTAAATTTCAGATTTCCCGCCAGGAAAGTGTGACCAAAAGGGAGTCAGTCAGAAATATCAAAAAGACAGGCATTTGTGGCACCCACGCCGCCAGCTGGTCACATTTTCTGGTTCGGCAGTTCTACAACAGAAATTAATTCAATCGCTGGGAATTTCTGGAACCATGAAGTTGTTTTTATCCGTGTGCGTGGTGGCCCTGGTGGCCGGAATCGTCGTTGCCGATGACAGCAAAGGGCCCAAAGTGACTGAGAAGGTAGGTTCTCCTTTGTTTTCGTCCTTTCCCAGTATTTTGTATACATAAACACCATCTCCCTCGCACTCACACACACACACACCCGCTTGGCAATAAATCAAGTGAGATGATTGTTAATAATAAACCAATTCTGTTTGCGTAGGTTTTCTTTGACATCACCATTGGCGGTGAGCCCGCAGGTCGCATCGAAATCGGCCTGTTCGGCAAGACCGTTCCGAAGACGGTGGAGAACTTCCGGGAGCTGGCGCAGAAGCCCGAGGGCGAAGGGTGAGTACCGGCGGGTTGGAGGGTACCTGGTACCGCTACGCTCCCAAAAGATGCCGCCGATTAGCGGCACTCGCACACCAGCACAGCTATACCGTTTATAGGTTATAGCGGGGCTCTCAGATTGAAGCAATTACGTGGCGTTAAAGCGACCAATCATCCGCTGACAAAGCGAATCTCGGGAATAGTTTAGACTAATGGATTAACAAATACCACTTTCTAGACTTCGTAATCCCCCAAACATTAAAAAACCTTGCTTAAAAAGATATACAAATTGTTCATATCATTTGGATATGTGCTGAATTCCCCGTTTGTTCACATCAGATGGCCTCTAGTTACTAAATTCCGGGCTCAATCACACCGCTTTACAATGAATTTGTCTTATTTATATATTTATGATATTTCAACATCAAATAATAAAATATTTTATCTAGCCTTAAATCACTTTACTGACAATAACATATTTATGTTTACTATGCAGCTACAAGGGCAGCAAGTTCCACCGCATCATCAAGGACTTCATGATCCAGGGAGGTGACTTCACCAAGGGAGACGGCACTGGAGGACGCTCCATCTACGGCGAGCGCTTCGAGGATGAGAACTTCAAGCTGAAGCACTACGGCGCCGGCTGGCTGAGCATGGCCAACGCTGGCAAGGACACCAACGGCTCCCAGTTCTTCATCACCACTAAGCAGACCAGCTGGCTGGACGGACGCCACGTCGTCTTCGGCAAGATCCTGTCGGGCATGAATGTGGTGCGCCAGATCGAGAACTCGGCCACCGATGCCCGCGATCGTCCCGTCAAGGATGTGGTCATCGCCAACAGCGGCACCATCCCCGTCCCGGAGGCCTTCTCCGTGGCCAAGGCCGATGCCACCGATTAAACTGGTTTGGAGGCAGCCTCTATGTACGGATCCTTATCATCCATCAGCAAACATAACCGATTTGATTTAAGCATAAAAGCATAATCGATTTTTCCAGACATTTGCATTTACCATTTGCATTCGCCATGTTTATTTACATTCTGTTCCGTAAGCAAGTAGCTCTGCTCAACTAAAAAAGAAATGGCATAAATAAAGAACATTGTTTGTGATACAGGAGATGGAATCGTTCTTTTCAACTCTGCTGTGTGTCTATACCATAATGGGTCGGTGGTGTTCAGGTTCAATGAACCGGTTTTGGAACCCCTTCCATCGCTTTCTTTTAGTGACTTCCCTTAGCGGCAACCGGTTTTTGCCTCTTCGCCAATTTGTTTGCCTTTGTTGCCTGTTCTCGATTTAGATTTGCCATGTTTTGTGCCTTTTGTTGTTGATAAACAACGTTCAGTTTGTCACATTTTTCTGATTTGCACACTTGCGGCAATTTAAAGAGCACACAGCCGAATACTTTTATTTATTCAGTTTGATTGGGCTGGGATGGTTGGGTTGGATATGATTGAAAGAACAGGTGCAAGGTTGATTCTGGAGGAGCGTCTGGGTACGATTTTGCAGCATTGCATTGGGTCGCTGTATTTATAAAGACCGTTTTATTTCCAATTTCTTTTTATGATTAGATTTTAAATACAATACATATATTTGTTGGTGAAAGTAAGGTGTTAATTTTCTACAACTTCTTCAAACATTCTTATATTTCAGAGAGATCTAAAATTAAGTCGTTTTAAGTTTTCTAAAACTCCAAAGTATCTTAAAAAATCGACGATTTAGTTCTTGTAAAGTTTTGTTTAGAATTTAGTCCCCGAGAAGAACAATTTCTATGGCGTGTTAAACAACAAACTTAAATTAACTTGATATACTATTTTAATTTTGCTGATTTTTAAATGTCTATATTTTAGTAAGTGCTAAATGTGCTAAACTAAACTATGTCCCAATCATTGTAGATTCGTTTTGAATTTAGCCACAGTTTAGAGAAATCTTTTGACGAACAATCCTATCAAAATTTCAAATCTGTTTATTAGTAACTGAAACTAAAGGAAAATATATTTAGAACTTGTGTCAGACAATGATGACTTTGCAGTTTTCACAATTAGCAAATGCACTCAAACAAACGAAAGTCGTGCAATTATGCATATGTGAACAAATCGAAAGATCTCCGTTTCCCACTCTTTTTTAAAGAAGTAGGGAAACAACAAACTCAAGAGACGATCTCATATCTCTCAACTGGGGGGATTGTATACATATGTGTCGGTGCAATTGTACCCCTTTTCAGCCCCAACAATCGCTCTGTATACATTAATGAAAGCAATATAATCTATATACAAGGCATATGTATGGGGGTCCGGTGGCAATCTCATGTGCCACACATGTTCCAGTGACCACAGAAGTTCTGGACGTATTTCTAAGATTATATTCCCGAGAGCAATCAGTTGAGTGCTTTGTTTTGTGGGGAGTCAAGGCGCAAGGAGAATTTAGTTCAGTCTGATTCGTTTACTCACTGGAACCGGAAGAGTTTACCAGGCGAATAGAAATAGAAACACAGTCGGAACCTAATTTTAATCGCAGATGCTATTGTTTAAATTCTAAATATGGTTGGTAAACGGATGCAACAAGTTCAATCAGAGTTATCTATTTAGCCTGGCAACTGACAAAATGATATGGCAAAGGGGCGGCGGAGAATCACATTCGATGATGTGTACTTTTGATTATGACCTAAATTGCTTTCAATTTTATTTCACAGGAATCTCATAACAATCGATGGATCTTTCTGGCTCTTTTTGGTCTAGTTTTGGTTCGGATTTCTCACGGAGCCAAGATCCTAGTACTGTTTCCCCATGCCAACGAGGGTCACTTTGCGGTAATGAGAACCCTGGTGACGGAATTGGCCATCCGACAGCATACAGTAAGTAGTAATACCTATTTAATTCGGTGGATATCATCAGAAAGTTACTTCCAACAGGTTGAAGTCTATACTGGACATGGCTTGGGGGAAACTCTGGATAATGTCACGGAAACGGTGATAGCGGAATATCCCTTCTGGAGCGAGTGTAAGTATACTCATAGGGATGATTGCCGGAAAATTATTTCAGATTTCTCTCAAAACAGTGCAAAAACAGGCGGCACCCAAGGGAAACCTCGCTGATCTTGGTCGCCTGCCCATTGAAAATCTCCGCCAGTCATTGGCCGACGTTGGAGCCCGCGCACTGGACAACTTCCTCGCCCAGGAACCCATCCAGAAACTACTAAAGATGTCCTACCTTGAATTCGATTTTGATGTGATCCTAGTGGACTACTTCTACACGGAGGCTCTACTGGCACTGGGCGCTCTCCACCAGCGTCCTGTCGTAGGGATAATTTCCACAGATTTTGGCAACTACATGGATGCAGTACAGGAGGCACTGGTGCCGGCGGCCTGTTCCCCCATTGATTTGGAGCGGGAGTTGTCCCAGTTGGGATTTTCCGAGCGACTGAGCAACATCCGGGAGTGCATTGGTCGCAGGAAGCGGTTCATCAAGGATCACTACGGTGGTCAGGAGCTGCTGGTGGCCAAGTACTTTAAGCTGCAACAGTCGATAGCCGAATTGCAGGCCAGCCAGCTATCCGTGCTGCTGCTGAACAGTCATGTGCCCTTGATGACTCCCCGAGTGAGTATCCAACAGATCGTTCCCGCCGGAGGTCTGCACATCCGGGGTCCCAAGGAGCTGCCCTGGAATATAAAGCGCTATTTGGAGGAGGCGCGACCAGGAGTCATTTACGTCCAGCTGGGAAATGAGCAACCTTGTGGGCAGTTACCCAAAGAAAAGCTAGAGGCCCTATTCGCCTTTTTCTCAGCCAGAAAAGAGAGCGTCATCTGGACATGTCACGATGTGAAGACCCTAGATGGTTTGCCCAAAAATGTGATGATCCAACATGCGGTGCCGCAGATTGACATTCTGGCGCATCCAAGGGTGAAGGTCTTTCTAACCAATGGAGACCTTCTGAACCTCCAGGAGGGCATTGTGCGGAATGTGCCTATTCTGGGATTGCCTCTCTTCCACCACGAAAGGCGAAATGTGGAGCTAGCCGTGCAGTTGGGAGTGGGTCTGCAGCTGGAAGAGAGTAATGTGACGACTAGCTCGCTTAACTGGGCAGTGAATAGGCTGCTTATGGAGCCACACTTCCAGTTGACCATCCGGGATGTGTCGCTGGAGTTCAGGGATCGACCTCAAGGTGCTCTGGCCAACGCTCTCTTCTGGGTGAACTATGTGGCGCGGCACAAGGGAGGAGCCGCAGTAAGGACCCGAGGCATAGGCATCTCCTCCTGCCATTTGCACCTGTTTGACCTGTTCGTGTTCTACGCTGGAATAGCCACTCTTGTTGTGGCCTTGCTGGCGGCCCTGAGCTATGGTGGCTTTTACGTTTGGAATAAGAAGAATAACTCCAAGTTGACCAAAGTAAATTAAGTTTTGTGCATGGAAATAAAGTGCATATTAAGCAGTTTCAACATTCTCAAATTCTTCAATGGAGGTGAAGGTGAATCAGCATAAAAGTTTTTTTGATATTCGATGTCAAAATGGGTTTACTTACTTATATACTTTTAAATTAGATCAGTGAAGAAAAACCTAAAGCATGCCATCAATTACATTAAAATTTTACTTTAATAAACTTAAAATATTTAATTTTATCTATTCAGAAATTGTTCATTTCGTTAAACATAATGTTTTGATTTGCAAAATCTTTTCAAATTTCGCGCCAATTCACTGCTGTTAATATAGTAAAATTCGTTATATTGCTGTTAATCACCAGCATGGTACGAGCTGAGTCTGCGCTACTTCAATGATATGGTAAGAAAATAACCAATTTTTTGTTATTTTCATGATATCATTTTCCTGACTGGACTCATAGTACGTCTTTCTATATAATCATTTTAAAGAGTAAATTAATAGTTAATCAATGGTTATGAATATTATCTTATTCGGTTTTAGTCATCGCTAAGGCCTTATCAAGGCCCTACACTTGAGACGTTGTTTACTTTTCTGGTATATTTATTTAGTATTTGGTATAATTTAGTATGTGAACTCACGGTCACTCTGACGGCCATCTTCCTTTCTAAAGAATCGCGTTCGCAAAACGACGTGTTTAAAACCTTTTCAAGTGTTTTAAAAGGTAATTAGCCCTCAAAACTAGTTAAATATGCAGGAAAAGACTGTCGGCCAAGTACATGCAGGCCTGTGATTGAAGGTTGCGTTCGTGGGAGTCGCAGAAACCCACAATCGTGTCACACGTGGAGACCTGGAGCACCAACCGCCTGTGAGGTTATGTTGATTCCCTCGGAGGCGACAACAACAATCCGGAGTGGCGAGGATTATGTGTAAAAACGAGATTAATTCTAATCCCTGACTAATTCTATTGCAGCTCCGTCAGAATGTCTGGTACAACCGCCACCATCCGCACCCGCAAGTTCATGACCAACCGCCTGCTCGCCAGGAAACAGATGGTCTGCGATGTCCTGCACCCGGGATTGTCGTCGGTGAACAAGACCGAGATCCGCGAGAAGCTGGCCGCCATGTACAAGGTCACCCCCGATGTGGTCTTCGCCTTCGGATTCCGCACCAACTTCGGTGGCGGCCGCTCCACGGGCTTTGCCCTCATCTACGACACCCTCGACAACGCCAAGAAGTTCGAGCCCAAGTACCGCCTGGCCCGTCACGGTCTCTTCGAGCAGAAGAAGCAGACTCGCAAGCAGCGCAAGGAGCGTCGCAACAGGATGAAGAAGGTGCGCGGCACTGCCAAGGCCAAGATCGGCACTGGCAAGAAGTAAGCCTGAAAGAAAGGATGTCTGTGGGTATGGTATCCCGACTATTCCCAAAAGCTGCTGGTTATGTGTTAGTAAGATTCTTTTATCAACCATCCAACAAACGACAAAACAAAATCAGTGTGTACTTTTGGAGCGGCTTTTGTTTGTAAACTAAGGAAATAAAACTCTAAAAGTATACAAGTTCTTGTGGTTGATTGTATGGGGACGGCAAGAGTATATGACTGTTGCAAGTGAAAATTAAAAAC
The DNA here is from genome assembly GCA_018153365.1 of Drosophila fuyamai. Taxonomy (NCBI): domain Eukaryota; kingdom Metazoa; phylum Arthropoda; class Insecta; order Diptera; family Drosophilidae; genus Drosophila; species Drosophila fuyamai. Next base: position 5,084,184 of record JAECXW010000419.1, on the reverse strand, counting down.
GGATACTAATTCTGGATTTGGATTCCATAAATTAATGATGCGCTTATATTGACAAAAGTATTTTTGTAGCAGCCTTTGTGTTTTCCAATTAGGTTTGTTGAGAAGGTTTTACTCCTAATATGATTTGGATCTAACTAATTTCTTATTTAGAAAATGTAATCAAATGTCTACCTACATATATTGAATTTGAAAAATTGTTCAAAAGATAAGTATTGCAGGAATGCTTTATATAAATGATAATATTGCATTGTTTGTAAATACAGATTAGAAAACTTATTTGGTCAAATCTAAAAATATGATTACTCCACATTTGGACTTCATTAAGTCGTTTTTTGCGTAAAAGCAAAAGCAAGTGCTTGTCAAAATTTGTAGTATTATTTTTTAAAAAATGACACCAGTTTTGAGTTACAAATTTGTGGGCAATGGTTTGTTTATTGTTTTGGTATTTATCACTTAATGTGGTAGCATTGAGAATATTCAGTACGGAACATAATATACTCCTTCTAACAAACAGTATATGATAATCTAAACTATTAGAAAAAAATAACATAAACTATTTCTTATTTTTAGATATTTTCATTTAAGAAAACCGAATTTATCGATTCACCCAATAAAAAAATATAAATAAAGAATACCGTAAATGAAAATTTGGTTTTATTTGATGTGCCAACAGCAATCGATTACCATGGCCGGCCAAAGCCAGACTATCGATAGTGCAATCGATGTTTTGACAGCCCTAATTCGTATCGTATACAGAATATTGGTAAAGAAAAATCTCGGTTAGATGCTGCTCCGGAGACCTGTGGAGGATTACTTGGACGCCCAGTAGCAATATCCTTTAGCAGAGGTCTCACCCAGCGCCCAGCATGTCCAGTTCAAACGGAGGGGTTGCATCTGGGGGCGCAGGAAGCAGCGGCGGAGGAAGCGTCGCTTCGCCTGGCGATTGGATCTGCCCAGATTACGAGTGAGTGCGCGTAAAGATGCAGGGACAGCCGCCACCCGGCGGATCAGCCGAACCGGTCAAGGATTCCTGCAAATCTCACCTTTCCCACGATTTTGCAGCTGTCGCCATCTGAATTTCGCCCGCCGTTTGCAGTGCAACAAATGCGACCGCGACCGCGAAAGCATTGAAAAGCCGGAGCGTGATAGGGATCGAGAGCGGGATCGTGGCAACGGGAGCAGCAGCAGTAGCAGCAGTTCCAGCAAGAAGAAGCTGGGCACGGAGATCGGAAAGGCGGCGGCAGACAAGTCGCGGGGTTTGTTTAGCGCCGAGGATTGGCAGTGCAGTAAGTGCGCCAATGTGAACTGGGCTCGTCGCCAGACCTGCAACATGTGCAACGCTCCTAAGTTTTCGGACGTGGAGGAGCGGACTGGTAAGTCCTGGGCAGCTAAAACCTTTCCCAAACCCCCTTAACAACACCCTTTGCAGGCTTCGGCGGTGGTTACAACGATCGCGGCGTGGTGGAATACAAGGATCGTCAGGATTCGGACAGCGAATATGATGAGTTTGGACGGCGTAAAAAACGGAAGCACGACGAGCATCGAGAGGACTCCAAGCGGGCCAGGAGGTCAAGTCGGGATGAGCGGAACGACGAAGAAGACGAAGAGGACGACGAAGAGGGGGACGACGGAGATCTGTCCAAGTACGATCTTTGGGGCGACGAGGAGGTCACTTCCACGGATGTCAAAAGCAAGGAGTCCACGGGTAATGGCGACAAGGAGCGCAAACGTAATTCTCGCGACTCCACATCATCCGTGTCCTCCTCTTCGTCATCCAGTTCGTCCAGCTCCAGTTCAAGCTCGTCGTCGAGCAGCTCGAGTAGCTCCAGCAGCGGCGGCAAGCGGAAATCTGGTTCACCTGGCCGGCGTTAGCTGCAATCCCTACCCTTTAAGATCTTCCCTCTGTTCCCATCTTTTTCACACATTTCTGAAAGGCAATCATCCTTGCCTGCTTATTTATTTGCCAGTCTGCGCTGCTCTCGATCATGACATTGCGGATGTCCAGTCTACTCTAAAAGTATAATAAAACGTATCAATTAAGAACATCAGCATTTACATTTATTGTAAGACACCGTAACATTAAAGAATCGGGCCTAATTGAAGCTATCCTCGTTTTGTTTCTGGTTACTGGCGGCTGCCTCCGCCTGCTGCAGCTCTTTGAGCTGGGCCAGCTGCCTTTTCGAGTCGGCGATCTGTTCTTCGGTCACGGTCACTGGTACATCGCAGGATATCTGCTCCTGCCGCACGAACTGCATCTTCTTGATGGCTTCCTCGAGGAAGGGAATTTGCTGGGCCTGGAGTTGCTTGTGATAGGCCTCCAACCGCTCTTCCTTGAGGTTCTCGCAGTAGGTGTCGGTCAGCTTTTGCAGCGATTCCTTGCGGGTTATCCAGTGGAAATGTGTGGGCGGTGGCTTGTACACCAGTTCGAGTTTCTCAAGAATCCACTCGAAGCGGGGATAGTCCCAGCGTCTCAAGTATTTAAGGAACTTCTTCCGCTTTTCGATGAGCTCCTTGAGTCGCACTTTGATCATTTTGTCGCGCGGATGCGTATCCATATGCACCTGGTAGCGCCGAATAATAGCGGTCATTTTGCCCACTAAATGGAAGATCAATAAACGATCAAATTTAAGTATTTGCATATTAAATCAGAACATACGCTTGGCCTCCATAGACCCGTAATCCTGGGCATGCCTTTGCACCTCCTTGACCATCTCATCGCGATAAAACTGTGTTGTCAGATAACTGGCATTGTTGCTCAGCTTGAACTGCGACTTAACTGACTCGTCGGCACTATATAGTACATATACGAAATAATATTAATAAAAACATTTTTTTGAATTACAGCAACTTACTTCTCCAGCGCCTTGCAGTCCTTGAAGTCCAGCAGCAACTCATCGGGTTTCAGCGGTGGCAGTTTGCCCAGATCGCCACTCTTTTCCGGCTTATAGCACGCGATCTTCTCCGGTCGGACCCATTTTATTTTCAGATCCGACTTGAAGGCATATTCACGGACAAACTGGCGCGGCACAGCCTGCGCTACGTTTAATAGTTTATTCATTAAATTTGGTTTTACTTTGTGATCAAATTGAAGCTAGGTTATATCATTTGACCAGTGTACACCAACACCGTAAAGTGATAGCTCCATTCACAGCTGTTGAGCGAAACTATCGATTGCGTTATCGATATGCAGCAACAGTGTTTGCACACAGATTCTTTTTTAATCAACAGCTGTAGCAACACCAATTGTTGCTGATTTCTTTTCGTCTGTTTGTCGGCTTGTTTCGGATCTGGAATTGCGAAATCTGTGATTATAAAGGCAATTTTAACCATGGCGCACATGACCCACATGCTCCAGCAGCCGTCGGCATCGACGCCATCCGGTTCCAGCTCCTCGCGCACCATGTCCCTGATGGAAAAACAGAAGTACATCGAGGACTATGACTTCCCATACTGCGACGAGAGCAACAAATACGAGAAGGTGGCCAAAATTGGTCAGGGCACGTTCGGGTAAGTCCTTAAAGTAAGCATAAGTTGCTTTAAATACCTAAATCCTATGTTTGCAGGGAGGTTTTCAAGGCTCGGGAGAAGAAGGGCAACAAGAAGTTTGTGGCCATGAAGAAGGTGCTGATGGACAACGAAAAGGAAGGCGTGCGTGTAAACCCACATATAAGAAGATCACTTCATAACTTATGTATGCTTTCCTAGTTCCCCATCACGGCCCTGCGAGAGATCCGCATCCTGCAGTTGCTAAAGCATGAGAACGTGGTAAATCTGATCGAGATCTGCCGCACTAAGGCCACTGCCACGAATGGTTACAGATCTACATTTTATTTGGTTTTCGATTTCTGCGAGCACGATTTGGCTGGCCTTCTATCCAACATGAATGTGAAGTTCAGTCTGGGTGAGATCAAGAAGGTTATGCAGCAGCTGCTTAATGGCTTGTACTATATCCACAGCAACAAGGTGAGTCATAATACAAAGAAAATGTTTGGTACTATTTAATTATATCTTTTATTATTTCGGTTCGTAGATCCTCCATCGTGACATGAAGGCTGCAAATGTGCTGATCACCAAGCATGGCATTCTAAAGCTAGCAGATTTCGGTTTGGCCCGCGCCTTTAGCATTCCAAAGAACGAGAGTAAGAATCGCTATACCAATCGTGTGGTGACCTTGTGGTACCGCCCGCCAGAGCTGCTCCTAGGCGACCGCAACTACGGTCCGCCCGTGGACATGTGGGGCGCCGGTTGCATCATGGCCGAAATGTGGACCCGCTCGCCAATCATGCAGGGCAACACGGAGCAACAGCAGCTGACCTTCATCTCGCAGCTGTGCGGCTCTTTTACACCTGACGTGTGGCCCGGCGTGGAAGAGCTAGAGCTGTACAAATCCATTGAGCTGCCAAAGAACCAGAAGCGTCGAGTCAAGGAGCGTCTGCGCCCATATGTCAAAGATCCCACCGGCTGTGATTTGCTAGACAAGTTACTGACCCTTGACCCAAAGAAACGCATCGATGCGGACACAGCCCTTAACCATGACTTCTTTTGGACGGATCCCATGCCAAGTGACTTAAGCAAGATGTTGTCACAGCATCTGCAGAGCATGTTTGAGTATCTGGCGCAGCCCCGCCGTAGCAACCAGATGCGCAACTATCACCAGCAATTGACCACTATGAACCAGAAGCCCCAAGACAACAGCATGATCGACCGGGTCTGGTAGACTGCTAGAGGTGCACGCACCCAAAATTTGTACTATTAGATTCTCACTTTCAGCTAGTATAGGTATTATTTTAGGATTACAAAGTGTAATATAAAAATAATTGCATTTGCAAAAGCGCTTGCTCTAAAAATCCTTTAAAATCGTTGTTTGCTAGAGATTCGATACTTTTTAATAAAAAGTTTGTTTGGACACATGATTTTTAGGTACCCAAAAACAAAAATAAATAAATATTTAAATAAAGACGTTAAATTTTTTTGTTTTTTTGCGCTAGTAGTTTTATAAAAGAGAATTTATAATTCGGATTTACCCCATACAATTCATTGTTTAGGTGTGTATACACTGGCCGCAAAATGCACGTTGAGCAGAAGCAGCAAAAGGTAAACAAGGCAAAAAAGGCGGATAAAAAACAGCATAGATGTCTAGCAATTATTAAAAGTGACTGCGATGTGACTCCGAGTGATGATCCCACCACATATTTGGCGATTCTCAACGTGGGGCTCAGCAATGGGCTCACGGAGGAGAATTTGCTACAAGCGGCGGCCAAGTCTGGAGGAAAGGTCACCGAGGTGGTCATGTTGCCCGAAAAATCGTATTGTTTTCTGGTCTGCGCCTCCCTGGAGGACTCCGAGCTCATATATTTAGCCATGCACAACGTCTCCACCATAGGACAACAGGGAGCAGTGGCCTACCTGAGTTATGTAAAGGAGCTGCCGGCTCTCGCAAGGAAAAGTGAATGGAATAGACCTCTTCCCAGTGGCCTTCAGGTAATTCCGGACTTTGTCAGCGCAGAAGAGGAAGCGACGCTGCTGAAAGCCATAGCTGAGGATGGAAAAACCTCCGAGGGCATTGGCACGCTAAAGCACCGACATGTCAAGCACTTTGGCTATGAATTTCTTTATGGAAGCAATAATGTGGATCCCTCGAAGCCCCTGGAACAGGCAATACCCTCAGCCTGTGATATTCTATGGACGCGCCTGGAAAACTCTGCTTCCGCCTGGGACTGGAGCACTCCGGACCAGCTGACGGTGAATGAATACGAACCTGGTCATGGAATACCTCCTCATGTAGACACACATAGTGCTTTTTTGGACCCCATTCTCTCTCTGTCTCTGCAATCCGATGTGGTAATGGATTTCCGGCGAGGAGAGGAACAAGTTCAGGTCAGGCTACCGCAACGATCCTTGCTGATCATGTCCGGTGAGGCTCGCTATGATTGGACCCACGGTATCAGGCCAAAGCACATTGACGTTGTACCCAGTGCATCCGGAGGTTTGACCACACAGGCCCGTGGCAAGCGGACTTCCTTGACTTTCCGACGCCTACGGAGAGGACCCTGCGACTGTGCGTACCCCACGCTATGCGACACTCAACAAACCAAGACACCACAGGAGTTAACCGTCTCTCTGGCTGATCAGGCGGTCAACCTAGAGCTACAGAACGTCCACGAGGTTTACGATAAGATTGCGGATCACTTTAGCGAAACACGACACACACCCTGGCCACAAGTCGCCGGATTTTTAGATTCCTTCGATCCACAGTCTGTGGTACTGGACGTTGGCTGCGGCAATGGCAAATATCTGGGCTGCAATCCGCAACTCCTAGCCATTGGCTGCGATCGGGCGCAGGGACTACTTGCTGTGGGTTGCCGGAAGGGACAGAATGTCTTTCGATGCGACTGTCTTAGTGTACCTGTGCGCTCCTCGAGCATCGATGGCTGCATCAGTATAGCAGTTATACATCACCTAGCCACTGGTGAGCGTCGACTGGCCGCTATTGAGGAGATGGCACGTGTTCTGCGACCAGGAGGTCGTGCTTTGATTTATGTTTGGGCGAAGGATCAGCGAAAGAATGATAAAAAGTCCGCTTATCTCCGGCAAAATAAAGCAGTAAACAAGGAACGAACCACCGAGCAGGAGCAACGTCAAAAGCAACACAAGGAACTTAAAGAGCTGCCCAATAATACGCCACTTCCAGTGCACACTAATCGCACAGAGTTCCAGCAGCAGGACGTACTGGTGCCCTGGAAGACCAAGGACGAACAGAGAACCACATACCTGCGCTACTACCACGTCTTTGAAGAGCAGGAACTTGAGAACCTGGTGGCCCAGCTCCCAGAGGTAAAGCTTGTTAAAAGCTATTATGACCAGGGCAATCACTGTGTGATTTTCGAAAAGATATCGAAAAACTGTTCATGAAAAGTTTACAATTATGTAATTCGTTTATTTGATTTCAAAAATACACATTCACACAGTTTTACTTTTGTTTTGTGTTAGCGAATCGAACGTAAACTAGAACTTAGTTAAGCTTACTGCTGAACCATCCAAATGATGTTCTAATTATTGTAGCTTTGGACCATAAATTGACAATTCCTTAATAACAACATTTGTGTTCCACTGAAGAGTATTTCAGTTGATGTAGGTACAAGTGCGGTGTGTATTTACACTTTTTGTATTTTGTTATTCAAAGTAACTGGATAGGATAGAATATAAGTGTCTAACGCGTAGGTGGATAGATAAAATTTGGAGTATCATAACTAATATGTATAGAGACTACCTAAATCAGTGAGCGGGAGCAAATGGGGTTTGGTGCTAGCTGGAGATCCCTATAATAACTTTCCTATATAAACCTCTATAAATCCATCAATGTGTTCGCTTAACGTCTTTGTAAAGGGTAAAGTTCGAGCTACAGAAACATCTACACGAAATACATGTACGAATCCGGTTTTAAAAACACACTCAGAAGTCATCCAGGGCACTTACTTGACGAAAACTCTACATCTAATTATAAGTTTTGAAATATAATCCTTATATATAATTATGGACTAGTTTACAGTTTCAAACGTTTCGCTTTGGTCGTGGGTACAGTAGAGTATCTGATATGTTAGCAAGTAACATTTGGACTATGTGATTTCATCATCTTAACATTAAGAGCTAAGTGTATAGCGGGTGTCCGAATACCTCTAAAGTACGTAGTAGAGCCCTGCATAGATCAACAGTTGTTTCTCAATTTTGATAATCAACTCGAATTCCATAGTTCAAATTAATAGTTTTTTGTATAGAAATTATAAAGGATAATGTTTTTTACACCTTTTGATTGATGCAGGGCTCTTAAACGTATGCACCTAATTTTACTGGGTGTATAAATATAAATATATTCAGTAAATCTATATAGATCGCGTGTATAACAGTTGTGGTGCCCAAGTGGTTTTGTTTTTTTTGGCTATATGTATAGGAGAACATTTAAACAGAAATGAATTATTCTTAACAACAGCTAGGGTGAGTCTACAGACTAGGTTAAACCAGAAATTCATCATCGTCGTATAATTAAAGCCTGATAGTTTACTTGTTTGTTGTTAAAGCTGATTTATCAGTTAATAGGTATGTATACACACATACACAATCGACTTAAGTCCTTAAGTTCTAAAGATTACCATTGTTTTCGTTTATAATGTACATATGTGTATACTTCAGTCGTTGTTGAATATACAAAGCTTTCTTTGCCGGGTGATGACCACTGGTACAATAATCTTTTTGTTTCTATACTATTCTACATCTCAACCTTGAACTTTCTTCTTTGCATTCTCCTTTTTAAAGCCCTTTACCGAAACACTTATTTGAGCAGCTGGCATACTTTCTCCATCTCAACTATCTCGTCTTAGAATATTTAAGTAGGATTTGGACTTGGTTTTTTTTTTTGTTTGGGACTTTTGGTTTTTAAGGGCTGTCCAGGATGCGGGGTCCAGGTCCAGTTGCCCTAAGCGCGAGCTTAGATAAATGTTTCGGCTGCCATTTGTTACAAGCACTCGGCCAGCGGTGGCTTCTCAATGGGCGGCGAGGGACCCGACACGGAAACCATTGGCACGGCACTGATCTTGGGCTTGACGATCTTGAGTCCCAGGTTGCCCAGGTTCTTGGGGCTGCTGTGCGGCGACGAGGAGCAGGTCGAGGATCGCTGGTGCACCAGGACGCGCGGCTTCGCCTCGATGGCAATGCTGGGCGAGGATGAGGCCGAAACACTGGCAGTGGCCGTGGCACTGGCCAGAAGGGGCACATGCACCAGTTCCTCCACCGTCTCCGCCGAGTCCTGGGATTCGTGGACCACGGCAGCCGCATCGCTGTGGATGAGTGCCGCCGTGGACAGAGTGTCGCCCTCGTCGTCCTGCATGTAGGGTGGCGGTGCCTCTAGCGAAATGCTGCCCACAATCATGTTGGCCGTGGTTATGGCCGCCGATCGAGCCAGGAGACTTGTAACGGCCGTGGGCGATTGCTTGCCATCGTGGATGACCGGCAGGCGGAGCAGTTCTCCTCCAGCGCCGCCGCACTCCTTCAGCTCGATGTCGTTGCTGTCCTGCGAGAGGTGCTGCTGCTTGCAGGATTCATCGTCGGTGCGCCAAGGGCGAAGGCTCTTCTGAAAAATGGTACAAATTTGAAAAGATCCTTCGCTTTTAATTCCAGTTCTGTTTATAAAATAATTCGATTGATGCATAATTCAAATTTGATTCAAATTTATATGCAAATGTTAAGTTCACTTTTAATAGTTTGCTCTTTCATGTATTTAATCCATACCAGAAGGAATTTATGTTTAGTCAAGTTTATTGGTCTTATTCATAAAATATTTTATTTTAACTGTCATACATGTCGTATGAGTATTTTTTATGTTATGTTTTTGATGTTTTTACTGCACACAAAAGAAATAAACTTATTATTACACTTTTTATGAATGGTTATTATAAAACGGTAATAATAAGTTTATATCTTTAGATTACCCTTATGCAAATGAGTTGTTTATTTAACTATCAATTTATTACTGCATAAGAAAATTTTAAAAATTCGAAGCAAATTTTAAAATTTAAGTAATTTAAAAGGTTCTAAAAGTAGAGTACATTTATTAAGTTAAATAAAAATGTAGAAAAAAACATTGTTCTGTTATTGTGTTATCAAAAAGACATAAAATTATATAATAAAAACAAGTGACGATTTTAGTACCTTCTTTGGGCATCGCACTTGTTTTAATAATTTAATTAGGTTTATATTGCTTATCTCAGAGTGCAAATGTTACTTATGCTTTCACTCACCCTTCGGCCGTTTTCCGTAATGTTCTCGGCACTCTTGGCCTTCCGGCAGAGCACGCTCTGGGATCCGTGGCGGCGCAGGAACTCGATGGAGTCGAAGCCCCGTCCCTCCGAGGACACGAAGATGGCCGAGTTGATCCGGCTGCGGGTGCAGCGCTCCGAGATGGAGGTGGAGTGCTCCTCGGCCAGCATGTGGATGTGCTGCAATGGAAAGGATGTCAGTAAGGATCGCCGCTGGCTGCTGCCGCATCCTCCGGCCAGTTGCTTACGCGGCTATTGCAGTGCAACGGTGGGTGGGCACATTCACTGCTGTCGAACTGCGTCCCGCAAGGAGCAGAGGAAGAGAGAGGGAAGAGAGATAGAAAGAGATAGAGAGGAGACAGTAGAGCGGACAGTTCCGAGGGGATTCACACGCACAACACATAAGCCCGCACAAAGGACCTCCCGCCACACCTGAGCGAGGCCACTGGAACAACAAGAACAGGAGCAAGCGACAAGCGTGGGACCATCTACCTGGCTACTGGCTAACTACTGAAAGAGACAGGACACGAAGCTGGGACTCAAGCAGATGCTAATTGCGAATTACGAATTGCGATTTGTGATTTTTGCTGTGAGAGAAGTGAGCGAGTGCGGGCCGTTTCCATCCAGTGAAGGTAGATAGCTGCAAGTTCTGTACAGGGTGGTGATGGGTGAGTGGTGCGATTTGGTGCTCCGGGCTGCAATCTGAAGTGGAACTCGAAATCGAACTCGAACGGGAACTCGAACTCCAAGCAAAACCATGTGCACGTGCTCCACAAGCTGCAAGTGCTGGGGGCTAGTGTTGGGAACACCCTGGTCATTCAAGTGGACAAATTCGGTGGCTCAACCTTTAGCGACGGAATGGAGTTACTCAATCTGCTCAGTATTTACACTCATCTGGGATTACTTTAGTGATTAAATTAAAGAAAATAATACATTTGATAATGAATTGTGTCAATCTTAAATAGTTTAATTGACTGTCAGAAAGATATTATTTGATCTTTCTGACAGTCAATTGGTTAACAGTTTGTATACCAAAAATAAACAAAGTTAATCAAATGAAAAACAAGTTAATTGAGCGGCGGGAAAAAGCATTGCGAATTGAATTTACTTTTATTGAATTCAATAATCAAGCATTTATGCAATCATTTTATGATTGTGTTTGCGTATACACCATTTAAAAAGGTAGAAGCTATTTAAATTTGCATTCATTTTTATTAATGCATAATATATGGCATATGTTTTATATTGCACTGTAGTAACAGGGTTTTAAGGTGCACAAATTGAAACTGAAACTTATAAAAGGCTTAAAAATGTTTGTAAAAGTTAACTTAAAAGAAAATATTTAAATATATTTGTTACTTTGGCTATCTCAAATAATTCCTTTTGCTAAGAAATTTAAATTTCAATAACAAACAAATTTTCATTAAAATTTTATGATTTAAAATGCCGCCAGTAAACGATTAAAAGATTTTAAACAAAGGGTTTTTATTGGTCATTCTGTTGACTTCTATAAACACGATAATATTGTTTACGAGTTTAATAAATAAAGCGTAAATCTCCGAGTTCTCCTGGACAGGGTTAACACTGCGTATGAGTAATAAAAGTTAATATATATTTAAATACTCTATACAGGAACAAACAAGAATGTGAGACTTTAAGACCAAACTGTACGAAAAATTAAAGGTTTGTATTTAAAAATTGTACACAGGAAATAATAGTAAAAATAGTAATAATATAGGTGAGAACTTAGGACGGAACGTAACCAAAAAAGATGGGTTAAACCCATTGACCATCCCTTGTTCCCTCGCCAAAGTGAGCCACCCCGTTTCTTGATCGTTCCACCCAACACTAGCTGGCTGACTTACGCTGGCCGGCTCGCTGTAGTTGCTGTGGTTGAGCACCGACGACTCGGTGTGGATGGTGTCGCTGGCCACCAGGCTGTGGTACTTCTGCATCTGCAGCTGCATCGTCGACGAGTTGCGGCTGTCGCGCGATCCCTCCCGCGATCGGTCCGCGCAGGAGTACTGCCTCCGGTACTGGCGCCTCCTCCGCCCGGCACTGGCCGAGGATGCCCCCGATGCCGCATCGGTGGTGGCCCCCAGCTGGTGATCAGCGCATGCCAGCGCTCGAGGCGGCAGCGGAGGCGGGCGAAAGTAGCTGGGGTCGTAGCTGAACTGCCGCCGCCTCCACTGGTCGTACTGCCTATAGTGGCTGAAGAGGCGCCGACGGCGCAGTATAAGCTGCTTCTTCGCCTCCAGCACCTCGTCCTCCTCGACGAAGGTGCGCTCCTGCGAGTTCTTGAGTATGCCGCGCTGCTGGGCGAACTTCCGCTGCTTGATGCCGCCCGCCTGCAGCGGCAATACGCGATGGACGGGCTCTTTCTCCCGCTGCAGCAGCTGCTGATCCTCCTGATCCTTGTCCGGGACCTCGTCCCCCTCGACCTCGTTGTCCATGTCCCCGTCGGCCACTTCCACGCTATCGACATTCTCCAGCACATTGGCGCCCACAATCGACTGATTGTCGACGCTGGGACCGCGCACATAGGTGTTCACCGGAGTGCCATGGCTGTGGCCATGTCCATGGCTGGAGGCCGCACTCACGGCCGCCGAGGAGGCTTCGCGGTGCGCTGGTTGCTAGCTCTCCACGTCCGCCTTGTGCAGCAGGGCAAACTGGCAGCCGCAGTCCCGCTCCAGCTCCCTTCGCGGGTACTGGAAGCAGCGGTCGAACAGGCCGCAGCCCTCGCAACGGGGCAAACACTGCTTGCAACCAAAAACCCAAGGATCGGAAGCGGCATAACAGTTAGGGCGGCAGGAGCAGGATCAGGAGCAGGAACAAGATCAGCAGGCGAGAGCGAAGTGAAAGTAGGGAACGTTTGGTCAGTGAGATCACGGGAAAGCGCCAACCTGAACAGCAAAGCTCAAAACCAAAAACAGTAATCCGCTAAATGCATTTAAAATACAGGCGAACTTCTCTAAAGGAAACCAGTCGTATATGATAATGCTTTCATATATAAACCTTTATCAAGTTTTGATTGATTTTATATTTTTTTTTAGTAAAAAGAGGGTTTTTAATATACTATAATGTAAAATTTAAAGTTATCAAATGTTCACCTTTTATAGTAAAAAGATATTTAAGTTATACTGATTTGTTTAAAAAAATGTATTTAAAACAAGTAGATACGTAATCAAATTTTTGTTTTGTTCTATTTTTTAGCAAATTTTTAAAGCTATAAAAGATTATAAATTATATTTTTAACATATATCTAAAATTGATTGATTCAAGTTTAACTTTAGAGGAGTTCGACTGTATATATATGGAATGTGGATAGTACGAGTTATAAATTAGAGGTGCTCTCATATGCATAGCGCATCCTGAGCTTAATAAATCTAAGTGGAATCGCTAGTTGACTTCGGTGGACCGAAGACCTCATACTCTGCAGAAAGGCCAAGGGATAAGGCACAGCTTAGATCCAGAGAGTATGCCCCAAAACTAGTGCCATAAGCCTACGGAAAAGAAAGCCGAAATAAAGGCGAAACTAGCACGTGCTATCTTAGTAAGCAAATCATAATAAGAAACAGTCGAAAAAGTCTGATTTACACAGAGGAAACCAAATAGTTTTCTGGCGAATATTTAAATTGAGCGACCACCAATTAAATAATTCATAAACGGACAAACAAAGTAGCTAAAGAAGCTATAGAAGAATTAAGTTAACATTTTCAATAAACTTCTAGAACATTCTCGGAAAATTTAAGAAAGGATTCAGGCTAAATTCCAGGGTATGGACGGGGCTGTGCACGGATTAAAAAGGAAACAGTGAGTGTACTTTGTTCAATAAGATTCGAATATTTACTTGAATTGATGCATAGAAAAAAAGCGAATAAAATGCAAAGATATTTTTGTTTGTTTCGTATATAAGTAGTTGGAAGAATTTGTTGTTTTTGAATACCTTGACAAAGAAATCGGGGTGTAGGTTCTAAAAATGAAGCATAACAAAAACGAAACGGAGATAAGTTCCTTCGCGAAAATCCAAACGCTCAGCGCTCCGCGAACTCCTAGAAGCCCGCACAACCATCATCCCCACCTCCCCGATCGGGATTGGGACTCCTCGGGTGGCACTTACCTGGTGCGAGTGCTGGCCATTGCATCCGCTGGCACTGCAGACTCCCGTGCCCGGCACCTTCAGCTGCTCGTGCTTGTAGTCCGGCTGGTAGGGCAGCAGCATCCGGATCTTGCCCCACCGGTTGAAGAACAGGGCGATGGCTCCGGCCCACACCATCAGCACGATCAGGACGATGCCAATCTCAACGCCTCGAATCTGTACAAATAAATCAACACAGGATAAATTTAATATTTTAAAATCTTTATTATCTTAATATAACATAAGTATAAAATATTTTAATAATATATAAATAGGAAACTAAGATTTGCAACTGTAGAAATAGTAAAAGTTGTTGTTAGTATTTTTGAGTGGTTCTAATTGATGCCAAAAGTTTTTATTTATTTTCCTTATATCCAAATTATTTTTATTACAAAATCTATAACTTATTAACTTATTTAGATTTTAAATCTAAAATTCCCAACTGTCTAAGAAAGAATTTGTGCCCTAGACTTGAAGATTTTACGATGAACATTTTAAAAAAGTTGGTTGTACAAAAATATCAGTATGCAATAATCAGTTTAAGAAATTGGAAATTCTTAAGTTATTAACCTAAAAAATGTGGCTTAGCAATAAAGATGCCAGTCAAATAAATAATAATAATAATATGTTGTTTGGAATCAAAGGGTTTTAAACTATAGTTTAAATAAATTTCTATATATTTTCATAGCTCAAAATTTTGAATTTTGTCTTCTCTACTATAATAATAAATAATCATTTCTAGTGCAAATTAAATAATATTTGATCTGTGAGTATCTCCGAGTCTTACAGTGGGCAATTCCCTGGTTGTTCCATGCGTCAGAGTGTTCGTAGCCGTGGAGGTCACATCGTCGCCGAAGATGCTGGCATTTGCGCTACCGTTGCGACCGCCATTGCTGCCATTGCCATAGATACCCGGCGGAAAGTCCTGCTGTGAGGTGTTCTTGGGCAGATCTTGGGCGAGAGGAATCAAACGATCATGACTACAGCCAAGGAACAGATCCACGGGGTACTCACCCAGCGTCTTGAACTTGATCTGACCACGGCTGCGGTACTTCTTGCCCTGCCAAATGGCCGTCACAACGAGGGAGTACTGTGTGCTGGGCAGCAGGCGATCCAGGACAATGGCCTCGCTGCTGCCGGCGACGTCCTGTACAACCCTGTAACTTAAATTAATTCAATTACCACTCTCGAACGGCAGCTAAGGGTGAAAGGGGGCGGTGAGCGGTGGGAGGTTGGGGGTTGGAGGTTTGAGGTTTGCGGCGGATTGTGCAATCGCATGTGTGTGTCGGTGTGTGTGTGTGCGCTAATTGAACAAACTACAACATTCCAGTCGTGAAATATGAGGCCGGTCCGTGTTGGTAATTACACCATTGGCCAATATTTCACTTTGTCACTTTCGCCAGAACCGGAGCAGTTACCAAACATGTCCTAGATTTGCCAATTGAGCTCACATTACCCACCCACCGATCCTGTTCCTTGTGCGGATTGCCGAGCGCCGAGTGCGTGGGGCGGCAAAAGTGGCCCAGACTTCTGGCCTTTGTGCACCGGCTCCTATTACTACGGCCGTAGCAACAACAAGCGCCTGACAAATGATTCATTATTCATACATGTAACAAACACACTCCCCCACAGACCTCCGAATGGCCCCCAGTGGAACCGATGTCCAAACAGACAACAGAAGTGTCTCGCATTCCGCCAGCAGACGAACCAAAACTACGTCGAACAAGCAAACGTAAATGTTCTAAAAACAAAGCACAGGTAAACACTGCCGGTTGGTCGATTTAACAATGCTCTTAATTTATTGAAGTAGATTTCAACACATTATAAAAAAAATAAAAAGTATATGTATTACATAAAAATACATGTACAAATATTACCATTAAAAATAAAAACATATTTAAAATTTAAACAATGCTCTTAATTTATGGAAGTAGATTTCAACATATTATAAAAAAATAAAAAGTATATGTATTACATAAAAATACATGTACAAATATTATCATTAAAAATAAAATAATTTAAAAACGAAATTGATCCAACTTAAATTGGTTTTCCGGAAAAAATACATTTTTTTTACTTTTAAAACGTTTGAATTATCATTTGAATTAATGTTATAAGGTACAATAAAAATTGGCATAATTTTACAAACATGCAATGTAATCTAATGATTCCTCATGTTTTCTTAAAAAGCAATGCGTCATTGTTTAATTTATGCATGCAAGTTTTATGGCACAGTATTAAGAGGCCCTTGCAAAATTTATAAACTCTGACTGACTCCGATTTAAATCCGAAGTCCGCTATTTCTTGGAAATACCCCTCAACTGATTCCCACCCAGATCAACTTCAGATATTCCGCATCAGCCGGATACTGTAAACACCACAGGCGATACTATAAACACAAGAGCCCCAAAGTCCGCTAATGTAAACACCAATTTCAGGAAGAGTTAAATTTTCAAATTTAATTGACAACTTTTTAAGTTTTTCGGAAATAACTCTGTTAAGTCGAGGTTTGATTTTGATTATTAAACTCCGAATAGTAAAATTTGCCCGATATAAATAAGTAAAGAGCAGTGAGTTAAAAAAGTTAGACATATAGGAAATATTGTAACAGTGAATAAGCGAAATAGAAAATAAAAAAATGTTTTTTTTAAATGTTCACAAGAAGATATTTAATTGGCATGCTTTTAATCGCTGATTAAATCAATACACACATAATTAAGAAAGCTCTATTATGTATTGGTGAAAGCCTATTTTAATATAAGATAAAATGCGTTTAAGGAGGTCAAAATGCTGTCTCTGCCCTTTTTTACTAATTTGATACGTGTTATTTATTGATCTACAAAAAGAATTCCGATTAAAAAAACGATAAACATTCCTGCTAGAAATAGAGATACAAATAAGCATTGATGCAAACTCATACTTGTATTCATATTAATAAAAAAAAATCGGATGTAATACAAAATCAAACAAATAATTTATATAAGTGGCTACCTCCCAGGGCCAATAAACCTAACTAAAACTACAAAGACAACTTTTTTGGAAAAAGGTTTAAGCTGTGTTTTTTTCACAGCTTAAGCTTTTTTCAGATAGAATTAGCGTTGATAAGACTACCAATTGATACGATTTAACGACATAAGCGGGCTTTTACGGCTCATTGTGAATTTACATCTGGCTGGTCGTCGGCAAAAACTCTTCTCGATTCGCCTGCGCCGGTGGCTAAATAATTGATTAGCAGCCGCATGTGTCACATCCATTTGCAGCCAGCCAATAGACCCGCGGCCGCAGGGCAACTGGAATTGGGGCGACTTGGGACCGACTTGGGCAAACATCGGTGGATCCCATCCGCCATATGTGACAGTGCCAGGCGTTGTCTAAAGTTTCGCCGTTAAAGTTTTCATCATGTGGCGACGCCTGGGGCAAATCAAATTTAATCCCCTGTTCTCGTACCGCTTTTCTGGCTGTTTGGCATTAAATTCGCCGGGGAAGCCGCTTATTATACACAATTTAAACTCACGCCATGGCTCCAATTTTACTGGTATTTTACTGGGTGGATCCCTTGCCCTTTCGGCCATATGAAATGCAAGCGAATTTCCTCAAGAAGGAAGGAAGGAAGTTTCTAATTTTCTCGCCGGTTTTCTTTTCCCTTTACGGCCTGATTGTGGGGCTGTGAGTCATTTGATATTCAGAAATATGGCTGGAAATATGCATTTCGGCCGGCTTTTCCCTTTTTTTTTTAATGCCCCCTTTTGTGAGCGTTATCCGGTTCGTTCCGGTTTGATAAATAAACAATTAGCTTACTGGGCAGCACAACTTTCGCATTCGTTACTCAAACTTCGCAGTGTGCATACAATATGTCATACAAAATATACAAATGTGTACTCGCACGAAAGGCAACCGGGGCTTCTGATGTTATTTAATAACTTATGACGTTCACGAACGGGTCTCAAAAACTTTACTTTCGGCCAGCATGTGTGCCAGGATGTAACTAACCATTTTTAATTGATCGGCAGTCAAAGAGTTTCGTGACAATCGTCCTGCATTTGCATTAACTTAAAAATTCAATTAAAAATACGCATACGCCCCTTTGGACATGTCCATCAATGTTCAATGAAGGACTTAATGGGCGGGATAGATAACTTCCAAGGAAACAGCGAATGCAAACATAGGAATTCCTTGGCAACAGCACAAAGCCTGCTTATTTGCCCATATACCAGATACAAATCAGGTTTACCTTATGTTGGCCCAATGCTCTCGGTTTCATTTCCTGTTACTGCGCAATGTGCACTTTTATGGCTTATACTGGAAAATTTATGTTGTCATCCGAGAAAACGACGAAGCACAGCTGGCAGCACTTAAATCTCATCCGCTTAGTCATTGCACAGCACATATTTGGAGGGGCCTTGACATTTCAATTTTAATAATGTCAAATTGGCTCTAAAAAAGCAGATAAGAATAATGAATAAAATCTAGAACACGGCTACCTATTGATCGGGATTTTCCATCTACTCCGCCCACACATGTCCTGGTTGTCCCGCCCATTTTACGCCTCTTACCACTTCTCCTCCTCCCCTTATGGGACAGTAATTGTTATTAATTATTATTGTTATTGATGGTGCTTGACATGCTTGGACGTATAGAAAGCCAACCCCCCACAACAGCCACTCATTGTTCGTCAAGAATTTCATAAATCCACTTAGCAATTTGGAGCATGTGCGGTGCATTGAGAGAACATTGTGAATGAATTAAAAATAAATGTTTTGAAAATTATTTATTATAAAAAGCCAGTTTTAAGCTTTATAAATTGGTAAATTATATATTTAAAACTTACATTTTAATTTAAAAATCATATAAATAAAAAGAAATTGTTTATTATAAAATCAAAATTTGTACATTATTGCCTTAGTGCATAGTTTTGAATACTTCTTACATCGTTTTCAGAAAACATTTTTTTTTATAAATTGATAAGGTATAAAAATGATAAAAAAAAAAATTAAATATAAAATTTGTAATTTCGTTCTTCAAGAATTATTGCCTATTATTGTCCAGCCAAAGTCAAAAAAAGCAAAATATTTTTAGCAGCGGCCTAATGATTTTAAATCAGTTATTACTTGATTGCTAATGTTCTTTTGAATTTTAAAAAGTGAATTGTACATCTTCGAATTATGACCACCTGTAATTGTTTAACTACAATTTACAAGGCCTTCTAGTCCTGAAACCTCAGAATTTCTCCCTGTGCATATGCACGTGGATATCGATGTGTGTTCGGGCATATCTGTGTACCTGTCTGAAACGTCTAGGACAAAAGTCTATTCCACTCGGGGAGCTCGAGCCCAAGGCGAAGCCCAAGCTAATGCCAAAGCCAAAGCTCGAGCCGACTCACCGTCAACGTGTCTATGTACAAATCATACATTATTCACGGGCACAATTTACTCGAAAAACGGCAGTAAGATAGAGCCCAGGGAAACCGCCGCCAACGGCCAACAGCCAACGGCCAACCGCCCACCATAATGACTGGCAGTCGGAAGTATGTAATACAACAAAAATCGATAGGAAAGTAACACAAAAATTAAAAACAAACTGACTAATAAATAATGACCAAACGAAAGAGGCAACTACCGAAAAAACACCAGCATGAGCCCAAGTTTTGTAATAAAATTTTTGACATAGGCGTGAACTTTATAGAAGAACGGGCCAACGGCTAGAGCAACAACAAAGCGACGGCTTAGCATTGGAATGGTGGGCAGTAAAAGACAAAACACGCTCATGCAGCCAACAGAAAATGGCCAACACACACACACAGATACACACACACACTCACGCAACACGGGCCATTAAATTGAAAAACACCTTGGCCAACAGTCGGCAGCGGACTGCAGTCAAAAGGCACAAAAGCCGAGCACTTAACTTATTACACGGACGGCATTCCATGGCATCGCGAACGGGCTAAAACTGCCGCTTGGACTTGGCCAACACGGAGCGGAAGTGCTTAGTTTGCTGGCGAAATATGCAAGCCATTCGGCCCATCTCATTCCCATCAGAACACGGTGAAAACATGCATTTGAAATTAGCAAAAAAATATAAGTTTTAATTGACGAATAGTTATACTATAGAAACAAACAATTTAATTACCACAACCAAATTAAAATATTTTTGAAATGTAAAACTATAATGTTATAATTATTTTAAACTGTTTTTATATGCTTAGCTGTAGGCAATAATTAAGCAAATTTCAAAATGTTCTTGCTTGTTTAATTGTCTTTTAAAATTACAGAAACGTGCCAAACTTGCTTTCAAATATTTATTTTCAGAATCAATATAGAACAGAAATTTACTTTTAAAGTCCTGGTTAATAAAGAAAACAAATAAATGTATATTTATTATGTATTTCTGTGTTGTTTTGATCTTATTTTGATTGTTAAGTATACATTTATTTGTTTTCTTTATTAAACAGAATATTAAAAATAATTTTTTGTCTTACTTCAATTCCCATATAAAATAAATCAAGGATATAGGTTAATAACTAATAGATAGAAATCATATTTCTGAGATGATATTTTAGAGATACTAAAGGTGCAATATGTAAGATTTTATTGAGTTTTTTTGAGTGTATAGCTGGCTGCTTCTCTTCCGGTTGCCACGCAGCAAACACGGCGATGAGAAATAGCAATCAGCGAGAATGGGACGTGTGGAGCTGGCAATGCAAATGGGAACCGTAAGATGGTAAATTGCGGGCAAGACAGCTGCAGCTGGGCTGCATTATTTCGGTAAATCATCAAGAATATTGCCAAGAGAGTTAACTGAAACTGGCACGGTCGCAAAGTCCCTGACATATGTGTGAGCACATAACTCGCTGTTCGAGAATAACGTTTATGTACAGCAAAACTTGGGCAACTCGAACTTTTCACAACTCAAGTTCTTGGCAAATCGCACCTAATTGAGTGGCAATGACGTTCGACAAAAAAAGTTACAAACTTTATGGATTGCGATTTTCCGTATGTTGGAAAATTTTGTTTCGAATATAGACTGCATTAAAATATATAACTTTCGTCATTTAAAAATAGTTTTCAAGTTTTTAAAACATTTAAAATATCAAACCGATTTAAATCTTAATATTAATAAAATATGATTTCTTGCTAAAGAGAAAATTCATATATATACAAATGTATCACTTCAATTTAACTATACAAGAAACTTTTTATTGGTCCAAAAACTATTTCAAAATTTGATTTGCTTTATCATTTTTAAAAGCTTTTCGCTTGTACAAACTATAATTTAATGTTGATGTCAATCGGGATTAAGAAAACGTTAGTTCAATTTAATAAGTTTAAGCACTTTATCTCTCTCTGTCAAAAATAATTTAGAAATGTGTTCAGTTTCTTAGACAAAACTTTTGCAAATTATGTGAAATAGCTTGAGAAATCCAGCATAATTTGGATTTCAGTTTTGACAGCTAGTGGTTCGAGTTGGAAATTCTTGGGAAATTGGCCGCGCTTTGTCTACAAAACCCGCATTTTGCCTTTGTTTTAAATAACTTGACTCGAAGTACACGCGGCTTTTGTTTTTCTTTTGGCCTGCAGTCGCGGTCAATTTGGCCTCAAGTTTCCCATTTTCGTGTTGTTGCCTCTACTTGGGGTTTTCCCACCCACTCCCTTACCTCAGTTTACTTTAACTTGGCCCGTTATTTAGCTCATGGCCAACCAAACACACTCGCACTCACACAAAGGCACGAGCCTCAAGCAGGCGCACACACACAATTATGAGAGCAGACAGTGCTCTTGACTGACCGCTGCCACACCCCCGGCCCACTGACGCCCCCCGCCCACAGGCTTTTGGCCACGAACTCATTCCACGGGTCGTCAATTGCAGGCAGTTTTGTTTTTGTGCACTTGGACTTTGCATAAATGCAGTTGCAACTGTCCTGCACTGTGAGAAAACAGGATAATTTATGATTTTTGTTAAACTTAGCATGGTTTTTATATTTCAAGGGTAAATATCTCAAATGCTATCTTCCTGCATTGGTTTACCTTAAATCGTAATACAAAAAGTTGAATGTTGTTGATTATATAAATTTAATTTTTTTAAAAGTTCCAACAATCCTATTGTATTAAATGTTCAGGTTTTTATCCATATTTATTTAAGTTACATCGAAGTCAGTACTTGAATAATATGTGTCTTTCATATATCTGTAAATCTATTATTATAATATTTAAACTCAAAAACTTTAATCCAAAGGAGAATGAAGCAATTGGAAAATATGATTGAAAAGAGGGTTATCTTGAATATTCCAAAGTTATCCGAAAGGGTTTGAAATAATCTTGTAGTAATGTGGTTCCTAAAATATTGCATTTTTAATTTGAGGGTGTATTTAAGTATGACCGGGGCTGTTTGAGGGCTTATTATTCGATCCCATATACAATATATATATTATATATATCTAATCAATCCCAAAAATATCACTTATTTTGATCCAAATCATATGGCATTTGAGAACGGCCTAGATAAAATAAAACCTGGTATTTAAGATTATTTTGATTCAAAACGTAGTACATTTATATGGGGCTCTTATCATTTAGGTCTTAATAATCGAGCTCATTTTGTTTTAAAAGGTCAACAAAAATAATCAATGTATGATCATTTTCGGGTAGGAAAACATTGCACACTTTTTGCCGTGCACTAGCCACCTCCCAACCTCGAAGCTCCCTTTTTAGCCAGTCAGTTGAATGGTAAGTAAGCAAGTAAGTGTGCTTTACCGTCATTTAGACAGTCAAGTGGCCCAGCGGATTGAGTTCTAGCTCTGTTAGTGGTACCTACCTGTCATCTGTCGGCTTGTACGTCACGATGTACTTCTCGATGGGATGTGCCTTCAGATCGATTTGCGTCTGCCACGACACTCGGACCGCCGTGGGCGTCAGAAATGTGACGGTTATGTTCTCCGGCGTAGCCGGAATGGTGCCTATTATAACAATAATTGCTAGTTATTATGTCATTATCGCTGTAAATGCTTATAGTATATACATAGTAATTCACTGGCACTGGCCAGGCTTATGTGTCTGGGGGATTAGCTGGATTTGGTTTGAGCCGTATCGTAAAGACGTAAGCCCTTGAGTCGTGTCATAAAATTAGGAGCTTTGTGGATTTTCCTCAAGTTGTCTTGACCCAACAAGAAGATTACCAGTGATAAAGCTGTCAATCTTTTATCAATTGACCAGACAAATCACTGATATTGTTTTTTATGGCTTTGTATCCCGCTTTTTATGATTTTCCAAAAAAAATGACTTGGTACAATTGAACATTACTTTTTTTTCGCTTTTACAAACTTCTTTATTTAAATAATGAATTAAATTTTATTCTTCCATTACAACTTATTTACATATTAATACAAGCTAATGTAAATAAATTGTTCTTACCCATGAATTAACTTTTAATTTAATTTGTTGAAAACATTTATTGCATTATGTTTTTTATTTAGCTAGCTGTTTGACGAGAATTCTTTTTTACAATAATAATACGGAAAATTATTTAAGCTTATAAAGCAATGAACAAAAATAAAATCAAATTTCAATTAGATAAAATCTGTTGTCAAAAAAGTCTTAAAGTTATTTTAATATGTTCATGGCAATAATAGTCTTAATAGTCCTTCTCTAAATTACAAACACTAATAAAAAATGCTAGTTTACAATGAATTTTCTATGCAAATTAAACTGCATTCATTTAAAAGATTAAGCCAATCTCAGACAATCACTTTAATCTGATTAAAAATATAAGCTATAAAATCTGCTTTGAAAGTTTAAGTACTAAGAAATCTAAATATTTTTATAATATAGAAAACATTTTAAAGTTGTGTATTTTACACAAGTTTATTGGTCAATAGTCGATTAGTCAATCGTGTGACCTGAATTCTTTTCACTCCGCTCTTTGCTCTGTTCCTAAGGCAATATATATACGGAATATTTATATTGGTAGACAAGCCTAAAAATAAACTCGAGTCTGAATTAGACAACCGATAAATTCATTTGTCTATTTTTCCTACACTCAAACAAATGATTGTAAGAACTGAACAATGGAAACTGAAAACTTTGCATTACAACAAAGGGAGGGCTTTGATGAAACTCAAGTAAATGGAGACATTTTGAGCTGGCTTTGGTAACCCTCTGCTACATTGTTGCTCCGAATCATTACGACTTGTTTGAGGGAGCTTACGACCCTAAATTGTGGGACCTGGGATCTGGTACTTACCCGCTAGGCAAGCGTTAACAAACAGCACAGCTATGAACACAAACATGCTTTCGTATGAATCCGGTTGCCTTTCGTTGGGGATGTCGATGCTTTTGTTGCTTTAGCTGGTTTAGCTGCTTTCCCTGTTCCTGCTTTCACTGTGGTGGCGGTTGTGCTCTTCTCTTTGCTAGGGTTTCCGCTTGGCTAATTCGTTGTTGCAGTTTCTGTTTTTCCTCACAAAATAGTTGCTTTAAAAATAATCTAACTAAACTTAAAATCAGTCTTGCTTTTGCCCCGCTTTTCCGTTTAGTTTGAGTGTGTCTCTCGCGTTATCAATTTTCAATTTTTCAGTTGTGCAGCTGCAGCATTTTCGCTCGTTTCGTTGGCTTTCCTGCTAATTGACTTTGTCAATGACATTTGCATTAAATTTTCCCCGGCCGGGCTTTGATATATTTATGTCCTTGTTGGGGGGGGGGAAATTTATGCGTGTATATTTTTATAACACATTTTTATGGGGCTCCGTGTGCGTCCGTCTCTCCGGTGTCTCCTGTTTGAATCGTCATCGAATCGAATCGCATTTGATGAACGTTGCGATAGTATTGTATTATATAGTGGGGGATCCCCCCGACGGGGACGGGGAATATAGGATACGAGGGGGCGGGAGAAGGGAATATTCCAACAGTTTTTCTGTTTCGTGCTCACTTCTGTTCAACTAGGGAATTATTCACATTGCGTTCGCTTTTTGTTTTTATTTTTATTTTTATTTTGTTTCTGCTTCTGCGGCTTGTGTTATTATTCTTTGCTGTTCATTGCTTTTTGGTGTTGCTGCTTGGTTTTATAAAAATCAATAAAAAGCGACTTTTTGTCTGACAGCCGTTGATTTGGATGGCAACTTAAGTGAGTTTTTGTTTCGGCTTCCGTTTGTATTTCTATTGAGGTTTCAATTTGGACTTGGGTCTGGGTTGTGTTTCGGGCCTGAGCTCTGTTGCTTTCTTTTCGGCAATCGAAGGGGACGTTTTTGGCCCTCCACGAAATGAATTCAGAATTAAGGACCCAAGCGACCAACTGCCACCTGTCGTCGCCGATCCCTTGTGCCTTGGTCCTTTGTAATTTCTGCGGTTTCCTGCTGTCGCCTTTACTTAGTTTGATACATTTCGTATTTTGTTAACAATTTTGGCATAATTGCCAAAGTATTTAGGCCGCATTGTACGCCACCTTTGCTTTTTCGCCGTTTATTGTTCTCCTTCAGTTACCGATTTGTTTTGTTTTGATTTCGGTATTTGCTTTTCCTCGATGCGGCTTGTGGTATGCGGTTAATTATGGCCCAGTGTTTTTGGCTGCGAGGAGGCTGCAATAAATCAGAATGGCATTAATGGCCTGCGGCAAAATATGCGCATATATTTGTGCAAAAACTATTCGGCTTACTTAATGTATGTGTATGTGCAACATTTACATTAATTATAATGAGCTGTGTTCTCAACTCAATCATAATTAAGCGATACGACACGACTCATTCGTTATTCATTAACCAGATCGAAGCGAAAGAAAACAGAAACGATACGCAATTACATTATGTGCTGCATACTTTTTGGGGCCGGGCTTTTGATTTTAATTGGCATTGCGCATACGCCATGTGGGCAACCTCACCTAGCCATACAAGCCCAACACTAACCTCACACACACACGATGCATACCTAATGTGGTATACATAATCCCATATTCATACCATGTTTCATCTGCACCAGACAATTCAATTTGTGGATTGCCCCGATCATGCGTGTGTTTTGTGGGAATATTCCCTTTGTGTTTTTCAGATTTTCGATTAGCATGCACGACTGAAAACTATGTGGTTACATGTGTGGTTTGTGTTTTTGCGTTAGTCTAAGAGTTTCCTCCCCCCTCTAACCTATTGTCACTGTACATTTTTGACTCGTTTATTGGCACCGTTTACTTTGATTTTGCGCTTTTCACAAAAGTAAACCAATAACATGTTACATGCGGCTCCTACATTTCCTTTTATTGACATTGTAAAAGAATACGGCACCCAGAGGAACGTTACCGATTTCACTTGCCCGGAGAACCAATTGGGAAAATTGCCTGTAAGCGCCTGTAAAAAAAAGGACCAATGTTTTATGGCCTACTTTGAAAAGAAAAAGTCCTGATGGGACCTGCTACAAATCTGTTCCATTACTTTCAACGTGTTGATTATGGTCCAATGACCCAACGAAAAAGTTGCCTGAAGTTTAACAGTTTGACAAACTGCCATAATCAAATTCTTACAAAAAAAAAGTTTGAGGTATAGGGCATTTAAAAGTCGTTAAAACTGGACTTAGCTTGCTCTGTCCTTGACTATTAACTTAAGTGACTGATAATCTTTTAATACATCAAAATGTTCTAGAGTCACAGTCAACTTTTAACCTTATCGAAGAAAAATTAGCATTTGCACTTAAGTAAATAACCCTAGTTAACAGCTGTCTTTGTCCAACAATAATTGAGATAGCTCTCACTGCCAGTGACACTCTTATCCACATCTTGAAGTCTGAATCTGACCACGCCCCCCACTTTCATATACGCCTCTTGACCGTCGACGACCAACCGCTCGATACTCATTAAATTTATGCATTTATGTCTCATTTTTGTTGGTTGAGGGACTCTTAAAAGTTTTATGAACTTTTGGCATACACTTTGGCATGCTTGAGGCTTTCGGGACGATATGGCAACAGCCATGAGGGAATGTGTAATGAGTGAGCACACGCTTTGCAATTTAAATGATAATTTTTGAACGCAAAACGAAGTAAATAAGGAATTAAACATAAAAATTCCAAAGAAGAGTATTTCATTTAGGGGAGGAATGATAAAATTGAGGACCATCAGAAGTATTGCATGGTGGGAAAAAACAAGAGATTATGCCAACGCAGTTGCAAAAAAAAATGATGACAGATTTTCGAAAATTAAATTAAATTTAAAATGGCAAAGGAAAGAATTTCATTAAAAGGGGGAAATGAAACCGGAGCAAAAAGATGCTGGAATATTTAAAGTGAAATTAATGTTGCTTGCAATGGTATACAAATTAAAAAAACAGAACGCAAAATGTCATGTAACATGACAAAAATTGCTGTAGAACTTCAATGATTAAAAAAAGAGCAAAAAGGAACCAGAAAAAAGTAGAGAGTATGAAAAATGAAATTATATTTAAAATAGTTTTAAGGTGAATATAATATTTTATTTATTCAATCAGAAAAATAATAAAAGTTATATGACTTAAAATTAATTAGGGTTAAATAATAAAGTGGAATGATTATTTAATAAAGAACAATAAGGTATGATGTTGAGAGGAAAATTAATTAGGTTTAATTGGAAAAACAAGAGAGAACGCTATAGTCGGGTGCCCCGACTATCAGATACCCGTTACTCAGGTAAAAGGAGTGCGAGGGAGATGGAGATAGAAATTTTGATCACGCATAACTTTTTAACGAATGGCCCGATTTAAAAAATTTCTTCTACATTTCGATAGGTATTGATAAACACAATAAAACTGCATTTTTACTTTTCCGATACATTTAAATTTTTAAAATCGTATATAAGCGATTGTGGGCGTTAAAGGGGGCGTGGCACCATTTTGAAACAAACTTGCGCTGCGTAGGAACTCCTAAAATCTACATGCAAAATGCCAATCTTCTAGCTTTTATAGTTTCCGAGATCTCAGCGTTCATACGGACAGACAGACGGACAGACGGACAGACGGACAGACGGACATGGCTAGATCGACTCGGCTAGTGATCCTGAACAAGAATATATATACTTTATAGGGTCGGAAACGCTTCCTTCTACCTGTTACATACTTTTGCACGAATACAATATACCCTTTTACTCTACGAGTAACGGGTATAATAATAATAGGTATTTGACTTAAAATTCAGAAGGTTTAAATAATAACGGGGAATAATTGTTTAAAAAGGACCATCAACTATTTAAACGGAAAAATAGTAAAAGTTATCCGACTTAAAATTAATTAGGGTTAAGTTTATTTAATAGGAAAAAAAAATACAAGAAGAAATAATTCAAATTAAGCAGGTCTAAATATTAATAATAATACAAAGAGGAAAGTGGTTCAATAGAAGGTGAGGTGTAATGATGTCAGAAAGAGCGTACCTATTTTGACGCCATTAAAACTATTTAGTATTTATGAAACAAAATTAAAAATTCAAAAGCAAAGTTTTTAATTGAAAGGGGTAGTAGTGAGACAGAAGCCAGAAGCGGTGACGCATTGCCGACGGAGAGACAGGTGAGTGGGGAAATGGGTTTCTGAATTGTGTGAAAATTAGGAGCGAGTGCATGCATTCCCGCAATGGCAAATAAGTAGGTGAAAGCAGTTATCGTAAAATGAAAATGGCGGCTAGTACGCGCTGTCGCTTTCGCTTTCGCCAACGCTCTTAATTATAGCAAAGTCACATGCACACACACTCGCAGAGGCATGAGCACACAAACAACACACACTCACACACTAAACACACCGAGCTTCAGTTGATAATTTTTTTATTGCATACTGTGCGGCGCAGAGACTCCTTTGGCATTTTGCGGCTCTGTTTGGCTTAGCTGCCAACTGGCGGACTCAGGATTGTCAGCCGGGCAGACAATAAATCAATCAGCTGTGCCAACATCAAATTCCTGCGCAGACAATGCTCCCTCGCCATATATTCCAGCATATTGGTATTCGCGGGTAGCGGTGTGTGAGCGCTATTAACAAAAAGGTCAACTTAGCCGCTTCAATTGAAGCCGAAAGCCAAAAGCGGCGGACGAGAGGAAAATGGGGAAAAGCGGGAAAAGGCTTGTGTGCTGCGCTCAAGCTTTTACACCGGTGCACACTGCTCGAAATTAAGCATAAAGCGCTAACACGAATGACTAAATTGCAAGACGACATGGCGGATGAGTAATATTATGTTTAAGTTAAAAAAAAACTTTTCAATACATTTTCTAGTTTGCTTCACACACATACAATTAGACAGTGTCACAAAACTTTTGAATACATTTTCTAGTTAGCTTGATACCCATCCAACAAGTTGAGCAAAAGTTTTAATAAACTAAATTAAATTCTTAATGCTATGTACGAGTTTCAGGTATCAAAAGTTTTTACTTTAAGAAAAAAACTCCTCAATGCAGTTATAAAACAAGAGAGAACGCTATAGTCGGGTGCCCCGACTATCAGATACCCGTTACTCAGGTAAAGGGAGTGCGAGGGAGATGGAGATAGAAACTTTGATCACGCATAACTTTTTAACGAATGGTCCGATTTGAAAAATTTCTTCTACATTTCGATAGGTATTGATAAACACAATAAAACTGCATTTTTACTTTTCCGAAATATTTAAATTTTTAAAATCGTATATAAGCGATTGTGGGCGTTAAAGGGGGCGTGGCACCTTTTTGAAAAAAACTTGCGCGGCGTAGGAACTCCTAGAATCTGCATGCAAAATGCCAATCTTCTAGCTTTTATAGTTTCTGAGATCTCAGCGTTCATACGGACAGACAGACGGACAGACAGACGGACAGACGGACAGACGGACATGGCTATATCGACTCGGCTAGTGACCCTGATCAAGAATATATATACTTTATAGGGTCGGAAACGCTTCCTTCTACCTGTTACATACTTTTGCACGAATACAATATACCCTTTTACTCTACGAGTAACGGGTATAAAAAGTTGCATTAAAAAAAATAAAACCTAGTTTTGGAATAAAACATTCTTGGCATTTATATCGAAAAAAAAAGTTATTTTCCGCCGCGTGTAGAGTGTATATTTGTACATGTGTGAGTTATGGTGTGTGTGTATAAGGTTGTAGAGAGAAAGAGAAGGCAAAAGAAAGGGTGGGAGCATGCTATTATGTCCTGGCTGTAAAAACAAAAAAGGAATGTCTAGCGAAAATAAGGGAAAACACTTGACTTCAATTTCGGCGAGATTTTCAGCAGCTCTGCTGGGATGAAAGAATGGAGAAAAGTGGAAAGCAGGATGCAGGCTACCAAGGATGATGATAAAAAATTAAGCGCGAAATGGCAGGCTAAAGTTGGCTTTAATTGAGTACTACTTTCAGCTTAAAGCTCGCGAGGAAGGGAGCTGATAAAAAAGTAATTGTAACAATGAAAGCTTAACATGGAGAAATTTAAGTTTCTGTAAAGGAATTTTTGTTCTTTTTTTGATGTTGCCTGTGCGGAGTTTCGTGTAAAAAGTTGAAAACTTAAAAACAAGAAAAAAACCTTCATACAATCTCAGACAATGTTCAACTTTCTAGAACACAACAGATATATAAAAAGTGAAAGTATACTGTGAAAAAATAATATAGGAAGAAACGTCTTTTAAAATAGGATCGCAAAAACAATTCCTATTGTTGAGTATTCTATTTTTCAATAGTTTTAGTTCAATATGGTTATTTTTGAGTAATGACATCTCGTCAACGTAGATGTGTTGCTTCTAAATAGATTTTTATTACATTGCGATTGTTCTTAATATGGCATTAATTGTTTTTGTTGAAGTACACACTTAAGCTAATTAAGCAACAAATTTGTAAAGATGAACATTTTGACTGAATGATTCTATTAATTATTTTAAATGCTTTCCTGCTGCTGGCTTTTATACATATTCTTATTCATTTACAATTCGATTTTGTTTATTTACAGATCGCTTAATAAACACAAACAACTTTTGGCGATGAAGAAATTTCCATTTTTAATCGGTCAAACTCTGCGGCATTTTGCTCGACTTTGCGCGAGTCCAAAAATACCGGGAATACAAGTCGTGCTAATATATATAGAAATGGGTGCATATACTCATATATATCTAGATACACTGCCACATGGTGGAGCAATGCACGCAATGCGGCGAGTGTGGTTGCGACGGATTTAAATTTAAAATGAACATTTACTCTTTCCGGGCATTTTGCCGCCGATCCGATTTTCGTTTGACCTGTTCTAGTTGCGGTGAATGTGCGGATATGTATTTATATTTATTTTTATGACTACATGTGTGTGCACTACCCTGTAGGATTTTTTGATGAAAACAATTTGTTTATAATAAGGTGCTACGTGCGACTCGCTACACGCATTCAATAGCCAAATAAAAGGAGAGGAATCGAGAGAGGAAAGATGAAAAAGATTTACAGCGGTGCAAGGGCGTTGAGTTAACCCACACGAAAATTCAAAAACACCCAGGTTAATTGTAAATACGTTGCCTGTTTTTGCAAACAAACTGCACAGAAGCAATAAAATTACTTCTTAATTGCCACAGCTGCTTTTCAGGTTGAGATTGACAGAGCCCAGTCCATTAGCCCATTTTCCATTTCATTTCATTTACTTATTCATCTCACTCTGAATTCTTCCTTTTTCTCTTTTGGTATTCGCAATTTAATTGGCTTAAAATTCAGTCGTCTTCTTGAGGAAAGCCGCAAAGGACTCGGGACTTTTTCCTGTTAATTAAGCCACACAAAAAAAAACACACACACAAGAAAGAAAAATCATAAAATAAGCCTTTTCAAATAATTTATAGACTTAATCGTTTCGGTTTAAAACTATCATTTACAAAAAAATATTAGAATACATAAAAATATAACACAAACTATCTTTATATGTATCTTTAATATGCAATTTCCCTAGTTTGCTTTGTGGGAACACCTAGAATATATTTAAATGTCAAATGTAATTATGAAATTATTTCATGATAAATGACTTAATGTCTTTTGCGCTGTGTACAAACAACAGTTTTAACCGCTCGCGGGACTCTTAAAACACTCAGTAACACACACACACACTTTTCAGCTCTCAAAGGTCTACACTGTCACACAATTTACAAGTGGGTTTTTATTTACTTTTTGCCGTCGGACTGTGGTTAACCGGATCAGCCACCTGCTAGTGACACGCCTCTCCGGCTCGCCGCCTCCTCCGTCCGTCCGGGGTCGCGAGTCTGGATGCGAATTTCAATATGAATCCCAATCCCTACTCGCAATCAGAGCTGGAAACGCGTGCATCCACTGATAACGCCGAAAACAAACACTTCACTGCGCTCAGTTCTCAGTTGTCTGTTGTCGTTTGTCTGTTTTCGGTTCTCAGCCCGATTAACTGTGCTTTGTGCCACTGCCTTTTCCACTTCCACTTCCGTTTCCGGTTTCCGTTTGCTCGTTGTGCTGCGGCCGACGCGAAAACTACTACTGAAATGGACAGCCGAAAGTGAAAACGAAACTGAACTCAGCTGAACCAAAACGGCGAGAGAGAGAAAGCTTTCCACGCCAGCCAGCGGTGCACGGAATGGAAATGTCCATTCGGATATTTTCCGGCTAATTATTATTTTTACCGATTTTAAGGAGATATTACGATTTAACTGTTAGAAGCAATTTGAGTTAGCACTAGATAATTAATTTCGATAGACCTATATTTTTACTTTTGTATGAAAATAGCTTCCTAAATTTGCAAGACATGAATAAAAATATATGTTTTTACAACTTGATCTTTGTTTTAAAAGAGCTTTAATTACAGTTAAGTTTATAAAGGACCTAAAATCAGACCGAAAATTAAATACCTAAGAGTATAAATTGCCGCTTAAATTTACTTTTTTGTCTCATACTTATTAGTTTTAGTTTGCTTAGAAACTCTGTAGTTTAGCAATTAAACCTGCTATTAATACCTTAAAAACCATTTTACAACCATTTAAAACTTCAAAAATATATGAGTATTTCCTAATTCAAATCTCCCGACATCCCTTATTATTTTTTCTTTTTTTTTTTTTTTTTTTTTTTTTTTCTGGCAGTCTTATATGTCTTTTGACTACAAAAGTAGGTATTTTAATTAGTAAGAAGTTTTTAAGTAATGTATAACATTTTTAAAAGTGTTGCTTATATTTATTTTATTTTTGCTTAAAAGTAACGCAAGTGTATTCTGAAATATTAGATTAAATATGGAAGTCGTTTCTTTAAGTAAGGCACACTTTTTAGGTTTTAAAATGTCTTTAAAGGCAATATTCAAATGTAATATTTAATGCACCACAAAATTGCTGTGTCCGAAAAGAAAACCATTAATCAAGACATTCCCCTGCCCAAGTAATTCCCCATTTGGGTGAGCTCAACCCATTTTTGGCATCTCCAACTTGTAGGATTGTGGACACAAAAGCTTTCCACCCATTTTAAGAGTGCTTGAGTTGAAGAGAGGCCGAGCAGCTTTTCTTTAACTAACAATTCCTTGTGTTAGGTCGTGTTCGCTGTGCCAAGGAAACGATTGCCGCTAACTATTTGAGGGGATTTTGGGGGATGACACAATGTTTGGGGACCCGAATGGCTGGCTGACTTACTGACTGAGTGACTGGCTGACTAACTGGCAGACAGACCCATATTCAGCGAAAAAGCGCATTGCCAGAGTTCAAGTGCTTTTGTTATTGTTGGCCAGGAAACGAGCGCCAATTTCAGCGGAAATTTCAATGTTATTTTAAACAGGCGCTTAGCTTTCTCCACTCCT
Organism: Drosophila fuyamai; assembly: GCA_018153365.1. Lineage (NCBI taxonomy): Eukaryota > Metazoa > Arthropoda > Insecta > Diptera > Drosophilidae > Drosophila > Drosophila fuyamai. Next base: position 5,050,527 of record JAECXW010000419.1, on the reverse strand, counting down.
CATTCCTTTCCCATCTGTTGGTTTAAATTAAAAGCATACTTAGCAGCGTTTAATTACTTATTCATGGACGCTCGCGGCTCAGTTCAGATTGGAATAGAGTCCACATCCCCCGGCTCCCAAAACTTGGTGTTGTTAGGGCTCTCACTTTCCGGATGCCATGGAGTTTGCTGTCGCTGGGAACAGGGCAGAGAGTTCCCTAACGATTCCCCCAGGTTGTTTGATCGAATTTCAGTTCCTCCAATTTGTCTGTCTGCCACCTAAAATTTTAATCCCGACCCGCGTGCATATATTTTGTATAAAAATCAGTAAAGGATGGACGAAGTAAAGCGCACTTCGCTGACCAACAACACGGTGGCGATAAGGCCACGGCTTATCTACGGACTGCGGTCGGATGTGATTGGCAACATCCACTTCAACCTCACAAAGGAGGTCATCTATCCGGTGGAGGGGGTCCTGGCCTTCCACGACTACGTCCAAAATAAGCAGAGGTTTCTGAGGTGCGTCCTTTTCATAATGTGTATGTTAAAGGTGGTAAACCTTTCCTCTTGTTCTTATCCTGCAGATTACCAGAGGATACGCGTCCCGAAGTGATAGCCATGAGTTCCCATCGAAAACTGCTGGCCGTGCTGGAAAGGCATACAAAGAAGTAAGAAGTACTGTTTTTAAACTTTGTTCATATAAATATTTTTAAAAGTATGGTTTCCACAAAAAGAAAATACCTATTAGGCTTGTATTAATCAGATCACCGTTTTAAATTGAAAACTGATCCATATTTTCTTAGAAGACATTCAAGACATCATTATAATTACATTTTTCAAACATTTTCATTTGATTGCTTTAATAATCGTAAAAATTTTAGTGAATTTAATATTCTGGAATTTATTATTACCAGCGTCAGAAAAACTTATTCTTATAATTTTTGTTTAAATTAACGAACTTTTCCTTTAGTGGTCGCTATATATCCATTTATGAGTTGGCCACCCTCAAGAAACGTCGTCACCTGGAGCTCCCAAGCAACCATCGCAATGCCGAGATCCAGCAGATGATCTTCACCAATGACTCGAGATCTGTGGCCTTGATTACCCGCCCGCCGGAGGAAACTCTCATCATGCTCGTGCTGGATAAAACCAGCACAGTGATTGAGGGAAGAGGCACGATCCCGGGATCCCATGGTGGTGCCGAGTGCATTGCTGGAAACCCGAGTGATTGCAGCTTTTTGGCCGTGGGCGGGGAACGCACCCTGCTGCTGATGAGTAAATCGGAACGAGGATTTAGTATTAGCAATAATCTAAAGGTCAAATATAGGGTCACTTCGATGGCCTTCCTCTCACTGGATCTTTTGATGGTGGGCACGTCAGATGATCAGTTGATCTTGGTGGAGAACGGCGAGCAGAAGTTGGCGCAAAAAGCGAGCGATGCTGACACCGTGGATTTGATGATCGATCAGGAGGTATTCGATCGGGATAAGGAGTTGCAGGATCAACGATTCCTGCCCACTCAGGCGGTTAGTCTTCCGGACAGGAGAGTCCTCTGCATGACGGCTTTCCCCAAGGGATTCGCCTACATCATCTTCAATAGGGCCTTTGTCTTCGAACGGGTGTCCAAGTTTAAGTTCGAGAGAAAAACTATCCTGACGGTGCCCACAAATCTGTATGCGGAGCCTATGTATCAGATCAAGAACCTGGCCATCGATCACAAACAGGAGACTGTGATAGTGACTACTTCTCACTCTCAGATCTATGTGGGCATTCTTATAGTTCCCGAGACCTTGAAAACTAAGCAGCTGAAGTTTGAGCCGCTTGGAGTCCTTATCCATACAGGAGAAATAATCGCCATGTCTGTGTGCGCCTGGAAACCAATCATCATGACTGCCTGTGAGTGGGATTCATCTGCCCCAATCTCTCCTTGATCCTATTTAAAATCTTTTATCAGCCAGGGACCAGACCATCCGGATCTGGAACTATGAAACTGCTCTCGTCGAGCTGGTGCGCAAGTTCCAAGTGGATGTGAACATTGTGGAGTTAAGTTTAACAGGTCAAATGGCCGCCATTGGCTTCTCCGATCAGCTGCGCATTACCCAGATCTTCATGGATGACCTGAATGTGAGTTTCCTCAATTTTTATCCATTATATATAAAATACTTTAATTATTATATTTACAATAATCAATTTGAATAAATTTAAAAAGCCGTGCCCTGTTAAGAAAATACGTAGATACTTTTTATTAGATTTCGTAAAGCAACTTGTCGACTCTATAAAAAAATTTATTAATCAGCCTCTTAATGACCGTCTTAAACCTTCTAAATTTAAATCAAACTTCCGTTTTATATGAGTTCATGAGTAGTTTTTAAGAGATTTATAATACATTTTAAATCCTTCACAGATTGTCAAGACCTACAATTTCCCGCACTGCAATGCGGTGCGCTACTCCAATTTCGGACACATGATGGCCGCCGCCTATGACAACAACATAGCCGTCACCTCGGTGTACAAGTTGGATGTGTTGATCAACCTGAAGGGTCACAACGGCATTGTATTATCGGTGGCCTGGTCGCGAACGGACAAGTTCCTGATCTCCGGCGGGGCAGAGGGTGCCATCTATCTGTGGGACATTGAGACGGGCACACGACTGCAGGAGATCGTGCAGAAGGGCACCGAATATGTGACCATTTCCTGCAGCACCAACGATCCTATGACGATCTTCGCAGGCACTAGCATCGGAACGATCCGTGAATTCCAGGACTCCACGCTGGTGAGGGAGATAACGATTCCCTCGAGGACCAAGGGATCCGTTTCGGATATATGCCTAGCCCGATCGGACCTGATCATGTTCGTGGCCGATCACGAAGGGAATCTGTTCAACATGCAGCTGCCGTTCCTGGAGGCCGGAGGAGGGACCTTCACCAACTTCCGCTTCTTCGATGGACCGGTCAACAAGCTGCGCTTCTCCTACGACGGCAGTTTGCTGTTTGCGATCTCCAACAAAGGAACCCTGGCTATCTGGGCCATGGACAATATCGAGGGCAAGGTGGCCTACATGGACCAGGATCTGATGCGCAGCCAGGAGGTGTTGATACCACGCAGTCAGCTCAACGACAAAATCGAGCAAATTGCCAATCTGGAACTGCGATTGAAGCAACAGGCGGAGGAGTTCCAATACCAGTTGAGCCAGAACGAGATCTTCGACGGCCAGCAGCTGCAGGAGGTGCACAGGAGCTACTGCTCGGCGCTGGAGGAGCTCAAGGAGTTGAACAACGAGATCGAGGCCCGGCACACGGAGGAGATGAACCACATCACGTTCCAGATCAATTCCATACGAGAGGATCATCGCATCCAACTGGACACGCTGGCCACTCAGTACTCGGAGCGGATGCTGATCGAGTATCAGAAGTTCACCAATCTGCGAGAGAACATGCTGGAACTTCGCGAGAGCTATGAGGACAAACTGAAGAACTCCACGGGCACGCTGCAGGATACGGTGGAGGCCTTGGAGAACAACTACAAGCAGCAGCTGAACGAGCGCAAGGAGCTGATCCGCGACCTGATGAAGGAGATGCAGGACAAGAAGGCCGAGTTCATTGAGTACTGCCACGAAGTGGAGCTGGAGAACGATCGCAACATGGTCTCCACGCAAACGGAGTACGAGAACAAGTTGACCACCGAGCGAAATGAAACCCAAATGTGGCGAGGCAAGGCAGGGGTTCTTCAAAAGAAATTCGAGTCGCAGAGCCGCGAGATCGACAATCTCCTGGAGGAAGTTGAGATCCTCAAGGAGGAGCACTATAAAAACCAACGCAACATCCAGAAGCAGATGCGCAACATCGAGGATCTGCAGAAGGACATCGCTGATCGAGACTACGCCATCAATGGCAAGGAGAAGCGCATCCAGGACCTGCTGCACAAAAACCAGGAGCTGGACAAGTACAAACAAGTGCTGGGCCACAAGATCGCCGAGCTCAAGGCGCAGATTGAGCCGCGTGAGTTCCAGATCAACGACAAACGCAAGCACATTATCGAAATGGAGGCGGAGCTGGAGGGTCTTAACCAGAACAATGTGCAGCTGGAACTGCAGCTAAAGGAGATGCGGGATAAGTACCTCAGCAACGTGGCCGAACTGCGGACGGAGCGACATCGGGCCAAGGCGTCCCGGGAGTGTCTGCATGCCATCTGCTCGGACATTTACTACGTGGCCGGGGAAATCAACACGGCCGAAGGACTCAAGAAGGCCGTAAAGGAGCTGTTCCGCAAGCACGCCTCCGATGATGAACTCAAGCGATTTGTCACCCTGGACGCAGAAGTCAGGGACGAGTTTATGCGGCAGCGCAGGCAGATCGAGAATGTCCTGGACCGATACAAATCGGTGGCCGAAGACAAGTCCGTGCAGAAAAAGTATGATAAGCTGTTCAAGGAGAACGTGGTGCTCATTGAGGAGATCGAGAAACTGCAAGAGACCAATAAGATGCTGCGCAGCAAGGTCAAGGAGGACTTGCGTCGGTCGACGAAGACAATCTATAAGTAGACAGGACTCTCTTCATTTCCTGAGCGAATGCATGGTCTGTTAAAATATGTATTTCACATTGGACTTATTGAGAAATGTAGTTAAACGGCAATATATACATACAAAATGGCATTGGTTTCGTTTTAGTTTAGTTTCTATGCCTCCACCAGGACTTTCTTGGGTTTGCTACTGATTGCTTTGGTCTTTTCCGGCTCCTCGACGGATTCGCTTTCGGCGGGAGTAGGCAGATCCTCGGTGGGCACCTCGGGCAACTGCACGCCCTTCTGCTGCTCTTCCTCCGCCTCGAGGGCATCCAATTCGGCCAGGACATCCTCCTCGTCCTGCGTGGTCAGCACATCCGTCAGTATAGCGTCTATTTCCTGTTGCTTTTCGATGCCCTCGCGGGTTTCGTCCATGATTCGTTCCACCTCGTCGATGTCCAGCATTTCGTGCACCTTCTTCAGGGCGGCGTTGCCCGCCTTGAGTCCGTCCAGCACCTTCATCTCCACCTGGGCGAATTCCAGGTCGGCAGCTAACTTTTCCAGGTTCTCGAGCTGCTTGTCCGCATTGGACAGCAGACTCTCCTGGTACTTCTTTTTGCGCAGTAAGAGTTTAGCCCGGCTAATATGGAATCAATCGGGTTATTAGGAACTGAATAATCCAAATACATATATCAGGTATTATACGTACTCCTTGCGACCTTGCTGAAGGCACTTCCTGGCCATAAGTCGATCATTCTCTAACTGCGTTTCTATGCGTTTTTGGTACTGCTTGAGGCGATCCCGTTGTTGCTTTAATTGCTGCAATGGTAAATGGGTATGGGGGATTTCAGAAGACTTCCGGGTGACGCAGTGACCACCAACTCACCAGCACCGCCTTGTCCTGGTCGGTAATCCGGCTAGGAGCCGTCTTTTTGCTGCTTTTCCCAAACAAAGCTCCCATGACTAACTACGAGGCGGTGCTGTCAGTTCGACTATTTCGTAGCCAATGAGAATAACGGATGACAATTTCGGTCGACTGCATTTCTGGTTTTATAACCAATTTTTTAAAGTTTATTTTTCTATAGCGTTCCCGAGAAATGCTTAATTAATACAAAATAAAGTTATATTTGTATTGTAATAATTGAAAACATTTTAGCTGCAATCTATAAAATTATATTATTTTTAGCTATTTTAATTGGCGATTTAGCTTCTTTTTGGAGGTGACAGTTGGCAGCACTGCAGTGTGGCCGTTGCCATAGTAATGAAATATGCTAAAATAAAACTCAAAATATAACTTGCCAAATTTTAATTTAGCGTAGACACGAACCTTGGACACATTGATAATATTTTCCTACTTCATATTTTATTTTAAGTGTATTACAACTGTTATCAATAAATAAATATTAATTTTTACTATATCCACTTATTTGAGAGGCTTACAACAGTAAATTTAACTGTAATTTCTGTATTATATTCATCATCTCTAGAAGCTATTTACATTTTTGATCAAAAACTCTTTTATTTAATTAGTGGCATGTATCATATGCAAGTATGTACAAAAGCTATTAATCAAAATATTTGTTTCTGGTAATGTCCAAAAAATACATAAGCCCTTTTGCTTTTCTTATCCATACAGTTGCTTCATATCAGCTCACTGATACGACTCAGTCACATAAGGCAGTTTCACAAATATACGAGAAAAAAGGCGTTTATCCACACGTTTTAAGTTCTACCCAATATTTAAATGCAAAAATACTACTCGTTCGTACAGTTAATTATTCCGTTTTATTCGCACTTGCGTGCAAACCATTTTCAAGTTGTAAAAAATAGTTCTAATCCAAATTGAAAACCAGACAGAGTAGTTTAACGGTACGACTTCTGGTAGCGAGCACGGGCACCTGGACCGCCGAACTTCTTGGGCTCGCAGCGACGCGGATCGCCGACCAGCAGGGTTCTGTCGTACTGCACCAGAATGTCCTTGATCTCCTTCTTGGAGGCCTCATCGACGTCTGTAAGTGAAAAAATCCAATAAGTTAGTAAACCATACATTTTGTAAAGGAAATTCATTATTAAGTAGGATACTAAAGTGTCGATGAAGCCTCAAATAGCAATGGTCAAATCTGCCAAACGCTCTCTTTGATTGCGACATGCACTTAATCTCCCTTGCTCGAGTCGTTCATTGGAAAAGGCTGTATATTCCAACAAAAATCTGGGAGAAGGTGCTTAATACTTCAAGAAGGCTCAAATGTTTTTGAAGCATCACCCAATCTGCACAATATTAGTGCAGCTTGGTTGGTATATGCCCATAAAATAGTTTAATCTACCTTTCAATAATGATTCGGAGGAAAAGGCTACAATTCCAACAAAAATCTGGAAAAAGGTATCTAAATATCCTAATGTTCCTGAAGCATCACCCAATCTGCACAATAAACTTGCAACTTGGTTGGTATATGCTCATAAAATAGTTTAATCTACCTTTCAATAATGATTCGGAGGAAAAGGCTGTTAATTCCAACAAAAATCTGGAAAAAGGTATCTTAATAACATACTGTCCCTGAAGCATCACCCAATCTGCACAATAATGTTGCAGCTTGGTTGGTATATGCTCATAAAATAATTTAATCTACCTTTCAATAATGATTCGGAGGAACAGGCTATTTATTCCAACAAAAATCTGGAAAAAGGTATTTCAAAAATCCTAGAAATTATTCTGCAGCTTTGTTTTTCTTTGAACGAAATCTATTCGAGCCACCAGTTTTTAGATTACACTTACATTTCTGGTAGAAGGCAACGAGGGCCTTGGAAATGGCCTGGCGGATGGCGTAGATCTGGGCTACATGACCACCACCGCTAACGCGCACGCGGATGTCCACGCCGGCGAATTTCTCCTGAAAAATAAAAATTGATATGCATTAATAGAGCTATTAAAGGGGTTAAAAATAAGCCTTTTGATTGACTTTCATCAGAAACAAAAAGTAATCTCATTTGGCTTCGAATTCGGGATAATTGTTATCATCATTTTGGTTTTAAAAACCATGCTTCCGTTTTCGAGTAGGTTTTTTTTTTAATTCAATATTTTTGTATAATATATTCAACACATGGTATAATGGAGTTTCAAAGGAAACGAACCACTTTTTACCTTTACCTTTAAACTATATTTTGATCTTAAATCAAAGAGTTGAAATCTGGTTTCAAAACAATATAGGATTTGATCAATTAGTTGCACTCTTAAACGGAAACATGGCCTCTTTTGACTTCTCTCCTTTCGCAGTACATACCTTGCCGAGCAACAGGAGAGGCTCCTGCAGTTTGTATTGCAGGACCTTGGGCTCAATCTGCTCCAGGGGACGACCGTTCACCTTCAGGAGGCCGTTGCCACGCTTGCAGTAAGCGACGGCGGTGGCGGTTTTCTGCAATAATAAAGATTGCCGGCATTATTACACAAGCTCCATGGAGATTCGGGATTAAATTCAAATTCCAGGTCAAAACCCTCGCACACACAAACATAACCTCTGCGATGAGGCGGCAGCTCTAAATATTTGCCGCCGCTGGACAGACGCGAGTATTTGTCTGCGACACGTGCGAAAACTTTGTTGGATTTCAGCGGTTTTATTCACACACACCTTGCGTCCGAAGACCTGGACTGCCTGCACGGGTTCTCTGCGCTGCAAAATACAAATATTTGCAACATTTTAGACATTAGTAAGGCACGAATTCTTCGTTTTTTCACAGGCACAAATACCTTCTGCTGCATTTTGCTCCGCGAGTTGGGTAGGAAAAGAGCGGAAGTCGAGTTGACAGTTGGTGTGACCGGTTTTCGGCAATAACGCATCTGTCAGTGAGAAAATACCGAAAAGCGACATCTGCCGGATAGTGCTGTGAAACGACAAACTATCGAATTGGTCAAATTTAAATTTTAATATTTGTATTTAAATTTAAGTTATTATGTATTTATATTTATTTAAACCAAAAATAGGAAAGAAAAAAAACAGTTTTTGCTAACATAAGAATAGTATAAAGTGTATTAGTACTAATGTATTATGTACTATGAACCGGTATAATTCATCGATAATTATGCAATCCCACTAATGGATTCGAAAGTGCCAAGAGCCTGTTGCTTATTATACTCTTGCAGAGGGTATTATACTTTTGGTCAAAAGTGTGCAACGCAATGAAGGAGACATCTCCGACCCTATAAAGTATATACATATATTCTTGAGCAGGATCGCGTCCTGAGTTGATATAAGCATGTCCGTCTGTCTGCTTCTACGCGAACTAGTCAGTTTTCCTTTGCACGCAGTATATAAGTCGAAACGGCCGGAATCGGCCAACTATATCATATAGCCTTTAGTTTTTATAAAGTTAGAAAGTTGGGATTTTTTATGAGTATAAAGAATGCATCATATGAATAATTTTTGAGAATATAATTTACAGAATATTCTGCAAGGGTATATCAACCTCGGCTCCGCCCGAAGTTAGCTTTCCTTTCTTGTTTTCCTAATATGTTTGTCAAAGCTGCTCGATAAGCTTGGTCATTAGTACTGACGACCTTCGATTTCGAGAAGAAGTTTAAATAGGAAGAAAAATTTGCATTTCTGAAAGCGCATTTGTTGACGAAAAGGCATTATTGGCAGTTGCAAGCCGGGAAGTACGATCGAAGAAAATGTTCATACATCATTAGGTGATTAATCAAATTAATGTTTTCTGAAATTCTTTAAAAATGTTTTTATTATAAACAAAAGTCCAATTATGTCAAAAAAAATATATCCAATAATGTTGAAAAATAGAAATACATCGATAATATTTTTGTATTTTGGTATTTTATGCACATCGTATAAACAAACGATATCTGGCACGGAGCCGCACCATCTCTAGCCCAATCGATAAATTGTCATATCTAACATAAAGCAATGAAAAAACGGTTGTAATTGGTGCATAAGTGTCAGTGAATTCCCGAAAAGTGCTTAGAGTGCAGGATTCCGCGAGCAGAAAATGGTTGTCTGCACAGCCACGATGCCTATGGAAACAAGGCAGGTGCCCGCGATGAAGAAGGAGCCCTTGGAGCTGATGGATAACGATAACCCCGCGAACTCTGAACCTTGTGACCCCTGCGACGGGGGGGTCGCGAAAGAAGATCGCGAGGAGGGCGAGATTGTGGACGACTTTGAGTTGATCATATCGTCCGAGGACGAGGAGTTCAAACTCCGCGCTCGCATCCAGCAGCTGGAGGAGAACAACAAGGATGTGGAGCGGATGGACATGCTGTCCGCCAATTTGGCACATCAATACAGTAAGCAACATGTTCGGTTCTACGCATTTAGATAAAAAGGACTTCTCATTCTATGGGATGAACTTAAATACTTTTGGGGGTATTGAATGGTTCTGAACGGTTCATGTCTTGTGCTTGCAGATTATCCAAAGCCTGTGCCGCGCCTGCCGACTTACCAGCAAAAGCCGTCTGTTTACATCCTGTCAGATGTGTCCAGTCAGTCGGAGGAAGAGTTCGAGACACAGCGCAAGTATCGAAAGCACAAGCTGCGCCATCTAGATCTGGGAAAAAAGAACCATCATTCGTTGTCCAGTGATTACCGGAGGAACCCCTTTGCCAGGCGCCACAAACAGCCTTCGCCCCCCTCACCTGTGCCTCAGCAGCGTCGGCGGCAGGGCTATAACCACCACCAGTCTAATCATCACCAGCATCGCCACCAGCAGCACTACCAGCTTCAAGATTCCCTAGACAGCGTCACCGATGGCGAGATGGGCGAATACGATATGAACGACGAGAACGAAGAAGACGAGATTGATTTGCAAAGGCTCAAACTAAGTAGGGATAAGCTGCGAGTGGCATTAGCTCGGGAGGAGCGTCCGGATGTCATAAGTCAGTACAAAAACAGCCTCAGGGAGCGGCTGCAGTACCGCATGCGCAAGTCCCCCAGTCCCAAGTACAGAAAGGAATATCCGCAGGAGGCGGAACTAACGCTGCCGCCTCTGCATGCGCTCTCCGACGGCGGAGAGGAGGAACCCGAACAAGAGCAGCCGCAAGGTGAAGATCCTGCCGAGCTTAAGTTGCGACTGATAGCCCTTAAATCTGCGATACTAAAAAAGCATCTGGCGCGCAAAAAGCGAGATGCGGAGCGAGCCTACTCGCCTACTGATATGATCAATCGTGTCCATCCCACCATTTCCAATGACGATGACATCGATGACCTGATGGAGATCAGTCCAGCAGCATCACCAGACCGTGTGCAAAGTCCCCCACGATACTCAATAGACTATGCCGTGGACACAAAGCCCGTGGACATGGAGCTGGCTGAAACGGACAGCGATGATCAGCATAAGGATGTCTGGAATTCTTGGTCGAACAACTGGAACTCAATGGACCACGCAGGTGGCAGTTGGCGCTGCTTCTTGCCCAACACCCTGCCGCATGTTTCGGTTCCCATTGTGATAGACGAGGAAGATGAGGATGATATGAAGACGGATGTTCGGATAAGGACAGAGCATGGAGATTTTGACGCCGATGACGATGAGGTACCGCCGCCACCGCCGCCCTTTCACATTCCACATATGCATCTGGAGGACGAGGATGCCAGGGATGCCATGCACCTAGTCGACCAGCATTCCAGTCATAGTTATGTTACTGAGATGCAATCCGTTTCGATGGAAAGCTCGCAGACGCAATTGAAGGCTCTCGACCAATCCCAGCCGGATTCCAGTGATGACGAAGCGGGAGCGTTGCGAGCCATTTTGCTGTCTAATTTGAGAGCAATTAAGCCACCTCCACCTCCTCCGGCAACTTCTCCTCCGCCCGTTGCTCCCGCTTTTGTTTCTGCTCCTGTTCCGGCGCCTGTTCCTGCACCAGTTGCAGCCCCTGTTCCAGTTCCAGTACCTGATATAGTTTCCCCACCTGTAATTGCTCTTGTACCTGGTCCTGTAGCGAAACTTAAAGAGGAATCAAGCCAGGAAAATGACTCAGATGATCCGGAGGAGCTGCGTTTACTGCTCCTCTCCAGCATAGCTGGCAAGAAGAGAGTTAATGGCCCTAAATCACAATCAGATTTAAGTCCGGAGATACTTAAGAATGCTGTGAGGCGTTTCCAATCCACTAAATTGCCAATGAAAGATGAACAGTCGCAGGATCAGCAGCCAATTTCAGAAGAGAGTGCTCAACTAAAAGCAGATAAGAAAATCTGTACGGAGACCGTTGTGGAGCCGATCACCATGGATGCTTGCCCCATCCCGACGGAAGCTGGTCCCATTCCCATTGAAGCTGTCGAGTCCCCACAGCCAGTTGTAAAACTTACCATCCAGGCAAAGAAACCCGCGTCACCTTCTACAAAAATTATAAAGATTGTCAAACCCAATAAGGTGATAAACAAAAAGACAACGACCAAGAGGAAACTGCCAACCGATGAGTTATCTGGCTCAGGTTTGAGTATTAAGCGGCCAACAACATTAATGATCAAGGAGACCAACGCTCCACTGCACAGTCAGACTGCGACCTCGTCCAGTACTCGCCTTATTACCACCGTAGATCCAACTAGCATCAAGGTGAATAAGCTGATCATTAGCTTAGCAGAGGAGTCAGCCGCCAGCGATGATGACCTGGAGCTGAATTCGAGCTTTGCTTATGCTAGTTACACAGACATAGCTAGTCCTTTAAGTTTGGCAATGGGCAGTGTCAGTGGCTCTACGACCAGATCAAATACTCCCATATCTGAGATTGTGGAAACAGCTCCCAGCGCCAATAACAATCTCAGGCGAACTGTGATTAATGAATACTTTGAGAAGAAGATCGATGATTTCTTGAAGCAAGCCAGAAACAAGGCTCCCGTAACAAACTCACCAGAAGCGGCGCCAGAAAAGATTCCTGAGAAGGCTAAGGTTATCGAGAAGCAGCCAGCTATAACAGCTACTAAGACTCAGCCGGCTAAAACAACGCCTGTGGTATGTTTGGCTTTTAAATGTTTGCGAGGACAAATAATAATTTATTTTTTTTGCAGGCTGTTCGACATTTGCCAGTAGCTTCTCAGAAGGAATACTTACGTTTAGTCGAACGTATGCAAATGCTGGAGCAGAAAAAGGTGCGGGCAGCCAAAACTCCTGCGGCAGCGAGCAAAGCACCTGTTGTCGCACCTCCCAACGTTTCGTCGCCACCCACAGTGAAAATTGGACAAAAAATAGCAAAGGCTGCTTCAACAAGTGCCATTAGTTCCATCACCACAACTACCATCAGCAAAGTTATCACATCAGCTGAGAAACCTCAAGGCAAACCCACAAATGGAAAAGCACCAAAGACAAAAGCCAAGCAGAATCAACCATCTAAGGAGAGTCGGCTGAAGGCCTTTGAGAATTCGTTTGTTAAGATTGGGTAGATATATTTTTAGTTATGGCTTATAGTTACTCATCCCTTATTATGTTTCATTGTAGAGGAAGCATGCTAGTTAATTTGGACAAATCACTGCAAATGGTCGAAGAGGCCAAGAAGTCGAAGGCAATACGTCTGCGATGCTCACAACGCCTCAAGGAACTTTATGCCGAGATGCAGACTGTAAAGCAAGTGGTCAAGCAGGAGGAACTTAAACTGGCGAGGATTCAGCCGGAGATTCAGGCCAGCCATGAGATCATCATATCACTCAAGCAGAAACGTCATAAGCTCCATTCGGCAGCAATGGATTTGGGCCGAGGATTAAGGGGCGATGACTACAGGTACTAGCACCATCAAGCACAACAGCAACCAGAACGGCGTGGGAAAGCTGGAACAAAGCGATTACTGAAACCAAACCAAATAAGAGGGATGGGAAAGAGTTCTATGCGATTATAGGTTTGATTTCCTTGCAGGTTACTCGACGAGGGCAAAGCGGCCATCACCCGTAAATCTACACAACTCACTAGGGAGATACGTCTCTACAATTCCATAGTGAAGTACGATGACCTCAAAAAGCTGACTGACGCAGAAGGCAGTCAATCAAATACTGTGATCGAAGCGGAATCGCAGACGAATCAAACGGAGAGTGATTCCCCCGAGCAGCCAAAGGAATTAAAGGAGGCGGATACCCAGGAACCGGCAGTTTTAGAAGCTACTCAACCTTCCGCAGATCCTGCGACTGGAAACCAACCTGAAGCGGAGACGGAGCCTGAGATTGGAAATAAACCTGAAACACGGACAAAGACTCCAGATGTGCGTGGATTTCGATTTGTACATATTGCTTCAACTATTGCTAAGAACCTCATTCAACGCGATATTTCCGCTGTTATTTTTGAGTGTATTGAGCACTTAAGTCCCGAATGTTTGTTAAAACACCACCCTAACAAATCGGTTGAGTTTATTTTCAGGATCAGGCCCAGGACAAAACGATAGATGTGCCCCCAAAAGCGGCAGGACCCTATACGGTGTCAATCATGCGGGAACTTCGCGAAGAGAAGATCGACGAGCCTTATAGGGAGAACTACCTCCGTGCATATCAAACGCCCATGTCCCGCAACTACAATAGGTGAGTAGGAACCTTACAATCTTTCGCCTGGCGAAATGTATTTGCTTCGTTTCTCTATTCTCAAGCCACCTCGATGTCCACGCGACCATCTGCCCCTTCGATCTAATGGGTCGCTGCGAGGATGCGGACTGTTCCTACCTGCATTTAGCCCGCCCCGATTTCCAAAACGAGCTGCCAAAGACAAACATCCCTCTCAATAACTAACAAAACTCACTAAAACACTAAAAGTACACATAACCCAAAACAAACATTTAATAGCGTGGTTGATTTCTGGTAAGTTGAACTCTTCACGCGACTTAATATTTAAATGTTGCTTTCAGTCAACGTTAAAAAGAAATAAACTCACAAATCAAATGCCAAGCAGATGAAGAGAAGCAGCCGCCGATGCAGCGAGTGCAAAACCATAAAAAGAGAAAAAGAACAAAGAAAAAAAAACAATCGTTACTAGGTTGTACCTTGTTTGTTATATACATTTATATATATTTCCCGTGTAGTGCAAGTTCCATGTTCGCCAACGCTCGAAAACGATGTTTCGGGCCACAGTTTGAACGGATGTGCATTCCTACTATCCGCTTATTATTTTTTTACCTTATTATTTCCAACGATTATTGAACAAACTCGCCATAAATCAATGCCTCAGTGCAAACAACTAGAACAGCATGAATCGTTAATTTTAATACGCGTACTCTTTAATTGATAAAAGCTTGCTTTAAACAATTTATATGATTGCCAATTGAAAATAGTTTTCGTATCGCAGAGAACGCCAAATTTATTTTTCATTTTGAAATCACTTTTCAATAATCTTTATACATGTTTAATTATTATAAAGTTTTCTAAAAATGCAAAAAAATGGATTTACAAAACAAAATTCGCCACAAAAAAAAAAAAGAGTTGAGATAAATAAATAAAAGTACAAAATGAAATGAAGTCTGTTTTAGTGGGAAAGGGTAAAGACCACAAATACGCTAATTTAGCCTTGTTTATTCCTAAATATAATTTAAAATAAATACAGTGGGTTATCACAGCCAATCCATACAGGAGTACGAAATAATGTACAGGGTTTTCTTCGCCGCCAGTGCCTCCTAATCGTCGCCCTCATCGTTGCCGAAGTAGACGTATTCCCTGCACCAGTCCTTGACGCCATCGTCGTTGCTGCAGCAAACAGGATACACCATATTCGACTTGGTCACCTTGGCGCACCTCATGCACAGCTCCATCGTATTGGCATCCTTCTCGCACTGCTGCACTTTCAGGACCGTTTCCACGGAGAGATTTCCGTGATACTCGCTGGGATCCGCCTTCGCCTCCCCCGCCGAAGGTCGGGCATTGGCACTGAGTACGTGTAGGGTCACCATCAATATAATGCAGAAGATCTGTAATCAGTCGAGAGTTGAACAATTCATTAATTGAATTTTCGGCTGTGACCCAATTGAGTTGTCAAAGGCTGTTCGATGCGCTTTTGTCTGGTTTTAGCCCAACCCGAAAAATGTGAGCGGGATCAAACGAGTTATAGGGAGTTAAAGTCTTTGGGAGTCAAGTCATATTCGAACAAAAGGACAATGCGTTTAGCTCAATCAAGTGCAAAGTGCATTGACACACATTGAGTTTGCGGGCAAACACCGTTTATAATAACTTTTATCAATTTAATTAAATCTCTTTTGCACTTTTGTAGAATGATTCGATTTATTAGCTCAATTCACGTTGAGTGTTTTTTTTAGCCACCTGTTATAAATCATTGTGAAGTGTAATTGCTTTATTTGTATCAAAGTTTATTTCGATCGCAGATTAGCGCCAGGCATTATCTTAAGGATTTGAAGTAGACTTTGTATTCGGACAATCGGATTCAGGGACGGATGTTTGTGCTTACTTTCTGAGCCATTCCGTCGGTTAACTAATACTTTCTCCACACCACGACGAAATTGTTTAGTTCTCGATGTATTATTTGCTATTGCCGAGCTGCCCGCTACTGGGAGCTATTGGGGCTCGAGCATTACTTTTTATACTTGGGAGCCAGGCCATCGCCATCGACATCGCCATCCGAAGCTAACGCACAGATCGTGCTGGGATCGTGCAGCATTCGTGACACATAATGGTGGATTTGATAGACGAATGCCAGGTACTGGCATTATCTCGGCCGAACTTGCCATGGAGTGGGCTGTGCCCACGAAAGTAATCACATGGGTTGGTATTTACAATGGGTTCGGTAATCGCAGCACACACTTTTGGGATCGACATGATGGCAAACAGGAACCTCACGCTCGTGACTCTGCAAATATATGTCTTTATTTTAGAAGGCAATTTAAACGAACCTTCTAAGAAGATAATATAAATTAAAATATCTGCATAATCATGTTTTACAAATTTTTGATATTTCCTTTTAAAATTTTTTTTTGGATTACTACAAAATATTTTCATTTGTAAAAAATAGAAATGCCTATCCGAGTAGGAATTAACGCTTGACGATATTTGCCAGAATTATGAGCATTCCGGTTACGAATATATCCGATATTGTTAAAACTGTATTTTGTAACCTTAAAAATTAATTAATTTTAATTTGTGTTTTTATGAATAAGAAAATCAAGCTAGGAAAATGATGACAACCTGACCGACGCACATTGTTAATCGAAAAGCTCGATCCCTGCATTATATTCCTATGACGATCGGTCGAATATATGTCCGCATAGTGCACATAAATGTTGCGTAGACACAGTCAATTAGTGAAACATCATGTTGCTGATAATGGGATTTCATGGGCGCCTAACTGATTACAACCGATCATTCTGATCCCAGCCGAGAATCGCAATTTTATTGTGCAATGTCTCGGCCAGTGTTTACTTCCGGCAATAAATGGGAATCTCCGGGAACGAAAACTTAATAGAGCTCTAGAAACATACCCTGACTGACCTCACCTATCATCTCTGGAGCCCTTTTAAAGGCTTGTTGTTTACTCATGTGATGAAATGCATTCATTCCCACTGCGAAAAACTAATTAACGATGCATCTGTACCGGTAATTGCATATCAAATTCTTGGAATCGACATCGGTTATTCCCCGAATTGGATTGAAAACATTTAATTGGTTTATTTTTCGCACTTTAAGTGACAATTTAAAATTATCCAAGGTCAATTATGTTAATCAAAAGTTTCCACTAGATGCACTGTTATTTTCGAAGACCCGTGGGTGTTTTCCCAAACCCATAGCAACGGGGTTTCATGATTCTAAAACAACAAATGTATTAGTTTAATGTATAAAACCGAATAGGGGATTTAATAATCGTTCAACAAAGTTCACCATTAAGGACAACCTTGATCCCATCCGTTTTCACTTGATTAAATACATATAAACCAAATCAATTCCCTGTTATTAATACGCATTATAATCCATTCAAAACTAATCAAATCAGTAAATAATCTAAGGGGAATTTCTAACGGGTTGGTCTATTAAGATTACAATTCCCTGAATTAAATTGAATTCGGTACGTAGATAAAAGGGTACCATTAAATTTGACTGAATCTGGACAATTATGCCAGTTCCTCGAATAGGAGACAGCAAACCGACTTTTGAGTCCATCTATATTTCTATATTTGAAGACCTACTTTAAGGTATACTAAGCAAACAAACAATGCAGTGCTGATTAGGCTAATCACATCATCGGAATCGTTATTGATTCCAATACTATAATTGCATCAAAGCTTACGCATATATTTTTAGCAAATTAAACATTTGTTTATTTCTAGAAGAAGGTGTCTTGAACTCAAATTCTCGGTTTACATTTTCATTTAGTATCCAGGGCATTGTCACCCTATTCGACTAAAGAAAACAAATAATAAACAATGATTCCTTGGCCCAGACAATGAACTTTGGAGTCGAAGATTAAAGCAATCATCCAGAATTTCGTTCTGATTTCTTTCTTTTTTTAATTAATTAGTCCAATCGAACAGACAGGGAAGCACGTTCTCTCCATATAGTATTTTCCCAGACAAGTGATTTCGGTAATCAGATTAAAATGAATCTGGAAACATAAATAATGACACTTATTCTGAACGATTTTCGAAATCATCCATCTGATTCACTGCTGGTAAGTGGTTATTGATCGATGGGCACTGTTGCCAAGTGGATCACCGCGCATGCGGAAACTGTCGTTTCTATATTAATAGTGAGGAGTGGATGAAGATTACAGATCGGCGGCTAAAAATACAATTAAGAATGTTTACAATGCGGTCCCAAAGACTGCGTTATCAGAGGGCGGTCACCCACCATCGTTGTTTGTTTGTCTCGGTCTCGGTCCTAGATGAGTAATGTCATCAGCCGTATAGTATATAGTACTCACCTTGGTCACCCCATAAATCATGCCCTCCTTTCCACCCACACAGCCTGCGAATGACTTCGGCAAGGCCAAAGTCCGTCGCAACAATCTTGCTCGCGTTTAATGATCCACATCATGAGGCTGAAGTGTGCCACCGATCGAAGGATATAAAATGAATGTGCGATTTGGTTATCGGTCGCCATCTGCTTCGTTAAGTGGTTGATCCAATTAAGACAGACACTCGATTTTGTTGAATTAGCTTTTGCTTTCATGATTTATTTTTGCAGATAAACAAAAGTTAAAACCTACACAATTTACATAATATAATTTTTTATTACAGTCGTTTGATTTTTGTATCTTTTCCATCTATTAATTTCCCATTATTACAAATTTTAAATAAAGCAAATTCACTATTGACATTCTTTAAGCCCAAAAATGATTCACATATATTAGCCGTAATAAAATTGAATTATAGCATTTGTTTACTTTTTGTATAAACCTTCCGAATCCGCAAGAATTACGATCTTATAAATTCCACTTCACTTTACTTTTGTAAAAGTAAATGAAGAAAAATAAACTTAAATAAACTGAAAGACAAAAAGCAATCAATATAAGTTAAACCTAAGGAAAATCCGTAGCTACAAAATATATATAACGATTTTAAGCTGTTAAATTTAACAAAGGTACAATGGAATAGTTCCAAATTTTAATATCATGATATCAAATAAAAGTATTATGGAGCACATATGTATATATCTCTCATAAAATTGATATTGCTTTAGGTAAAGATCGGTTGGAATCGGGAGATATTTAATAATTGTGTTTGTATATATGAAGGCAAAGCAAGTCTGGTCAAAGCCGGTATTAGGTTGTTGTCAGGCTGAGAAATTATATTATTTTTTCAATTTTGGAATTTACTGTTTTCTTTATTAAAAACCTATGGGTAAATGTTTATTGTGTTGTAATGTTTACAATAGTCTTTATCATAAGAAATCATTAAGCATACTTAAAAACATTGTATATTTTTTTTGCCATATTTATATTTAAAGAACTTACATTTTTTATTTCAATTTTTGTTCCTTAGTATATAATCAAACACATATTTTATTTACACGAAAGCTTCATAGTTAAGAAATGTCTTGTTGGTACATGAACAAATAAAATAAATTGAAAGCTCTCGTGTCGACAAAATGTAGACAAATGTATTAAACTGAAAACAAATTGACAGAAGCAACAAATAAAATGTAAGTAATAATCTAATAAAATGCATCGAATGTATTAATTAAGTATATTAATTTTTATAAAGGAAATTAAAATTGTATTTAATTATTTTATGAGGACTAAACTATTTTAATTTGAATGATGTAATCAAGAAAGACAGAGAAATCTCTTCGGTTGGAATGTACAAACAAGGTTTCAGCCAAATTGCTATTAATAAAAAAATTGTATAAACATTTTTACAAATCCCAGTGAAGAGCGTTAACTCAAATAATTATATTATATGGGAAACTTTAATTTGTTCTATTAAATAACATTTAATTACATTTTCTGGAACGATTTGTGTAAGATTAATTTACAGAGCTTTAACCTGACCTACGTAACCAAATTTAGCTAAATAAACTATTTACCCGGTGATTACCCAAATGTTTGCCTGCCAACTAATTAAATTGGTTGCCAGAATGTAGTCCACATTTGGCGAATGGAAAGTTTCCCAGGAGACGCCAGATTTGCATAGTTTATGGCAGAAGTTGTACAAATGCTATTCGGATGTTGCCTAGACACTAGGCGGCCCCATTATCCCTCCCATTCAATCATTGTCCGTTGTCAATTGCCGATGGCCATTGCAGTGATATTGATTTTCTGTACCGAAACCCCTGATGGACACAAATTACGAGGGCATACTATATAGAATGCTATAGCCCAAGGTCAGTTCTAGTCGGCGCAAACCCTATTATTGGGGGATTTGCGGGGAACGTGACCCGGCTGGCCGTCCATTCCCATTTCCATTCAGTGTCACCTGTGTCACCTGACCTACAAAACGTATCCCATACATAATAGGGGTAAATACCAAGCCGGAGGTGTGTCAACTTATGCAAGTCACTTTACATTTGGAAGCTGATGGTTTTGCCAAAGAATAAAGTGCATTTTTCAGTAAGCCTTCGGTCGGACTTTATTCCTCTTCCCCGTTAAAGATCACTATTCAAAATGGGGTGTCCCATGTTTATATAAACATTATCTTATTATTGTTTAGGGACTGGGTGTAAAAAATGAAGTTTAACCGGGGAGAAATAAATTGATAAAAGCTTTATAGGAAATTGTATAGTTTACCAAGTTCCCACTGAAAATCCACATGACTTCCAAAATAAGGTTCACTCAAATTGTATATTTTTTTTTATTAAATGATTGTGATTAGGAGCTGAAAATCCGAATTCATACAATTCAAAAAGATGAAGTCGACGCAAAAATGACCGACTAGTAATAGCCTTGAATTTGTTGTACAAAAATAAGAGTAATTAAAATGCTATAAGCCCACTGGATAATCTAAAGATGTTTCCTGGCGAGCAGAGAAGATACACTGAGCATCTCTAAAATGTGCGCAAACTTACGCACTACATTACTTTAAACTACCGTGGCCTGCATCACGTAGGCAAACATAGAAAGAATGCGTAACGATATACAGCGATCTATGTATGACCTCCATCAGAGGTTAGTCAGGTTAAATTAACCTAACCTATACTATTTTAGAAATTCATTAGTCATTGTAGTTATTTGAGATAAAAAAATCCATTTAGTTTAAGATTATTCCTTTGATTATAGTTCTTACAGGTCCACCCCAATGTTCCCCGACCGACTCATTAGTCTTCATATTGTGCAGGTCGCCCGAAATAAAAACAAACAACTAAAGTGCGGATAAAGCAGTAAGCCCGAAGAGAAGATGATGAAAAACCAGAAACAGCTGCATTGCACTGAAAAGAAAAGAGATCTGCACATGCGCCCATCGCATTCGATCAACAACTTACCTGCATTTCAATTTCAATGCGGCGAGCAGAAAATCTGATAACAAAAGACGAGTGGCTAAAAACAAAAACAATAGCAACAGCTGGGCGACAGAGAAGTTGAATGAAACAGGCAGTAACAGCTGCCTCGACTACTCTTCTCGCCCCCGCAGTGAATCACCCACAACAAGGAGCTCTCTTACTGCACTTAACAAAAAACTAGAAATAAGAAAGAAAAATACTTCATTCTAAATTTCTAAAAATATGTATTAATAAAATAAAAAGAGCAGCTCAATAATCATATAAGTAAGTTAAATAGCCAAAAAAATATTTATTTTTACTTATCTTGTATCCTTTATTATTATTATTTTTTTTTGTATATAATATCTGTCCTTTAAAAACGGTTTTATTTATTTACTTAGCCTTTTTTCTAATATTATTTTGTTATCCCGCGATTTAAGGGGAATTCTTAAAAATTTTGTTAAAAATCTTTTCTGAGTGTGCGTTTCTCTTTCAAAAGAGATACTCTACTGCTGTCGTTGCCCGAAGCGCACGAACGAAAAGATTGCGAGAGTTTAAGGGAGAGCGAGCGGTCTAAAATCTATTTAAGCACCAAGCAGCTCTCATTTTTTTCATTCGACTTTCGGCAGTGCTGTGTTTAACACAAAAATATCACAAACAAAGACAACAATATATATCCGTAAAATCGCCGGGAAAAATATCACGAAATGATATTTTGATTATTGAGACGAAAAAAAACGGTATAAAATTAAATGCGTTTCACAAGACAACAATAAACAAGCAGAAACCAAGTAGGAATAACCAACAATTGTAGCAACAATCAAAAGTTTATACGAAAAGCGTGCGTGCGTTCGTTGCCGCTTATAAAAAATGTGTACAAAATTCCAAAAGTGCAAATTTATTTAATTCACTCCCGCAGTGCTCAACGTTCAAAGTTAACAAACCAATGAAATAAACGAAATAACATAGAATAAAACCGAAGCAGAAGTTGGCTAACAGTCACCCAGACTGGAACAGAATACGCGAACCTAATTGAATTTGGTGCGCAAAAGAGTAAAAAAAAAAATTGCAACCTGTAGCTCGGGCTTCGGCTTTGATTTTGATTTTGAATTCGGCTTTTGTGCGAGCAAGCCGGAAGCCAATCCCAAATGCAATTGTTTTGAACCACAGCTGAGCCGAGCTTTTACCTGTTAGACAACAAATCAAACGGCGGCAGCAGCAGCAGAAAAGCAACAACATGTGGTGCATTGTCAACTTGCCCAACGGCACCCAACAAGCCGTCAAATGGGATCCCAAAGCGAATGGACAGGAGTGTCTGGAGAAGGTGAGTTCATCGCGACTACAGATAGAATACAATATACTAGGTGGTAATTTTCCACACAATCCGCTTATTAACTGTTTAGCAAAAGTTTCGATAAATTATTCCCCTTTATAGCACGCTCCTCCTTATGAGGCACACGAATCGAGCGATTATTTCTGCTCACATAATGTTCGGTTGTTAAAACCATAGCAATTACATAATACTTTAGAGATATAAATCCACAGTTCTTGAAACGTTT
The DNA here is from genome assembly GCA_018153365.1 of Drosophila fuyamai. Lineage (NCBI taxonomy): Eukaryota > Metazoa > Arthropoda > Insecta > Diptera > Drosophilidae > Drosophila > Drosophila fuyamai. The sequence goes on along the minus strand of JAECXW010000419.1, from coordinate 5,027,673 downwards.
TCAAACATTTCAAGGAGATAATGCCTTCTTATGTTAAAGGTTCTTTGTATCAGCTCTATTCCACTTGAATACGAATTATTTTGTAATGTATTGCTTCTTGGGAATCCATTAAAACAATTGAAGAATCTTTGTTCTAAATTTGTTGCTTCATTTAAATTGCCTAGGCTTTTCTTAATAAAATTTTTCTTTTGATAGCGAAAGTTACCACATGTGGTTAAAGTGTGTTTCGTGAAGTCCATTACCCTTAATATACCTTATCAGAGAGACTACATTATGAATTCCTTGATAAAATTAAATGTAAAAAAAACGGTCTCCCAGAAGTTTAAACAACTCAAGGTCAAGGCGGAGCTGATCCTAAAATAAAGTTCACATAACCTCTCACACATGATATAAATTTAGTTGTGACTAATTAAAATGCTATAAATACCCCATATCTCCATGAGGAGGCTTATTGTTCGCCACTTATAGTTTATATTTATAGTTTCACCTCTCATATTACTACGCATTACAGAACTCTTAGGAAAGTCATTGCATCCACTTCACAGGAGTTACAAAATTATCCAAGTCGCCTTGAAATTACTTAATAGCTTATCGATCTTCAACTATGGTTTACTCAATTTTGCCACACGTGTATGATATTCCCCTTAAATTACGTATCCCTTTATAAGAGGACGGTGTAACACCAAGGGTCTTCAAAACACTTGAGTCAGCGAGGAAAATCGGGTATAGAAATTGGATTTTTTTTTTTATCTTTGGAAATAAATTACTAAAAAATGATTACGTTTTTATGACCAACGTGCAAAGTTGTTCACGACCTCATACCAACAAAAATGTTCTCATTTCATTTTAATGGCGGTCTTTTTTCATGGGGAATTGCGTTACGGCTAATACCTGAGCGGCTTACTATAAAAAAAGTTATAAAAGAATCTTCATTTAAAGGCACTCGGCATGCATCGAAAATGAAGCACTTGATTCAATTTCAATTAACATTTTTTATGGGGGGTCCAGGCTGCATGCAATTCGTTCAAAGCTTATCAGTGGCAGAAATGATTGTTTTTTTTTTTTTTGAATTTCGATTCGCATTTCGTTATCAACTCGGGGGCCATGTCCAATTTCAATGTTTTGTTGTTTACTACTTTTGCGCTAATTTATTTTAAATGCCAAACACCCTTGACTCAAACGGCACCCGCGATAGTTTTTCAGAACCCCAAGGTGGGTGGAAGTCGAAAAACAATAGTAAGGGTAGATTAATCATCTTGTACGTATGACAAGAGCTAGTGTTATATATATATCTTGATATCAAAATAATAGTTTTAAAATCAATAGATCGTTATTGTATTCTCGTTATTCTTAAATCATTTCATCTTCTTATATCACACCTTCTTATATCATAGATAATTTATAGATTGCAATTTCAAATTGGGTTGATCAGGATTAAAGATTAGAGTACTTTCTTTCTGTGTAGTATTTAGTGGGTAAGTTCAATGTCCAAGTGGTTGCCACTTGAGGCGTTCAGTACAACACTTGACCATTCCGCTTCTGTTCAGTTGAGCTCTGTTACTACGAGCGATATACATACGATTATGCTTCTCCCCTCACATTATAGACCAAATCCCCTTTTCACCGACCCGAAAGATTAAATTCGATTCGGCAATTCGCCTTGTTTGTCAGGCTAATTAAGTCTTTGCCTAATTTGGAGTCCGTGCTTTAGGGTTTGCGCAATCTAATCAGGTAAACTTATCAAGTAATGGGCTCGCACACACAGAGGCATTAATATTCAGGTGAATGTGTCCCAGTCCCAGTCCAAGTCCCGATTCGTTGCCAACTTTATTATCTGCTTTGGAAAACAAGCGTCAAGAAAACAGCAAGACAAGAAAAAAATATGCTTCTTCAACTTGCCTTTATCTTATCTAATGACTATCTCTATCAAAGGGGCTCATTTGCTATCAACATTTACAGCTCTGAACTATGTGTTACCCATCGTATACAACACCATCAAGTCGAATTGGGGCAGAACGTAGATGGTTTTTATAGGGGGGTTTAGCACTAATCGTTACAAAGGTTACGAATCCAGTTAGTGCGCTTTAAATAATTACTAATTGAAACCTATTTATGAAGAGGGCTCATAACCAGTTCTATAAATCAAAGATACTTTGTTGCTCTTGGACTGAAAGATAATGCGTTCTATAATGAATCAAGGATTATATAGGTAACATAAATAAGTAACGATAACGGCTGACAAACGAGTTTAATGAACAGCTTTAATTCGAGTCTTTGCATATAGAAAACGACAGACCTTTGTCCTCATTGTTAAGTCATGATAATCAGTTCTTTCTTCTCGCTGTAACAGTTGCATTATTCCCCAATGACATTGAATCCGAATGAGGGCCTTATCAGTTTCACATGTTTCGCCTCACGTATGTATGTTCTGTATATGCTGCACAGTCCAATGTGCAATAACACTCTCAATCTGTTGATCTGGGAAAACATCTGGCAATCGTTTTAAAAATATAATATGTATATAGAGTACAGCTCATATTTAATTGGGAACCCTCGCGGGAGGGGGTCACCATGTGGTACGTCATCGGATTAATGGAATTAATATTTTTTGCCTCTGTGATTTATTTTTAAGCTGTGCGTCAGCTTAATCTATGAATACCAATGCCGATTTATGGCTGAAGAGCTTATCATTTAAAAGAATGACGCGCCGCTTGTAACCTGCGATAAGGAGTGTCCATTTGTTACACATTCGTCATTGATTTTGTGGGCATGACTATGACAAATCCCGATTATCAATAAATGCTAAAGGAAAAAATAAATTAATTAATTTAGCAGGGATGATGATTCAAAGAGCTCTTCAATGTCACCTGCCTTGAGTTGAGAACCTTGAGTTTTTTTTTGTTGTTAGAGCGATCCAAGCGCCTCTTAATCAAGGCTTGGCGATAGGCCAGCTGATAAGAGGGCTTACATAACTTTGAGTAGGGGCCTTATCTCCGTGGCTAATGAACCCGGGGTCTTAGATTATTCCGGAGAGTGGAAGGGGTGGGGGCGGGCAGTTGCACATTTTAATTACATGCTGCCAAGCTGACTCGGGCAGGAGCAACAAAGTTTTCGCTCTCGTACAATCGCAATCCGAAAAAGTTTCTCCTTTGACGTCAGTGGGTCGACGCTTTCGACGAGTTTGCATGTCAAAGGAGAATTACATTTTTGTTACCTCGATTTAACAATCATACTCGGAGCCTTACATCCCCATACTTATGTGTATGCATGCAAATATGGCCGGGTTCATTTGGGTGTGTCTGCCCAGTGAGTGAGTCAGGCAATTTCCCATTTCGGCATTTCGCTTAAGGACCCCGTGTCCTTAAGGACGACGACGCAACTGTGGGCCATGTGCAACAGTTTTATGCTCGATAATAGTTACTTGCAATTACCAGCTACTTGTAATTGCATTTAAAATTGCCATTTTCGTTGCTCGTTTGTCGTCAGAGCTGAGTTTTGAGTGGCCGTTTGAGTTGTTTTTGATTGCATGCTTGGGTTCTTCACATGGATCGAGTGGGCTCTTTACGGGATTGACATTTCGAGCACGTTCCGAAGGCCTGCTCTTACATGACAAAGTCCACAGCCGGGAAATGGAAAACAACCGAAGTTTGCAGAGTCACGATAGTGGAAAGCTGATAAATCATAGGTGTCAATTTGATCGAACGAGTGATGAAATCAGTGGAAGAGATTGAAGGAAGGGTATGCAGTATGCATAGCAATGCACTTGAGTTCCCTAATGGCGATATTATCTAAGGGGTATTCTCTTAAGCTTAATCAACACTGCAATTATCAAATTATTAGGTTTAATTAAATTTCAACTGAATCAAGAGTACCTTTTATCATTGTTATTAATTTAGAGTTGATAACTTTAATATCATTATAATTTTATTATCTATGCCTAGTCACCTATTAATCAAATGTTTCTAATATTCCAATCACATTAATACATTTTTGTTAATAGTTTGCAATGACGTCGCCCACTGTGTCTTTATGGTCCTCCCATTGATTGTGATTCCTTATCGGATTGCCTGTCAACAGGCTGCGCTAATCAGATCCTTCTGCTCCGCCGACACGACATCTATTTTCTAGGTGTAATTATATTTGCGAACGCTACTGTTGCTTCCCCTTTGTGAAAGCTTTCCCCAGTGGGGAAATGGGAATGGGCTTGGAACGGGAATGCGAATGGGAGGATTAGAAGGCAGCTGGATGATGAGTTCTTTCAACACCCTTGAAGTGTGGGATTACGAGATGGGTGTGGCAATGGTGGGCGGTGGGTGGTTGGGCGGTTGGGCGGTGGGCGGATGGGCGTAGCTCGAGTGTGCGACTTGCAACAATTGAAAGATGTGCAACGAGGCAAGTTTCCAGGCAAGATTTGATGAGGCAGCTCAAGTGGCAGAGGGGCGATGGAGGCGGGTCAAGTGCAGCAGCCGCTGGCCAATTTGCTTGTCTCTCGTGTCACGACAAAAGGCCAATTCAAGCTGTGAAATTTGAATACAAGGCAGACATTCATACCATATTCGAAGGACTCAACAGAAATTTAAGGTTACTTAAGGCTAAAAATAATAAAAAAATTAATTATAACAGGCTATTTTGATTTAAAAATAACAAATAACAAACTATTATTGAAAAGATAATACCTAAATACTCAAATCTAAAAAAGGTAATCGAAATAGTACTGATTTAAACACCAATTCCATGCTATTAACCTAACAAATACAAATGTGTTTACTTCGATAGAAGCAAAGATAAATGAAATCTTTGTGAACTCAAGTCCCAAAATCACATTTGCGTGTGGCAAATAAACGATCTATCCAGACGTCTGCATATATGTTTCTGGTGTATGTTATATACATATAATAAGCCAAAAACAAATGTCAAAAAGCACAGAAATATACTCATCGTTTTTTTTTTATTTCTCTGTCTCTCTTTTTATCACCTTCTTCTGATAAGCTTGGAAATTTCTTATATTAATACTCGATGTCAACAACGCAGAAGTTGATAAAGATAAAGAGGGGGGGGAGGAAGAAAGAGAGAAAGAGGACAGGTAGAAGCGGGCAAGTCAAGATATCAGAGCAATCAAGGCGTAAATGATAAATAAGCATTAATAATTTCGTTCTCAGGTTTTTTTCTTTAAAACGCAATTTCCGAGCGTTTTTTTGCGCGTTTTTTGTTTTCCATTTGTTTGCCTTCAACAGATGTTAAATTGAAATTAAAATTTCCCCACAACACGTTCGTTTTGTTTATCCATTTACTTAGAGCAAAGTTAAGTGATTAATATTAAGCATACGCCCTGTTCGCTAGCCTTTTAGCCTTGGCCCAAAAGCGGTTTTTGGCCCTAACAGCAGGAAGTTCTCTATGGGAAGAAAGGCATATACACACACGTGCTTTCCAAAAAGAATAACTTATAAGCAAAAGTATCTGAGTATCTTGAGGTTGTTTTCGGTTTGTATTTGTGTTTCTCTCCATTTTAGGTTGTCTTCTTTGCTTTTGTTGCTGTCGAGCCAAGCCCATGCGAAAAATAAAAATGTAAAACGCAAAAGGCACAAAACGAGATTTACCTATTTTCGTATTTTTGTCAAGTTTCATTTTTCGCCATACTTATATATATATATGTGTAGATGTATGTATCTGCATTTGTACGTATGTAAATTTGTTATTTTATTTCGTCGCTTTGCCTTTTGCTCTGGTTCGCGTAGTTTTTATTTGTTGCAGTCGACAGTTATTAACAATTTAAACAAACAACGCAAGATAAATACAAATACATTTAAGGCGGGTCCCCCGAGTTTTCGGATCCATTTGGCACCTCCGAGAGCGAATTGCTTTTCCGCTCTGTGCCAATTTATCTCTTGTTTGGCCCCATACACAGAATACAACGCAATAGAGTTTATTTAAATTGGGCAACTAATATGATTAAAATTAAATTTCTTTATTTAAAACGTAAACTTGTTTATTTTTGGATGCTCTTCTGAACCTTTTCAAACAAGTGAAGCAACAAAAATATCTTCTTGTTTGTTCGCAACAACTTATTAATTGAAACGAAACTTGTGCTGATAACATTGGTCATTATTTTGGCTATAATTATCATTTTAATTAAGAATTTGTCAAAACCCATTTATTTTCGAACCAATTTGAAATTATTAAAACGAAACTTTTGCTGGTATAATTTGTTTCTCTAGTTTTATATTATTCAAAAAGCTTTTCCCTTACAAAACCATAAATACAATGTGTTCATCCTTAAAAATAGGAAATTGAATGTGATTTATATTTTGTTAGTGTATATCGAATTTGATTCTAGACCACCACAAATATGCGATACATATTTAAAGTTCGCACAAGCAAGCTGAAAACAACCGAGTTGGCTTTATGCACACATACCACACAATGGGAATACTATACAGCCGTATATAATTTATTTTCCCCCACTATTCGAATGGGTTCGGGGTTTTTACACACAACAGTTTAAAGTTCGGAAAAAAGAGGCAGCGGAAAAAAGTTGTTTAAATCAAAGACATACATATTCAGTGTCCGTTGAGATTGTTCAATTGTTGTTTGCCGCTTAATTAGCAAAGCCCTGGAACCAGAAGTCAACTGAAACAACGAAAACAGAAATACCACTCATCATGGGCGATGATAAAAACGCATATAAATATAAGCCAAGAACGTAGCAAACAAACAAAACGGATATTTGCATTCGCATTTGCATTGATTGCCTTGGTCAAATGCATTGGTCATAAACTATATGCATATATGTTTATTATGCTCCATCGATAAATATTCGGGCCAATGCTTGGCCAGAACGATAATCTGCCAGGAATTTATTTATTTATGCAGTCTCTATGCAAATGACTTCTGTCTAATGCTGCTACTGTTGAATCTGGTAAATTGGTCAAAGCAAAAATTAATTTTCCAAACAATTAAATCCGAACGGAGGAGCCGCCCAATGTCGTTGGCCGATTTCGGAATTAATTGCCACTGGCTGAAACCGAGGCAGAAAACACAAAACCGAAGCCCAAACGCAATGCATTTTCCCCATTTTCCCATTTTCCTGCCGACCAAACGCCATCACTTTTATGTCGCTTTGGGTGCAGTAGGGCGTTTATCATGTTCGCTGGACATTTGGGTTTGTGTCCGAAAATGCAAAATGCACCGCAGGCGATGCTCAACCTGGGGCAGCCCACACGTGCAGGGTTGCCAGGGTGGTATTTAATTCATGACAAAATGTCGTTTTCTAATGGGTTTTATAAGCTAAAGCCTCTCATTTTGTTATTTCTGCCAACATTGAGCAAAAGCACAGAAACGAGATTAAATAACTGTGTATATAAAATAAAAGCTTACAAAACTTTTGAATTAATAGAAATGAAGAAAGTGCCTTGGGAGTCTCGGACTTGGAAAACTTCTTTAATAATCCAGTTGCTAAACTATTGCCAATGCATTTTACTCACAATAAGAAACTTGAAGCTTAAGAAATATTAACAAGCCAAGTCAACAAGTTTAGGGAATTAAGGTATTGGACCTTTAACGGGTTCTTAAAAAATTTGAGCTTCCAGAATTTCAGTTTGTTGGTTGAAAAGTTTGTTATTCTTAGTTGTAAAAAATAATGGTATAGCCGCAAGTAATTTTAGAAACAAGAATATTTAAGTAGGGAGTTAAAGAGGGTGGAAGGGGCTGCTTATTCACTTCCTGATGCGTTGACTTTGGGTGAGTCGACAACCCTGACGAGCATACATCATGTGTGTGGTTTCTTTGCCATCGAGTCCTGGAGTTTGGAGCTGCGAGGGTCACACGACAAAGGCTTCGTGGTGCGTGCGCGCCATCCTGTCTGCGTCCTTGCTCCAGTCCACCCCTCCCACTCTCCACTCCCCACCCCCCCTCCAGGGCTTGTGTGTGTGTGTGCGTGTCCTTGCCAGCGCAATTTATGTTTACACCGTGTGCTGGCAGTGCGCCCGCAAATCTATCTGGAAAATCGCTCCCAGCTAGTCGCCGAATGAAGTCGAGCCGAGGCGCGCCCAATCAAAAGGAAATTATATTCGCGTGCCAAAGCACACAATACTATACAAGGCACAAAAAAAAAAGGAAGAGTAAAACAGAGAAGCCAACTACAGTCGAAATTCTGTAGTTCCAACTTCCCTAACTTGAATTTATTGTTACTCGAATAAAATAAGAACAAATGGCTGGCGTAAATCAGAGTTTTTATAAGAAAACTTTTGTTTCTCATTTTCAAACCCTTAATAACACAAGCACGTAAGCTCAAAGTGAATTAAATTTGATTTCCTAGTAAAAATGCCTTTTTATATAAGATTAAAATGTCAAAAGCAACTCCGTATTTCAGTGATACATTTAACAAACGCCAATCTAGAGTTTCCCCCCATTAAAAGCCAAAGGCTTGCTCCTCAAATGTGGACGTGTGTACTATTTCTGAACTTGAATTTAGTATATATGTCAGATACTAGTTCTATAAATGGAAAACCAACTGTATAGCGAAATTGAGTGGGTGCATTTCGAATCGAATGAAGTCAGCGGCCGTCACGTGCAATGTGAACTCGACTTGATTCGCCACTCTTGTGGCAAAAACTACTCGCATATATCGATTTAATGGTTAAAGTCTAGCATATTGCGGGAGTGCTTGTACTGCACGAAGTAGTAGCCATTCTCTGGCTAATTGGAAACAGTTCTACGGGAAAGTGGGTAGATAGTGGGTAGTTCGCAGAGGTCTTACACTAATCCGGCGACAATGACAAGGCTGCGAGTGGAAAACGCTAAGGGCGACAAGAAATCAGGGAGAGTGGCGTGAGAGACGGTGAGGGGTGTCCTCTGCTTTTAAGCTCACATTTAATTCAATTACCGCTTGCAGAGTCAGGGGCATTTGTCACTGAAAAGCACTGAAAATTTGATTTAAAAGAACAGTATTTCATTCTATTCATCTGAAATTACATTATAATTACTTTTTAAAATAGCAACAGTGAACAATAACAGATTTGTCTTTTGCACAACCAATAATAACTCAAAAATCTCAATAGAGTGTGACCAATTCGAACTATAAAGCACTAATATGAGAAACATGTCTGAACAAATCTGCAAAGCAAACGGTCGCTCTAATTTTAAAACCAAATAAGGTCAGGTTGCGTCTTCTTTAAGATGTAATTACGCCTGACTCAAGGATTTTTAAAGTAAGATGCAAATTTCTTGAATGAATTTTTCGCAGTGCTCGCGCTGAGCACTTTGACGATGATGCAGAAATCGTGCCTGCACATGACAATGACGAAATTTGAGCAAAATCAATGTTGGCAGCAAATGATAATGTCATTTGCTAAGCAGGCGCCTCCACAATTTTGCAGGAAAACCTCTTGGCGTCTAGTGCTATCTATTGTTTCCATGGTTTTTGCATATTATCCTTGAACTGCTTTCGCCCATTTCGCCAAAGGTTGGCGGGAAAAGTGGTAGAGAAGCGGGCAAAACCATAGAAACCTGAATGCACAACAACTAAGCGGAAATATGGCCAAGTAAACCTCCCCTTTCCGCTCCTTTTTTTCCCACCATTTTCTCCACCACCACCTGCAAATAAAGCTTACCCTAGGCCAAGCCAGCATACATAGCTTAGAACAATATTAAACAATACAACAAAAAAATGGGGAATTTCTACAGGAAACAGGAGAAAGCGAGTAAAAGTGGGAGAGACGGAGAAAGGGAGAGAGCAAGAACAATAAATTGCGTGAAAATGCAGCCGAAAAAAATGCAAGCCGCAAAACAAACCGCAGAAACAGGGGAATGCATTGAATGCTTTTCCCATTGTATTCGAATATAGTTTTCTGTAAAAGCCGACAAGCAAGACCCCCTTCACACCTCCATGGGTGGGGGGTGCTCAACACCCCCCCGCACCCCCTTTGCAACCCCCTAGCGCCATGCTGAGTGCCATTTTGATGTGTCTCTAATGGCAAGGCTTTTGTTTCGCCCTTTTTTTTTTTGCTTTACTTTTATTGCCCCGAACCGAACTGAAGCGACTCCTGTGTGGCTTTCACTATTATTTTCTTTGGCCTTTCTCCTCCTTGCACGTTTTCCCAACGAATGGTGCGGGGGGAGGTGTTGGCAAGGGGGCGGAACCTTGTGGAAAGGCAGAGGGTGACACAGGACCTTGTAAAACAAAGAGGGCCAATAAAAGCACATAAAAGCATGATGGGAAATGAACTCGCACAACAAATCCGATCAGCAACCGGATCAAAATATAAATCACACTGCACAGAGAAAAATATTATTTATATCGCTTCTCTCGAATAGCAACCATAAAAATGATCCTATCTTATATTTATATGTTTTGATTTTAAAATAATCTCTTTGTTTTCTAACTCTGAAAATTAATAGGCCAATAAAAAAGGTTAAATATGACTGGTTTTAAATCAAGTGAAATATATTTTTTTGTGTTCAATTCTAGAGTCTTCGTCCAATTCAAATTTTAAATTCGTAATCAAATTAAATTGCAATTAATTTGTATACGGCGACGATGGGCTTTTCATTTGTAATTTTCCCCGTTTCAATTAGCGCATAAAATGTTCCCCACTCTGGGCGAAATAATTCGTCCTTTGGCAGTCTTAATTAAATGCTTTTATTTTTATTTTACGGCCCAAAAGTAGTACATTGTCCTGCGGCAGCAATGTCCTGTTTGCATTGTTCGAAGCCTTGCCCCCACCGAAAACCACAATCAGCACCAGGATAATGCGGTTTTAATTGAGCCTCTTAAAGCGCCATTTTCATTGGCCGGACTAAAAATTAATTAAGTCGCGCTCCGTAAGAAAACAGGAATTTCGCCGAGCGTTTTAATTGCGATTTAAGGGAAATGGAAATGAAAATGGCACTGGCATGGGATTTATTTATTTTAGTGTAATTGCAATTAGAAACACAACGTTAGGGGGGCAGATGATTGAGTTCTCATTTAAAATTTACATATTCATATGCCAGTGCTAAATTGCCCGGGGTCACGAAATGATAATTGCGGGAATTACCGAGTGCAATACTACATTTTTTATTTGCATTTGTTCCTTTTGCAATGTGAGTAGTGGTTTGGAATAATCAAATGAGACCCCCTAATCATTTCTAATCAGTGTGTAAGTAGACCTGCAGTCTGCCAGGTGCCTAATCCCACACTTTTTCCAAAACCCCCCCCCCCACCCCCACCCCACCCTACTCACAACCCTCGTCATCCACTTAGCCTGTATCCGCTACCCGAGCTTTCCTTTCGCCGGCATCAAAAGCATTTTCCGCTACTAAATTGCTTGAAAAGAAAATTCTACAATTTTAACGAAGTGAAAATTGCCATTTGGCATATGGTGGGTGTGGGTGTGGGTGTGATGTGGGTGTGGGTGTGGGTGAGGACTTGGGTGGGCCATTCGCCATTAAATGTCCATCAAAGCTTCCGAACTTGGCTAGAGAGTGGGCCGAGTGGGCCGAGTGGGCCGAGTGGGGCCCAAAGCCAGGCATCATTAACTGCAATGACTAAAGTCATTTGAATGGAAGGAAGCACAGGAGGGGGTCAATATACAGTTGGGGAAAATTTGTCATCCAAAGTTTTTGCTAAACTTCTAAATTGACAAGTATAAAAGCTTTTAAATACATTTACACTTTAACAAGCGTTTTATTCCAATTAAATCTGCAATAAAATCTGTCATTTTTACACAATATTGAGAAGTTTTAACCGCAAAAATATTCTGTGGCCTATTTTAGATAAATAGAAATATGGGAATATTATAATTTATCAAATTGTTACAGATATTTATTACATAAAATACAAAATTAAAAGAAATCGAAAGAAAGTTTTTAAAAGTCAAGTCTTCTACATCAGTGATTTTAGAATGGTTTTGGATGCATATAGCTTAACATTTTTATAATATTTCAACACTAAATAAATTAAAACAAGAAATCGGATATTTGTATTACTGATATAATAATATTTTCTATCCCAATTTTTTGCGGTGCATCAGAGGTCAGCGGTTGAAAAGTGGGTGCTATTTGGTTAGGCTAAGCTTGTCACGCGCGATTTCCGATACCGCTTGATGCTCGAGGCGAAAGCGAAAAGGGCCCAAGGTCGAATGCAATTTACAATTAGAATAAATGGGCCTAGGCACGCCAGGCTGGCAGGAGTCGCAGGACTCGCAGGACACTGGCCGCCGGACACGGTTTTTAAGCGAGCGAACAACTTTAAATGATATATTATTATGTGCTTTGGCAGCGGACCCATTTGCATGGCAAATTCTCGGCCCGGGCAGAATTATCAAGTGCAAACATGGAATTGCTCCGGGGTGTGGGATGAAGACTTTGGCCAAAAAGAAAATCAATACGGGGCAGACAAGAGTCGAGCCAACCAACCTGGCACCTGGCAACAGGCATCTGGATATACATACTCCTGCATATACACACATAGACATATATATCGTATATAAAAAATATACATTTTTTGGTAACTGACAGATACAAACCGAACAGCTGTGTGTGTGTGTGTGGGTTGGGGGGTATTTGATAACTTAATTGAAATACATTGGAGAGCGGCCAAAGTGAGAGCGAGTGAGGTGAACTTGTAAGCCTGCCTTGTGGATTTATGGGTAAACAAGTTCATAGCCAGGGTTATAAAAGAGGGCGGTGGGCGGTG